>CM057348.1:226107071-227307071 GCA_030015575.1 Agapanthus africanus
ATGTGAGATGAGTGTTTTTCATTTTCATTCATGTAAAATTTAATTGTATGTAATATTCTTTTATTGGGGCACTTCCGGGTCGAGATTGATGTCACTATTTGTATATTATTTACTTTTCCGCACTAGGATAGACCCAAGGAGGGGAGCACAAGTATCCGGGTTCTAGGGTCCAGTGGGAGACCAACTCAAGGAGTCGAGTCTGGGTCTCCTAACCCTAGAATTGGATGGGTTGCTTGCCGCTCTCGTAGGGGTCTAGGGGTGTGGGTTTGGCTATTCATCGCGACCGTGGAATCCGTGTTTTATAGAGGCTCAAAATAAAACACGGACGTCCTAGTATATCCAATGTTTCATATGTTTCTTCTGCTGCGATATCTATGATGTGATCATTTGATGTTCTGTGATAAATATTGTATATAGTATATATGATATATTATATAGGCGTTACTTATGTTTTACACCCGCGCTAGCCCTGCCCTGCTCTGCCGTTAGTTACCTAACCTAACGGTGCACGAGGGGACATCGAGGCAAATGCGGATGGCATAAGTGTACGTCGTATTTATCTGTGATGTTTAGGTGACTTAAATGATGGGACTTCATTAATGTGATTAATGAAAGAAAAGAAACCTAAAAGATGTTGTAGAATCAAATTTTCAAATAAAAGGGTAGCTACAGTTTTTGCTTTGCATAGCGGTATATATGATATACCCTGCACCTTATTCGATGGGGAAAGAGCCGAGATCCCTTCACCGGGAGTGACCTCTTTAGCAAAACTGGCAGATGCCACAACACTCGGTTTGATTTTTGACTGCTTTTGGAGTTTTACTTTGCATAGTGATGTATATGATATATCCTGCACCTTATTCCATAAGGAAAGAGCCGAGATCCCTTCACCGGGAGTGACCTCTTTAGCAAAACTAATAAAAGCCTCAAAATCACTCCATTTCAAAATTCATGCAATTCTACGACGATATCAAGTTCATTACGCAATAGGTTTTCAGAAAAACCTGTCGTAGCCCTCCGTCATTTCAGATAAGTCCTGCTTAGTATTCATGCTGCGTTTGTTGACATTGTCAAGACGTAGTGTGCGGTAGCTGACCAGTATTTATCTGTTTATGCATATGATGCTGATTGTTTTAGGGTAGTCGTACGACCTTGTTAACCTTGTCAAGGGTCGTGCGGGTGGGTTTAATTCAATCAAGAAATGACGGGTTGAACTTGACTTACGGTCCATGGTTTGTTGACCTTATCAAGGTCATAGATCGTTTGGGGCAAAATATTATCGGGAATTTCAAGTGTTGAAATTTGCAATGAGATTGCATACCTTCTATGAGATAGTTGGATCCCGATACCCACTGCGAGTAATTGTTACTCCCGGGAGAGTTTTACACAGGACAATTAGCCGATCAAGTAGGTGTCTAGAAAGGTGTCAACGGGGTTACGCCTCTGGGAAAACGAGGTTTACTTTAATTAGGTCTGTGCGAAAGCACGGGGAACCTCCCTCAAAGTACCGACACTGGCCTGGCTGAAAGATCGGCGAAGTTGTAGGGTGTAATTAATCCCGGCTAGTCTTTCCTTTTAGGGTTTGAAGGAAGATTTAATAAAAAACAGTGGGAGCCATCCTGATTAGATAAGATAATAACCAATCTGATCTTGCAAGAGCATACGCTAAAATGTTTTCTTCTCTCTCTCTCCAGGTAGCGACCATATTATGTCTTAATAAAGATAATAATATGGATGTATTGACTTAACCCGCATGTTATATTATGCTGGGGAACGTTGGTTCCGTTCTTTCTTATAAGAGTTATAAGACTGAACAGGATATAGGGGAATACCAGGATTCTCATAGCACCCGAATGAAGAAAGTACATGTTGATGCATTTTCTTCGGGTGTGTTCGTTACAGAGAACTGTTTCACCATTTCCTCTACGTCCTGGGTATTAGATACCGGGTCAGGATCCAATATATGTAATCAGTTACATGGGCTTAGAAAAGGTAGAGAACTTGGAGAAGGTGATAAAGACATAAGGGTTGAAAATGGTGCAATTGTTGCAGCTAAAACCGTCGGGGAATATCACCTTGTATTGCCAACTGGTAATACATTGATTCTGAACGAATACTATTACATGTCGAACCTGATATGCAACATTATATTGGTTTCTTTGTTGAGTAAAGAGGGATATAATTTTGTATTACAGGATAATGTTATGAATATTTTCCTAAACCAAAAGTTGGTCGGATCAGGCACGATGTGCAATGGCATTTATGTTCTAAATCAATCAACAGTTCTAAGCATAACAAACACACACAAGAGGAAGAGTTCAGAACTGAACGAATCTTTCTTGTGGCATTGTAGACTGGGTCATATCAATGCGACACGACTCGCTAAGTTGCATAAGGATGGATATTTGAATCCATTTGAATTTTCATCTTATGACACTTGCCAGTCATGTCTCAAAGGCAAGATGACCAAAACTCCGTTTACGAGACACGGATTAAAAGTTATCGAAGTCTTGGGACTGATACATAGTGATATATGCGGTCCCATGTCTACACATGCCAGGGATGGTTCTTCATACTTCATTACATTCACTGACGATCTCTCTAGATTCGGATATGTATTCCTGATGAAACACAAATCAGAAGCTTTTGAGAAATTTAGAGAATATAAACAAGAAGTCGAGAACCAAACCGGAAAAAGTATTAAAATCCTACGATCTGATCGAGGAGGTGAATACTTGAGCAATGAATTCCTAGACTTCCTAAAAGAGAATGGGATTCTCTCTCAGCTGACTCCTCCATATACACCACAGCACAACGGTGTATCTGAACGAAGGAACCGCACCCTATTAGATATGGTGCGCTCTATGATGAGCACAGCTGAGTTACCTATTTCCTTCTGGGGGTATACACTGCAGACAGCAGCATACCTATTGAATCAAGTTCCATCTAAATCTGTACCTACCACATCATATGAGATATAGAGTGGGAAGAGACCATATCTTAAATGAGTTAAGATATGGGGTTGTCCGGCCTATGTAAAAAGATAAAATCTGGACAAACTCGAGGCACGGTCAGTTCTTTGCAAGTTTGTGGGATATCCAAAGAACTCATATGGGTATTTTTTCTACCACAGTGAGGAACAAAAAGTGTTTGTTGCTCAACATGCCACCTTTTTAGAAAAGAAATTTCTTGTAAAAGAAATTAGTGGTAAAGTGGTAGAGCTGGAAGAGGTTCCAGATACACAAATTGCAACTGAAGATTTAGTGGAACCAGAGGATTCGGTAGTTCCCAACGAACTTCAGCCTCTCCGCCGATCTAGTAGGGTTTCTCACCCACCTGAGAGATACTACGGTTTTCTCATAGATGGTGGGAGCGAGGATTGGATCATGGTTGATGATGACCCAAATAGCTTCGAGCAGGCCATCACGAGTGGGGACTCAGTGAAATGGCTGGATGCAACGCGGTCCGAGATGGAATCCATGTACACCAACAAAGTGTGGACCTTGGAAGTTGCTCCTGAAGGGGTAAAACTCATTGGGAGCAAGTGGATTTTCAAGAAAAAACTTGGTGTAGATGGGAAAGTGGAGACTTTCAAAGCTAGACTTGTTGCAAAGGGTTTTCGTCAAAGACCAGGTGTGGACTATGACGAAACCTTTTCTCCAGTGGCTATGCTTAAATCTATCTGGATCATGCTTGCCATCGCGGCATATCATGACTACGAAATCTGGCAAATGGATGTTAAGACCGCCTTTCTAAACGGTGATTTAGAAGAGTGCGTGTACATGATTTAGCCAGAGGGCTTCGTAGATAGTGGGAGTAGCAGGAAGGTGTGCAAGCTGCTTAAATCCATTTATGGATTGAAGCAAGCATCGCGGAGTTGGAACATCTGCTTTGACGTCGTTATCAAAGAGTTTGATTTCGTCAAAAATGTAGATGAACCTTGTATCTACAAGAAGGTAGCAGAGAGTAAGGTTGTCTTCCTCGTATTGTACGTAGACGACATACTCTTGATAGGAAATGACATTCCTATGCTGCAATCGGTAAAGCTCTTCTTATCACAAAGATTCTCAATGAAAGATCTTGGTGATGCCTCCTGCATATTGGGGATTAGGATCTATAGAGATAGATCTAAAAGGATCTTGGGATTGTCCCAGTCCAGGTACATTGACACCATACTAAAGAGGTTTAGTATGGAAGAGTCCAAACGTGGGTTTTTACCCACGATCTCAGGGCTCACTCTCTCTAAAGAGATGTCTCCCAAGACTGATTTGGAGAGAGCTCGCATGCAAGGGATACCCTATGCTTCGGCTGTAGGCTCTATCATGTACGCGATGCTATATACCAGACCCGATGTAGCATACTCACTAAGTGTAGTGAGCAGGTATCAAGTTGATCCTGGAGAGAGTCACTGGACAGCTATGAAGAGCATTCTCAAGTACTTACGAAGGACTAAAGAGATGCTCTTGGTGTATGGTAATGGAGAACTCCAAGTGGAGTCCTTTACCGATTCGAGCTTCCAGAGTGATAAGGACGACTCTAAGTCGCAGTCGGGATTTGTCTTTACCCTTTACGGAGGGGCGGTTAGCTGGAAGAGTTCCAAGCAGGAAACCGTGGCAGACTCGACGATGGAAGCTGAATACATCGCTGCCAACGATGTTGCCAAAGAGTCTGTCTGGATCAAGAAGTTCATTACTGAACTTGGAGTGGTTCCATCCATTGAGCATCCAATACCTTTGTATTGCGATAACAATGGAGCGGTGGCTTTGGCCAAGGAACCCAGGTCCCATCAGCGATCCAGGCATATTTTGAGGCGGTATCACCTGATCCGGGAGATAGTTGATTGCCGGGAGATCGAGGTCAGGAGGGTTGACACAAAGAATAACACAGCGGATCCACTCACGAAGGCCATTCCCCAGATACAGTTTGAGAGACTCTTCGGGATGCTCGGTATACGATACTACAGCAGCTGGCCCTAGTGCAAGTGGGAGATTGTTAGTTGTATGTATGCCCTAGAGGCCAGTATTGTACAGATGATGTATATTATATTGGATGCTTGGACATATATAGAGAGGACTTTCTTGCTCGATATGATAGTATGCTATCTGGTTGCTCTTTATCTTAACATGTATACTTGTCTCTTTATACTGTCTTCTAGTTACATGTTGGTAAAGCCCTTAGGATGTGTACTTGACTACCTGGACTATGGTGCGGATCATACTAGTGGGGACATGGTAGTCCATAAGTACATCCTTCAAGGTCCCTAGTTGTGGGTGTATCGAGACGGGGCATCGATATACCAGTGTAGACTAGCGTATACGCTTCTCGACCCATGAGATGGGCGATGGATGATCCCATATCCATTGCTGTATGACATCAGAGATGGTATACGGGTGCTCAGTGGAGACTGGGTACACTAGACGGGCTCGCCGAGAACTCCCAGATGGTATTATACCTCACGTCAGATGGCAGTTCTCTGGTGACACTTGTGCAGGTTAGTCTGTAGACCCGAGATCGTCATAGAGTCTCGTGTGATTCCCAATGTGCTTTGATTTCCACCTTACCACGTCCATGAGGGCATGCAAAATGGTGGTTTTTGGGTACAGTCCCGAGTCACATGGAGGCAATGAGCGATAGGAGGGGTTTCGTCTCTCCCGGTATTGGGGGTTGATGTTTCGCTGTGCTCGATTGGCCGTAACAGGGCTGTTCAGAGATTTACTGGTAAGTGTTACCAGTAGTTTCTCAAACCGTTATGAGCCTCACATCGGCACGACTTATCGGTTATTGGGGTCTGTCGTTTACCACCCCTAGACTTGATAGGCGGCATATCAGACGAGGAGACCGGACTGTACGGGAAGTGTTGCCGGTAGGCTTTCACAGGAGTTGGAGCGGGCTTGCTTGCTGATCTTCTGATCGCTCAATACCTGGGTAGCCATTACGTCCAGCTAGTACCGTTGACGGCTTGTGGGTGCGTGATGTGATCATCACCTACTGCCGGCGTATTGATGAGTCTTTAGAGTCCTACACAGAGGTTTTACTGGCTCAGGCGAAACGAAATAGGAGCGCATATGTGATATGTGCGAGACCGAGAATAAATGCGTGTATGTGATACCGTATTCTATTCTCGCGACTCTATGTATCGGTCGGTTATATATGATATGACCGGGTTATCGAATCAAGTGTTGATTCGATAAGTCGATACAATGGATGTTAGCCGGTTATATGAGATATGACCGGATTATTAAGTCAAGTGTTGATTTAATAATTAAGTGTATAATTGTATATTTGATATACTAATTTACATTTGCTAACACTTATTCACTTTAGGGTTTTTCTCACACTTGCACACTTGAATGTACATATATGATATATATATTAAAAGTGTTTTGTTTTGTATCATGGTTAATGATACACTAAACATGGGTGTACAAGACTCACACCATTCTATTTCTAAATGGTGGTTTACATTTATTTAAGGTAATTACTGTTAGTTATATGTATGCCCTAGAGGCCATTACTGTACATTGGATGTATATTGTAGTGGATGCTGGGACATATATAGGGAGGACTTTCTTGCACGACATGATAGTATGCTATCTGGTTACTCTTTACCTTAACGTGTACATTGATTGTCTCTCTGTTACATGTTGGTAAAGCCTTTAGGATGTGTACTTGACTACCTGGACTATGATGCGGATCATACTAGTGGGGACATGGTAGTCCATAAGTACATCCTTCAAAGTCCTTAGTCGTGGGTATATCGAGACGGGGCATCGATATACCAGAGTAGACTAGCGTATACCTTCTCGACCCATACAGATGGGCGATGGATGATCCCATATCCATTGGTGTTTGACATCAGAGATGATATACGGGTGCTCAGTGGAGACTGGGTACACTGGACGGACTCGCCGAGAACTCCCAGATGGTATTATACCTCACGTCAGATGGCAGTTCTCTGGTGACACTGGTACAGAGTAGTCTGTTGACCCGAGATCGTCATAGAGTCTTGTGTGGTTCCCACTTTGCTTTGATTTCCATCTTACCACGTCCAAGAGGGCATGCAAAACGGTGGTTTTTGGGTACAGTCCCGAGTCACATGGAGGCAATTAGCGATAGGAGGGGATTCGTCTCTCCCGGTATAGGTGGTTGATGTTGCGCTGTGTTCGATTGGCTATAACCGGAAATCCCTGGCCAGGGTTGCTGAGATTTACTGGTAAGTGTTACCAGTAGTTTCTCGAACTGTTATAGACCTCATATCGACACGACTTATCGAGCTATTGGGGTCTGACGTTTACCACCCCTAGGCGAGATATGCGACATATCAGACGATCAGACCGGACTGTACGGTAGTGTTACTGGTTGGATTCACTGGAGTGTGAGCGGGCTTGCTCGTCGATCTTCTGATCGCTCAATACCCGGGTGGCCGTTACGTTTAGCAGACCGCTTGCGGCTTGTGGGTGTTTGATATGATCATCACCTGCTGCCGGCGTATTGACGAGTCTTTAGAGTCCTATACAGAGGTTTCCTGGCTCAAGCAAAACGAAATAGGAGCGCATATGAGATATGTACGGGACCGAGAATAATGCGTGTATGTGATACCGTATTCTATTCTCGCGATGAATGTGTCGAATGGTTGTATGCGATATAACCTAGTTATCGAATCGAGGATTGATTCGATAAGCCGATACATTGGATACTAGTCGGTTATATGCGATATGACCGGATCGTTAAATCAAGTGTTGATTTAATGATTTAATGTATAATTATATATTTGATATATTACTTTGCATTAACTAGTATTGGTTCACTTTATATGATTTTCTCACTTGGTTTGTGCACATTGTATATGTGATATACATTTGTACATTTGATTGTATCATGTTTGATGATACATGATTGTTTAAGTGTATGTTAAGATTAAACCATGGTTATGTGATGGTTAGGGTTATGATTTTATTTGCTTACTCATTTATTTATTTCATTTTGGCAAAAGAAAAGAAATGGTGGCTTGCTTTGTTTTACATTGAAACTTCATGAAGGTTTGAAAAAGTCCACCATTTTTGTTTCATGCCTAACCTAACCATTGACCTAACCCTAGTTTATTCTCTACACTTGACCATGGTTGATTATGATAAGTATTCTTTTATTTTCTATTTTCTAAATAACTTATCATAACAATATTCTTCTTCTTCTTCATTTCTTCATGTGAAGAAAGCTTGCCTCTATCAATGGCAAGTGATGATAAAGAGTGAGAAATCCAATTCTAAAGTGAACCCACTTCCTATTTCTTCATCCTCTACCTCTTGCCAAGTAGTATAGGGTGTTTTCTTCACAAGTTTCATGACTTGGTGAAGTGGGAGCTTGATCTAGCGATGCCTCGACGTAGATCATCTTCGGCATGGACATCGACGACCTGGCCCGCCTATTCTCCGATGAAGCCGACGCTAGAGCCCGGGAATTCATTTGGACAGCAAGGGGACTTCGTTGCGGAGCTATGGAGGTGGAGCACCGGATCTACAAAGGTTGTATTTTCGTATAAACCTTAGTTAAGTTGTTAACTAGTTTTGTTTCGCCTAGTTTTCTAGCCAACGATCCGTAGTCGGGTTTCTCGGCACCGTTAAAATTAGAAATTGGCATTGTTGATGCCTTGGGAGACCTTATTAGGGTGCCTAGGAACCCTACAGTGGTATCAGAGCCAAGCTAGAGCCTTAGGCGAAGTCTAGACGGAATTTGAAACCCGAACGAACCCGAAACCCAACTCAAAAATAGCTCTCTGTCCTTTTTCTAAAATCTGGGATTTTTCAAAATTAAAAATATGCAGAAAACTCAGCAGGGAATTCTAAGAATTACGGCGCAAAATTTATTGCATGAACAGTGTAATCGGCGGTGGAACCGCGGCATAAGCCTAGCTTATGCGGCGGTTCCGCGGCATAATTGTGACGTCAGCCCCAACTGTTTGCACAGTAATTCATTGTTTCAGGTGCTGAGTTCTCTGGGTATTTTTAAAATTTATTCAAGAGTTGAATTTTCTGGGTTGATTTGGGGATTCGGTGTTTCGATCGGAGTATCAAATTTTGTCTATGTGGTTTTCCGGATAATTTTAGAATATGTTAAAAAGTTCGACCGGATATAAATACCCAATTTTTCCCCTGTCGGGAAATTTCCAAGTGTTGGATTTTTCCGTAGTTTAACGACGCTCTAAGTAGTGCAAGTAACGCGATGGACCCTCTAGAAGACAACAAACCTTAACTCGATTATGTGACCGTCTTGAACTGCCCTTTGAACCTTCGGGTTTGGGACAGTACGGCGTGCCACATGTGAGGCGTTGGCTTGACCCTTCTACGGCTGGACCGTTGGTACTGAGGCACGAACTGAATGTTGTTAGACTTATTTCATGTGTTGATCTATATCGGGAAAACTTGGGTGTTCGATTGTTCGATCGGAAAGTTTAACATTTTCTAATTATCTGGAATGGGATACAACAATTGGAATTCACAATAGTTATGAGATAACTAAATGAATGTTATAAACATAGCAGTTTAGTCTCACTTGATCGGTTGCCACGGAATTTTGATGTGATCAAAAGTCCATCGCAATCACGTAGTGTACGCGGATACTCGCCGGGTAAACTTAATAGACAGCCTCACTCCATAGCCCCGACCAAGTGACTGTAGGAGAACCCCGTCGCCGAAAGCATCCGTTCGGGTGCTCGCGGCAGCGGTGTTCCACCTTGGTGCACTTCATCGACGGTATTGGGGGTGCGACCGTCTACCGAAGTTTGCGACGAGCATTCGATCAGGATGTCGGGAATCTTGTTGAATTGCCCGACTTGATATTGAAAAGAGTTTTCGATTTTGAGACTAAAATGCGGGGTTTATAATTGTTAGGCATGCGATGTCTAAGGAATTCATTTGGTCAGGCATGCGATGTCTGAGGTGGTTGCGGATTCCAACTGTTGTAGTTTTACACTTTCTTTTCTGTGACCGTAAGTGTAATATGTGATATCGCCGGTTTCGTTGCTATATCTCAACGACAATTGGGATGGACATATTTACTTACGTTGATGACATGTGATGTTATGTGTTGCTGGATATGTTATATTGGATCGTCGTGATTGAATAGCCGGGTTTTTTTTATGTGAGATGAGTGTTTTTCATTTTCATTCATGTAAAAACTTGTATGTAATATTCTTTTATTGGGGCACTTCCAGGTTGCGGAAGATGTCACCGTTTGTATATTATTTACTTTTCCGCACTAGGATAGACCCAAGGAGGGGAGCACAAGTAGCCGGGTTCTGGGGTCCAGTGGGAGACCAACTCGAGGAGTCGAGTCCGGGTCTCCTAACTCTAGAATTGGTAGGGTTGCTTACCGCTCTCGTAGGGGTCTAGGGGTGTGGGTTTGGCTATTCATCGCGACCGTGGAATCCGTGTTTTATACTGGCTCGTATTGAAAATACGGACGTCCTAGTATATCCAATATTTCATATGATTCTTCTGCTGCGATATCTGTGATGTGATCATGTGATGTTCTGTGATAGATACAGTATATAGTATATATGATATATTATATAGGCGTTACTTATGTTTTACACCCGTGCTAGCCCTGCCCCGCTCTGTCGTTAGTTACCTAACCTAACGGTGCACGAGGGGACATCGAGGCGAATGCGGATGGCATAAGTGTACGTCGTATTTATCTGTGATGTTTAGGTACTTAAATGATGGGACTTCGTTAATGAGATTAATGAAATAAAAGAAACCTAAGATGTTGTAGAATCGAATTTCAAAAATAAAACAGGTAGCTACAGTTCTTGCTTTGCACAGAGGTAAATGTGATATATCCTGCACCTTATTCGATGAGGAAAGGACCGAGATCCCTTCACCGGGAGTGACTCCTTTAGCAATAACTGGCAGATGCTACACACTCGGTTTGTCTATTGATTGCTTTTAAGTGTTTTTGCTTTGCACAGTGATATATATGATATATCCCGCACCTCATTCGACGAGGAAAGGACCGACGATCCCTTCACCGGGAGTGACTCCTTTAGCAAAACTAGAAAAGCCTCAAAAGCATTCCATTTTAAAATCATTTGATTCTACAACGATATCAAGTTCATTACGCAATAGGTTTTCAGAAAAACCTGTCGTAGCCCTCCGTCATTTCAGATAAGTAGTAGTTAGTATTCGTGCTGCGTTTGTTGGCCTTTGTCAAGGCGTAGTGTGTGGTAGCTAACTGGTGCTTATCTGCTTATGCATATGATGCAGATTGGGTTAGGGTAGTCGTGCGACCTTGTTGGCCTTTGTCAAGGGCCGTGCGGGTGGGTTTAATTCAATCAGGAAATGACGGGTTGAACTTGACTAGCATCCTATGGTTTGTTGGCCTTTGTCAAGGTCATAGGAGGTTAGGGGCAAAATATTATCGGGAATTTCAAGTGTTGAAATTTGCAATGAGATTGCATACCTTCTATGAGATAGTTGGATCCCGATACCCGCTGCGAGTAAGAGTTACTCCTGGGAGAGTTTTATACATTACAATTAGCCGATCAAGTAGGTGTCTAGAAAGGTGTCAACGGTGTTACGCCTCTGGGAAAACGAGGTTTACATTAATTAGGTTCGTGCGAAAGCACGGGGGACCTCCCTCAAAGTACCGACACTGACCTGGCTGAAAGATTGGCGAACTTGTAGTGTGTAATTAATCCCGGCTAGTCTTTCCTTTTAGGGTTTGAAGGAAGATTTGATAAAAAGCAGTGGGAGCTATCCTGATTAGATAAAATAAAAACCAATCTATTCTTGCAAGAGCGCACGCTGAGTGTTTTCTTCTCTCTCTCTCCAGGTAGCGACCATATCACGCCTTAATCAAGATAATAATACGGAATATTGACCGAACCCACTTGTTATACTGAGCTGGGGAACGTTGGTCCCGCTCCAACTTATAATAGTTATAAGACAGAGCAGGAAATTGGGGAATACCAGAATTCCCGTGCCGCCCAAACGAAGAAAGTGCATGCTGATGCATCATCTCCGGGTGTGTTCATTACAAAGAACTGTTTCTCTGTATCCTCTACGTCCTGGGTATGTGATACCAGATCAGGATTCCAGATATGTAATCTGTTACATAGGGCTACAGATAGGTAGAGAACTGAGAACGGGTGATAAGTTTCATGAGGCAGAAAACGGGGCAAGAGTTGCAGCCAAGTCTGTCGGTCACTGTCACCCTGTATTACCAATACATTGATTCTGAACGAACGTTATTAGATACCGAACCTGATATACAAAATCATATCAGTCTCTTTATTAGTAAAGAAATGATATAATTTTGTATTGTTGGATAATGTTTTGAACATTTCCTATATCAAAAGTTGATCGGTTTAGGCACGTTATCTAAAAGCATTGACGTTCTAAATCAAATTACAGTTCTTAGTAAACAGAACACACACAAGAGGAAGAGTTCAGAAATGAACGAATTCTTCTTAAGGTATTGTAGACTAGGTCATATCAATGCGACCCGACTAGCTGAAGTTACATATAGATGCATATTTAAATCAGTTTGAATTTACATCTTATGAAACTTGCCAGTCATGTCACAGAGATAAGATGACCTTAGCCCTGTTTATTGGAAACAGAGAAAGAGTTAATGAACTCTTGGGACTGATCCATGATGATGTATGTAAGGTCTCCTGTCTACACATGCCAGGACTGATTCTTTATACTTCATTATATTCTCTGATAATCTCTCAAGATTCAGTCATATGTTCCTGTTGAAACATGAGTCTGAACCTTTTGAGATATTCACAGAATATAAGTTAGAAGTAGAGAACCAATACGGGTATAAGTATTATGTCCTTTGATGTGATCAAGGAGGAGAATACTTGAGCACGGAAATCCTGGACTATTCTAAAGGAGAATGAGATTCTCTCTCAGCATTGCTCCTCCGTATACACCATAGCACGATGGTATATCGGGGCGGAGCAGATACACCCTATTTGATATGGTGTGCTCTATGATGAGTACTACTGAGTTGCCTATTTCCTTTTGGGGGTTATGCACTTGAGAAGCTGCATACCTATTGAATACGGTTCAAATCAAATCAGAAGCCTACCACTTCATATGTGATATGGAAAGGGAAGATTTGGGGTTAGTTAAGATTTGGGGTTAGTGAAGAGCCCATATCTTAGGTTAGTTAAGATTTGGGGTTGTCCGGCCTATGTCTAAAAGCAAAATCCGGACGAGCTCGAGGCAAGGTTAGTTATGTAGAACTGGAAAGGTTCCAGCTATACAAGCTACAGCAGATGATTTGGTAGAACCGAAGGATTCAGTAGATGCCAACGAACCTCAGCCTCTCCGCCGATCTAGTAGGGTTCCTTACCCACCTGAGAGTTACTTCGGTTTCTCTATGACAGTGGGAGTGAGGATTGCATCATGAGATGATGACCCAACTAGCTTCGAGCTGGCCATCAGGAGTAAGACTCTGTAAGAATGGCTGGATGCTTAGCGATCTGAGATGGAATCCATGTACACCAACAAAGTATGGACTTTGGTTGCTATATCTGAAGGGTTAAATCCCCATCAGGAGCAAGTATATCTTGAGAAGATTACTTGGTGTAGATGGAAAAGTTGAGACTTTCAAAGCTAGACTTGTTAAAAGTTTGCATCATTGACCAGGTGTGGATAATGATGAAACCTTTTCAAGTAGCTATGCTTAAGTCCATCTAGATCCTACTTGTCACGGCTACATACCATGACTACGATATCTGGTGGTTGGGTGTCATGACTGCTTTTCTAAATGATGTTTTAGAAGAGTGCGTCTATAAGTACACAGCCAGAGGGCTTCGTAGACAGTGGGAGCAGCGGAAACGTGTGCAAGATGCTTTATAGGATTAAAGCAGGCATCGCGGAGTTGGAACATCTATTTTGATGAATTAGTCAAAGAGTTTGACATCATCAAAATGGTAGATGAACCTTGTATAAACAAAAAGGTAGTAGGGAGTATGGTGATGATCCTCGTAGGGTACGTGGATGACATACTCTTGATAGGGAAAGAGTTTCTTATGCTACGCTCGATCAATCTCCGCTTATCACAATGATTCTCCACATAGGATCAAAGTGATACCTCCTAAATCCTGGGTTTTTGGATCTATGAGATAGATTTAAATGGATGTTAGGATTCTCACTAGTTGTAGTGAGACAGTATCAACCGATCCTGGGGAGAATCACTGGAAGGGTTCCAGGGTGATAAAGACGACTGAGTGTCAGTCACAGGCATTAACTTAACCCTCAGTAAAGGGACGGTATGTTGGAAGAGTTCCAAGCTAGATACCGTGACATACTAGATGATAAAGGCAGGATACATCGCTACTTAAGATGCTACCAAAGAGGCTGTTTGGGTGTATATTGGTTCATGAGATGAACTATATTCCTCCCATTGTGTGACAATGGAGTTATGGCTTATGCCAACGAACGCAGGTCCCATCAGTAATCCAGACATATTCTAAGGCAGTATCACCTGATCATGGAGATGGTTGATCTCCAGGGTGATCGAGGTTAGGAGAGTAGACTAAGAGGACGACACGGCGGATCCACTCACGAAGGCCTATTCCCAGAGAGAGACTTTTATGGGATGGTTGAGTATGAGATACTACAACCACTGCTACAGATGGCCCTAGTGCAAGTGGGAGATTGTTAGTTATATGTATGCCCTAGAGGCCATTACTGTACATTGGATGTATATTGTAGTGGATGCTGGGACATATATAGGGAGGACTTTCTTGCACGACATGATAGTATGCTATCTGGTTACTCTTTACCTTAACGTGTACATTAATTGTCTCTCTGTTACATGTTGGTAAAGCCCTTAGGATGTGTACTTGACTACCTGGACTATGATGCGGATCATACTAGTGGGGATATGGTAGTCCATAAGTACATCCTTCAAAGTCCCTAGTCGTGGGTATATCGAGATGGGGCATCGATATACCAGAGTAGACTAGCGTATACCTTCTCGACCCATACAGATGGGCGATGGATGATCCCATATCCATTGGTGTTTGACATCAGAGATGATATACGGGTGCTCAGTGGAGACTGGGTACACTGGACGGACTCGCCGAGAACTCCCAGATGGTATTATACCTCACGCCAGATGGCAGTTCTCTGGTGACACTGGTACAGAGTAGTCTGTTGACCCGAGATCGTCATAGAGTCTTGTGTGGTTCCCACTGTGCTTTGATTTCCATCTTACCACGTCCAAGAGGGCATGCAAAACGGTGGTTTTTGGGTATAGTCCCGAGTCACATGGAGGCAATGAGCGATAGGAGGGGATTCGTCTCTCCCGGTATAGGGGGTTGATGTTGCGCTGTGTTCGATTGGATATAACCGGAAATCCCTGGCCAGGGTTGCTGAGATTTACTGGTAAGTGTTACCAGTAGTTTCTCAAACTGTTATAGACCCCATATCGACACGACTTATCGAGCTATTGGGGTCTGACGTTTACCACCCCTAGGCGAGATATGCGACATATCAGACGATCAGACCGGACTGTACGGTAGTGTTACTGGTTGGATTCACTGGAGTGTGAGCGGGCTTGCTCGTCGATCTTCTGATCGCTCAATACCCGGGTGGCCGTTATGTTTAGCAGACCGCTTGCGGCTTGTGGGTGTTTGATATGATCATCACCTGCTGCCGGCGTATTGATGAGTCTTTAGAGTCCTACACAGAGGTTTCCTGGCTCAAGTAAAACGAAATAGGAGCGCATATGAGATATGTGCGGGACCGAGAATAATGCGTGTATGTGATACCGTATTCTATTCTCGCGATGAATGTGTCGAATGGTTGTATGCGATATAACCTAGTTATCGAATCGAGTATTGATTCGATAAGCCGATACATTGGATACTAGTCGGTTATATGCGATATGACCGGATCGTTAAATCAAGTGTTGATTTAATGATTTAATGTATAATTATATATTTGATATATTACTTTGCATTAACTAGTATTGGTTCACTTTATATGATTTTCTCACTTGGTTTGTGCACATTGTATATGTGATATACATTTGTACATTTGATTGTATCATGTTTGATGATACATGATTGTTTAAGTGTATGTTAAGATTAAACCATGGTTATGTGATGGTTAGGGTTATGATTTTATTTGCTTACTCATTTATTTATTTTATTTTGGCAAAAGAAAAGAAATGGTGGCTTGCTTTGTTTTACATTGAAACTTCATGAAGGTTTGAAAAAGTCCACCATTTTTGTTTCATGCCTAACCTAACCCTAGTTTATTCTCTAAACTTGACCATGGTTGATTATGATAAGTATTCTTTTATTTTCTATTTTCTAAATAACTTATCATAACAATATTCTTCTTCTTCTTCATTTCTTCATGTGAAGAAAGCTTGCCTCCATCAATGGCAAGTGATGATAAAGAGTGAGAAATCCAATTCTAAAGTGAACCCACTTCCTATTTCTTCATCCTCTACCTCTTGCCAAGTAGTATAGGGTGTTTTCTTCACAAGTTTCATGACTTGGTGAAGTGGGAGCTTGATCTAGCGATGTCTCGACGTAGATCATCTTCGGCATGGACATCGACGACCTCGCCCGCCTATTCTCCGATGAAGCCGACGCTAGAGCCCGGGAATTCATTTGGACAGCAAGGGGACTTCGTTGCGGAGCTATGGAGGTGGAGCACCGGATCTACAAAGGTTGTATTTCCGTATAAACCTTAGTTAAGTTGTTAACAAGTTTTGTTTCGCCTAGTTTTCTAGCCAACGATCCGTAGTCGGGTTTCTCGGCACCGTTAAAATTAGAAATTGGCATGGTTGATGCCTTGGGAGACCTCAATAGGGTGCCTAGGAACCCTACAATTACAAATTAGTGGAATTTCTTTCATAAGCATGAAGCTTATAGAAGCTTGTGGTTGCTTTGAAAAAGTCCACTTGTTTTGTTTTACCTTAGATCTTTGTTTAACCTAACCATTTACACTTAGCTATGGTAAAGTCTCTACAAGGGTTAGTATATGATACTCTCTCACCATGGTTAGCAAACTTACTTGATCATTATCCTTTCCTCTTTCTTTTGTTCATCTTCTTCATTGTGAAAAGGAGAAAGAAAACTAGGGTTTGATCCAAAGTGAGAAAGAGTGTGAGAAACAAAATTCTAAAGAGAACCCACTTCCTATTTCTCCATCCTCTACTAGACTAGCACTTTAGTTTAGGGTGTTTACTTCACTATTTCTCTAGTTAGTGAAGTAGGAGCTTGAGTCGGAATTCCCTCGACGTAGATCATCTTCGGCCTCGGAGATTTCAAGCAAGGTCGTATCCTTCGCATCGTGAAGCCATGCAAGAGTCCGGGAGAAGCTTGATCGCAGTGAAGGGACTTCATCAAGGAGCTTTAGAAGTGAAGGACCGATCTACAAAGGTTGTATTTCGTATTCCCTTTAGAGTAAAGTTGTTTACTTGCTTAATGATTCGCCTAAAATCTAGTTAACGATCTTGCTTAGTGTTATTCGGCACATAAAAATTTAATTTTGGCATGGTCGATGCCTCGTTAGTGTGCCTAGTAACCCTACACACCGTTGTGTTGATTTATGATTTGTGCACAGTTATTGCACTTGATATCGTTTTGTGCCTTGGCTGCACATGTTTATGACTTCATGGATTTTATACAGTTGAGTCGGTTTTGTGCATATGATACGCACACGATTTGGTTCTGCACTCGGTATAGATCACATATGCTTGCAGTGCAGTGATAGGTATTTTGTGCACTACAGTTGCACAGGACTTCGATTTGATGTATTGATTTTGACTTCATGCCTTGGGCATGCATATGATTTGACTTATGCTTTCGGCATAGTTTTCATGCACTTTCAGTGTTTTGATTTGTTTTGTGCACGCTGATGCACATGGTTGTGAGATTATATACCGCGGTATACCTGATTTGGATTGAGCTTTATTGTAAACCGTCGAGTTCGATTCTGATATTGATATTGATTTCGTGCACACTGTGCATTTGATTTGGATTCTTGCGCATATTTGGCGCGCTTGGATTGGATTCTGCGCATGTTCGGCGCTTGATATTGGATTTCGTGATTTCGTGCATGATGGATGCACCTGATTTGGATTTTCGCTCATGTTGGGCGCATGTTATGAGATGCGATTTTGGTGCACACCAGATGCACTAAATCGAGATTCTTCGTGCATGTCAGATGCACCAGACTCACATGGCATTCTTATGCGCATTTCGGGATTGATTTCTTATGGAGCAATACGTTTTTATGATATTTACTATTTGATATAGTAGCTGAGCAGGACTAGTCCGAGGAAAGTACCTGAACATATTTTTGCATGCATTGATAGTTATCGAAGGGATTTCCAAAAAGGGAGCTATAGTCTCAGTATTTACCTACGTGTCTGATATGACACGAAACGTCTAAAACAAGGAAACCCTTCTAAAATTATTTTCAAAACGGCAGTACGTGCATGTAAACAAAGGATATATATAGAGAGTTATTTTCTCACTAGAGACGTCCGCCACTGTGCAGTGTTATGCGCATCTCACAGCGACTTAAAACGAGTTGGCATGCATTTCCTTCCGATGTTTTAATGATATTTAAATGAATAGTGTTGATGTATATCATATTGGTTTCGTATTGGATTTAGACCTTGATGTCTTCTCCATGACTCCGATGATTGCGGGATGCTTGACGGAGTTTTGATTTTGAGTTATCTGCTCATTGTTCATGCGCATGCATTGCGCTATGATGCGTTTTATGTATTTATGATTTCGGGACCCCGACGGCTTAGTCTTTTACTGAAATTTTTTATTATTTGAGGGGTTTAAATTTAAATCCGGGGACCGAATTTCTTTAAGGGGGAAGATTGTAACATTTCAGAAAAATAAAATATTATTTTTGGGAATTTTTATAATTAAATAATATTATATTGAATATTTTAATAAGGCGGTATAATTAAATACCGATAAATTGGGAAAATTTTTGGGAAATTTATGGAAAATACAAAAAAGAGGATGCTTTGTGTAATTCATGCAAATTACAAGTTTTTATGATTTATTACACACTATTTTAGAGCTAATCGCGATTAAATATCGCTAATCGGGCTTTAAGCGTGTTTTGTGCACATGTCTTTTTTTTTAACACTTGTTACATTTTTCCTACATGTTTTGGGTGTATGATTATTATTTTGGGTTTACTATTGCAATGAGAAGAAGAGAAAGGGAAAAAGAAAATGAAGAGAAAAGAAATGGAATAAAGAAATAGGGTATGGGCATGAGAGAGAGTGTGAGGGGTCTTCATTGACCATGGCATTGTTTCCTCCTTCATCATTCTTCATTTTTCCTCTCCCCCATCCTCAATGGATGCTGCCCTCACTCCCTCCCCCTCTTAATCCTCTCAAACACTATCAAAATTAACCCAAAACCCAATCACCACTTCATTAAAACTGTGCACAAGCCTTCTAGCTACACTTTGGACCAAGAAAGGGTGGATCTTGAGCACTTGGGGCAACTCAAGAAAATTCTTGAGTTGCCAAATGAGGTATTTTCTGAACCATTAGTGTAGTATTTGGTTTACTTGAGCTTCCATGCATGTTTAGAAGTGATTAGGCGATGTTTAATGGGGTTTGGAAATTCCTAGAAAAGGATGAGAGTTTGAATTGATTCCAAAATCGTAATTAAGGTTAGTAGTGGCCCTAAACCCCCTCTAGTGATATCGTATTGGATCCAAACCTGAAACGTAACCCCCAAATACGAACTTTGAAATTTTGCCGATATTGAAATTATGGGAATTCTGTAGGGATATTGAAATCTGTTAACACTCGAGGACCTGAAAAATTATATTGCAAACACAGAGAGACCAGCAGGCGCCTAGGAAGCATCACCCAAGACCCCAGCCCCTATACCCTAACCCAGGCCGCAAATAAATCCTTTTTGGCCTCAATTTGCGGCCAGACCTGGTCCAAATGGCTTCGTGTTTGTTCTGTAGCTCCATCTCTTGTAAATTAGACCCCTGGCATATGCAAAATTGACCAATTTGACTTAGGGTAAAATCTAGGACCATTTTCAAGAGTTGCTGTTTTGATTCGGGGTGTCGTTTTGCGTATTTTGCATTCTGGATTTTTGTATCTGTGTTGTACCTTGATCACTTGACGTTTGTACGTCGAAATCGAGTGTTTTTTGGTGGTTTTGAAGGCGTGGTCCATAGGTTCTAACCTATAGACCTTTAGCGTGTCGTTTTGGTTTTCCGATGTGATTTTAATACGTATTACGATTGCGTTATATTTGTAGGTATCCTGCGAGGACTTCGAGGTGACAAGCAAGCGCGTGGTGACGTCGGCAACGGCAAGCGATGATCAAGGTGAGTAGATCTATATCTACGGGGGAAGTCGGGTGGATGGCATATAGCACCCCCGCAAAGTTTTG
The DNA here is from genome assembly GCA_030015575.1 of Agapanthus africanus. Taxonomy (NCBI): domain Eukaryota; kingdom Viridiplantae; phylum Streptophyta; class Magnoliopsida; order Asparagales; family Amaryllidaceae; genus Agapanthus; species Agapanthus africanus. The sequence goes on from CM057348.1 coordinate 226,127,506, forward strand.
AAGGAAACCGATTATAGAACATGGTTAAGGAAACCTAGATTAGGAAACTAGGGTTAGAGTTAATTGATAGTTAGTGAAACCATATTAGAAACTAAGGATAGTTAGAAGTGATAGGGCTAAATTGTGATGACGGGATTTGAGGATGATGTTGACGATATTGCCGTTTAGGATACTATAGGACTAGATAGTCGACGTAGATGTGTCATCCGAACCATATATATTTATAAACTGAAGAATCGTATGCATCTTTTAAATGGATAACTTGAGGGACGTTACGGATTTTCAAACGATTTCTTTTCCTTAAAAACACCGTAACCACTATTTTCAATACTATGATTCACATCTTTCAAAAACTGTTGTATGGTTCGGGTGTGTAAGTTAGATTAGATACTTATACTTATAGTAGAGAAAGAATGTTATGTAAACTCGATTTGATGTGAGATATAAATGCGATGAAAAGAATATAAGACGAATATGATGATCTGATGATATGTTGGTATACGGATGCGAGTCGATTGAGATGATTGATACCTTGTCGGTCCCGTGATATGAGATCGTTATGGATGTGACCTGAGACATATATATATATATATATATATATATATATATATATGTGTGTGTGTGCGTGTAGAATGTTGTGAATCATAGATGATAGGTCGTACGTGATATTAGGCCGTACCCTCATTTTCTTAAAGGTTGATAGGATCCCTAATGTTTTAAATGCCGCCGTACGATGATCTTTTCCGTACATGATGAGGTTGACTTGATGATTTGATCTATACCCTTGACTAGAGGATGCCGTACGATGGATTATACCGTACGTGATGTTGTGAGGCTTGATGCCGATTGATAGATTCACCGACTCGGTCTTGTAGACATGTATACCTTACAGCTTTTAGATGAAGATTTACCTTATGCTGCATTTATGATATTACCATTGCATTGCATATACCTGTGTTAGTACACTTACACCATTATCGATGATGCGTATGTTACACGTACACAGATTTACCGGCTCACACACATCATCATCGATAATTGCCATGTCACTACACAGTAGGATTGCTGCATCATGATATGAATCCTTGCATAATTTACTTGCTATTGTTGCATATGCACCTTTATACGATGCTGTATTTGACTTTGGAGAAATTGGGAACCGTAGGGTATATTTTAAAAACTGAAATCTTTTAAAAGAGCGGTTTTCCCTTAATATGATACATCACTGTTCCATGTTGCATGATACACAGATATGCTTACACTTCTATCATACGTCGCATACATCATGCTTTACGATTTTACGCATTGAGATATGCTGTTTTCATGAGATTTCTGGATTTGAGAATCGTGGCTGTTTCAAAAGAAAGTAAATACTGTTTTAAAAACCCGGTTTCTCTTGATATGATATTTCGGTGCGCCCACCATGAGTTTTATCGGTTCTGATGTATATATTTATTCCCCATGCGAGTAGGAGCCATGGGCCGTGTGCGGGTACATGGTGGGGCCCGGTATGGTACCCCGGGGCAAGAAAAGGATGCTGTGTATACAGACGGTGAGCCTGGCAGAGGGACTACCACCTACTGGTGACAGTATTTGGGCTCGGCGGATGTCCGGAGGATACCGACCGAAGTCGAGAGATGATATGGGCCGATCCGGACTGACGGAGCCCGTGGGCCAATCCGGACTGACGGAGCCTGATATATAAGGATTTACGTGCCGCTGCTGGGAACGGTTTTCATGATGGTTTCGAGTGTCGATGCTAGGCACTCAGGTTCCATGATTTTGATGTGTCGTGAGGGACACCATTGATATATATCCCCATACTTTCATGCACACTCTTTTATGATATTTGCGTGCATACATACATTGATTATTACTGTTGGATGTTATCCGCATGTGATCAGTCGAAAATATTGTATATTTTAGCCGGCAATTTCCCTAACATTTGCATACATTTAGAAGTGTTCGGCATTCATATTCTACATATTAGCAAATCTGTCACAAAATATGAGATTGCATGTGTTAGACTTTTAAACCGACACTTTAAGGGAAATTAACCGCATTTCATGGCATCGCATCATTTCTGTATTTGCGCAACACTTGTCTTGAGTCTATGCAGGAAATACGGAAGAAAAGCAAAAGAGCTGATCAACATTACGCCAATTCAATCACTTCAGATCTGGTAGCATTTCAGAAGGAATTATGCAATTCTATATATCACATAAAGCCCAATACAACAGCCCAAGATCCCAACAGAGAGCCCAAGCCTCAATTCCTCAAAGCAGCCGCGGAAGCGCGGCGGGAGTAGGCTTAAGCCGCGGATCCGCCGCGCTTCTGCCAAGTCATCAGCTAAATTTCAGTGCATAATTCTTCTCTCTGGGCCCACAGTGCTTTCTGATATGTAGAGTTCCAGAATACCCTCGAAGATACTGCCAGATCAGCAAAGAAGATTAAGCAAGGCTAATCCTAAATTAAGCTCCTAATTAATCCTCTTCTAGAAGCTCCTCCTAACTAATCACATCTAGAAGCTTCTCCCCTAACTAACTTTTGGAGGGAAATTTGAATTTCCTCAACAAACTTTTGGAGGGAAACTTAGAATTTGAAATCCTAGATCTAGGGTTTGGATATCTATAAATAGGAACCTAGACCTAGGGTTAAAGGCGAATCATTCTTTAGTGGTTCATTAATCTTCATTAGTTGTTAATTCTAATTCTACACCATTTTCTTCCACAAGTCGAGTGACAAGGCTTGTGCGAAACCCTAACCCTAATTCCACTCCAAATCCAAGATCTTGAGTACCAATCAAGCGAGAAGCCTTCAACCTTTTAGGAGCCGAGCCGATCTTCAATCGGGCAAGTGATCCAAGCCGATCCGCGTTCCACGGAGACGAGCGAAGCCAAGTCGACGATCGAATTCTTCCTCTTGTAGTTCTTGAGCGAATGTAATGAAATTGTTGATATAAATAAAAGGTGAAATTCTTTAATCTTGCTTTCTTTTAATTCTTGCATCATGATTAGATCTCAATTTGTAATTGTTGTTCTTGTTGTGATGTTTGAGTAAAACTCCGCTCGTAAAGGAGTCGAGACGATTGTAGAATGATGATGTAACAAATCTTAATACGATCTTTAAGTCCTACGAGTTTTGTAAACCCTAGCAAGTTCAAGAATCGATGACCTAGTTTCGTAGTGATGCTTTCTTGATTGTGATCGCTCGAAATTTGGGATCCACAATCGTTTCTTGAATTTACTAGAGGCTAGAATATGAATGATATCAATGAAAGAACAAGAGATAAGATGAAACCCTAGTTTCACAAGAAGTCTCTAATTCTCATCGATCATCATCGATCTAGTATCAATTCATCGAAGGATAAGAATACGTAATTGTAAGATTACATCACATCTATAGATCCGATCGATTCCTACGAGCCTCATTTCGATTCTTGAGATTTGGTTTGGAAAAATCAACAAACTATCAATTTTTGATTCTATCTTTTTCTTGTTATTAGATCTATATTTTCTCATTCTTGAACTTCAATTTTAAATCATGAATTGTTTTGTTTTCTTTTCATTAAAGTTTCAACTCATCTAATTCAAAAGACAAACGATTACACTTTCCCTGTGGACGATCCGCACTCACTTACAATCTACAATCCGACACCGTAGTTGATTGCGGTCAAATAATTTTTGGTTGTGATTTCTATTCTATTTTCATACTACACATCAAGAATCCTTTTCAATCAAATGGCGCCATTGCCGGGGACTATTTGATTTGATTTACACAACAAGATTTTATTACAATCAGCATGCATATAGGTGTTGACTACCTTGTTGGCACATATACAGACCCGGTCACCCTAGATATCATACTATTACCTTTATGATATAGTTGACCTAGGAGTCGTTGTTTATTCGATTTCTACTTGTAGATGTTTTTTCTACTCACGAGTTGGCAACTCATCCCCGTTGTGCCACAGTTTCTTGCAGGTTTTGCCGTACAGGTTTCATTGCGGCTTTCTGGCACATTGCTCCCTTTCCGGGCGATTGCTTCGGTAGGTGGGCTCACTCGCATCGTGACCACCATTATATTTATTTTTATTATTGTATCTAGAAACTCCATCAACCAGACATGTATATTTATTTCAGACTTAGAGACCAGAGTTGTATTATTATGGGTTTTCTTGTTGTTTTAAGATTCCTTTGAGTTTTGATCCTCGCCCTTCGGCGTTGTATATTATATTGCTTGCGTGGTTGTGACCGTCGATTGACAAAGAGCTAGCTCCCGCTTGGGGATGCCTTTTATCATTTCGTATACTATTCATATTGTACCCCGTTCGGGACCATTATTTACAAAGGAAACTCTGCCGAAATTTTCAGAAAAGACTTGATATTTTAAAAACGCGTAATTCGGCTTATGTTATTTAAAAACACTTACTTTAAAACGAATTTTCCATCCTTCATTATCTAAAAATGGTTTTAGATTTCTGGGATTTTGGCTTACTTGAATTAGATAGAGTCCTATAGACTTTATATGATTCAAGGGCCAGTCACGGGCTTTTTCGGGTCGTGACAAAGTTGGTATCAGAGAGCTAGGTTAACCTTGGTTCGAGTCTAAGTTTGACTATGCGGAGCCTAGAGCGTTTATATATATACGGAACTTAGGCTTGACCTTACGGAACTTAGACTTAGTCGAGGGGGTATTACACCCGAACTTTCGTCGCATAGGTTGACCTTGGTTGATGGACTAGGTAACTTAAGGAGAGTGACGCACCGTGTGTATATTCCGCGGCATACTTATGATACGCTACTCCGCTTAAGGAGCCTTAGGATGTACATTTCCTTGCACAGTATTATATTCATTCCTATGATCTATCCTCATCGATATTTGTTATGATTTTGCTACCACGATTACACGGGCAGAGAGAGCTACGGCTAGAGTTGCGGTCCGCACGAGCTCATCACGGACGAGGACCGACAAGGGCGTGATTCTAGGGAGATACAATTTGCATGGAGAGGCGTCGTGTTGTTGTGTTTTACTGCCATGAGCGTTTGACGGATCTCTTTCATGAGATTAATCGGCCGTGCAGATCAACACCAGAGGATCAGGCTACTGCTAGAGGCTAGCCAGAATGTGATGACCATTGAGATATCGCCTATTCATGATGATTGAGGCACTGTTCAGCGTACAGAAAAATGAGCCAGTTGTTGCTGCGAACGACAAGATATCGTCTCAGATGTTGCAGCTATTGCAGTACGAGTTGTACTTGAGATGATAGAAGGTCGCTAGTCACACGAAGATGAATGACTAGGACATGTGATTCGTTCGCTTACCCCGATGCGAGGTCATCAGATAGATTGATTCCAGCTAGAGACGACTTCACGCAGGTACGTTTAGAGTCGATGGAGACGATCGAATGTCAGGAACCCAATTCCAAGTTTAAAGTATTCGGAAAGACGTGCAAGCAATTCTATGGACCCTCTAGAAGAATGAAACCCTAACTCGACATAATGACCGTGTGAAAGCCTTTGAACCTTATGGTTTGCGGCAGTTCCGCGGCGCCATTAGTGAGGCTTGGGTTTGCCCTTCTACGGCTGGTCCACCGATGCTATAATATGTACTCGATACTATTAAACTATACTCAAGATGTAGATCTCTTAGTGGATTATGAGGTTTTGACGTGTCGATTGGATGGTTCGACATCTTTCGGATATCATGTGATGGGATACATTGCTTGGGAGATTCCAGATACGAGTATAGCCGTTGGAGAGCAGTCCATGCAGCCACGAAGAGATGAGTCCGAAGCAGTCGACATTAGAGAAAAGGGGAGTAAGAGGTTCATACGAGATCTTGATGAGATGACTGTAAGTCCACGTTACCTGTCTCGGTTCTTTCGGGGTTGCGGAAACGGTGAAAAACAATTTTTATGGTTAGGGTAACATGGACTAGAAACCAGATCTTTGCTAAACAACACACTAGCAACTAACTACAAGCTTTACCTACTTGGTTAGAGGGTTATACCTAGTCTTGAACTCCTTCTCTTCTTCTTTTTGGAGTGGGTTGAATGGTTCTCCTCGTCGCCTTCTCTTGCCGAAGAAAGATCCACCCGAAGGCCTCTACCTTGAGCTCCTTCCTCGAACTTGAGGTAACTAAAGTGTTAGGTTTGCTAAACCTTCAACCTTAGGATGAGTAGAGAGTAGTTTTAGTGTTTTATCTCAATGGCAAATGGTTCTCAACTCATGAGAGATTTTTTCCTTGAGCTAAAGAAAGAGGGAGAGCTATGGATGAGAGAGAAGATGCAAGTGAGAATGAGAGAATTTTGCAACCATATAATATATATGTGAATTGTTAATTAACAATATTAATTAAAAAGGAAAAAGGTGATGGTTGATATGATGAGACTGTTATCATTTCACATTTAATGAATTTTGCAAAGATCAAAGAGCATCTTTTGTGTGAAATGATTATGGTCAACATTTCAACTTTGGTCAACAAGTCAACCTTGGTCAAAAGGTCAACAACCCTAACCATAACTCAATTTTCCTTTTAATTAACATTATTAATTATATTTCACATATTCATTAGGGTTTGGAAAAAGACAACCGTCATCAACCCTAATGAGAATCCTCTGCCTCTGCCTCAGTCAACTGTGCATACACACCCGCATTCACGTTTCGAGGAACACGAATACAATGTGATAAAACCAACCCCAAAACATATACTAGGACTGGTTTAAACCAAACCCCGCTAGTAATAACCGTTCGGACACCAAATGTGCACAAGTGCGCGGATGTGAACGAACCCCGTCGCAAAACCATGCGACCTGTACTCTGTTTTGCCCAAAGGCGAATAACCCTCTGTGTGGGACTCTAAAGATTCGACACTACGCTGGCAGTGGGTTTAACCACAGACCGCAAGCGGCACTAGCTGTACGTAACGGTCCCCAGGTAGATGACGATAAGAAGACTGATGAGGTGAACCCATCTGTACTCCTACTGAGCCTGTATGTGACAATCTCCGTACAGTCCGGTCTGTTCGTCTGAGAGTATCGCATGGCGGGCCTGGGGGGTGGTAAACATCAGTCCCCTAATAGCGGTACAAGTTGTGTCGGAGTGTAGCCCAGAACAACCTGAGATAACACTGGAAACCTACCAGTATATCTCGCTAGCCCTGGCCAGGGACTTTGTGTAATGGCTCTCCTAGACACAGCGCGATATCAACCCCCAATATCGCGAGAGACGAATCTGTTGGATATAGTGCCCTCAAAGTCAATTATTGGATCGCAGGTACATGATTACAATGATTGAAGCAGGACCTATACCGATATGACAGTCTTGCTCGAGATGATAGTATGCTATCTGGTTTGTCTTTATCATAGTTTACATGCTTTAGTTCGCTATTGCATGTTGATAGAGCCCATAGGATTCTTGCTTGACTGCCAGCAGTATGATGGCGATCATATACGTGGGAGCTGGAGTCTATAAGCACATCCTTAAAGTGTCCCTAGTCGTGGGAGTTTCGAGAGAGGGCATCGATACTCCAGAGTAGACTAGTGTATACAGTCAAGACCCCGACGAGGGGCGGTGGCCGGTCTCACAAGCTATTGGTGTCAGTTAGTTCACTTAAGATGTATACAGGTGTTCATTGGGTTATGAGTACACCGGACAGGACTCGCCGGGAACATGCTAGTTGGTATTATACATATCGTCAGATAGCAGTTCCCTGGTGACATGTGTATAGGTTAGTTTGTCGACCTGAGATTGTCATTTGTCTCGTATGAGTTCCCACCGTGCTTTGATTTCTACCCTACCACGCTCAAAGGAGACGTGCAAACAGGTATTTTTTGGGTACAGTCCCGTGCCATATGGAGGCAGTGAGCGGATCGTCGGTGATTCGTCTCTCCCGGTATTGGGGATTGATGTTGCACAGTGGACGGGTGACCATCACTAGAAATCCTCGGCCGAGGTAGTGGAGAATTATTGATTTGGATCAGTAGTTTCTCAGGTGGTGATGGGCTCATACCGACACGAATTATCGCGTTGTTAGGGGTCTGACTTTATCTAACCCCTTAGGCCGATATGTGATACTCATAGATGAACGGACCGGATTGTATGTATATTGTCACTGTTAGGCTCAGTAGGGTTTCTGCATGAGTTCGCTCGTCAGCTTCCCTTCCAATCAATACATAGGCAACCGTTACGTACAGCTTGTACCTCTGACGTGCTAGTGGTTATACACAGTGTCAGTGTGTTGATGAGTCATTAGAGTCCCCCACAGACAGTTTCCCATGTTCGGGTGAAACGTTGTAGAGACCGTATGGTTTTATGGCAGGGTTCAGAAAATGCACGCGCGTTTTCGCACGTGTCATATTTCGGGCAGATAATACTGGTGGGCTTTGGTTTAAGCCGGATCTGAGTATTATACTGTGTAGATATAATATCTTTGTCTTAGTTGCATTTGTATTCGGTCATAATACAAATGCGGGTATGTTTATACTGTTACGGGGTTATCATGAAATTCGTTTCGGGATCGCTTTTGGAAGTTGCCAGTTTCCAGTTTTCTATCACCCGTCTTTATCATTCGGCTAAAGACGGATTTATCTTTTCTTGGGTGAGTCATGGTTCTAGAAATTTCTAGATGATGACTAGGATGATAAAGTGGCTAGTGACTCATTTGTTGCATTAATTGAATGGTGACTAGGTTAATTACTAGGTTAGTGATTCATAGTTTGCATTTAATGGTTTCATGATGTGTTAATATGACTCACTCCTTCATTTATTCTTATGGTCACCATTTATCCTCCTACACTCACCCCCTTGCTCATATATGTGGCCGGCCCCTCTTCTTGAATGAGATGGTTGTTATTTTTGGAAAAGATTATAGTTTGGGATTCATGGAAATTAGATAGCCTCATTTCTCATTTCACCCGATCCAAAATGCAACTTCATTAACCGTTCGTCCATGGGTTTGGACGAAGCGATACAAAGTGTTCTACTCATTCTCTACATCAATCTTGGTCATCTCTTTTAGCAAACTTGATGATCGAGTTGCCTCGGTTCAGAGGCAGGAGCCCGTTTAAAGATCTGTCGACGTGGTGCCACCTGGACGAGAAGACTGGAGATTCAGGAGATCGGAGCAGCCGCAACAAAGCGTGGGATGATGGTTGAAGACCGAAGGACTCGGATCGTTCGGTATAACATTTCTACCCACTTTGTAGTTTGTTAGTTTAGCTTTAATGGCAGATCCGGGTTACAGTGCATGATAGTGCCAGTTTGTAAAAAGTTTTTTTTCCGCATTTGGCGTCTGTTAGAAAGCCGGGGCGCTACCGTGGACTTACAGTGGTATCAGAGCCTCGCCATTAAGCTTTACTAAGTTGTGCTAACGCGTTTAAAATATCGATCGAACGGAATTTCGAAAACTACAGTTTTCAGGGTTAAAGTTTCTGTCGATTTTTAAAAGGGTCTAAAAATTATTTTGCATATCACAGAAAATTAAGCAGGCTTTTTGAAGAACACAGAAGAAATTTGATCCTGTGAACCGTCCGTACGACCGCGGAACCGCCGCCAAAGCCATGCTTTGGCCGCGGATCCAGGGCCATATTGGAGTTTCACTGTGCCAAATTTCTTCTGTTGGGTCTACATTGAAAATTATGGTTTCTGGTATATTTCTTTTGGGCCCAGATTTTATTACTGTACAGCAGATGTACGTGGGGCCCACTTCGGGATTTTTTGTCGATCGAAATTTTAAACTTATTAATATGTAGTTTTTACTTTATATCTCCGACCGTGAATGTCATTCGAGCGGTAAATCGCATCTAATTGCTATAGTTCTTTTAGACGGGTTTGCGAACGTGACATTCGCGTTGATGTTCTGTGTTGTGTTGTAATGTTGCGGATATGTCGTGGTGGATAGCAGTGTGCAATGGCAGTGCTGTTTGGATTTGTTTGTACATTTGATATTGCGGGGCGAGCGTCCAACATGTGGACTGCCGTCACTGCCTGTTTGTATAATATTCTTTTGGGGCACGACCGGGCTGAGGTCGATGTACCCGTTGTATATATTTTTCATTTCTGTACTAGGTTTACCTCGCGACGGAGTGCACGGATAGCCGGGTTCTGGAGGGCAACGGGTCCGTATCTCATGGCTTTAAGAGGAAAAGGGGTCTCACTCTAGAATTGGCAGACTATTCACCGCACTCGTAGGGGGTACAGGTTGACCCAAGGAGGGGTGCTCAAGTTACCGGATTCCGTGAAGTGCCAGGTGGTCCATTCACTATGTTGTAGGGGGCTGCCTCGCTTCAGGTTTTGGCGGGTAACTTGCCGCACCCATAGGGGTCTAGGTTTCATTGCACAGGCTATCCACACGACCAAGGGAACATCGGGTTTCAGTAGCGGCTCTGTGAAACCCGGGGATCCCAGATTATCTGTATTGTTCTATGATGCTTATTGCTTTTCTGTAATGTTGCATATTATCACGTCTGGAGCGATTATTGTATATTGGTATATATACTATTAGATGTTGTATATGTTTTACACCTGCGCTAGTCCAGTCCCCGCTCTGTCGTTAGTTAAGTAACCTAACGGGTGATGACGGGACCCAGTGACGAATGCGGATGGCATATACGTACATTTTATTTTTCGTTCTTTTCTGGTGTGATTGTTTGATGGGACCGCGTTGATTCTTATCAATGCAAGATAAAACAAACCTATATTTGATGTTGTTGGAACAATTTTAAATAGTGTTATTACAAAGACGTTTCCTTTTGTTTTGCATAGTGATATTCAGTCGGAATATCCTGCACCTCATTCGACGAGGCAAGGGCTGATATCCCTTCACCGGGAGAGACCCCTTGGGCAGAAGTTTGCGTCAGGGTAATAACTTCAATATATTCGATTACAGGTTGCTTTGCATCGAGGTATTCAGTTGGAATATCCTGCACCTCATTCCACGAGGAAAGAGCCGAGATCCCTTTACCGGGAGTGAACTCTTTAGCAAAGGTTTTCGTCACTATATTTTATAAAAAGCTATCAGGTTCCTTCAACGAGATCAAGTTCATTACGTTAAAGGTTTTTTCACCAAAAACCAGCCGTAGCCCTCCGTCATTTCTTATGGATAGTCAGTAGTATTCAAGCTATGTTTGTTGGCCAAAGTCAAGGCATAGTGTTTGGTAGTTACTGAATATTCATCTGTTGCATAGATAGATGCGTTGGTTTGGGACAGTCGTATTACCTTGTTGGCCAAAGTCAAGGGTATGTACGGGTGGGTTCAAATTAACCTGGATAATGACGGGTAGAACTTGACATGTGACTTATGATTTGTTGGCCAAAGTGAAGGTCATAAGAGCATGAGGCAAAAATAACATCGGGAGTTTCAAACATACAGCAAACTTGCCAGGCATGCGCATACCTTCTGGAGTATGATGACTTGAGTGGCTTCCATCAAGTTATCATGCGATGATAGTTGGATCCCGATTCTCACTGATGAGTTGGTTTACTCTTCGGGTGATCCCGACTAATTCTTCTTTCAGGTTTGGAGGAGAATTTGAGATTACAGTGGGAGGTTTCCTGATTAGATAAAGTGATAACCATTCTGATCTAGGTTAGAGTGCACACAGAGTGTTTCTTTTCTCTCTCTCTCTCTCTTTGGCAGCGACCATTGACCGACCCTAGACTATGACTCAGTGACCAAGTTGACTGAACCTTCTTAAAATACTGGCTTTTGGATTGTCCAAGTTTCATAAGTCATTGCCGCTCCTTCCTTTACCCTTTGTATTTCTCAGAACACCCCGTATTACTACGGACATCCACTTCCATTGGATAGATCCATCGTATGGTTATATACGAACTCGAAGGGACTTCTTCGAGGATGGATCCAGGTTCAGGAGAAATAGAATTGATTATTCAGTTGTCTTTTATTATCACCTTCTCTCAGGTTGCGAGGGCTCCTTAGTTTAGGAGAGTACACCTATTACGCTTATTGGATAGTCTTATTCCAAACCATAGGCAGGTGCCGAAATGTAGGGAATGAAGAAAACCAATTAGCCTAAGTAGGGTGTGCAGAAGGTAATATGTAAAGACAAAAATAAAGGGATTAGAAAGAGGGCAAAGTAAATTGCGACTGTTATCATTCACGACCAAACCACGTACTTCATCGCCACTCCTATTTCACCTTTAATAGAATAAGGTATTATTCAGTTGTCTTTTATCATCATCTTCTCTCAAGTTACGAGTACTCCTTGGTTTAGGAAGGTACACCTATTATGCTTACTAGATAGTCTTCTTCCAAACCATAGGCTGGTGCCGAACGGTTGGGAAGGAAGAAAACCATTTAGCCTAACGATGGTGTACAGAAGGTAACGACTAAAGACAAATAAAGGGATTTGGAAGATGGCAAAGAGATATAAGGTTAAATTCATGAATTGGATTATGGAAGAGGCATTACTAGGAATACCAGGATATCCCTACGAAACATTTTCATGTTTCAGTGCATTGTTAAAGGAAAACTGTTTTTCCAATTAGATACTTACTCCAAGGTATGTATTTAGCAGGTTTCATTCTCATATCTGTATGGTTTTGCAGAAGATGAGTGGGAGTAAGTTATTGGGAATTAGGTGATCATCCTCATTATATCGGAATTCGTTGTAATTGGTGATATTTGAGGAAATCACCTGGGTACAGTTTTTCAACCTACGACGCACATATTTTGAGTTATTAAACTCAGCGAACTTATACAGAGTATTGTATGTTGTCCAGTATCCGTCAGGACAAAGGGGTAGGTCCTCATACTATGTTCTATTTACTTATGACTGCTCTAGTTTTTAGACAAGTGTTTCATAGAAATACAATGTCTAAGTTTTGAGAAGTTGTGGGTATAGGAATAAAGTAGAGAACCAGCTGTCGCAAGTATCTGGATTCTTCAAAGAAATCAAAGATGTAGATTCTTGTGATTTGTATTCAGTTGATAGTAATGGTTTTGAGAAACTTGTTTCTCTTTCAGGTTACTCATAATTGGATGGATTCCTAAGTTGAGTAATACTGATTAGCCTCTCTCCATTAAGTTGATATGCACTGGAAACAGCTGCATGATTTGAATCTGGTTCCAATTAAATTAGTGCCTCTATTTCTATATTGTATATAGAATGGTTCATATCTTAAACGATGTTAAAATACGGGGAGTTGTCCAGCTTATGCTTAAAACCAGACACTGGATAACTCAAGGCACGTTTCTGTAATGGCAGTTTGTGGGTTGACCCTGGCTTTGACGAGGGTTGATATTTCTACCATCTGGAAGATCAACAGTGATATTGTTCTTGACTCGCCACAGTTTTAGTAAAATGAATTTTTTCAGAAAACAGTAGTGGGAGTATGGTAGAACTGGAAGTGATTCTAGAACCGCAAACGATTACGGAAAATTTAATAGGACCTATATATTCAATCAGGTTTTGACATTCCAATAGCCATATGGTGGGTAACCTCAGACACCCGAGAGGTACTCCGGTACCCTCAAGAACGGTGATAGGGAGGTTCTTGTTTACCCAGACTTGACACTACTGTTGTTCCAGACTATGAGACCCGGCAGGAGAATATGTATAGCGTCGTTCTAAACTAGCTTTAGAATTGTACGTATATATTATTCTACCAGAGGGTTGTCGTAGTCAGTGGGAGCAGCGGAAGCATAGTGGGCAAGTAGCTTATGTCTATTTATAGGCTTGAGCAGATATAGCGGAGATAAGATCATCTAATTTTTGAAGTGACAGTCATGGGTTTGACTTCATCAGAATAGGGGATGGATCTGTTAAGAAGTAGTAGGGTGTGATGTCCTAGTATTTGGATGACATACACAGAGTAGGAAGTAAAATTCCTATACTACGATTGGTTGTACTTTGGTCGTCACACAGTTGTTTCTCCACAAAGGATATGGATATAATATCAGACATTCTGGTTACTAGATCTATGGTTTTAGATCTAGAATTGGGTAGTTTCCCAATTTGGGTACTTTGACAGTATTCTAATGGTATTTTAGAATAGATGACTCCTGGCATGGTGGTGTACCTGCAGATGATGGAGTCACCCCCTCTAAAGGCGTCTTACAGACTAAAGGAGAGAGGGATGTGCATGATTGGCAGATCACTTGCTTAGGCAATTGAGTCAATCATGAGATGTCAAGTACCACACCAGATGTTGTATTTGCACTAGTTACGATAAGTTTACATTAATCCAATCCTAAAGAAACATAAGGAAACAGTTTTAGAACATGAGTGTATGTTCTACGGATTTTGATGACGGCAGCCTCCTTCGGGAGACGGTTATCATTCCAGGCTTCCAAGGTGACATGGATGACAGAGTGATTGTCAGAGTTCTGGTTTTCCCTCTGACAAGGGACAAGATTATGGACAGGTGGTCCAAGAGGATACTGTGGGAGGCATGGTGCTGGATACTGATTTGGTTTAGTTATCAATAAAGTCTAAGAAGTTTGGATTTGAAGTTCATTTATAAAGTAGGTCCCATCAGATATTCAGACATATTCTAAGACAGGTATTACTTGATTCAGGAGATGGCTTTCTCTGCGAACTTGAGATTAAGAGAGACATAGAAAGAAACATCAGGGCGGATCTACTCACTAAGGCTTTTTCTCGAACACAAGAGTTTTACAAACTAGCTTTGTGAAACTGATCAGTAAAGGAGTTGGGTGTTCGGTATCACACGGGCTGTGAGTATGCGACATCGCAATAATTAGCCTTAAGTGCAAGTGGGAGATTATTGGATATAGTGCCCTCAAAGTCAATTATTGGATCGCAGGTACGTGATTACAATGATTGAAGCAGGACCTATATCGATATGACAGTCTTGCTTGAGATGATAATATGCTATCTGGTTTGTCTTTATCATAGTTTACATGCTTTAGTTCGCTATTGCATGTTGATAGAGCCCATAGGATTCTTGCTTGACTGCCAGCAGTATGATGGCGATCATATATGTGGGAGCTGGAGTCTATAAGCACATCTTTAAAGTGTCCCTAGTCGTGGGAGTTTCGAGACAGGGCATCGATACTCCAGAGTAGACTAGTGTATACAGTCAAGACCCCGACGAGGGACGGTGGCCGGTCTTACAAGCCATTGGTGTCAGTTAGTTCACCTAAAATGTATACAGGTGCTCATTGGGTTATGAGTACACCGGACAGGACTCGCCGGGAACATGCTAGTTGGTATTATACATATCGTCAGATAGCAGTTCCCTGGTGACATGTGTACAGGTTAGTTTGTCGACCTGAGATCGTCATTTGTCTCGTGCGAGTTCCCACTGTGCTTTGATTTCTACCCTACCACGCTCAAAGGAGACGTGCAAACAGGTATTTTTTGGGTACAGTCCCGAGCCACATGGAGGCAGTGAGCGGATAGTCGGGGATTCGTCTCTTCCGGTATTGGGGGTTGATGTCGCACAGTGCACGGGTGGCCATCACTAGAAATTCTCGGCCGAGGTAGTGGAGAATTACTTATTTGGATCAGTAGTTTCTCAGGTGGTGATGGGCTTCATACCGACACGAATTATCGCGTTATTAGGGGTCTGACTTTATCCAACCCCTTAGGCCGATATGCGATACTCATAGACGAACGGACTGGACTGTATATATATTGTCACTGTTAGGCTCAGTAGGATTTCTGCATGAGTTTGCTCGTCAACTTCCCTTCCAATCAATACATAGGCAACCGTTACGTACAGCTTGTACCTCTGACGTGCTAGTGGTTATACCCAGTGCCAGTGTGTTGATGAGTCATTAGAGTCCCCCACAGACAGTTTCCCATGTTCGGGCGAAACTTTGTAGAGGTCGTATGGTTTTATGGCAGGGTTCGGAAAATGCACGTGCATTTTCGCACGTGTCATATTTCGGGCAGATAATACTGGTGGGCTTTGGTTTAAGTCGGATCCGAGTATTATACTATGTAGATATAATATCTTTGTCTCAGTTGTATTTGTATTCGGTCATAATACAAATGCGGGTATGTTTATATTGTTACGGGGTTATCCTGAAATTCGTTTCGGGATCGCTTTTGGAAGTTGCCAGTTTTCAGTTTTCTATCACCCGTCTTTATCATTCGGTTAAAGACGGATTTATCTTTTCTTGGGTGAGTCATGGTTCTAGATGTTTCTACATGATGACTAGGATGATGAGGTGGCTAGTGACTCATTTGTTGCATTAATTGAATGGTGACTAGGTTAATGACTTGGTTAGTGATTCATAGTTTGCATTTAATGGTTTCATGATGTGTTAATATTACTCACTCCTTCATTTATTCTTATGGACACCATTTATCCTCCTACACTCACCCCCTTGCTCATATATGTGGCCGGCCCCTCTTCTTGAATGAGCTGGTTGTTATTTTTGGAAAAGATTATAGTTTGGGATTCATGGAAATTAGATAGCCTCATTTCTCATTTCACCCGATCCAAAAGGCAACTTCATTAACCGTTCGTCCATGGGTTTGGACGAACTGAGACAAAGTGTTCTACTCATTCTCTACATCAATCTTGGTCATCTCTTTTAGCAAACTTGATGATCGAGATGCCTCGGTTCAGAGGCGGGAGCCTGTTTAAAGATCCGTCGACGTGGTGCCACCTGGACGAGAAGACTGGAGATTCAGGAGATCGGAGCAGCCGCAACAAAGCGTGGGATGATTGTTGAAGATCGAAGGACTCGGATCATTCGGTATAACATTTCTACCCACTTTGTAGTTTGTTAGTTTAGCTTTAATGGCAGATCCGGGTTACAGTGCACGATAGCGCCAGTTTGTAAAAAGTTTTCGTTCCGCATTTGGCGTCTGTTAGATGGCCGAGGTGCTATCATGGACTTACAGAATCCTATCTAACCGTCACTGCCTCCAAGTGCTTCGGGACTGCACCCAACTACTACCTGTTTGCACGACTCCTTTGAGCCGTGGTAGGGTAGTAATCAAAGTACAGTGGGAACACACTCGAGGCGAAGTGACAGTGTCAAGTCAGCGGACTAAGCTGTACTCATGTCACCTGGGAACTGATAACTGACGATAGGTATAATACCAACCAACAGTTCCCAACGAGTCATGTCCAGTGTACTCGTAACCTAACGAGCACCCGCATACTATCTCAAGTACGACGTACTGACGGCTGTGGGACAGATTATCTCCCCTACTGGGATGAGAAGCGTATACGCTAGTCTACTCCGGAGTATCGATGCCCCGTCTCGATAATCCTACGACTAGGGACCTGTATAAGGATGTGCTTGTAGATTACCCAGTCCCCACTAGTGTGACTGCCATCACAACGCTGGTAATCAAGCAAAGATCCTAGGGGCTCCACTAATGTGTATAGGCGATATGCTAAAAGAAACACATGCACACATTAAAGTAGAAACAAACCAAGTAGCATACTACCATTTCGAGCAAGATTGTCTATACAACTGTGAATATGCCAAGCTTCCATTAAGTAATATACAAACTAGTATGATACAGTAATGGCCTCTAGGGCATATACACTAACAATCTCCCACTTGCACTAAGGCCATGTACTGGCGTATCGAAGACCTATCATCTCAATCAGCCGCTCGAACTGAGTCTGGGGTAAGGCCTTCGTGAATGGATCTGCAGTGTTATCTTCTGAAGCAACCCTCCGAACCTCGATCTCCCGATGATCCACGATCTCCCTGATCAGGTGATATCGCCTTAAGATGTGTCTGGACTTCGGATGGGACCTGGGTTCCTTCGCTAAAGCTATAGCCCCGTTGTTGTCACAATATAGAGGTATTGGATCAACAATGGACGGAACCACCTGAAGTTATTTCAAGAACTTCCTCATCCAGACGGCTTCTTTTGCGGCATCAGAAGCAGCGATATATTCCGCTTCCATCGTCGAGTCAGCAACGGTTTCCTGTTTGGAACTCTTTCAACACACTGCCCCTCCATTGAGGGTAAAGACATAACCCGACATGGACTTGGAATCATCCTTGTCACTCTGGAAGCTGGAGTTAGCAAAGGCCTCGATCTGGAGGTCTTTTCCGCCATACACCAAGAACATCTCCTTAGTCTTTCTCAGGTACTTGAGAATGTTCTTTACCGCTATCCAGTGCTTCTCCCTAGGGTTTGACTGATACCGGCTTACCACACTCAGTGCATAAGCAACATCTGATCTGGTACACAACATCGCATACATTATAGAGCCTACCGCAGAAGCGTAGGGTATAATAGACATGCGATCCCTTTCCAAATCAGTCTTGGGAGACATCTCTTTGGAGACGGTGATCCCGTGATAAGCCGGTAGATTACCGCGCTTGGAATCTTCCATACTGAATCTTTTCAGTATGGTGTCGATGTACCTGGACTGTGAAAGTCCTAATATCCCCTTGGATCTATCACGATGGATCCGGATCCCCAGAATGTAGGAGGCATCACCCAGGTCTTTCATGGAGAACCTGTGTGACAAGAACCCTTTGACAGATTGTAGCATAGGAATGTCATTTCCTATCAGGAGAATGTCATCCTCGTATAAAACGAGGAATACGACAACTCGTGCTACAATTTTACTATAGATGCATGGTTCATCTGGATTTTTGATAAAGCCAAAATCTTTGACCGTCTCATCAAAACAGATGTTCCAACTCCGTGATGCCTGCTTTAGTCCATAAATGGACTTAAGCAACTTGCACACCTTTCCACTGCTCCCACTCTGAATGAAACCCTCTGGCTGGTCCATATAGACACACTCCTCTAAATTTCCATTTAGAAAAGCGGTCTTTATGTCCATCTGCCAAATCTCATAATCGTGAAAGGCAGCAATGGCAAGAAGGATCTGAATGGATTTGAGCATAGCCACTGGAGAAAAGGTTTCGTCATAGTCCAAACCAGGTCTTTGACGAAAACCCTTTGCAACAAGTCTAGCCTTATAGGTCTCAACCTGCCCATCTACACCAATCTTCCTCTTGAAGATCCATTTGCATCCCACGGGTTTTACCCCTTCTGGAGTAACGTCCAAAGTCCATACTTTGTTGGTGTACATGGACTCCATTTCGGTCCGCATTGCATCCAGCCATTTTACCGAGTCAACGCTCTGAATGGCCTGCTGGAAGCTAGTCGGCTCATCCTTATCAATGATGCAATCCTCTCTATCCCCGTTTATGAGAAAACCGTAGTATCTCTCGGGCGGATGAGACTGCCTACTACTCCTGTGGAGCGGCGTAGGAATGTCCTGTTCTTTCGAACCCTTTGGTTCTAGTAAGCTTTCAGTAATAGCTCGTGGTTCTGGAATTTCTTCAAGTTCTATTGCGCTCCCACTTATCTGATTTTCCAAAAATTCAGTTTCCAAGAAGTAGGCATGACGAGAAACAAAAGCCTTTTGTTCCTCTTCGCAATAGAAGAAATATCCCTTGGAGTCCTTTGGATATCCCACAAACTTGCACTGTACTGAGCGTGCCTCGAGCTTGTCCGCATGCTACTTTTTGACAAAAGCTGGACATCCCTATGTCTTAATGTGCTTAAGATAGGGTTTCTTCCCACACCACATCTGATATGGTGTGGTAGGCACAGTTTTAGTTGGAACTCGGTTTAAAAGGTATGCAGCTGATTCTAACGCATATCCCCAGAATGACCGCGGTAACTCAGCGTTACTCATCATGGAACATACCATATCCAATAGGGTTCGGTTCCGTCTCTCTGATACACCGTTATGTTGTGGAGTGTATGGAGGAGTAAGCTGAGAGAGAATTCCATTCTCTTTTAGGTAATCCAGGAACTCGGCACTCAAGTATTCACCACCTCGATCAGATCTCAGTGTCTTGATACTTTTGCCTGTTTGTTTTTCTACTTCATTCTTGTATTCCTGGAACTTTCTGAAGGCTTCAGATTTATGTTTCAATAAGAAGACATATCCGTACCTCGAAAAGTCATCCGTAAAAGTAATGAAGTAAGAATAACCGCTTTGCGCATGTGTAGACATTGGACCGCACACATCACTGTGTACGAGCCCCAAGAGCTCGCTCGCTCTTACTCCGTATCTAGTGAACGGAGTCTTTGTCATCTTTCCTTTGAGACATGATTGACAAGTTGCATATGAATGATATTCGAACGGATCCAAATATCCTTCTGTATGTAGCTTATTCAACCTTCTCTCATTGATGTGACCCAGTCTACAATGCCATAAGAAAGCATGATTTATTTCTGGAGACTTTCTTTTGTGTGTATTCTGGACATTGAAAATCTGTGGTTGGTTTAATACGTATATACCATTTCTTAATGTACCCGACCCAATCAAAACTTGATTAAGGTGAATGTTCACAACATTGCTTACAAATGCAAATTCATTACCTTCTTTAGACATTAAAGATACAGATATGATATTACAAGTTGCATTGGGTACAAAATAACAATCACACAAAACCAAAACATGTCCATCTGACAATCCCAGGTGATAGTCCCCCACGGACTCAGCATCCATGCTAGCTCCGTTTGCAACTCTGACGGTCATATCACCTGCCTTCAAAAACCTACGCTTTCTTAGTACCTGCAAAGAATTACAGATATGAGATCCTGATCCGGTATCCAATACCCAGGAAGTGGAGTTTATTGATAGACATTTTTCAATAATATACACACCTGAAGCAGAAGCCACAACTTGCTTCGGGTCCTGGTTTCTGGCCTTCCAAGCCCTGCAATCCTTTTTCCAGTGTCCACTCTTGTGACAGTAAAAGCACGCTTCCTTTCCCACAAGCTTTCCCGCTACCTTTGTTGCTTTTGCCTTTCCTTTCGTTTCCACTTTACTAACACCGCCCCTTGATTTGGTAGGGGTTTTCTTCTTCTTTCCCTTGGCTTTCGCCTTGGACCTAGAAGAGGAAGGTCCTCCGACTAACAAAGTGGATGTTTCCCTACCTTTTGTAGGGTGCCCTCTGCACTCCTCAACATGTTTAGGAGTTCTGAAAGTTCAACTTCCTTTCCTTGCATGTTGAAGATCATGATAAACTGGGCGTAAGTGGAAGGAAGGGACTGGAGAATCAAGTCAGTGTAGAGCTCGTTCTTTAACGTGATCCTAAGGTCCGCGAGCTCTTCAATGTAGCCAATTATCTTAAGCACGTGTTCCGCTACGGATGATCCGATGGCAATCTCATCGAAAACAACTTTTTCGAGACTTCGTATCTGGCGATACGGGATTGCTCCCCATATAGATCCTTAGTATGGAGAAATATGGATTCGAGGTCCATATTCTCGTGCCTCCTCTGATGTTCATTGTCCATAGAGGCAAGCACGAGGCACTTGGCCTTCGCGCAGTCGATCTCCCATGTCTTACGGATTTCTATATCCGCGACGCTGGAGGTGGGACCTGGGACAGGGGGAGCTTTGGTGGTAAGGAGATACCCCAACTTGTCATAAGTGATTGCCATTTTGACATTCCTGAGCCAATCTTTGTAGTTTGGCCCTGTCAGTAAATTTTTATCTAGTAGTAACTTAAGTCCGGTCATGATGATTGCTCGCTGCAATTAGGAGAGAGAGAAGAAACATTTTAACATGATGCTTTTGCAAGTTTAGAGTGGTTTTTAGTTTGTCTAAACAGGATGGCTCCCACTGTCTCTCGAATCCCTCCTCAAAGCAAAAAGGAAGAATTAGTCGGGATCAATCTCACCGTACAATACTTGCTTAACCGTTCAGCCAGGCCAGTGTCGGTACTTCGAGGGAGGTTTTCCAACGCTTTCGCGAAGTTCCTTAATTTAAGAACCTCGTTTCCTTGGGAGCGTAGCCCCGCTAACACCTTTCTAGACACCTACTTGGTTTATAGAATTGATCGTTAAGTGAGAAATTTCCTGAGGAGTAGCATATACTCACAGTAGGATCGGGATCCAAATATCATCGTGTGACAAAACTGAAGGAATCCTACCAGAATCATCACACTCCAAATGGTATGCAGCACTAGCAAGTTTCGGTTTCTTTAGAAACTTCCGATGTAGATTTTTGCCCCATGCTCTTATGACCTTGACTTTAGCCAACAAATCATAAGTCACATGTCAAGTTCTACCCGTCATTCTCCAGGTTAATTTGACCCACCCGTACCTACCCTTGACTTTGGCCAACAAGGCAGTACGACTGTCCCAAACCAACGCATCTATCTATGCTGCATATGAATATCCAATAGCTACCAAACACTGTGCCTTGACTTTGGCCAACAAACACAGCTTGAATACTATTGACTATCCATATGAAATGACGGAGGGCTACGAATGGTTTTGGCGAAACCGTGAACGTAGTGAACTTGATATAATTGATGGAACGAGATAGCTTTTAAAAGGAGTGGTTCAAGCTCCGCGTTTAAAAGTTAGTTTTTGAAAAGAACCGAGTGGTTTTGAAAGTGTTCCAACGACTTTACTTGGTTTATTTTCTTGCATTAATTTTAATGCGTCCCGTCAATTAATCCTACCATTGCAGAAAACAACGAAAATATGACGTACGCTTATGCCATCCGCATTCGCCACGGGACCCCGTCATCACCCGTTAGGTTACTTAACTAACGACAGAGCGGGGGCTGGACTTGCGCGGATGCAAAACATAAGCAACGCCTAAATAGATATCATATATAGATATATACATTCATCAGATGCAATGATAGCCATTCCAGATCACAGATGAACACATTGGATATACTAGGAATCCGCGTTTCGTTCGAGCCTGTAGCGAAAAGCGGATTACACGGTCGCGATGAATAGCCAATACCCCACCCTAGACCCCTACGGGTGCGGCAAACTACCCGCCAAGTACCCGAAGCGAAGCAACCTCCCTCAACAACGTGAGTAGGCCACTCGACACTTCGAGATACCCGGTAGTTTGTGCACCCCACCTTGGGTCTATCCTAGGAGCAAAAACAGTAAAAAGAAATTATACAATGGCGGCTACAACCTTATCCCGGATTTGCGGCCATACAAATAATATTACATCGATTTACATATTACATGAATTGAAAGATAAAAAAAACTCTCATCTTACAACCCCCGGCTATTCATCCACGACAATCCAACGAATTCATATACACAAACCATCAACATTACAGATCACAGATATGTATAACCCCCACTAATCGACGTATTGCGATTAGCAGACGTTCAATACATATATCACATCACAGATATAACCCATTAGCAAAAGTCTACAGAAGTTCGATCAAAATACGGATTTGTAACCACCCCAAAAACAAATTTGTTCTCTGGAAATTCTGGGCAGAAACAAACTGTCCTAAAAATCCCAAAACACCATTCTAAGAACACTGCAGGAAAAACGATCCACGGCCGAGTCAACTCGGCCGCGGATCCGCGGCAAGAAGCATGTTCTTGCCGCGGTTCCGCGGCAAGTTGGTCGACTCGTTGACTCATTTTTCTTGTGTGTTCTTTAAAAACCCTGAGCCGATTTTTAGTGTATGTTAAATTAATTTTTGAACAGAAATAAAAATCGGCAGAAAGTTCACATTTTTGATGTGTTTTGCGGTTTTTTTGTCCAATCGAAATTCTAGATACTTTGCTAACATGCTAGTGTGTGTTTAGCTAGGCTCTGATACCACTGTAAGTCCGCGTTACCTGTCCCGGTTCTTTCGGGGTTGCGGAAACGGTGAAAAACAATTTTTAGGGTTAGGGTAACATGGACTAGAAACCGGATCTTTGCTAAACAACACACTAGAAACTAACTACAAGCTTTACCTACTCGGTTAGAGGGTTATACCTGGTCTTGAACTCCTTCTCTTCTTCTCCTTGGAGTGGGTTGAATGGTTCTCCTCATCACCTTCTTTTGCCGAAGAAAGATCCACCCGAAGGCCTCTACCTTGAGCTCCTTCCTCAAATTTGAGGTAACTAAAGTGTTAGGTTTGCTAAACCTTCAACCTTAGGATGAGTAGAGAGTAGTTTTAGTGTTTTATCTCAATGGCAAATGGTTCTCAACTCATGAGAGATTTTTGCTTTGAGCTAGAGGAAGAGGGAGAGCTATGGATGAGAGAAAAGATGCAAGTGAGAATGAGAGAATTTTGCAACCATATCACATATATGTGAATTATTAATTAACAATATTAATTAAAAAGGAAAAAGGTGATGGTTGATATGATGAGACCATTATCATTTCACATTTAATGAATTTTGCAAAGATCAAAGAGCATCTTTTGTGTGAAATGATTATGGTCAACATTTCAACTTTGGTCAACAAGTCAACCTTGGTCAAAAGGTCAACAACCCTAACCATAACTCAATTTTCCTTTTAATTAACATTATTAATTATATTTTACATATTCATTAGGGTTTGGAAAAAGACAACCGTCATCAACCCTAATGAGAATCCTCTGCCTCTGCCTCAGTCAACTGTGCATACACACCCGCATTCACGTTCCGAGGAACACCAATACAATGAGATAAAACCAACCCCAAAACATATACTAGGATCTGGCTTAAACTAAAGCCCGCTAGTAATAACTGTTCGGACACCAAACGTGCACAAGTGTGCGGATATGAACGAACCCCGTCGCAAAACCATGCGACCTCTACTCTGTTTTGCCCAAAGGCGAATAACCCTCTGTGTGGGACTCTAAAGACTCGACACTACGCTGGCAGTGGGTTTAACCACAGACCGCAAGCGGCACTAGCTGTACGTAACGGTCCCCAGGTAGATGCCGATAAGAATACTGATGAGGTGAACCCATCTGAACTCCTACTGAGCCTGTATGTGACAATCTCCGTACAGTCCAGTCTGTTCGTCTGACAGTATCGTATGGCGGGCCTAGGGGATGGTAAACGTCAGTCTTCTAATAGCGGTACAAATCGTGTCGGAGTGTAGCCCAGAACACCCTGAGATAACACTGGAAACCTACCAGTATATCTTGCTGGCCCTGGCCAGGGACTTTGTGTAATGGCTCTCCTAGACACAGCGTGATATCAACCCCCAATACCGGCAGAGACGAATCCTGTCTAACCGTTACTGCCTCCGACTGCTTCGGGACTGCACCTAACTACTACTTGTTTGCACGACTCCTTTGAGCCGTGGTAGGGTAGTAATCAAAGTACAGTGGGAACACACTCGAGGCGAAGTGACAGTGTCAAGTCAGCGGATTAAGCTGTACTCATGTCACCTGGGAACTGATAACTGACGATAGGTATAATACCAACCAACAGTTCCCAACGAGTCTTATCCAGTGTACTCGTAACCTAACGAGCACCCGCATACTATCTCAAGTACGACATACTGACGGCTGTGGGACAGACCATCTCCCCTGCTGGGATGAGAAGCGTATACGCTAGTCTACTTCAGAGTATCGATGCCCCGTCTCGATAATCCTATGACTAGGGACCTGTATAAGGATGTGCCTATAGATTACCCAGCCCCCACGAGTGTGAGCGCCATCACAACGCTGGTAATCAAGCAAAGATCCTAGGGGCTCCACTAATGTGTATAGGCAATATGCTAAAAGAAACACATGCACACATTAAAGTAGAAACAAACCAAGTAGCATACTACCATTTCGAGAAAGATTGTCTATACAACTGTGAATATCCCAAGCTTCCATCAAGTAATATACAAACTAGTATGATACAGTAATGGCCTCTAGGGCATATACTCTAACAATGGCGTTCCACTCCGCCGACATCAGAGATGTGACACGCATGCCGAGACGTTATTTATGGATATATCTTCCAGAAGGAGTCGCGATGACTATGCAGCCATTCCGGAACAAGAAATAGATTTAATGAAGGACGACGACTTCCGGGCAGTTCGGCAGAAATGAGATTTGAGAGAGACCTCGACAGGACCTTTTTGGGATACTATACGAGAAGACTTAGACCCAGGAGCGGTCATTTTATGCACACCCAGCATGCCAGAGTTCAGCACCGTCGACGAGATAGATGGCCAGAGAACTTTATAGGATGTGCCAGAGCGGGACTGTTTCCGTCGTCATTCCATATTGGACCATTGAGCCGAGGAGCTATGTATCTAGCAATCTGTAATGAGAGACGAGAGCCTAAGGACACGAGACGATAGGCCACGAATAGTAAGCAAGTAGATATCTTGCTCTGCTAGCATTGGATGCACCGACAACTTCTCGACTTTGAAAGAGGAAATATCGACGACGGTATTTATGATTTGTGATTTGGTGATTCGATTATCACGTATCCGTCATCTTGGATTTAAGTATTTTGGGCGATCTATTCGCATGATTTAGTCTTGATGACTGAGTTTCATGATATTTGTTTTCGTGCACCTTGGTTTCCCCTACTGGGTATTCATATTTTGTGCTTAGTTATTACCCTTGAGTTATGCTTTATACACCGTTGTGTTGATTTATGATTTGTGCACAGTTATTGCACTTGATATCGTTTTGTGCCTTGGCTCCACATGTTTATGACTTCATGGACTTTATACAGTTGAGTCGGTTTTGCACATATGATACGCACACGATTTAGTTCTGCACTCGGTATAGATCACATATGCTTGCAGTGCAGTGATAGGTATTTTGTGCACTACAGTTGCACAGGACTTCGATTTGATGTATTGATTTTGACTTTATGCTTTGGGCATGCATATGATTTGACTTATGCTTTCGGCATAGTTTTCATGCACTTTCAGTGTTTTGATTTGTTTTGTGCATGCTGATGCACATGGTTGTGAGATTATATACCGCGGTATACTTGATTTGGATTGAGCTTTATTGTATACCGTCGAGTTCGATTATGATATTGATGTTGATTTCGTGAACACCATGCATTTGATTTGGATTCTTGCGCATATTTGGCGCGCTTGGATTGGATTCTGCGCATGTTCGGCGCTTGATATTGTTAGTTATATGTATGCCCTAGAGGCCATTACTGTACATAGGATGTATATTGTAGTGGATGCTTGGACATATATAGGGAGGACTTTCTTGCTCGACATGATAGTATGCTATTTGGTTGCTGTTTACCTTAACGTGTACACTGATTGTTTCTCTGTTACATGTTGGTAAAGCCCTTAGGATGTGTACTTGACTACCTTGACTATGATGCGGATCATACTAATGGGGACATGGTAGTCCATAAGTACACCCTTCAAGGTTCCTAGTCGTGGGTGTATCGAGACGGGGCATCGATATACCAGAGTAGACTGGCGTATACCTTCTCGACCCATACAGATGGGCGATGGATGATCCCATATCCATTGGTGTTTGACATCAGAGATGATATACTGGTGCTCAGTGGAGACTGGGTACACTGGACGGACTCGCCGAGAACTCCCAGATGGTATTATACCTTACGTCAGATGGCAGTTCTCTGGTAACACTGGTACAGCTTAGTCTGTTGACCCGAGATCGTCATAGAGTCTTGTGTGTCTCCCACTGTGCTTTGATTTCCACCCTACCACGGCTCTACTGAGTCGTGCAAACAGGTGGTTTTTGGGTACAGTCCCAATTCACATGGAGGCAATGAGCGATAGGAGGGGATTCGTCTCTCCCGGTATTGGGGGTTGATGTTGCGCTATGCACGACTGGCCATAACTCGAAATCCCTGGCCAGGGTTGCAGTGATATACTGGTAAGAGTTATCAGTAGTTTCATACATGTTATGGACCTTATATCGGCATGACTTATCAAGCTATTGGGGTCTGACGTTTACCACCCATAGGCGAGATATGCGACATATCAGACGAACAGACCGGACTGTATGGTAAGTGTTGCTGGTTGGATTCACAGGAGTGTGAGCGGGCTTGCTCGTCGATCTTCTGATCGCTCAATACCCGGATGGCCGTTACGTTTAGCAGACCGCTTGCGGCTTGTGGGTGTTTGATATGATCATCACCTGCTGCCGGCATATTGACGAGTCTTTAGAGTCCTATACAGAGATTTCCTGGCTCAAGCAAAATGAAATAGGAGCGCATATGAGATATGCGCGGGACCAAGAATAATGCGTGTATATGATACCGTATTCTATTCTCGCGATGAATGCATCGATTGGTTGTATGCGATATAACCTAGTTATCGAATCAAGGATTGATTCGATAAGTCGATACATTGGATATTAGTCGGTCATATGCGCTATGATCGGATCATTAAATCAAGTGTTGATTTAATGATTTAATGTATAATTATATATTAGATATATTACTTTATATTAACTAGTATTTGTTCACTTAAAAATGGATTTTCTCACTTGATGTGCACATTGTATATATGATATAGTTTTGTGCACTAGTTTGTATCATGTTTGATGATACATGCAAACTTGGGTGTATGTTTACTTTAAACCATGTTTAAGTGAATGGTTAGGGTTTTGTTATCTTTTCTTGATTATTTATTTTATTTATTTATTCATTTTAGCAAGAAAAGAAATGGTTGCTTCTTTTGTTTTTTTCCTTGAAGCTTCAAGAAGCTTTGACCATTTTTGTTTCTTTTTCTTAACCTAACCATTCACCTAACCCTAGTTTATTCTCTACACTTAACCATGGTTGCATAATGATAAACATCACTTGATTTTATTTTAATTCTAATTCTTTTATTCTTTCTTCTTCTTCTTCTTCAAGAAGAAAGAAAACCTTTTCTTGAAAATGTCTAAGTGATGATTCCAAGTGAGAAATCCAAATCCAAATCCAAAGTGAACCCACTTCCTATTTCTTCATCCTCTACCACTTACCAAGTAGTATAGGGTGTTTTCTTCACAAGTTCCATGACTTGGTGAAGTTGGAGCTTGATCTTGAGTTGCCTCGACGTAGATCATCTTCGGCATCGAAGTCGACGACCTAGCCCGATCATTTCTTCGACGAAACCATCGCTAGAGTCCGGGATCCGATGATCGCAGCGGAGGGACATCATCACGGAGCTAAGGAAGTGGAGGACCGGATCTATAAAGTTTGTAGTCTCTTTCACTTAGCAGTAAAGTTGTTTACTAGCTTGTAGTTTCGCCTATTCTCTAGTTAACGATCTAGTTTAGGGTTTCTCGGCACTGAAAATTTTTGAATTTGGCATGGTTGGTGCCTTGTGAGACCTCATTAGTGTGCCTAGGAACCCTACAGTGGTATCAGAGCCTAGCTAGAGCTTTAGACGAAGTGTAGACGAAGTTAGAAGTCCGATCGAACCCGTAAACCCCGACAAAACCCTTCTCTGTACATTTTTCAAAACAGTGGATTTTTGTGAATTAAAAATGCTCAGAAAAACAAGTAGGAAAGATTAAGAATTACTGTGAAGTTCGGTCCACTAAGTCAATAATTTGACCGCGGAACCGCGGCGAAACCATGGGTTTAGCGGTGGTTCCGCGGCCAAAATTTGGACTTAGTCCCTGCAATTTCATATATTTATTCTTAGGTCGTTTCTTGGCAATTTTTTATGGGAATTTTTTAATTCCACTCAAGTGTTGAGTTTTCTAGGGTTTTATTGGGGACTCATTAATTTGATCGGATAATTTAACTTCGTTTATGTTTTTCCGGATATTTTAGAAACTGTTAAAAAGTTCGACCGGATATAAATACCCACTTTTTCCACTGCCGGGAAATTTCCAAGTGTTGGATTTTTCCGTAGTTTAAGAACATTCTAAGTAGTGCAAGTAACTCGATGGACCCTCTAGAAGGCAACAAACCTTAACTCGATTATGTGACCGTCTTGAACTGCCCTTTGAACCTTAGGGTTTGGGGCAGTACGGCATGCCGCATGTGAAGCGTTGGCTTGACCCTTCTACGGCTGGACCGTTGGTACTGAGGCATGAAGTGAATGTTTTTAAACTTATTTCTTGTGTTGAGTTGTTTCTGGAAAACTTGGGTGATCGATTGTTCGATCGGAAAGTTTAACATTTTCTATTTATCCGGAATGTGATACAACATTTGGAATTCATAAGTAGTTATGAGATAACTGAATGAATGTTATAAACATAGCAGTTTAGTCTCACTTGATCGATTGTCATGGAATTTTGATGTGATCAAAAGTCCGTCGCAATCACGTAGCGTACGCGGATACTCGCCGGGTAAACTTAATAGACAGCGGTGACTGTAGGGGAACCCCGTCGCCGAAAGCATCCGTTCGGGTGCTCGCGACAGCGGTGTTCCGCCTTGGTGCACTTCGTCGACGGTATCGGGGGTGCGTCCGTCTACTAAAGTTTGCGACGAGCATTCGATCAGGATGTCGGGAATCTTGTTGAATTACTCGACTTGATATTGAAAAGAGTTTTCGATAATGAGACTAAAATGCGGGGTTTATAATTGTTAGGCATGCGATGTCTAAGTAATTCATTTGGTTAGGCATGCGATGTCTAAAGAGTTTGCGGATTCCAACTGTTGTAGTTTTACACTTTCTTTTCTGCGACTGTAAGTGTAATATGTGATATCGCCGGTTTCGTTGCTATATATCGACGACAATCGGTGTATGCATACTTACTTACGTTGATGACATGTGATGTTATGTGTTGCTGGATATGTTATATTGGATCGTCGTGTTTGAATAGCCGGGGTTTTTTTTATGTGAGATGAGTGTTTTTTCATTTTCATTCATGTAAAAACTTGTATGTAATATTCTTTTATTGGGGCACTTCCAGGTTGCGGAAGATGTCACCATTTGTATATTATTTACTTTTCCGCACTAGGATAGAGCCAAGGAGGGGAGCACAAGTAACCGGGTTCTAGGGTCCAGTGGGAGACCAACTTGAGGAGTCGAGTCCGGGTCTCCTAACCCTAGAATTGGAAGGGTTACTTGCCGCTCTCGTAGGGAACTAAGGGTGTGGGTTTGGCTATTCATCACGACCGTGGAATCCGTGTTTTATACTGGCTCGTATTAAAAACACGGACGTCCTAGTATATCCAATATTTCATATGATATTTTCTGCTGCGTTATCTGTGATGTGATCATGTGATATGTTCAGATATATATAGTATATAGTATATATGATATATTATATAGACGTTGCTTATGTTTTACACCCGCGCTAGCCCTGCCTCGCTCTGGCGTTAGTTACCTAACCTAACGGTGCAGACGGGACATCGAGGCGAATGCGGATGGCATAAGCGTACGTTATATTTATCTGTGATGTTTAGGTGGACTTAAATGATGGGACTTCATTAATGTGATTAATGAAAGAAAAGAAACCCAAAAGATGTTGTGGAATCGAATTTCTTAAAAACAGGTAGCTACAGTTCTTGCTTTGCATCGCGGTGTTCCTTGTAGAACATCCTGCACCTTATTCGATGAGGAAAGGGCCGAGATCCCTTCACCGGGAGTGACCCCTTTAGCAATAACTGGCAGATGCTATACACTCGGTTTGTCTTTTGATTGCTTCTATAGTTTCTGCTTTGTACAGTGATATATATGATATATCCCGCACCTCATTCGACGAGGAAAGGGCCGACGATCCCTTCACCGGGAGTGACCCCTTTAGCAAAACTAGAAAAGCCTCAAAAACACTCCATTTCAAAAATCATTTGATTCTACAACGATATCAAGTTCATTACACAATAGGTTTTCAGAAAAACCTGTTGTAGCCCTCCGTCATTTCAGATAAGTAGTAGTTAGTATTCGTGCTGCGTTTGTTGGCCTTTGTCAAGGCGTAGTGTGCGGTAGCTGACTAGTGCTTATCTGCTTATGCATATGATGCAGATTGGATTAGCGTAGTCGTGCGACCTTGTTGGCCTTTGTCAAGGGCCGTGCGGGTGGGTTTAATTCAATCAAGAAATGACGGGTTGAACTTGACTAGCATCCTATGGTTTGTTGGCCTTTGTCAAGGTCATAGGAGGTTAGGGGCAAAATTATCGGGAATTTCAAGTGTTGAAATTTGCAATGAGATTGCATACTTTCTATGAGATAGTTGGATCCCGATACCCACTGCGAGTAATTGTTACTTCTGGGAGAGTTTTACACATTACAATTAGCCGATCAAGTAGGTGTCTAGAAAGGTGTCAACGGGGTTACGCCTCTGGGAAAAGGAGGTTTACATTAATTAGGTTCGTGCGAAAGCACGGGGGACCTCCCTCAAAGTACTGACACTGGCCTGGCTGAAAGATTGGCGAACTTCTAGCGTGTAATTAATCCCGGCTAGTCTTTCCTTTTAGGGTTTGAAGGAAGATTTGATAAAACAGTGGGAGCCATCCTGATTAGATAAAATAATAACCAATCTGATCTTGCAAGAGCGCACGCAGAGTGTTTTCTTCTCTCTCTCTCCAGGTAGCGACCATATCACGCCTTAATCAAGATAATAATACGGATGTATTGACCGAACCCGCTTGTTATACTGAGCTGGGGAACGTTGGTCCCTCTCCAACTTATAATTGTTATAAGACAGAGCAGGAAATAGGGGATTACCAGAATTCCTGTGCTGCCCAAACGAAGAGAGTGCATGCTGATGCATCATCTTCGGGTGTGTTCATTATACAGAACTGTTTCTCAGTATTCTTTACGTCCTGGATATGAGATACCGGATCAGGATCCCGCATATGTAATTTGTTACATGGGCTACAGATAGGTAAAGAACTGAGAACGGGTGATAAGTTTCATGAGACAGAAAACGGGGCAAGTGTTGCAGCCAAGTCTGTTGGTCACTGTCACCCTGTATTAGCAATATATTGATTCTGAACAAATGCTATTAGATACCGAACCTGATATACAAAATCATATCAGTCTCTTTAGTAGTAAAGAAAGGATATAATTTTGTATTATTCGATAATGTTTTGAACATTTCCTAAGTTGATCGGTTCAGGCACGTTATCTAAAAGCATTAACGTTCTAAATCAAACTACAGTTCCTTTTATACTGAACACACACAAGAGGAAAAGTTCAGAAATGAATGAATCCTTCTTGAGGCATTATAGACTAAGTCATATCAATGCGACCCGACTGGCTGAAGTTACATTTAGATGCATATTTAAATTAGTTTGAATTTACATCTTGTGAAACTTGCCAGTCATGTCACAAAGATTAGATGACCATAGCTCTGTTTATTGGAAACAGAGAAAGAGTTAGTAAACACTTGGGACTGATACATGATGATGTAAGTAAGGTCCCCTGTCTACACATGCCAAGACTGGTTCTTTGTACTTCATTACATTCTCTAATGATCTCTTTAGATTCAGACATATATTCCTGTTGAAACACAAGTCCGAACCTTTTGAGATATTCACAGAATATAAGTTAGAAGTAGAGAACCAAATGCGGGTATAAGTATTATGTCCTTTGATGTGATCAGGGAGGAGAATAATTGAGCACGAAAATCCTGGAATATTCTAAAGGAGAATGAGATTCTCTCTCAGCATTACTCCTCCGTATACACCATAGCACGATGGTATATCGGGGCAGAGAAATCACACCCTATATGATAAGGTGTGCTCTATGATGAGTACTACTGAGTTACCTATTTCCTTTTGGGAGTTATGCACTTATGAAGTTGCATACCTATTGAATAGGGTTCCAATCAAATCAATTGCCTACCGCTTCATATGTGATATGGAAAGGGAAGAGCCCATATCTTAAGTTGGTTAAGATTTGGGATTGTCCGGACTATGTCTAAAAGCAAAAATCCGAACAAGATCGAGGCAAGGTCAATTCTGTAGAACTGGAAAAGTTCCAGCTATACAAACTACAGCAGATGATTTGGTAGAACCGAAGGATTCAATAGTAACCAACGAACCTCAGCCTCTCCGCCGATCTAGTAGGGTTCCTCACCCACCTGAGAGATACTTCGGTTTCTCTATGATAGTGGGAACGAGGATTGCATCATGAGATGATGACCCAACTAGTTTCGAGCTGGCCATCAGGAGTGGGACTCTGTAAGAATGGCTGGATGCTTAGCGATCTGAGATGGAATCCTTATACACCAACAAATTATGGACTTTGGTTGCTATATCTGAAGGGTTAAATCCCCATCAGGAGCAAGTATATCTTGAGAAGATTACTTAGTGTACATGGAAAAGTTGAGACTTTCAAAGCTAGACTTGTTAAAGATTTGCATCATTGACCAGGTATGGATTATGTTGAAACCTTTTCTAAGGATCTAAGCTTAAGTCCATCCAGATCCTATTTGCCATGGCTACATACCATGACTATGATATCCGGTGGTTGGGTGTCATGACTGCTTTTCTAAATGATGTTTTGGAAGAGAGCGTCTATAAGTATACAGCCAGAGGGCCTCGTAGCCAGTGGGAGTAGCGGAAATGTGTGCAAGATGTTTTATGTGA
Source organism: Agapanthus africanus (assembly GCA_030015575.1). Classification (NCBI taxonomy): domain Eukaryota; kingdom Viridiplantae; phylum Streptophyta; class Magnoliopsida; order Asparagales; family Amaryllidaceae; genus Agapanthus; species Agapanthus africanus. Next base: position 226,161,646 of record CM057348.1, read on the forward strand.
TAAAACAGGTATCGCGGAGTTGGAACATCTGTTTTGATGAGTTAGTCAAAGAGTTTGACATCATCAAAATGGTAGATGAACCTTGTATATACAAAAAGGTAGTAGGGAGTATGGTGGTGATCCTCGTAGAGTACGTGGATGACATACTCTTGATAGGGATGTAGTTTTCTATGCTACGCTCGATCAATCTCCGCTTATCATAAGGATTCTCCATAAAGGATCAAAATGATACCTCCTAATCCCTGAGTTTTTCATCTATGAGATAGATGTAATTGGATGTTAGGATTCTCACTAGTAGTAGTGAGAAGGTATCAATCGATCACAGGGGAGAATCACTGGAAAGGTTCCAGAGTGATAAGAACGACTGAATGTCAGTCGCAGGCATTGTTTTTACCCTTAGTGGAGGGACGGTATGTTGGAAGAGTTCCAAGCTAGATACCGTGGCAAACTAGACGATAAAGGCTGGATACATCGCTACTTAAGATGCTACCAAAGAGGAAGTCTGGGTGTATATTAGTTCATGAGATGAACTTAGTTCCTCCCATTGTGTGACAATGGAATTGTGGCTTATGCCAAGGAACGTCCGTCCCATCAGTGATCCAGACATATTCTAAGGCTGTATCACCTGATCATGGAGATAGTTGATCTTCAGGGTGATCGAGGTTAGGAGAGCAGACTCAGAGGACAACACGGCGGATCCACTCACAAAGGCCTTTTCCCAGAGAGAGACTTTTATGGGATGGTTGAGTATGAGATACTACAACCACTGCTACAGATGGCCCTAGTGCAAGTGGGAGATTGTTAGTTATATGTATGCCATAGAGGCCATTACTGTACATAGGATGTATATTGTAGTGGATGCTTGGATATATATAGGGAGGACTTTCTTGCTCGACATGATAGTATGCTATCTGGTTGCTCTTTACCTTAACGTGTACACTGATTGTCTCTCTGTTACATGTTGGTAAAGCCCTTAGGATGTGTACTTGACTACCTGGACTATGATGTGGATCATACTAGTGGGGACATGGTAGTCCATAAGTACATCTTTCAAGGTCCTTAGTCGTGGGTGTATCGAGACGGGGCATCGATATACCAGAGTAGACTGGCGTATACCTTCTCGACCCATACAGATGGGCGATGGATGATCCCATATCCATTGGTGTTTGACATCAGAGATGATATACGGGTGCTCAGTGGAGACTGGGTACACTGGACGGACTCGCCGAGAACTCCCAGATGTTATTATACCTTACGTCAGATGGCAGTTCTCTGGTGACACTGGTACAACTTAGTCTGTTGACCCAAGATCGTCATAGAGTCTTCTGTGTCTCCCACTGTGCTTTGATTTCCACCCTACCACGGCTCTACTGAGTCGTGCAAACAGGTGGTTTTTGGGTACAGTCCCGATTCACATGGAGGCAATGAGCGATAGGAGGGGATTCGTCTCTCCCGGTATTGGGGATTGATGTTGCACTATGCACGACTGGCCATAACTCAAAATCCCTGGCCAGGGTTGCAGTGATATACTGGTAAGAGTTATCAGTAATTTCACACATGGTATGCACCTTATATCGGCATGACTTATCAAGCTATTTGGGTCTGAGTTTACCACCCCTAGGCGAGATATGCGACATATCAGACGAACAGACCGGACTGTACGGTAAGTGTTGCTGGTTGGATTCACAGGAGTGTGAGCGGTCTTGCTCGTCAATCTTCTGGTCGCTCAATACCCGGGTAGCCATTACGTTTAGCAGACCGCTTGCGGCTTGTGGGTGTTTGATATGATCATCACCTGCTACCGGCGTATTGACGAGTCTTTAGAGTCCTACACAGAGGTTTCCTGGCTCAAGTAAAACGAAATAGGAGCGCATATGAGATATGCGTGGGACCAAGAATAATGCGTGTATGTGATACCGTATTCTATTCTCGCGATGAATGCATCGATTGGTTGTATGCGATATAACCTAGTTATCGAATCAAGGATTGATTCGATAAGTCGATACATTGGATATTAGTCGGTCATATGCGCTATGATCGGATCATTAAATCAAGTGTTGATTTAATGATTTAATGTATAATTATATATTAGATATATTACTTTACATTAACTAGTATTTGTTCACTTAAAAATGGATTTTCTCACTTGATGTGCACATTGTATATATGATATAGTTTTGTGCACTAGTTTGTATCATGTTTGATGATACATGCAAACTTGGGTGTATGTTTACTTTAAACCATGTTTAAGTGAATGGTTAGGGTTTTGTTATCTTTTCTTGATTATTTATTTTATTTATTTATTCATTTTAGCAAGAAAAGAAATGGTTGCTTCTTTTGTTTTTTTTCCTTGAAGCTTCAAGAAGCTTTGATCATTTTTGTTTCTTTTGCTTAACCTAACCATTCACCTAACCCTAGTTTATTCTCTACACTTAACCATGGTTGTATAATGATAACCATCACATGATTTTATTTTAATTCATATTCTTTTATTCTTTCTTCTTCTTCTTCTTCAAGAAGAAAGAAAACCTTTTCTTGAAAATATCTAAGTGATGATTCCAAGTGAGAAATCCAAATCCAAATCCAAAGTGAACCCACTTCCTATTTTTTCATCCTCTACCACTTGCCAAGTAGTATAGGGTGTTTTCTTCACAAGTTTCATGACTTGGTGAAGTTGGAGCTTGATCTTGAGTTTCCTCGACGTAGATCATCTTCGGCATCGAAGTCGACGTCCTAGCCCGATCATTTCTTCGACGAAACCATCGCTAGAGTCCGGGATCCGATGATCGCAGCGGAGGGACATCACCACAGAGCTAAGGAAGTGGAGGACCGGATCTACAAAGGTTGTAGTCTCTTTCACTTAGCAGTAAAGTTGCTTACTAGCTTGTAGTTTCGCCTATTCTCTAGTTAACCATCTAGTTTAGGGTTTCTCGGCACCGGAAAATTTTGAATTTGGCATGTTTGATGCCTTGTGAGACCTCATTAGTGTGCCTAGGAACCCTACAGATATTGGATTTCATGATTTCGTGCATGATGGATGCACCTGATTTGGATTTTTGCTCATGTTGGGCGTATGTTATGAGATGCGATTTTGGTGCACACCAGATACACTAAATCGGGATTCTTCGTGCATGTCAGATGCACCTGATATTGCTGTCACGCACACCGTTGCCTCTGACAGGGGTTTCGTGCACACCCGTTGCACATAGATGTTGTTTCTGTGCACGTGTATGGCACATTCATGGTTTTTTATTCCTGTGCGCACCAGACGCATGCGACATTCTTATGCGCATTTCGGGATTGATTTCTTATGGAGCAATACGTTTTTATGATATTTACTACTTGATATAGTAACTGAGCAGGACTAGTCCGAGGACAATACCTGAACATATTTTTGTATGCATCGATAGTTATCGAAGGAATTTCCAAAAAGAGAGCTATAGTCTCAGTATTTACCTACGTGTCTGATATGACACGAAACGTCTAAAATAAGAAAACCCTTCTAAAATTGTTTTCAAAACGGCGGTACGTGCATGTAAACAAAGGATATATATAGAGAGTTATTTTCTTAGTAGAGACGTTCGCCACAGTGCAGTGTTATGCGTATAGCACAGCGACTTAAAAAGAGTTAGCATGCATTTTGTTCCGATGTTTTAATGATATTTAAATGAATAGTGTTGATGTATATCATATTGGTTTCGTATTGGATTTAGACCTTGATGTCTTCTCCATGACTCCGATGATTGCGGGATGCTTGACGGAGTTTTGATTTTGAGTTATCTGCTCATTGTTCATGCGCATGTATTGCGCTACGATGCGTTTTATGTATTTATGATTTCGGGACCCCGACGGCTTAGTCTTTTGCTGAAATGTTTTAGTATTTGAGGGGTTTAAATTTAAATTCGGGGACCGAATTTCTTTAAGTGGGGGAAGATTGTAACATTTCAGAAAAATAAAATATTATTTTCGGTAATTTTTATAATTAAATAATATTATATTGAATATTTTAATAAGGCGGTATAATTAAATACCGATAAATTGGGAAAAATTTTGGGAAAATTATAGAAAATACAAAAAAGAGGATGCTTTGTGTAATTCATGCAAATTACAAGTTTTTATGATTATTACACACTATTTTAGAGCTAATCGCGATTAAATATCTCTAATCGGGCTTTAGGCGTGTTTTATGCACATGTCTTTTTTTTTAACACTTGTTACATTTTTCCTACATGTTTTGGGTGTATGGTTATTGTTTTGGGTTTACTATTGCAATGAGAAGAAGAGAAAGGGAAAAAGAAAATGAAAAGAAAAGAAATGGAATAAAGAAATAGGGTATGGGCATGAGAGAGAGTGTGAGGGGTCTTCATTGACCATGGTATTGTTTCCTCCTTCATCATTCTTCATTTTTCCTCTCCCCCATCCTCAATGGCTGCTGCCCTCACTCCCTCCCCATCATCATCCTCTCAAACACCATCAAAATTAACCCAAAACCCAATCACCACTTTATTAAAACTGTGCACAAGCCTTCTAGCTACACTTAGGACCAAGAAAGGGTGGATCTTGAGCACTTGGGGCAACTCAAGAAAATTCTTGAGTTTCCAAATGAGGTATTTTCTGAACCATTAGTGCAGTATTTGGTTTAATTGAGCTTCCATGCATGTTTAGAAGTGATTAGGCGATGTTTAGTAGGGTTTGGAAATTCCTAGAAAATGATGAGGGTTTGAATTGATTCCAAAAGCGTAATTGAGGTTAGTAGTGGCCCTAAACCCCCTCTAGTGATATCATATTGGATCCAAACCTAAGACGTAACCCCCAAATACGAACTTTGAAATTCCGTCGATATCAAAATTGTGGGAATTCTGTAGGGATATTGAAATCTGTTAACACTCAGGGACCTGAAAAATTATATTGCAAACACAGAGAGACCAGCAGGCAACTAGGAAGCATCACCCAAGACCCCAGACCCTATACCCTAACCCAGGCCGCAAATAAATCCTTTTTGGCTGCAATTTGTGGCCAGACCTGGTCCAAATGGCTTCGTGTTTGTTCTGTAACTCCATCTCTTGTAAATTAGACCCCTGGCATATGCAAAATTGATCAATTTGACCTAGGGTAAAATCTTGGACCATTTTCAAGAGTTGCTGTTTTGATTCGGGGGTGTCGTTTTGCGTATTTTGCATTCTGGATTTTTTTATCTGTGTTGTACCTCGATCACTTGACGTTTGTACGTCGAAATCGAGTGTTATTTGGTGGTTTTGATGGCATGGTCCATAGGTTCTAACCTATAGGCCATTAGCGTGTCGTTTTGGTTTTCCGATGTGATTTTAATACATATTGCGATTGCATTATATTTTTAGGTACCCCGCGAGGACTTCGAGGCGACAAGAAAGCCCGTGGCGACGTCGGCAACGGCAAGCGATGATCAAGGTGAGTAGATCTATATTTACGGGGGAAGTCGGGTGGATGGTGTATAGCACCCCCGCAAAGTTTTGAAGGAAACCGATTATAGAATATGGTTAAGGAAACCTAGATTTGGAAACCAGGGTTAGAGTTAATTGATAGTTAATGAAACCATATTAGAAACTAAGGATAGTTAGAAGTGATTCGGATAAATTGTGATGACGGGATTTGAGGATGATGTTGACGATATTGCCGTTTAGGATACTATAGGACTAGATAGTCGACGTAGATGTGTCATCTGAACCATACATATTTATAAACTGAAGAATCGTATGCATCTTTTAAATTGATACCTTGAGGGACGTTACGGATTTTCAAACGATATCTTTTTCTTAAAAACACCGTAACCCCTATTTTCAAAACTACGATTCACATCTTTCAAAAACTGTTGTATGGTTCTGGTGTGTAAGTTAGATTAGATACTTATACTTATAGTAGAGATAGAATGTTATGTAAGCTCGATTTGATGTGAGATATAAATGCGATGAAAAGAATACAAGACGAATATGATGATCTGATGATATGTTGGTATACGGATGCGAGTCGATTGAGATGATTGATACCTTGTCGGTCCCCTGATATGAGATCGTTATGGATGTGACTTGAGACATATATATATATATATATATGTGTGTGTGTGTGTAGAATGTTGTGAATCATTGATGATAGGCCGTACGTGATATTAGGCCGTACCCTCATTGTCGTAAAAGTTGATAGGATCCCTAATGTTTTAAATGCCGCCGTACGATGATCTTTTCCGTACGTGATGAGGTTGACTTGATGATTTGATCCATACCCTTGACTAGAGGATGCCGTACGATGGATTATACCGTACGTGATGTTGTGAGGCTGGATGTCGATTGATAGATTCACCGACTCGGTCTTGTAGACACGTATACCTTACAGCTTTTAGATGATGATTTACCTTATGCTGCTGCATTCATGATATTACCATTGCATTGCATATACCTGTGTTAGTACACTTACACCATTATCGATGATGCGTATGTTACACGTACACAAATTTGCCGGCTCACACACATCATCATCGATAATTGCCATGTCACTACACAGTAGGATTGCTGCATCATGATATGACTCCTTGCATAATTTACTTGCTATTGTTGCATATGCACCTTTATACGATGTTGTATTTGACTTTGGAGAAATTGGGAACCGTAGGATATATTTTAAAAGCTAAAATCTTTTAAAAGAGCGGTTTTCCCTTAATATGATACATCACTGTTCCATGTTGCATGATACACAGATATGCTTACACTTCTATCATACGTCGCATACATCATGCTTTATGATTTTACGCATTGAGATATGCTGTTTTCATGAGATTTCTGGATTTGAGAACCGTGGCTGTTTCAAAAGAAAGTAAATACTGTTTTAAAAACCCGGTTTCTCTTGATATGATATTTCGGTGCGCCCACCATTAGTTTTATCGATTCTGATGTATATATTTATACCCCATGCGAGGAGGAGCCGTGGGCCGTGTGCGGGTACATGGTGGGGCCCGGTATGGTACCCTGGGGCAAGAAAGGGATGCTGTGTATACAGACGGTGAGTCTGGCAGAGGGACTACTACCTACCGGTGACAGTATTTGGGCTCGGCGGATATCCGGAGGATACCGACCGGAGTCGAGAGATGATATGGGCCGATCCGGACTGACGGAGCCCGATATATGAGGGTTTACGTGCCGATGCTGGGCACGGTTTTCATGATGGTTTCGAGTGTCGATGCTAGGCACTCAGGTTCCATGATCTTGATGGGTCGTGAGGGACACCGTTTATATATATCCTCATACTTTCATGCACACTCTTTTATGATATTTACGTGCATACATACATTGATTATTACTGTTGGATGTTATCCGCATGCATATAGGTATTGACTACCTTGTTAGCACATATACAGACCCGGTCACCCTAGATATCATAGTATTACCTTTACGATATAGTTGACCCAGGAGTCGTTGTTTATTCGATTTCTACTTGTAGATGTTTTTCTACTCACGAGTTGGCAACTCACCCCCGTTGTGCCACAGTTTCTTGCAGGTTTTGCCGTACAGGTTTCATTGCGGCTTTCTGGCACATTGCTCCCTTTCCGGGCGATTGCTTCGGTAGGTGGGCTCACTCACATCGTGACCACCCTTGTATTTATTTTCATTATTGTATCTAGAAACTCCATCAACCAGACATGTATATTTATTTCAGACTTAGAAACCAGAGTTGTATTATTATGGGTTTTCTTGTTGTTTTAAGTTTATTTTGAGTTTTTATTCTTGCCCTTCGGCGTTGTATATTATATTGCTTGCGTGGTTGTGACCGTCGATTGACGAAGAGCTAGCTCCTGCTTGGGGATGCCTTTTATCATTTCTTATACTATTCATGTTGTACCCCGTTCGGGGCCATTATTTACAAAGGAAACTCTGCCGAAATTTTCATAAAATACTTGATATTTTAAAAACGCATAATTCGGCTTATGTTATTTAAAAACACTTGCTTTAAAAGAATTTTCCATCCTTCATTATTTAAAAATGGTTTTAGATTTCTGGGATTTTGGCTTACTTGAATTAGATAGAGTCCTATAGACTTTATATGATTCAAGGGCCAGTCACAGGATTTTTCGGGTCGTGACAAAGTTGGTATCAGAGCGCTAGGTTAACCTTGGTTCGATCTACGTTTGACTATGCATAGCCTAGAGCGTTTATATATATACGGAACTTAAGCTTGACCTTACGGAACTTGACTTAGTCGACGGGGTATTACACTCGAACTTTCGTCGCATAGGTTGACCTTGGTTGATGGAGTAGGTGACTTAATGAGAGTGACGTACCGTGTGTATGTTCCGCGGCATACTTACGATACGCTACTCCACTTAAGGAGCCTTAGGATGTACATTTCCTTGTACAGTATTATATTCATTCCTATGATCTATCCTCATCGATATTGGTTATGATTTTGCTGCCACGATTACACGGGCAGAGAGAGCTATGGCTAGAGTTGTGGTCAGCACGAGACTGACCATGGCGTGATTCTAGGGAGATACGATTTGCATGGAGAGGAATCGTATTGTTGTGTTTTCGCGCGATGAGCGTTTGACGGATCGCTTTCACAAGATTTATCAGACGTGCAGATCAGCACCAGAGGATCAGGCTACTGCTAGAGGCCAGCCAGAATGTGATGACCATTGAGATATCGCCTATTCATGATGATTGAGGCACTCTTCAGCGTACAGAAAAATGGGCCAGTTGTTGCTGCGAACGACAAGATATCGCCCCAGATGTTGCAGCTATTGCAGTACGAGTTGTACTTGAGATGATCGAAGGTCGCTAGTCATACGAGAATGAATGACTAGGACATGTGATTCGTTCGCTTACCCCGATGCGAGGTCATCAGATAGATTGATTCCAGCTAGAGACGACTTCACGCAGGTACGTTGAGAGTTGATGGAGACGATCGAATGTCAGGAACCCAATTCCAAGTTTAAAGTATTCGGAAAGATGTGCAAGAAATTCTATGGACCCTCTAGAAGAATGAAACCCTAACTCGACATAATGACCGTGTGAAAGCCTTTGAATCTTAGGGTTTGCGGCAGTTCCGCGGCGCCATTAGTGAGGCTTGGGTTTGCCCTTCTACGGCTGGTCCACCGATGCTGTGGTATGTACTCGATACTATTAAACTGTACCCAAGATGTTGATCTCTTGGGGGATTTTGAGGTTTTGACGAGTCGATCGGAAGGTTCGACATCTTTCGGATATCATGTGATGGGATACATTGCTTGGGAGACTCCAGATACGAGTATAGCCGTTGGAGAGCAGTCCATGCAGCCACGAAGAGACGAGTCCGAAGCAGTCGACATTAGAGAAAAGGGGAGTAAGAGGTTCATACGAGATCTTGATGAGATGACGTTCCACTCCGCCGACATCAGAGATGTGACACGCATGCAGAGGCGTTATTTATGGATATATCTTCCAGAAGGAGTCGCAATGACTATGCAGCCGTTCCGGAACAAGAAATAGATTTAATGAAGGACGACGACTTCGGGGCAGTTCGGTAGAAAGGAGATTTGAGAGAGACCTTGACAGGACCTTTCTGGGATACTATACGAGAAGACTTGGACCCAGGAGCGGTCATTTTATGCACACCCAGCATGCCAGAGTTCGGCACCGTCGACGAGATAGATGGCCAGAGAACTTTAAAGGATGTGCCAGAGCGGGACTGTTTCCGTCATTCCATATTGGACCGTTGAGCCGAGGAGCTATGTATCTAGCAATCTGTAGTGAGAGATGAGAGCCTAAGGACACCAGAAGACAGGCCACGAACAGTAAGCAAGTAGATATCTTGCTCTGCTAGCATTGGATGCACCGACAACTTCTCGACTTTGAAAGAGGAAATATCGACGACGGTATTTATGATTTGTGATTTGGTGATTCGATTATCACTTATCCGTCACCTTGGATTTCGGTATTTTGGGCGATCTATTCGCATGATTTAGTCTTGATGACCGAGTTTCATGATATTTGTTTTCGTGCATCCTGGTTGCACCTACTGGGTATTCATATTTTGTGCTTAGTTATTACCCTTGAGTTATGCTTTATACACCGTTGTGTTGATTTATGATTTTTGCACAGTTATTGCACTTGATATCGTTTTGTGCCTTGGCTGCACATGTTTATGACTTCATGGACTTTATACAGTTGAGTCGGTTTTGTGCATATGATACGCACACGATTTGGTTCTGCACTCGGTATAGATCACATATGCTTGTAGTGCAGTGATAGGTATTTTGTGCGCTACAGTTGCACATGACTTCGATTTGATGTATTGATTTTGACTTCATGCCTTCGGCATGCATATGATTTGACTTATGCTTTCGGCATAGTTTTCATGCACTTTCAGTGTTTTGATTTGTTTTGTGCACGCTGATGCACATGGTTGTGAGATTATATACCACGGTATACCTGATTTGGATTGAGCTTTATTGTATACCGTCGAGTTCGATTTTGATATTGATGTTGATTTCGAGCAACCTGTGCATTTGATTTGGATTCTTGCGCATATTTGGCGCACTTGGATTGGATTCTGCGCATATTTAGCGCTTGATATTGGATTTCGTGATTTCGTGCATGATGGATGCCCCTGATTTGGATTTTCACTCATGTTGGGCGCATGTTATGAGATACGATTTTGGTGCACACCAGATGCACTAAATCGAGATTCTTCGTGCATGTCAGATGCACTTGATATTGCTGTCAGGCACACCGTTGCCTCTGACAGGGGTTTCGTGCACACCCGTTGCACTTAGATGTTGTTTCTGTGCACATGTATGGCACATTCATGGTTTTTGATTCTCGTGCGCACCAGACGCACGTGGCATTCTTATGAGCATTTCGGGATTGATTTCTTATGGAGCAATACGTTTTTATGATATTTACTATTTGATATAGTAGCTGAGCAGGACTAGTCCGAGGACAGTACCTGAACATATTTTTGCATGCATTGATAGTTATCGAAGGGATTTCCAAAAAGGGTGCTATAGTCTCAGTATTTACCTACGTGTCTGATATGACACGAAACGTCTAAAATAATGAAACCCTTCTAAAATTGTTTTCAAAACGGCGGTACGTGCATGTAAACAAAGGATATATATAGAGAGTTATTTTCTTACTAGAGACGTCCTCCACTGTGAAGTGTTATGCGCATCGCACAGCGACTTAAAAAGAGTTGGCATACATTTCCTTCCGATGTTTTAATGATATTTAAATGAATAGTGTTAATGTATATCATATTGGTTTCGTATTGAATTTAGACCTTCATGACTTCTTCATGACTCCGATGATTGCGGGATGCTTGACTGAGTTTTGATTTTGAGTTATCTGCTCATTGTTCATGCGCATGCATTGCGCTATGATGCATTTTATGTATTTATGATTTCGGGACACCGACGGCTTAGTCTTTTACTGAAATGTTTTAGTATTTGAGGGGTTTAAATTTAAATTCGGGGACCGAATTTCTTTAAGAGGGGAAGATTGTAACATTTCAGAAAAATAAAATATTATTTTTGGTAATTTTTATAATTAAATAATATTATATTGAATATTTTAATAAGGCGGTATAATTAAATACCGATAAATTGGGAAAAATTTTGGGAAAATTATGGAAAATAAAAAAAAAAGGATGCTTTGTGTAATTCATGCAAATTACTAGTTTTTATGAATTATTACACACTATTTTAGAGCTAATCGCGATTAAATATCGCTAATCGGGCTTTAAGCGTGTTTTGTGCACATGTCTTTTTTTTAACACTTGTTACATTTTTCCTACATGTTTTGGGTGTATGGTTATTATTTTGGGTTTACTATTGCAATGAGAAGAAGAGAAAGGAAAAAAGAAAATGAAAAGAAAAGAAATGGAATAAAGAAATAGGGTATGGGCATGAGAGAGAGTGTGAGGGGTCTTCATTGACCATGGCATTGTTTCCTCCTTCATCATTCTTCATTTTTCCTCTCCCCCATCCTCAATGGCTGCTGCCCTCACTCCCTCCCCCTCTTCATCCTCTCAAACACCATCAAAATTAACCCAAAACCCAATCACCACTTCATTAAAACTGTGCACAAGCCTTCTAGCTACACTTTGGACCAAGAAAGGATGGATCTTGAGCACTTGGGGCAACTCAAGAAAATTCTTGAGTTGCCAAATAAGGTATTTTCTGAACCATTAGTGGAGTATTTGGTTTACTTGAGCTTCCATGCATGTTTAGAAGTGATTAGGCGATGTTTAGTGGGGTTTGGAAATTCCTAGAAAAGGATGAGGGATTGAATTGATTCCAAAAGCGTAATTGAGATTAGTAGTGGCCCTAAACCCCCTCTAGTGATATCGTATTGGATCCAAACCTGAGACGTAACCCCCAAATACGAACTTTGAAATTTTGCTGATATTGAAATTGTGGGAATTCTGTAGGGATATTGAAATCTGTTAACACTCGGGGACCTGAAAAATTATATTGCAAACACAGAGAGACCAGCAGGCAACTAGGAAGCATCACCCAAGACCCCAGCCCCTATACCCTAACCCAGGCTGCAAATAAATCCTTTCTGGCCGCAATTTGCGGCCAGACCTGGTCCAAATGGCTTCGTGTTTGTTCTGTAGCTCCATCTCTTGTAAATTAGACCCCTGGCATATGCAAAATTGACCAATTTGACCTAGGGTAAAATCTGGGACCATTTTCAAGAGTTGCTGTTTTGATTCGGGGTGTCGTTTTGCTTATTTTGCATTCTGTATTTTTGTATCTGTGTTGTGCCTCGATCACTTGACGTTTGTACGTCGAAATCGAGTGTTATTTGGTGGTTTTGAAGGCGTGGTCCATAGGTTCTAACCTATAAGCCTTTAGCGTGTCGTTTTGGTTTTCCGATATGATTTTAATACATATTGCGATTGCGTTATATTTTTAGGTACCCCGCGAGGACTTCGAGGCGACAAGCAAGCATGTGGCGACGTCGGCAACGGCAAGCGATGATCAAGGTGAGTAGATCTATATGTACGGGGGAAGTCGGGTGGATGGCGTATAGCACCCCCGCAAAGTTTTGAAGGAAACCGATTATATAATATGGTTAAGGAAACCTAGATTAGGAAACTAGGGTTAGAGTTAATTGATAGTTAGTGAATCCATATTAGAAATAAAGGATAGTTAGAAGTGATACGGCTAAATTGTGATGATGGGATTTGAGGATGATGTTGACAATATTGCCGTTTAGGATAATATAGGACTAGATAGTCGACGTAGATGTGTCATCCGAACCATACATATTTATAAACTGAAGAATCGTATGCATCTTTTAAATAGATACCTTGAGGGACATTACGGATTTTCAAACGATATCTTTTTCTTAAAAACACCGTAACCCCTATTTTAAAAACTACGATTCACATCTTTCAAAAACTGTTGTATGGTTCGGGTGTGTAAGTTAGATTAGATACTTATACTTATAGTAGAGATAGAATATTATGTAAACTCGACTTGATGTGAGATATAAATGCGATGAAAAGAATATAAGACGAATATGATGATCTGATGATATGTTGGTATACGGATGCGAGTCGATTGAGATGATTGATACCTTGTCGGTCCCCTGATATGAGATCGTTATGGATGTAACCTGACACACACACACACACACACACGCATATATAGAATGTTGTGAATCATGGATGATAGGCTGTACGTTATATTAGGCCGTACCCTAATTGTCTTAAAGGTTGATAGGATCCTTAATGTTTTAAATGCCGCCGTACGATGATCTTTTCTGTACGTGATGAGGCTGACTTGATGATTTGATCCATACCCTTGACTAGAGGATGCCGTACGATGGATTATACCGTACGTGATGTTGTGAGGCTGGATGCCGATTGATAGATTCACCGACTCGGTCTTGTAGACACGTATACCTTACATCTTTTAGATGATGATTTACCTTATGTTGCATTCATGATATTACCATTGCATTGCATATACCTGTGTTAGTACACTTACACCATTATCGATGATGCATATGTTACACGTACACAGATTTGCCGGCTCACACACATCATCATCGATAATTGCCATGTCACTACACAGTAGGATTGCTGCATCATGATATGACTCCTTGCATAATTTACTTGCTATTGTTGCATATGCATCTTTATACGATGTTGTATTTGACTTTGGAGAAATTAGGAACCGTAGGATATATTTTAAAAGCTGAAATCTTTTAAAAGAGCAGTTTTCCCTTAATATGATACATCACTGTGCCATGTTGCATGATACACAGATATGCTTACACTTCTATCATACGTCGCATACATCATGCTTTATGATTTTACACATTGAGATATGCTGTTTTCATGAGATTTCTGGATTTGAGAACCGTGGCTGTTTCAAAAGAAAGTAAATACTGTTTTAAAAACCCGGTTTCTCTTGATATGATATTTCGGTGCGCCCACCATGAGTTTTATCGGTTCTGATGTATATATTTATACCCCATGCGAGGAGGAGCCGTGGGCCGTGTGCGGGTACATGGTGGGGCCCGGTATGGTACCCCGGGGCAAGAAAGGGATGCTGTGTATACAGACGGTGAGCCTGACAGAGGGACTACTACCTACCGGTGACAGTATTTGGGCTCGGCGGATATCCGGTGGATACCGACCGGAGTCGAGAGATGATATGGGCCGATCCGGACTGACGGAACCCGTGGGCCGATCCGGACTGACGGAGCCAGATATATGAGGATTTACGTGCCGATGCTGGGCACAGTTTTCATGATGGTTTCGAGTGTCGATGCTAGGCACTCATGTTCTATGATCTTGATGTTTCGTGAGGGACACCGTTGATATATATCCTCATACTTTCATGCACACTCTTTTATGATATTTACGTGCATACATACATTGATTATTACTGTTGGATGTTATCCGTATGCATATAGGTATTGACTACCTTATTGGCACATATATAGACCCAGTCACCCTAGATATCATAGTATTACCTTTATGATATAGTTGACCCAGGAGTCGTTGTTTATTCGATTTCTACTTGTAGATGTTTTTCTACTCACGAGTTGGCAACTCACCCCCGTTGTGCCACAGTTTCTTGCAGGTTTTGCCGTACAGGTTTCATTGCGGCTTTCTGGCACATTGCTCCCTTTCCGGGCGATTGCTTCGGTAGGTGGGCTCACTCGCATCATGACGACCCTTGTATTTATTTTCATTATTGTATCTAGAAACTCCATCAACCAGACATGTATATTTATTTCAGACTTAGAAACCAGAGTTGTATTATTATGGGTTTTCTTTTTGTTTTAAGTTTCCTTTGAGTTTTGATCCTCGCCCTTCGGCGTTGTATATTATATTGCTTGCGTGGTTGTGACCGTCGATTGACGAAGAGCTAGCTCCCGCTTGGGGATGCCTTTTATCATTTCGTATACTATTCATGTTGTACCCCGTTCGGGGCCATTATTTACAAAGGAAACTCTGCCAAAATTTTCAGAAAAGACTTGATATTTTAAAAACGCATAATTCGGCTTATGTTATTTAAAAACACTTGCTTTAAAACGAATTTTCCATCCTTCATTATTTAAAAATGGTTTTAGATTTCTGGGATTTTGGCTTACTTGAATTAGATAGAGTCATATAGATTCAAGGGCCAGTCACGGGCTTTTTCGGGTCGTTACATATATACTTAGCTTCCATCGTTGAGTCAGCGATGGTGTCTTATTTAGAACACTTATAACACACCGCCCCTCCATTAAGGGTAAATACAAAACCCGAGATGGACTTGTTGTCATCCTTATCGCTCTGGAAACTGGAATCGGTAAAGGCCTCCATTTGGAGATCTCCGTCACCATACACCAAGAAAATTTCTTTAGTCCTCGTAAGTACTTAAGAATGTTCTTCACAGCTGTTCAGTATTTCTCTCCTGGATTGGATTGATACCTGTTTACTACACTCAGTGCGTAAGTTATATCTGGGCGAGTACATAACATCGCATACATTATAGATCCTACTGCCGAAGCGTAGGGTATAATGCTCATGTGAGCCCTCTCTTCATCAGTCTTTGGAGACATCTCTTTGGAGAGGGTGATCCCATGACAAGCGGGTAAATTACCTCGCTTGGAATCTTCCATACTGAACCTCTTTAGTACGGTGTCTATGTATCTTGATTGGGACAATCCCAACAATCTGTTAGACCTATCTCTATAGATCTTAATACCTAGAATGTACGAGGCATCACCCAAGTCCTTTATGGAGAACCTCTGTGATAAGAATAGTTTGACCTATTGTAGCATAGGAACATCATTTCCTATCAAGAGAATGTCATCCACGTACAATACGAGGAAATTGACTGTACTCCCTACAATCTTTTTATAAATGCAAGGTTCATCTACATTTTTGATAAAATCAAACTTTTTGATTGTATCATCAAAGCAAATGTTCCATCTCCGTGATGCCTGCTTTAATCCATAGATGGATTTAAGCAGCCTACATAATTTTCCCTGCTCCCACTGTCAATGAAGCCCTTCGGCTGTTCCATAAAAATGCATTCATCCAAATCACCATTTAGAAATGCTGTTTTAACGTCCATCTGCCATATTTCATAGTCGTAGTACGCAGCAATAGCAAGTAGGATTCGAATGGATTTAAGCATTTCAACTGGAGAAAAAGTCTTATCATAGTCCAATCCTGGTCTTTGACGAAATCCTTTCGCTACAAGCCTAGCTTTATAGGTCTCTACCTGTCCATCCACACCAATCTTTTTCTTAAAAATCCATTTACGCCCTATGGGCTTTACTCCCGAAGGTGGAACCTCCAAAGTCCATACTTTGTTGGTGTGCATGGATTCCATTTCGAATCGCATGGCATCCAGCCATTTCACTGAGTCACCACTCGTGATAGCTTGCTGAAAACTAGTAGGATCATCATCATCAATGATGCAATCTTCTCTATCACCATCAATTAGAAAACCATAGTATCTATCTGGTGGGAGAGAAGTTTTACTAGATCTACGGAGTGACTGAGGCTCGTTGGGTTCTATTGAAACCTCAGGTTCAACCAAATCGTCAGTAGTTGTTTGTGGCTCAGAAATTTCTTTCAGTTCTACCGTATTGCAAATAGTATCATTTGTAAAAAAACTCATTTTCTAAAAATGTGGCATATTGAGAAACAAACACTCTTTGTTCCTCCTTGTGGTAGAAAAGATATCCATATGAATATTTGGGATATCCTACAAATTTACACAAAACCGATCGTGTCTCGAGCTTATCTGGATTCTGCTTTTTAACATAAGCAGGACAACCCCATATCCTAACTCGTTTAAGAGATGATCTCTTCCCATACCATATCTCATATGGAGTGGTAGGCACGGATTTGGTCGGAACCCTGTTTAATAGATATATTGCAGTCTCCAATGCATGCCCCCAAAATGAAAGTGGCAACTCAGCATCACCCATCATTGAGCGTACCATATCTAATAGGGTACGATTTCTTCATTCTGAGACACCATTGTGTTGTGGTGTGTACGGAGGAGTGAGCTGAGAGAGAATCCCATTCTCTTTTAGGAAATCTAGAAACTCTGTGCTTAAGTACTTTCCTCCTCGATATGATCGAAGTTTTTTGATACTCAATCCAGTTTGTTTTTCTACTTCAATTTTATACTCCTTGAATTTTTCAAAAGCTTCAGACTTATATTTCAACAAGAACACATGTCCAAATCTCGAGAAATCATCAGTAAAAGTTATGAAGTATGAATAACCGCTTCTTGCATGTGTAGACATTGGTCCACATACATCACTTTGTATGAGGCCTAAGAGTTCAGTAGCTCTCTCTCCGTATCTAGTAAACGGAGTTTTGGTCATTTTACCCTTGATGCAAGACTGACAAGTCGCATAAGATTTATATTCAAACGGTTTTAAATATCTATCTTTATATAGCTTGGTTAGTCTTGTTTCGTTAATATGACCAAGTCTACAATGCCAAATGAAAGGTTCATTTATCTCTGAAATCTTCCTTTTGTTTGTGTGTTGTATGTTAAAAACCGTGTGTTGATTCAGGACGTAGATTCCGTTATTTAATGTACCATACCCAATCAACTGTTGATTTAGGTTAATGTTCATAACATTACTTTGTAACACAAAATTATATCCTTCATTGTCCAATAGAGATACAGATATTATTTAATATAACATAGATGGCACAAAATAACATGTGCTCAAAACCAATATACACTTTGAAGGCAATCCCAGATGATACTCTCCCACGGATATAGCATGAACATTTGATCCATTTCCAACACGGAGAGTATGGCCACATTTCTTCAAAACCTTGCTATTTCTCAATCCCTGCACACAATTGCAGATATGAGATCCCGAACCGGTATCTAATATCCAGGATGCAGAGTTTATAGAAAAACGGTTTTCGGTAATAAACACACCTGAAGTGGAAGCATCAACATGCTTCTTCTTCTTGAGATCGGTGAGGTACTCAAAACCGTTTCTTTTCTAGTGTCTTGACTTGTGGCAGTAGAATCATTCTCCTTTTCCTGATCCCGCAGCTCCTGACTTGTCTTCCCCCTATGCCTTTTTAACTCCACCTCTCGGTTTGATGGGTTTCTTCTTCTTCTTTCCCTTAGCTTTAGCTTTTGGGATGGAAGAAGAAGATTGCCCAGCAACTAGAAAGGGAGTTTTCACTACTTTTAGCGTGCTCTCTGCACTTCTCAACATATTGAGAAGTTCAGGAAGTAATCTCTCCAAATTATGCATGTTGAAGTTTACTATAAACTGAGCATAGGCAGGGGGAGAGACTGTAGAACTATATCAACATATTGTTCATTCTCCATCGTCCATCCCAGGTCCTCTAGTTCTTCAATAAGACCTATCATCTTTAGGACATGATCTCCCACAGATGTAGCAGTAGCCATCCTCATTTGAAACAGCTTTCTTGAGGCCTCGTAGCGAAGAGCACAAGATTGCTCCCCATATAACTCCTTTGTATGGAGAAAGATGGATTGCACATCCATCTTCTCATGTTGCTTTTGATGTTCGTTGTTCATCGAAGTAAGCGTGAGGCATTTGGCTGTGGCGCAATCGATATCCCATGTCCAGCGGATTTCCTTATCCTCAATAAAGGAATCAGGGATTGGGAGGGGACGGGCTGGTCTAGTAAGGACGTATGCAACCTTATTATAAGTAAGGGAAATATTCACGTTCCTCAGCCAGTCTTTATAATTAGGTCCCGTTAGTTTATTTTTCTCTAATAGAAGCTTAAGTCCCGACATTAGTATCTGCCATTAGGAGAGAGAAAAGAAAACACTCAGTGATAGCTCTTGCATGATTAGATTGGTTATTAATCTTATCTAATCGATGTCTCCCACTGCTTTTATCAAATTTTCCTTCAAACCCTAAAAAGAGAATTAGCCAGGATTAATTATATTCTACAAGTTCGCTAACCAGTCAGCCAGACTAGTGTCGGTACTCCGAGGGAGGTTCCTCGTGCTTTCGCACGTACCTAATTAAAATAAACCTCGTTTCCTTAGAGGCATAACCCCGTTGACACCTTTCTAGACACCTACTGGATTAGCTAATTGTAAAGTGTAAAATTCTGCTGGGAATAACTATTACTCACAGTGGGATCGGGATCCAACTATAAAATAGAAGGTATGCAATCTCATTGCAAATTTCAACACTTGAAATTCCCGATATAGTTTTTACCCCTAGCGTCTTATGACCTTAACTATGGTCATCAAATCATAAGCGCTAGTCAAGTTCTACCAGTCATTTCATGATTGATTTAGACCCATTCGTATGACTCGTAACTATGGTCAACAAAGTCGTACGAATGTCCTAATCGATCGCATCATATGCTTTATAGGAAGACATCACTTAGCTACTATACACTACGCCTTAACTATAGTCAACAAACGTAGCACGAATACTAAGTACTCTACTTCCTAAAATGGCGGAGGGCTGGGATTGGTTGAAAACCTTTAGCGTAATGAACTTGATATTGTTGTAGAATCTAGTGATTTTGAAAAGGAGTGGTTTAAGCTCCGCTTTTAAAAATCGAGTAGTTTTCAAAACAAACCTAGTGGGTTGTAGCATTTGCTAGTTTTTCTAAAGAGGTCACTCCCGGTGAAGGGATCTAGGCTCTTTCCTCATCGATTGAGGTGCTGGATATTCATCAAGGAATACCACTATTCAAAGTAAGAACTAGAGCTACCCTTTTTGAAAAATTTGATTTTACAACATCTTTAGGTTTCTTTTCTTAACATTAATCTTATTAATGTTTTTCCATCATTTAACCTTATCATTGCAGAAAAAGAAACGAAAATAGAACGTATGCTTATGCCATCCGCATTCGCCACGGGACCCTGTCATACACCGTTAGTTTACTTAACTGACGGCAGAGCGGGGGCTGGACTAGCATGGGTGCAAAACATAAGCAACGTTTATTATATATCATATATATATAGCCATTCGTCTCACGCAATAATAAGCATTCCAGATCACAGATGAATATATTGGATTTACTAGGAATTCTGTGTTTCGTTTAAGCCCTGAACGAAAGACGGATTCCACGGTCGTGATGAATAGCCAAACCCCACCCTAGGCCCCTATGGGTGCGGAAAACTACCCTCCAAATTCCCGAAATGAAGCAACCTCCCTCAATAAAATGAGTAGGCCACTCAGCACTTCAAGAACCCGGTAGTTTGTGTTGGCTATAGTGCCCTCAAGTCAATTATGAATCGCAGGCACGCGATTGTGATGATTGAGGGAAGACCTATACGGGGAGAACAATCTTACTCGAGATGATAATATGCAATCTGGTTTGTCTTTATCATCATGTACAGCATTAGGTGGAATTACAGATCACTATTACATGTTGATAGAGCCCATAGGATTCTCGCTTGACTACCAGCATTATGATGGCGATCATATACATGGGAGCTGGGCGGTCTATAAGCACATCCTTAAATGTCCCTAGCTGAGGAAGTATCGAGAATGGGCATCGATACTCCGAAGTAGACTAGTGTGTACTTATCGAGACCCTGACGAGGGGCGGTGGCCTGTCTCACAAACCATTGGTGTCAGTTAGTCACCTAAGATAGTATACAGGTGCTTATTGGGTTATGAGTACACTGGACGGACTCGCCGGAAACATGCTAGTTAGTATTATACCTATTGTCAGATAGCAGTTCCCAGGTGACATGAGTACAGGTTAGTCTGTCGACCTGAGATCGTCATTTGTCTCGTGTGAGTTCCCACTGTGCTTTGATTACTACCCTACCACGGCTCAAAGGAGTCGTGCAAACAGGTTTTATTTGGGTACAGTCTCGAGCCACATGAAGGCAGTGAGCAGATCGTCGAGGATTCGCCTCTCCCGGTATTTGGGGTTGATGTCGCGTTGTGCACGGGTGGCCATTACCAGAAATCCATGTCCATGGTGGACGAGAATTACTGATTTGGATCAGTAGTTTCTTAATGGGTGATGGGCTTCATAACGATATGAAATATCGCGTTATTAGGGGTCTGACTTTATCCACCCCCTAGACCCGATATGCGATACTCTTAGATGAACACACCGGACTGTACGGAGTTTGTCACGGATAGGCTCAATAGGGGTTCGGATGAGCTTGCTCGTCGGCCTTCCTTTCGCTCAATACCTGGGTAGCCGTTACGTACAACTAGTGCCGCTGACGTGCTTGTGGTTAAACCCACTGCCAGCGTATTGGCGAGTCTTTAGAATCCCATACAGAGGGTTCTGGCGAAATAATGTAGTAGCCGTATTGGATACGTGCATGGTTCCGATCGATTGATTGTACCATGTACCCGGACTTTTGATTGGACTGTTGATAACACTAGCCAACTCGGGTTTGAGCCGGATTATTGAATTATGTATTGATTTAATAATTTACGTATATATATTGCGATATGTATATTCTAGTATTATGTTCTTTGTGTTATTTTATCTCTTCGGGTATTCGTGTTTCGATACGAATACAGGTATGTATATACAGTAGAATATAATCCGTATTTTTTCGGAAAATATTCTAGAAGGTGGACACCTCATTTTAGGGTTTGACCATTTATTATAAATGGATAAATGAGGTGGCATTGACTTGATGGGAGTATGGTGAGCAATATGCTTGCATAGTGTACACAAATGAATTATCAATTCATTTGTGCATGCTATTCAAGTATGGGTTGTATATTTTAATTGGAAAAAGGTTTTGCAAAACCATGCTATGTGTTTTTCTCTCTCCATGGATGGCTTCATTTTTTTTGAGATGGTTCATTTTCTTGAGCTCTCTTCTCCTCACTATTAGCATTACTCTCATCTTGGTTCTCTTGAGTTTCCTCCACCTTCATCTTCCACCTCCTCTCAACCCTTTCATGTGTTGAGAATCATGAGAGGAGGTGAGATGAGATAGATAAACATTTAGATCACTACATTCTAGGCATTCTAGACTAGCATCCTAGAATCCCTAGTTGCTTCACTTGCTTTCGATGTGGAGCTAGATCCATGAGCTACATCCTTCGGGTGGATCATCTTCGACGGAGGAAAACCGGCGGCCAAACTTGTTCGAGCATGCCTCAAGGAGCTAAGGAAGTTGATGGAAGATCGAAAGACTTGGTTCATTCGGTATAACACCTCTAACCCTTTAGTTTATCTCTTTGTTATATGTTAGTATAAGTTTATGGTTTCGATCTTGGACGTGGTTTCGTTTGCGCCAAATTTTAAACGCCGGTTTTTGTTCTGCATCGGCCACGTTAGATGGCCAGGGCGCAGGCGAAACCCAACATGGTATCAGAGCTACCCATAAACCAATACTTGCTAGTTTTCACGAAGTTAGAATATCGATCGACCAAATTTTCTGAATCAAACTTCCGTTTTCACATGCTTGCTGTCGATTTTCAAAAGTGTTCAAAAATCTTTTAGTGTATCTTAAAAATCCGTGCAGGCAATATTAGAGCATCTGACAAAATTTAGACAAGTGAACCTACTAAATAGCCGCGGAACTGCTGCATTATACCCTCATTGGCTGCGGTTCCGCGGCGGATTTGTGGCCACTTTGGGCCAAATTTCTTCAGGTGCACTTTGACATGGAAATTTGATTTGTGGGATATTTAGTTTTGGCCCAGATTTATTTAAAGTGCTGGTTTGCATTTGAGGCCAATTTGGAAAAGTTTAGTCGATCGAAATTTTAACTGTGTGTTTATCAATACTTTTGATGATATCTACGACCGTGAATATTATTGAGCGGTACAACCCGACATGTTGCTATATGTTCAACTAGACGGGTTTGCGAACATAATATTCATATTGATGTTCTGTGTTGTGCTGATATTGTGGTTGGGTTGTCATGGTGGATAGCCTGTAGTGCAATGGTAGTAGTACAGTTCAGATTCATTTGTATATTCAGTATGCGGAGCGAGCGTTCGACATGTGGACTGCCGTCTTCGCCAGATTGTATATTCTTTTATTAGGGCACGACCGGGTTGAGGTCGATGTCGCCATTGTATATATTTTTATTTTCTGTACTAGGATCACCCCGCGGTGGAGTGCATGAATAGCCGGGTTCTAGAGGGAAACGGGCCCGCATCTCATGGCGTTGAGACGGAGGGGGCCTTACTCTAGAATTGGCGGGCTATTTGCCGCACTCGTAGGGGGTATAGGTTGACCCATGGAGGGGCGCTCAAGTTACCGGATCCCGTGAAGTGCTGGGTGGCTCATTCACTTTGTTGATTGGGGTTGCCTCACTTCTGGGATTGGCGGGTAACTTGCCACGCTCGTAGAGGTCTAGGTTTATATTGCACAGGCTATCCACACGACCAGGGAACGTCGTGTTTCATTTGCGGCTCAAAGGAAACCCGGGGCTCCTAGATTATCCACCATTTTGTGTTACTTGCTGAGATTCTGTGATGTTTCTTATATCATGCCTGGGACGAATGTTATATATACTAGTAGATGTTGTATATGTTTTGCATCCGTGCTAGTCCAGCCCCCGCTCTGTCATTAGTTAAGTAACCTAACGGGTGATGACGGGCCCAATGGCGAATGCGGATGGCATATATGTACATTTTATTTTCGTTCCTTTTTTGTGGTGTGATATGGATTAATTGATAGGACTGCGTTGATTCTGATCAATGCAAGAAAAGGTAAACCCAAATTATGTTATTGGAACCAAATTTTCAAAAACTGTTATTACAAGACGTTTCCTTTTGCTTTGCACAGTGGTATTCGGTTTAGAATATCCAACACCTTATTCGACGAGGCAAGAGCCGAGATCCCTTCATCGGGAGTGACCACTTGGGCAAAAGTTTGCGTCATCATAATAATTTGACTATAATCGACTCTTTTGCTTTGCATCGTGGTATTCAGTTTAGAATATTCTGCACCTCATTCGATGAGGAAAGAGCCGAGATCCCTTCACAGGGAGTGACCTCTTTAGCAAAAGTCATCGTTACTATATATTTGTAAAACCACTCGGATTCCTTCAACGATATCAAGTTCATTACGTTAAAGGGTTTTCACAAAAAAAACAGCCATAGCCCTCCGTCATTTCTTACAAGTATTGCTTAGTATTCATGCTGTGTATTTTGACTTCTGTCAAGGCATAGTGAATGGTAGCTAGGTAATGCTTGTTTGTTGCATAGATATGCGATTATTTAGAATAGTCACACGGTCATGTTGACCTCTGTCAAGGGCTCGTGCAGGTGGGTCTAAGTTAATTCAGGACAATAACGGGTTGAACTTGACTTGCGACTTATGATATGTTGACCTCTGTCAAGGTCATAAGCCGCTTGGGGTAAAAATCACATCAGGAGTTTCAAACATACAGGAAACTTTTTATTTTTCTTTCCGTGATGCTCTATCTTTTCAGCTTTCATGTCGTGAAAGTCGTGATTGCCCAATCATTTCGGCTATTTATCGCGGTGCCTAATCATTTCGGCTATATTTTTTTTATTTTTACTCGCTGCTTTTTATTGAGAGTTGCTCAAACATTTTGGCTTTTTTTTCCTGAGTTGGGGATTTAAAATCTGATACCAATTGTGGCATCAACATTGCTGCAACTGGAATATTGCCAAGAGTGAATCATCATTTTCCATGAGAGGACTTGAAATTTGATACCTATTTGGGTATCAGCATCGCTACCACTGGAATATTGCCAAGAGCGAATTATCATTTGCCTATGTCGATTTGATCAAAGATGGCTTAGCAAACAGGGTGTAACATTTTGGAAAATTATAAATATTAATTTATAATTTTAAATATAGAGATAACGAGTTTATAAAAATGATATCGCTCATGAAATTTTGGTATCGGATTTATATTCGCAAAAATGTGATTTTTTTGGTAAATGTGAAGAAAAGTGTGTGAAATCATTTAAAAATGATATTTAATTATTTTAACATGACATGATATTTTATATCAAGATAATGATATTTAAGTGTTAGAATAAGTATTTCATTTCTTTTTACATATGAATTTATATTTTTTACATAAAGGGATTTTAATTAAAGAAAAAGGTTTTTTAATTGTTACAATTCTTTTATATGGTTGGTTATATTATAACCTAGGCTAAACCCTCACCCTCAACACACCTTCACACTCACCCTCCTCCCTCCACTTCCTTCTTCTCACTTTACACCTCCTCCTTCTCAATTGACACCACCACTTTACAATCCTCCACCTCATGCTCTCTTTACACAACACAACACATAGGAATTTCTTTAGCTTTCCAAACTGAACAAACATAGCTTCTTCAACTCCAACAAAAACATTCTAAGTGTTTACTACCACAAAGAGAAAAGCCATGATTTTCTTCATCAAGTTTGTGCACTTCATCAAGCTTAATCCATTACAAACCATAGAGGCTCCCACACACACTTCTTGAGCTGGGGTTCCCTTGTATACAATCTCCATTGGTATAATTCCTTTCTTCTTCTCATATTCAATTCTGTTTAATAGCTGTTTTTAGTGTGCAGTATAAAAAACATGAACTTTTATTATATTTGTGAGTGTATAATTGAATCTGGAACCACTAGGTGGAATCACTAGAAAAACTAACAAGACTATAGTACGATGAGACCACTAGGAGATCACATCTTAAGCCCGATACCTTAATTCCATGCTTCATCCGGCAAAAATCCCTATTTTGCCAGCGCCACCGGCCCCCTAGGGTCTTTGGTGTTGGTTTTTCTTCATTTGGATATATAAGTTATGGTATTGTTTGATTTGTCCTAGCATGCATACTGAGAAATCTGGGAATGTTTAGTTTAGGTTTTGTTAAGTTTCTGATATTCCGATACGGGTTTTCTTATTTCTTTATTGCAACTGAAATGTTGACGTTCGTACGTTAATTTCAGGGGCGTTTGTTCGTTTTTGGGGTAAGTGAGCTGTAGGTTCTAACCTACGGGAACTTAGCTCGTTGTCTTGGTTTTCGATATGATATTTATATCGATGTGATTTAATTATGATTATAGGTACGATCGCGAAGATTTCCGAGATGGAGTGACGGACATAGCAATCGTGGAATCAACGATCTCGACAAGTTGGTGAGTAGATTTACATCTACGGGGGAAAGTCGGGTGGATGGCGTATAGCACCCCCACGACCATATAACTAGGATAGTTATGCTATCTAGTTAGTTTTTAGTGTTAATTCAAGTTAATGGTATTAGTGCTAAAGTTGCATCTAGTATGTTATTTATGTGCATATAGTTTTATTCATGGTTTAGTGGAGTTGTACGAGGGATTATACCGTATTTGAGATGATTTGGATATTGTGATAATGTAGATAATGTACGAGGGATTATACCGTACTTGTGATGGCGAGATTAGCATGCCGAATACGGCCAAGTTCCTTTAGACTCGTGGAGTCATGTTTTATTTCTTTTTAGAACGTAATACCTGAGCGAGCTATACTCTTTTAAAAACTAACGAATCGTTTCCCTTTTTTAATGATAAACGACAAGGATGCGATGCCAATTTCCAAAATGAATATCTATTTTTAACCTAAGGCAGCTTCCTTATTTCAAAACCAACGTTTCGTTCCATTTCCAAAGATAATGGTATAGCTCATAGCAAGTAGTTGTGTTTAATACTTACACTATACGGATAGATTTACTTTACATGTTTGCGATATACGTTTCCGTTATACAAACACGCTAATAGAACACCGCACAAATACCAATGAGTACTATGTTGCATGCGTACAGATACTTATGTACACTACACCTCATTGGTACTGCTATGTCACTGTAGGACCGCTATACTACCTAATGCGTCTTTAGATATCGATACGAGTATGCTTTATGCACTTATAGAACACCTGCACAAATACTAATGATTGCTATGCTGCACGAGCACAGACGCGTATGCTACTCTACACATCATTAGTATTGCCATGACACAGTAGAACTGTTACGTTTATTGCATGTATGATTTATTTACGTACTTTATCTGCATTGCCTGTTAAGTATTGCGAATACCAGTACCATGGATATTTGTATTTGATTCTTATGAGTTTTCAGGATGTTTTACTTTTTGATGATATATATCAGTGGTATGGGACGCTGTTATATATGTATATATATAATATATCATCAGAATGATCTATGCAAGTATTCTTATTTTTTACTTGATATTTCTGAATATGATGAGTTGACGTCCACCATGAGCTTGATGTTTTCTGATTGTTTTTATTCCGAACCGAGTGGGGGAGATATACGGTTACGGAATTGCTACTTATCCGGACTGAGTGGGGAAGTATGCAGTCGGATACATGGTGGACCCGGTTGAGACCGAGGGGAAAGATAGCCGCAGTAGAGGTGGGGAGCCTAGCGAGGATACTCAATACTGGAGATAGAGATGAGCATGGCAGATATCCAAGGGATACTGACCCGGGCTCGATTTGGGCACGGCGGATATCCAGGGGATAACGACCGGGGCCAGGGATATCGGGTGGCGAACATCTATTGAGATGGTGTCGACGATATCTGCATTTGCGTGTCGGTGATTGTAACCCTTCGAAAATCGTTTAGGCAGTTTTTCGGTAATCGG
Organism: Agapanthus africanus; assembly: GCA_030015575.1. NCBI lineage: Eukaryota > Viridiplantae > Streptophyta > Magnoliopsida > Asparagales > Amaryllidaceae > Agapanthus > Agapanthus africanus. The sequence continues at coordinate 226,189,713 of CM057348.1, forward strand.
CAAATTTTTCGGCTTTTTCCGTAAAAAGTCAAAATTGATATTTTTCATTGTAGACCTAATTATACAAAATTTAAATAAGATATTACTATAATTTTGTCATTAAAATGTCATTTATAATTTTCTAGTTAAATAAAAAAAAAATCATAATTAATTATTTTTTTATTATTTTAAGCCTTTTTAAATACATTTAATTAGGGATAAATACAAATTTAATTAGGTAAATTTCTTAATTAGGAGTATTTATAAGCTAAAATATGGTGTTAATAAAATTGTGTCATGACTTTCACATTTTTAGTTTTTGGGTTGGAAATTTAATGAGAAAATGAAGTAAAATGAGGGTTTTTTGTGAAAAAGTTGACATGAAAGCTTGAAATGATAACATATGATGTTCTAATCACCTAGAAACTTCCCCAAAATTTCCCCACTTCATCCTCAAGCTGCTGGCCGACCCTCCTCCTGCAGGTTTCCCCCCTCTTCACTTCTTTTTTTTTGATCATTTTCATGCAAAAAATTCAAGAAAAATCCACAATTTCTTTCTCCATTCAAAGCCTAACCCTAATCCCTTCTCTCTTCAACCCAAATTAGTTTAAAAACTTGATGAAAGGAGGCTTCTTGGTGACTTGATCATGCTAGGATTCAATTGGGGAGGTAAAAATTCTAAACTAGTTTGCTTACTTATGGTTTAATTGTGCTAGAATTTCAATTCTAAATATTAGTTTAGTAGTAAATGTTGATTAGGAAAAATCAAGAGAAGGTTTTGATTTTAGAAATTAGGGTTTGTAGCATAATGCTTGGATTATGTTAGGGATGGTTATCAAGGTGATTGGAGTGGTTAATTGTGTATTAGTATGCTCGCTAAAACGACAAATTTCAATGTTTGTATCGATTTGGTTTGAAAATCGCTTACTAGATTTTTACGAAAAATAGTATGCGGTCGATTTGTGTTAGGTTAGCAATATTATTAGCTTCGTATAGGATTATTAGAATGCGTGAACGCGGGGTTTCGTCTAGTCGGGTGGTAGTTTGTCGATTTCCCCGAAATGACGATTTTAGCTAAAAATTAGCGATTTTCGTGCGTTTTCCCGCGCACCGAGGGCGTGCTATGATTAATACGAGAGCGTGGATATTTGTATAATGTGACTTTCATCGTTTAGGGTTATGTAATCTTATACTTGGTGTTGTGCAAATTTAGGATCGGTCGGGGAAACTTCGGATACGGCGCGAAAAGGCAAAGCGGTGGCCGGATCAGATTAGCGGGGATTTCTGGTGAGTAGATATATTCATCTAAGGGGGAATCGTCTGGATGGCGCGAGGCGCCCCCCCTAGTTAGGATTACCCTACTTTATGCATTAATTATATTGTTAGCTAGCTTATCCATTTATATACATGGCATACCCTCACAGCTAACCCTATACTAGATTGCATGGACATTCATATGACGTTCATATATACATACGCGATATCATTTCGTAGGACACGAACACCTTACCATTGGCATCGATTGCACGCGCACTATTCATATGACACACACGCCTTTGGTAATTGCCATGCCACGTACACTAGAAAACCTGTTTAACTTAATATCGCTATTTGCATTCAAACATGATATATGAAATTGCATAGCACGCATATACCTCGCATTATCATCATATTTATATAGATTGCTACTAAAACTCACATCATATACATTGATATCATAGACATTTATTATATATAACATGTGGACACTATGATTTTCTTGATGATTTCAGTTTTTCTGTGATTTCTGGATTTTTGGGGAAAACCGCAAGAATTTAACAAAACCTTAGATTTATCATTTTCAAAACAAAGTTGCGGTTTTCTCGTGATGTCTGTGTCGTCCACCATGAGTTTTCATGTTTTCTGTTGGATTTCGAGACCCGATTCGAGGAGTGGATGAACCGTCTCGGGTACATGGTGGGCCCGGTATGGTACCTCGGGGCAAGAAGATCGAGTTGTAGACGATGAGCCTGGCAGGGGAAGACTACCTATCGGTGATGTCTGGCACGGCGGATATCCGGAGGATACCGACCGTTGTCGTGAGATTTATGATATGGGCCGATCCGGACTGACGGAGCCCGACATTGAGACATATATGATTCCTATTTGGTGTCGATACTTGACACGGGTTTTCTGAGGATTTCTTGATGATATTTAGCTATTATGCAGACATTCGTTTTCTAAAAGTTAAGAATCCAGTAACTTAAACATTTAAAACACTTAAAGAGTTAGAAAAGATATTGCATACCTGTGCATGCATACTAGAGTTATTATATCACATATGGACATACATGTTGTTCCGCATTGCGTGCATTCTTACGATTGCCTTAGTAGATGTTATATTTACTCACGAGCTGGCAACTCACCCCCGTTGTGCCACAGTGTCTTGCAGGTCGGACCCGTCAGTCTTGTAGCGGCGGGCTATCTTGTCATCAGTTCCTTTTGCTCAGACTCGCGACATCGCCCGTAGGTGGGTTGCGAGTATACTTTACTTCTTTTTGCTTTATCATTGTATCTAGTATTCTCTATCTACCACTTGTATTGTATATGCGACCTAGTGATGAGACTGAGAGACTTGTATATTTGTGGTTCTTTTGGGTCGAGCTCACTTGAGCCGACGTGTGTTTTCTGGTATTTTGCGTTTCTTTATGTTCTTCTCTTGATATTACATGATATTGCATGTGGTTGTGATCCGCCTTGGGCGAAGAGCTAGCTCCCGCTTGGGGATGCCATTTTTATGATTTCATATGTATTATCTTGTTGTACCCATTTTGGGGGATAGAAAATACAGGGGAGACTCTGCCGAAATTTTTGGGAATTTTTGATGTTTTAAAAAGGGATTCTATGCAACTTAATTGATTTCAAAACCGTTTTCATTTAAGGTTTTCCTTCACTCTCTTTTGATTTTGGGTTAGATTTCTGGGCTTTGGCTGACTTAGGTTACGGTACGCCTTTAGACGTCTCGTAATCTAAGTGCCAGTCACGTTCCGTACTTTCGGGTCGTGTCAAAGTTGGTATCAGAGCGTAGGTTTTACCTTTCTGAGTGTAGGACGACCTTGGTAGATGGAGTAGGTGACTTAAGCAGAGTGGCGTAGCGTGGGTATGATCCGCGACATACTTACGATACGGTACTCCGCCTAAGTGACCTTAGGACATAATTGCTTGTATTTCCTTTCGTGATTCCTTGCATTCCTTGATCCAATTGCAATGTCCTTATCAGTTCTATTTCTTATTCCAGCCTCGATGCCGCCAAAGACTATGAGAGCTCAGCGGGCTGCCGCTAGGGATGAGATTCGAGCGGGCTCGTCTGAGGCGAGGATCGAGCGGGAAGATACGCCTACCCCTCAGGGTCATGCTGATCCGCCTTATCCTGACCGTATTGCCAGATTAGAGGCCGGCATGCAAGAGTTGCGGCAGATGATGGGATCTTTAGTTGAGTCCAGCCGGGCACAGAGATCCGAGGACGTTCCTTCCACCGCACAGACCACGATCGTACCTGCTGCACAGATGGTCACTCCTTCTGCTACTACGGAGACTATCCCTGTTTCACTACAGGAGTTCATGAGATTGAGACCTCCAGCTTTTACCAGTACATATGCGACAGAGGACCCACAGGCATTTCTCGATAGGATGGCACGGATTGGCCGTTCGTTGAGGTGTTCTGAGGATAGATTGGTGGAGTTTGCGAGTTTTCGTCTGGAGGGTCTTGCCCAGACATGGTACGACTCAGTAGAGAGAGGCCGAGCTGCAGGTCTGCCTTCTATGACCTGGGATGAGTTTACAGCTGCATTTCTTGCCCGTTTTCTTCCGGAGAGTGTTCGAGATGCTCGAGCCCGTAGTTTTGAGTCTTTGCGCAAGACTCCGGGGATGACAGTGTCGGAGTATGATATACAGTTTACCCAGTTGTCTCGATATGCTCCGCACCTAGTCGACACAGAAGAGAAGAGGATAAAGAGGTTTGTACGAGGGCTTGATACACAGCTATTCCTTGCCATTGGCACCCAGCACTTTGATACATACGTAGCCGCGATGGACGCAGCCTTACTTTTGGAGGAGCGTATTTCTGAGACTCCGGTCGCTTCTGGGCCGAAGAGGATCCGTACTGATACGCCAGCTCAGCGGCAGATGGGCAGACATCGTGATAGATTATTTCCGGGAGATGGCGGAGGCAGAGGATTGAGACGAGGTCAGTTATTTGGTTCATATCCACAGACCCAGCAGTCGTCTCCAGGATGTTTTCGGTGTGGGAGTCAGTATCACCGTGTCAGAGACTGTACCATGGGACGTCCGGGTGCGGCGACAGTCCCGCATGTGACTTTACCACCTTCACCACCTTCGCAGAGAGCTTTACTTCCTACTCCTGATGATGCTTCACGCCAGCCAGATGCTTCTAGAGGCCGTGGGCATGGCGGTCCGGTTTCGAGAGGACGAGGCGACAGAGGCAGAGGCAGAGGCCGAGGTAGAGGCAGAGCACAGCCAGCTATCTGTGGTGGACAGGCCCGAGTGTTCGCGTTGACTCCTCAGGATGCACAGGCATCCAATGCCGTCGTGACAGGTACTCTACCAGTATGTTCTTTTGATGCACGGGTATTATTTGATCCAAGCTCCACACATTCCTATGTATCCACGTATTTTGCACCGAGGTTGGGCCGAGAGTCATCTCTGTTAGATCAGCCGCTTGTCATTATTACCCCGGTAGGCGAGTCTTTTGTTGCCCGTTTTGTATACCGATCTTGTTCCGTTCGTATCGGGGAGAGAGATTCTTCAGTAGATTTGGTTCTCCTCGATATGCTAGACTTTGACGTTCTTCTTGGTATGGACTGGCTAGCCACCTGCTATGCATCCGTGGACTGCCGTGAAAAAGCAGTCAGATTCAGTTTTCCTGGCGAGCCGGTTCTTATTATTCAGGGAGATCGTAGCGCTACCCTTCCCAGCTTGATTTCTTCTCTTCGCGCTGGTCAGCTCTTAAGGAAAGGGTGTCAGGGATTCTTAGCCTATGTTTATGATACTAGCTCCATAGAGGTTCCGTTGGACCAGGTCCCTGTTGTGAGAGAGTTTCCTGATGTATTCCCTGACGAGCTGCCTGGTCTGCCACCAGAGCGCGAGATTGAGTTCTGTATTGACTTGATCCCGGCACGGGGCCTATCTCTATACCGCCTTATCGGATGGCCCCGGCGGAGCTGAGAGAGCTAAAGGATCAGTTACAGGACTTGCTGGACAAAGGGCTTATCCGACCGAGTGTGTCACCTTGGGGCGCTCCCGTCTTGTTTGTTAAGAAGAAGGACGGAAGTATGCGTTTATGCATTGATTATCGTCAGCTGAACCGAGTTACTGTGCGGAACAGGTATCCCCTACCCCGCATTGATGACTTATTTGATCAGCTCCAGGGTGCAGGGTTCTTCTCGAAGGTTGATTTACGGTCAGGTTATCACCAGTTGCGGGTTCGGAAGGAGGATATTCCGAAGACAGCTTTCCGTACTCGATATGGTCATTACGAGTTCTTGGTGATGTCGTTCGGGCTCACCAATGCCCCGGCAGCTTTTATGGATTTGATGAACCGCGTATTCAGGCCGTATCTCGATCAGTTCATCATTGTGTTCATTGACGACATCTTGGTTTATTCTCGGAGCCGGGAGGAGCATGAGCAGCACTTACGTATCACATTACAGACTTTGAGGGAGCATCAGCTGTTCGCCAAATTCTCCAAGTGCGCATTCTGGCTAGACAGTGTCGACTTCTTGGGTCATGTGGTGACGAGAGATGGTATTTGCGTGGACCCGAAGAAGATCGAGGCAGTTCAGCGTTGGCCTAGACCGGTATCAGTCATAGAGGTTCACAGTTTTCTAGGTCTGGCCGGCTATTATCGACGTTTCGTCCAGGATTTCTCCCGCATTGCTGCACCTTTGACCGGGTTGACCCGGAAGGGGGTTCCTTTTGATTGGACCCAGGCATGTGAGGATAGCTTCCAGCAGTTGAAGACTCGTCTGACTACTGCACCAGTGTTAGCATTGCCTTCAGGATCAGGCGGGTTCGTGGTTTATTGTGATGCTTCTCGAGTGGGGCTGGGATGTGTATTGATGCAGCACGACAGAGTTATCGTGTATGCTTCTCGGCAGCTGAGGAAACACGAACAGAACTACCCCACCCATGATTTAGAGATGGCTGCAGTGGTATTTGCACTTAAGATCTGGAGACATTACCTATACGGTGAGTCGTGCCAGATATTCACTGACCACAAGAGTTTGAAGTATATCTTCCAGCAGCGAGACCTGAACCTGAGACAGCGTCGTTGGATGGAGTTGGTGAAAGATTATGACTGCGAGATTCTATACCATCCGGGCAAGGCGAATGTGGTGGCAGATGCTTTGAGTAGGAGGCCCGGAGGTAGCTTATCTTGTTTGAGCGCAGTACAGATGCAGTCGACGGCGGATTGGCAGGTTTTATGTGATAACAGAGTGCAGTTCGAGTTTACTCCTACAGGGGGACAGCTAGCCCATTTCAGAGCACGCCCATAGTTACTTGACCGTATCCGCGAGGCACAGTCCGGCGATGCCCGTATCTTAGAGATTATTGAGCAGATTCGGCAGGGCAGAGTTTCTGAGTTCGTGATTGATGATCAAGGGATACTTCGATTTGGGACTCGACTGTGCGTGCCAGATTCAGAGGGACTGAGGCGTGATATTCTCGAGGAGGCACATAGATCAGTATACAGTGTTCACCCAGGTTCCACCAAGATGTATCGTGATTTGAGAGAGGTTTACTGGTGGGACGGGATGAAGAAGGATATTACAGATTTTGTGTCGAGATGCCTGACTTGTCAGCAAGTCAAGGCCGAACACCAGAGGCCAGCCGGCGAGTTACAGCCTTTGCCCATCCCTGAGTGGAAGTGGGAGCAGGTCTCCATGGACTTCGTTGTGGGTCTACCCAGGACCAGTCGAGGGTATGACTCTATTTGGGTGATTGTGGATCGACTGACGAAAGCGGCTCACTTCCTGCCAGTGAAGACCACTTTTGGATTTTCTCAGTATGCCCAGGTTTATATTGATGAGATAGTGCGACTGCATGGTGTTCCGACTTGCATCGTGTCCGACCGTGGCACCCAGTTTACCAGCCGATTGTGGCAGAAACTCCAGGAAGCTTTGGGCACCCGATTGAGTTTTAGCACAGCCTTTCATCCTCAGACTGACGGTCAGTCGGAGCGTACTATTCAGACTCTTGAGGACATGCTCAGAGCTTGTGTTTTAGATTTCGGTGGTAGCTGGGATCGTCATTTGCCTTTGATCGAGTTTTCCTACAATAATAGCTTCCAGGAGACGATTCAGATGGCACCTTGATTAAGTCAAAAATTGTAAGTTTACCGCAATCAAGAAAACGGCGTCGCTTCGCAGCTAGCCGGTGAGTGCGGGTCGATCCACAGAGACGGGTAAATTTCTTTAAAGTGTTTTAACGAGTTGATTCTATTTGTCGTTTTGGTTGGTTTATAAAAATCTAAAGACTGGATCTAATTAATCTAATTAAGAATCTTGCTAGGGTTAGGATTAGGGGAAGTTTTGGAAATTAATATTTTTCCTCACCGCTTTCAATACCTTCCTTTTTTAGATCTATTAGGTGTTAAGTTAATTATCAATAAAGTGGATACAAATCTTTTGGGAAGATGTTTCTTCCTCTAGATTTGTACCCTACCTTTGTTGATAATTATCCTAACCCTCACGGAAAACGTGCGGAACCGGCCCTTTATACTACGGTTCATCGTTACCTCGAAGGGTAGGATGCCGCAGGGAGCGGTTGTGCTCGTATGCGTGAAGTTCCAATTCATTAGGTGAAGGTGGTATTGAAAGGGGCGAGAGATTTCATCTCTCAACCCTTTCCCTAAGGCTAACCCTAACAAGCGAGGAGACTACTCGCTCATTAGGGGATGAGAAGACATTATAATTAAAAGAAATAAAAGACTTACTAGGTTGACGGCTCCCTCCAAACAAGAAGAACAGATCTGAAATTTATTCCCAGAATTTCTGAATTTTATTGATTGAAAAGAGGCATACAATTTTTAGATCTAAATTACAATTTATAGCAAATAGGAAACCTAGGGTTACAGACTCTCGCACATGCAAAATTACAGATTTGCCCCCGTAAAATCTCAACCTCTGCACCGACGCGCCGCCTCAGAAAATATGCGCCGACACGTGTATTAGAAGGCCGCGGATCCGCGGCTCCAGGTAGGGTTTGGCCGCGGATCCGCGGCCAAACTGAGGATTTGGGCTATGAGCTTTCTGGGCTTTGTTCAGGGAATCTTGGGCCTTTTACTTTTATGCATATTTTCTATTTTTGGCTTCTGTTTCTTTTCCAGATCTTCAGTGAAGATTGGTCTTTTAACCGTTTCATCTTGACTTGCGTTGTCTTGCACCCATATGAACTGGGCTTGACTGAGATCCGTCTAATTGTTGGTCAAAAATCCCTTTTTCTGTTGTTTTTCACTGTATTTGCTCCAGAAACCTGTATCCTGTAATATGCAACAAACGTGCGTCAAGAGTACCTGTTTATTTATAAAAAGGATATGAATAGGGGAATGAAAAATGCAATATTATGGTCTGAACAAATACCCCCAAACTTACCTTTTTCTCGTCCTCGAGCAAACTTATTATTTATTCACTACAAAAAACCTAACCGCACTTTCGCAGGGAAACGCGATTGCACTGAGCACGTGCAACAAGCCGTTAAACCTCTAGGTGTCCCTAGTAGGAGGAGTGTTGTCTCCTGAGGGTTTTCAGCGGATTACACCCACAAAATCCTATCAATTTGGCCCATTGACTTTTGTTCTCTAATTAGGTTTTCTAACAAGGAATTCTATTATCTTTTGACTCGCAAATTATCCACCCATATTCTTCACACTTCCTCATTATTTAACTTAAGATTATATATATCCTGCAGATCTACTTAGCTTTCGGCATTTCTTAAGTTTTCCTTCTAGGGTTTTATCTCCACTTAGGAATTTTCTATCAACTCCATTAAAGATACAAATTCTATCTTTCATTCCTCTCTTTTATCTAAATTCCAATCACATACCCCTACGTGTGTGTAAAGATCACCCCTACACTTGGAAATTCAATTCAAGCAATCATGCCCTAGTCCATTGTCCAAAGTACTTATTAATTGGTGAATGAAATTTGCTTACACATCCTTCATGCGACCGTTAATACTTCTTGAGGTACCAACGACCGATTACAAAATGTGTTTGCACTTTAAAGCGTACTTCCTAGTCTTTGCAACACTCAAGGCTTTAGCAGTGACTCCCAAACCAGTTGGTCTAAGGCACTAGGTGATGAAGCACCCTCGCTAAATATTTTTCTATTTTTGCAGCCTTAAGTAATCACAAAAACCAGTGTTCATTTTTTTCTTTTCTTTATTCACTCTTTTTATTTCTTTTATTTTCTTCGTACTAAGGACTTTAGACAAGAGCATTTCAAGGTCTCTTCTACTAATCCAAGTTTCAAGGTGCGTAATTGTGCAAATTGTAGGGTATACATTTTCAGAATCTAGACTTAAGTTAGGAACTATTTTTCAAACTTATACTCTAATAATAACATCAATACTCTTCCCTCGTTTTGACTTAGCCCAAGAAGTGAACCCAAAATTTGCCTATTTCTAAATAAACTACAAGGCATATACTTTCTACTGTTAAACTTTAAGAAAGGTTATTTTTAGGGTTTTTAATTCACTAAGTCTAAGATGTAGTTTTTCCTAGCTAGTTAACCTATTTGTCAAACTCTAGTCAATTAGCCAAAATTGAATACATTAATTTTTATAATTTTTCAAATTTTTCAAATTTTTATGGGTTTTCAAATAAGTATGCAAATGCAAAAATATGTACAAATGAATGCGAAGGAAGAAAACGTACCGAGCATACCCCCAAACTTGAACTTGACAGTGTCCTCACTGTCCTACTAAACCAAGAGGGTCAAAATACCGGCACTCCCCTGTTTATTATTTTTTTATTTTTTTATGTTTTGAAATTTTTTTATTTTTATTTTTTTTAGAGAAAAAGAAAACAAAAATATATACAAAAAGACCCTCCCCCAAACTTCAATTAAACTATGTTAGACAATACTGCCCAACTTTGCATCGGCCAAAAGTCAACACCAACCATTTGAAAAATTTATCAGTAAAGAATATTGATGGGTGAAAAAATAAGTTGTGGTGGTCCGCAAAGAATTGGGGAAGATAGAAGTAATGGAATGGGAGGTGTGGAGGTGAATATACAGGTGATGGTGATGCATCGATACGAGAATGTAAATGATCAGCAATCAGTGGAGTGTTGGCATTCTCGTACCTAATTAAAAGAAATGGAGGTATTTCAACTTCTAAGGGAGGAAGTCGGCTCACCACAATACCCCCAAGCTGTCCCTGTGGGTCCTCTATTGACATGGCATCATCCATCAATTGTGTATGATATTCACTTATGAGGAAACTGATCTCCTCGATGTCCGCCATAGTCCAACTGGAAACTTGCTGCCTATCTTGTAAGACTTTTAAAATAGCGTTCTCTTGCTCGAAGGCTAGAGAGGCTGATATGATAATGGGAAAAGTCTCATTCTCACCTATGTAAGCATATCTACGGTGAGACGGCAAGGGCATGAGTTCGAATTTCTGAGGCGAAAGAACCATTGCGGAATCTACCTCGAACTCAAAGGACTCTAACACAGGTTCGAAATCACTGCAAACAACCGATTCGGATGGTTCGACTGGCTCATCCAAAAATTCAAACGACTCATATTCGGGCTGTGAGTCGTCGTCATTCGAAAAAGTGAAACATTGATAATCATCATCGGTTGTGTCAACAGTAGTAGGCTCAAGGAGGGACGCACTAGTGGCGTCAAAACTGTTTTCATCAAATAGAAATCTTTCAAGCTCACAGTCCTCCTGCGTGATTTCGTGAATAGAGCAAACTTCTCGTGTACTAGTTTTAGGCACGGGGGGCAGACTTCCCATCTTATAAATATTGAACTCACTAGACCTCTTTCCGAAGGATAGAGTCATGGAGCCATTGCGACAATTTATTACAGCATTGGAAGTGGCCAAAAATGGTCGACCAAGAATCACCGGAATTTGGTTTCTTGGGTTAACAACAGGTTGTGTATCCATAACGATAAAATCAACGGGGAATATGAATTCCCCGACTTTGATCAACACATCCTCTAGTTGACCCCTTGGATAGGTGATTGATCGATCAGCCATTTGGAGAGTGCAACGAGTGGGTTTCAACTCTCCAACCCCTAATTGTTCGTACACGGAGTAAGGAATCAGGTTAACACTAGACCCAAGATCTAAAAGTGCACGATTAATTTGCTTATCCCCAATTGTGATTGAAATAGTAGGACAGCCGGGGTCCTTTCGTTTTTGGGGTAAGGTTTGATGGTGGTTAATAGCATTGCTCACTGCACTAGCCACTAGCACTTTCTTGGGTACTTGAGATGCCTTTCTCTTCGAGGTGCACAAGCCCTTTAAGATTTTCGCATATGAAGGGACTTGTTGGATAGCATCCAAGAGAGGTATTTTTATGCTAACCTGCTTAAAGATCTCTACAATCTTCTCCACTTGTGCATTTGGTTTATTAGGACTCAACCTGTTTGGAAATGGTGCATTTTGAAAATTTGTTGAGTCACAAGTCTGTGGAGTAGAATGTGGAATAGGAACGGACCCCAGTGTGGATGTGTTCGTGTTGTTAGAAATGGGTCCGTTCGAGTCAGAAGAAGTAGAGCCGTGTGAAGGGTGGAGAATAGGCTCTAAAGAAAAAGGTGAAGAAGGAAGTGAAGAAAATGAAGAAGGGGAAGAAGAACCACCGGCGGGGATGTCAACACTAGTTTCCACATTATTTTGCAACTCTCTTCCGGATCTCAACGTGGTCACCGCATTTACATTGTGATTGTGATATGCGTTTTTTGGGTGACCGGGATTGGGCAATGGTTGAGATGGAAGCTTTCCTTTTTCTCTTTCGCTCAACGCAGCAGTTAATTGTGCAATTTGTGCCTCAATAGATTTGATACTTTGATCGTGTGAGGCATTGTTATTCATTAAAGATTGCACATAACTTTCAAATCTTGCTGCGGATTCTGTCGTTTGCTTGAGAAATGCCTCAAGACTTTTCTCGAGCGAGCTAACCTTATCATCATTAGGTTGAACCAAATTGTTCGGTTGATTTGTATAAGGTTGTTGTTGGAAAGGTTGCTGGTTTTGAGTTTGTAAGGGTGCTTGTTGTTGTGGAGGAGGTCTTTGAAAATTATTGTTCCCTTGGACTTGTTGATTTTGGTTCCAAGCAAAATTCGGGTGACTCCTCCACCCCTGATTGTATGTCGAAGAGTAAGGATCATTTCTTTGTCGTTGCTGAAATGCAGCATTGACTTGATCCTGTCCTTGAATAGATGCATTATAAGGACACTCTTCGGTTAAATGCGATGGGTTCGAACAACAAGCACAAACAGTTCGTGTGGGTAGAGTAGGGGCAGGAGAAGTCGATGAGATTTTTGTCTCAATGGCTTCTAGCTTTTTCATAAGTGAGGCCATCTCGGCCTTCATAGCTATCGACATATCTATTTGATGTATGCCTGCCCTAGATTGACCAACTGAAGAAGATGATGTGGTCTTTGTACTCTCCCACTGAATTGTTTGCTCACTTAGGTCCTCAAGAAACTGCCAAGCTTCGTCGCTAGACTTGGAGAGAAAATGACCTTGACATATTGTTTCTAGCAACTGCTTCGTTGCTGCATTCAATCCCTCGTATAATGTTTGGCAAAGTTGCCAATTTTCTATCCCATGATGAGGGCATTGAACAAGTAGGTCTTTAAATCTCTCGAAACATTTCCAGAATGGTTCGGACGGAAGCTGTGAAAATTGTATGATCTCGTTTCGGATTCTAGCAGTTTTATGATGAGGGTAGAACTTTTTCAGAAAAGCTCTCACAAACTCGTCCCAATTTCTAATGGAGTGTGATGCGGTGCTGTATAGCCACTTCTCGGCTAGGTCACATAAGGTAAAAGGAATGACCCTTAGCCTTATTGCGTCATCACTTAATTGGGTTGTCTTCATCATGGCGCAAACGTTTTGGAATTTATTAATGAAAATATAAGCATCTTCGGATTCCAAACCATGAAACTTAGGCAGCATATTGATGAAATGTGGTTTTATTTCAAAATTATCCCCATTCACCGGTGGGGGTGAGAGACATGTGGGTAAAGAAGTGCGGACGGGGTAGAAGAGATCCTGGAGCGCAACTCGTGCGGGCGCTACAACAGGCGGAAGATTCGGGTTATTCGCACCTGGCGGAGGTGGAATCATTCCCGTCGGTAAGGTATAGTTGGGGTCGTGTCCCGACATACCTTCGAAAGAAGAATTTGAAGATGGAGGTAAGGAGATGGAGGGAACGTCGACGAAGGGTTCGTCGAAGGGTTCGTCGGTCGGTACCAACGAAACACGGACTAATCGGGCGTTAGGATCCCTAGTCCAAAATGACATACACTAAAGGGTAGTGCAGTCAGAAAAAAGAGAAAAACAGAATGTGGGGGTAAGATAACGTCAGTGAGAAGAAGTGGTGGAAGTGAGTTTCAAGTTTCTTCGCGACAAGTTGCAAGTTTTGAAAAGATTTTTTTATTTTTATTTTTTATTTTTATTTTTTTTGTGTGAGTTTTGCAAAGAAGTTTTTTTGAAAACGGACTCGTGACACAACTGACTCAACCACACATGCACAATCAGGCCTAGATCTAGGGTCGCCTAGGTCTGCTAGACAGCTCCTAACTAGGGCTAGAAATAGACCTCAAACCGCCTCTTCACGGACAAATACGGCCAGGTAAGTGGGAAGGAACCACCACTACAGTGGGCCTAATTAAAAACCACTAGCCTAGACACCGCAATGTCGGTTAGGATAAACGGCCGATGCCTACCCTAGTCCTTTTCCTATTGAGCTCGCTGTCCTTAGGTCTGAGTCTAATCTTTTTTTAATTAAAGGTGGTTGATGCAAAATGCTTAGGTGTTTTCTGGGGTCCTGGGAAGGGTGATGAAATCCCCACCCAATCTGGATTTGGTCAAATAGCCCCTTAGAATCCGGTTAAATTATGCAAAACAAATAAAATATCACTTGCAATCAGAATTTTTAAGCGCGGCGCAAAGAAACCTGCAGAGATCTGTTATTTAGAAGGGGGAGAAAGACTCTTTACGCAAAGAAATCCTGCAGAAAACTTTTTACAGAGAGATATATGGGAGATTACAGAGAGGAGAGAGAGATATCAAACCAGAAAATTTTTCAGGTGCTGACGTGTCAAAGGGAGTGCGGATGCGCGGCGGGAGGCCCCTAAATGCGGCGGAAGCGCGGCTGTGTAGAGGAATCGGCCGCTGAAAAAAATTCTGCTGTTCTGTTGGGCACTTTCTTCTCTGTTCTGATATGTAACTTTCTGATTCCCTCTCTGTAAAATCCCAGATTCTTGATTCTTCGCTGTTCCTGCAAGATCCAAAAGATACACCCTTCAAACAGATCAAATTTGATTATTTTTTATATTTTTTATATTTTCTGATTTTTATAATTTTTAAAATTTATATCAACCCGAAAATTCACAAAAAAGAAAGATTACGCCGTCCCCGGCAACGGCGCCATTTGATTAAGTCAAAAATTGTAAGTTTACCGCAATCAAGAAAACGGCGTCGCTTCGCAGCTAGCCGGTGAGTGCGGGTCGATCCACAGAGACGGGTAAATTTCTTTAAAGTGTTTTAACGAGTTGATTCTATTTGTCGTTTTGGTTGGTTTATAAAAATCTAAAGACTGGATCTAATTAATCTAATTAAGAATCTTGCTAGGGTTAGGATTAGGGGAAGTTTTGGAAATTAATATTTTTCCTCACCGCTTTCAATACCTTCCTTTTTTAGATCTATTAGGTGTTAAGTTAATTATCAATAAAGTGGATACAAATCTTTTGGGAAGATGTTTCTTCCTCTAGATTTGTACCCTACCTTTGTTGATAATTATCCTAACCCTCACGGAAAACGTGCGGAACCGGCCCTTTATACTACGGTTCATCGTTACCTCGAAGGGTAGGATGCCGCAGGGAGCAGTTGTGCTCGTATGCGTGAAGTTCCAATTCATTAGGTGAAGGTGGTATTGAAAGGGTCGAGAGATTTCATCTCTCAACCCTTTCCCTAAGGCTAACCCTAACAAGCGAGGAGACTACTCGCTCATTAGGGGATGAGAAGACATTATAATTAAAAGAAATAAAAGACTTACTAGGTTGACGGCTCCCTCCAAACAAGAAGAACAGATCTGAAATTTATTCCCAGAATTTCTGAATTTTATTGATTGAAAAGAGGCATACAATTTTTAGATCTAAATTACAATTTATAGCAAATAGGAAACCTAGGGTTACAGACTCTCGCACATGCAAAATTACAGATTTGCCCCCGTAAAATCTCAACCTCTGCACCGACGCGCCGCCTCAGAAAATATGCACCGACACGTGTATTAGAAGGCCGCGGATCCGCGGCTCCAGGTAGGGTTTGGCCGCGGATCCGCGGCCAAACTGAGGATTTGGGCTATGAGCTTTCTGGGCTTTGTTCAGGGAATCTTGGGCCTTTTACTTTTATGCATATTTTCTATTTTTGGCTTCTGTTTCTTTTCCAGATCTTCGGTGAAGATTGGTCTTTTAACCGTTTCATCTTGACTTGCGTTGTCTTGCACCCATATGAACTGGGCTTGACTGAGATCCGTCTAATTGTTGGTCAAAAATCCCTTTTTCTGTTGTTTTTCACTGTATTTGCTCCAGAAACCTGTATCCTGTAATATGCAACAAACGTGCGTCAAGAGTACCTGTTTATTTATAAAAAGGATATGAATAGGAGAATGAAAAATGCAATATTATGGTCTGAACACACCTTTCGAGGCTTTATATGGGAGGAGATGTCGATCGCCTGTATGTTGGACAGAGCTCAGGGAGAGCAGTATTTTGGGGCCGCAGATCGTACAGGAGACGACCGAGAAGATACAGCTGATTCGGGACAGGATGAGAGCGGCTCAGAGCAGGCAGAAATCTTATGCTGACAGGCGTCGTCGCCGACTCGAGTTCGCTGTTGGCGATCATGTTTTCCTGAAGGTCTCTCCGATGAAGGGTGTGATGAGATTTGGGCGGAAAGGGAAACTGAGTCCTAGATATGTTGGTCCTTTCGAGATCCTAGAGCGTGTTGGTCCAGTCGCTTATCGGTTAGCTCTTCCGCCCAGCTTCCCCGATGTTCACCCCGTATTCCATGTCTCGATGCTCCGCAAGTACCTTCATGATCCTTCCCAGGCGATTCAGCACCAGACGATCCAGTTAGAGCGTGATCTTTCTTTCACCGAGCAGCCGGTGGTCATTTTGGATCGGCAGGTGAAGAAATTGAGGTCGAAGGTCATACCGTCTGTCAAAGTCCTTTGGCGTGGCCCGAACAGCGAGGAGGTCACCTGGGAGACCGAGGTCGAGATGAGGAAGAGATATCCCCATCTTTTTGAAGGTACGCGTAGTTGAATTCTAAATTCGGGGACCGAATTTCTTTAAGGGGGGAAGATTGTAACCCTTCGAAAATCGTTTAGGCAGTTTTTCGGTAATCGGCAAATTTTTCGGCTTTTTCCGTAAAAAGTCAAAATTGATATTTTTCATTGTAGACCTAATTATACAAAATTTAAATAAGATATTACTATAATTTTGTCACTAAAATGTCATTTATAATTTTCTAGTTAAATAAAAAAAAATTCATAATTAATTATTTTTTTATTATTTTAAGCCTTTTTAAATACATTTAATTAGGGATAAATACAAATTTAATTAGGTAAATTTCTTAATTAGGAGTCTTTATAAGCTAAAATATGGTGTTAATAAAATTGTGTCATGACTTTCACATTTTTAGTTTTTGGGTTGGAAATTTAATGAGAAAATGAAGTAAAATGAGGGTTTTTTGTGAAAAAGTTGACATGAAAGCTTGAAATGATAACATATGATGTTCTAATCACCTAGAAACTTCCCCAAAATTTCCCCACTTCATCCTCAAGCTGCTGGCCGACCCTCCTCCTGCAGGTTTCCCCCCTCTTCACTTCTTTTTTTTTTGATCATTTTCATGCAAAAAATTCAAGAAAAATCCACAATTTCTTTCTCCATTCAAAGCCTAACCCTAATCCCTTCTCTCTTCAACCCAAATTAGTTTAAAAACTTGATGAAAGGAGGCTTCTTGGTGACTTGATCATGCTAGGATTCAATTGGGGAGGTAAAAATTCTAAACTAGTTTGCTTACTTATGGTTTAATTGTGCTAGAATTTCAATTCTAAATATTAGTTTAGTAGTAAATGTTGATTAGGAAAAATCAAGAGAAGGTTTTGATTTTAGAAATTAGGGTTTGTAGCATAATGCTTGGATTATGTTAGGGATGGTTATCAAGGTGATTGGAGTGGTTAATTGTGTATTAGTATGCTCGCTAAAACGACAAATTTCAATGTTTGTATCGATTTGGTTTGAAAATCGCTTACTAGATTTTTACGAAAAATAGTATGCGGTCGATTTGTGTTAGGTTAGCAATATTATTAGCTTCGTATAGGATTATTAGAATGCGTGAACGCGGGGTTTCGTCTAGTCGGGTGGTAGTTTGTCGATTTCCCCGAAATGACGATTTTAGCTAAAAATTAGCGATTTTCGTGCGTTTTCCCGCGCACCGAGGGCGTGCTATGATTAATACGAGAGCGTGGATATTTGTATAATGTGACTTGCATCGTTTAGGGTTATGTAATCTTATACTTGGTGTTGTGCAAATTTAGGATCGGTCGGGGAAACTTCGGATACGGCGCGAAAAGGCAAAGCGGTGGCCGGATCAGATTAGCGGGGATTTCTGGTGAGTAGATATATTCATCTACGGGGGAATCGTCTGGATGGCGCGAGGCGCCCCCCCTAGTTAGGATTACCCTACTTTATGCATTAATTATATTGTTAGCTAGCTTATCCATTTATATACATGGCATACCCTCACAGCTAACCCTATACTAGATTGCATGGACATTCATATGACGTTCATATATACATACGCGATATCATTTCGTAGGACACGAACACCTTACCATTGGCATCGATTGCACGCGCACTATTCATGTGACACACACGCCTTTGGTAATTGCCATGCCACGTACACTAGAAAACCTGTTTAACTTAATATCGCTATTTGCATTCAAACATGATATATGAAATTGCATAGCACGCATATACCTCGCATTATCATCATATTTATATAGATTGCTACTAAAACTCACATCATATACATTGATATCATAGACATTTATTATATATAACATGTGGACACTATGATCTTCTTGATGATTTCAGTTTTTCTGTGATTTCTGGATTTTTGGGGAAAACCGCAAGAATTTAACAAAACCTTAGATTTATCATTTTCAAAACAAAGTTGCGGTTTTCTCGTGATGTCTGTGTCGTCCACCATGAGTTTTCATGTTTTCTGTTGGATTTCGAGACCCGATTCGAGGAGTGGATGAACCGTCTCGGGTACATGGTGGGCCCGGTATGGTACCTCGGGGCAAGAAGATCGAGTTGTAGACGATGAGCCTGGCAGGGGAAGACTACCTACCGGTGATGTCTGGCGCGGCGGATATCCGGAGGATACCGACCGTTGTCGTGAGATTTATGATATGGGCCGATCCGGACTGACGGAGCCCGACATTGAGACAGATATGATTCCTATTTGGTGTCGATGCTTGACACGGGTTTTCTGAGGATTTCTTGATGATATTTAGCTATTATGCAGACATTCGTTTTCTAAAAGTTAAGAATCCAGTAACTTAAACATTTAAAACACTTAAAGAGTTAGAAAAGATATTGCATACCTGTGCATGCATACTAGAGTTATTATATCACATATGGACATACATGTTGTTCCGCATTGCGTGCATTCTTACGATTGCCTTAGTAGATGTTATATTTACTCACGAGCTGGCAACTCACCCCCGTTGTGCCACAGTGTCTTGCAGGTCGGACCCGTCAGTCTCGTAGCGGCGGGCTATCTTGTCATCAGTTCCTTTTGCTCAGACTCGCGACATCGCCCGTAGGTGGGTTGCGAGTATACTTTACTTCTTTTTGCTTTATCATTGTATCTAGTATTCTCCATCTATCACTTGTATTGTATATGCGACCTAGTGATGAGACTGAGAGACTTGTATATTTGTGGTTCTTTTGGGTCGAGCTCACTTGAGCCGACGTGTGTTTTCTGGTATTTTGCGTTTCTTTATGTTCTTCTCTTGATATTACATGATATTGCATGTGGTTGTGATCCGCCTTGGGCGAAGAGCTAGCTCCCGCTTGGGGATGCCATTTTTATGATTTCATATGTATTATCTTGTTGTACCCATTTTGGGGGATAGAAAATACAGGGGAGACTCTGCCGAAATTTTTGGGAATTTTTGATGTTTTAAAAAGGGATTCTATGCAACTTAATTGATTTCAAAACCGTTTTCATTTAAGGTTTTCCTTCACTCTCTTTTGATTTTGGGTTAGATTTCTGGGCTTTGGCTAACTTAGGTTGCGGTACGCCTTTAGACGTCTCGTAATCTAAGTGCCAGTCACGTTCCGTACTTTCGGGTCATGACAGTGATGGACACGAGAGATTTGATAATTTTCAAGTCGGTAATGGATACGAGGGATTTCTGATTTCGGGTGTCGATACTGGACATCCAGATGTTGATATGTTGCTATCATATGAGATATACAGTTATGTTTTGAGTTATTGTAGACGACCAGGACTGATCCGGGGGACAATACCTGCATAACTTCTTACGGGTATTTGCATATAAAAAGGAATTAAAAATCGAGCTATAGACTCATTATTTTGACGTGTCTGATATAACACTGGAATCTTTTAAATTGTAAACCTCTTAACACTCTTCACTAAAACAGCAGAATGTATATCTTAAATAAGATACCTATTATATTTCATACTATCACGTCTGCTTTTATGCCGTGATATATGTATTCCGCGGCTATTTTAAAGAAGAGGTTTTACATATATATTTTCGGCTACTTTTGGGCTTACACCTAGATACAGGTCATTTGTATATATATTCAATTTTGGGTTCAGATGATGGATAGAGTTACATTTATAATACATATGCATATCATATATTATATTAGTGCAGGATATGATAGTATTATATTTATGACCTAAGTATCGTTGTGCATTTCGATTTCTACCTTATGATGTACTTTTATTCACTGAGTTAGAAACTCACCCCCGTTGTGCCACAGTTTCTTGCAGGTTTTATCTCTCGGATTATCAGCGGCTTGAGGCACACATTCCTTTTCGGTGATTGCTTTGGTAGGTGGGTTACTGTTGTGTCGTACTCACACTTGTATATTCATATCTTTTGTACCTAGTAAAACTCCATCGACTTAGAACTGGTATATTGTGGACTTAGAAGCGAGACTTAGAATTGTGTGTTTGTGGGCGTCGTACTCATTGGATTCGACCTTTTTATAATGTTGATTTTGTTTCGCTTTTCTTTTCTTCGCCATTGTGCGTCGTATATTGTTTGCTTGGTTGCTCCGCCGTTTAGGCATGGAAGCTAGCTCCCGTTGGGATGCTGGTTTTAGTATTATGTTGTAGCGGGTTTTATTCAAAACTTACAAAGGAGGTGCTGTCGAATTTTAAAACGTCATAGATGCTTTTCAAACATACTTAGATAGATTTAAATGTTTATTTTAAACTGATCCCATCAGATGACTAATTTAAACCTCACCTCCAATATTTTCAAAAAGGTTTAGATTCCGGGTTTCGGCTTACTTGGACTGCGTCGACGTCTTTAGATGTCACGTGATTTAAGTGCCGGTCACGTGCCACATTTGGGTCGTGACAAAGTTGGTATCAGAGCATTTAGTTTAACCTTTGTTCGAGTCTAGGTTTAACTATATGGAGTCTAGGCATACACTTTTGTAACCTAGACTTTACCTTATAAGACTTAGACTTGACCTTGGGGGTCTTATACCCGAAATTTCGTTGCATAGGATGACCTTGCATGATGGAGTAGGTACTATGTATAGTGACGTACCGTACATATGTTCCGCTGCATATTTACGATATGATACTCCGCCTAAGTTACCTTAGGATTTATATCTTGAGATATTTTCTTCCATTCGTTCCGTTGATCTATCCTCATCGATACATGTTGATTGTTCCGGTCGCCATGTCTATGTGAGTCGAGAGGGCTGCGGTTAGAGATACGGTCAGGGCAGACTTGTCTGGGATGAGGACTGACCAGGGTGAAATTCTGGACTTAGGAACATGTCGTTTATCCGTATTTGATCGGGTTTCTAATGTAGAAGTGAGTTCTTCAGGATCCGCACCAGAGGGTCGGGTCATTTCTGGAGACCAGCCGGACTTGGAAGCTTGATGTTTACACTACTCCGAAGATCGTGGTGTTACTTACTGTTCAGACAGTGGTACCAATCATTGCTGAGATTGTCAAGGTGTTGCTTCCAGAATTCATGAAGTTAAAATTCGCTGATATTTATGAGTATAGATGGACCAGAGGATTCGTCATCATTCAGATGAGTGATGGTTAGGATATTTAATCCGTGGTGGCGCTCCGATGCGAGATTTGTGAAGTTGATTAGTTTCTTTTGATGGGTCTTGCTCAGACCTGGTGCAAGTCGCTCGAGAAAGAGATCGTGTAGTAAGTTTTCCTCCGACGTATTGGGACGAGTTCTCGAAGGTGAGCTTAGCCAGATTCTTCTGCAGAGTATCAGAGATGCCGGATTCGTGTTTTTGAATTTTGTAAGGCTCCGGGCTTGGTCATAACCAAGTATGACTTGCAATTCGCGTAACTATCACGATGTGCTCCTTAAATGATTGATATTGGAGAGTAATGGAACAGGAGATTGGTGCGAAGCCTCAGTGGGCAGTTGTTCTTCACTGTCGATATTGAAGGTTTGATGCATATGCAGAGGCGCGTACGACCACACTTTCAGAGGAAAATCTTAAGGAAATGGCAGTTGTTACAAAAAAAAGGAAAATGGATTCAGTAATGAGTGCTAGTTCCGGGCAGGTTGGATAAATGAGATCAGCAGGAGACTTGATGGGTTCTTTCCAGAAGTTTATAATAAGTAAGATTGGACCCAGGATCAGTTGTTGGTGCGCACACAGAGGTTAGAGAGCGCTGTCATCAACATGTTGGGTTGCGAGAGACTGGACTACTGGTCAAGAAGATGATGTGGGAAGTATCAGCAGTAGGACTGATTGCGTCGTTGCTCCTCACTGGACGATTGTATAAAGAGGCCATGGCATTAGAGATCTGCAAGAAGAACCAGAATTCAGAGACAGAGAACGCTAGACCGGGGCAGAAGGCAAGTAGTAATCCTTGCTCTACCAGTTCCGGGTGTTTAAACACTTTTCGAAAGTGAAGAAGATATACTTCGATGTTTTTTTATTTGAGTTTTTATGATCCGAATATTTCATTGTAACGTTGAAGAAAAGACAACTCGACGTCCGTTATTTTGACATATGTACTTTGAGGATTTGAGGGTCACACAAACGTTTTGTGCATACCAGGTGTACTTGTTTGAGATTTCCGTGCGGGGTGAGTGCACTCGATTGGACTGTTATGCACACCATATGCACTAGAATGATATTTTCGTGCATATCAGTTGCACATGATTAAGAGATTATATATATATGTACCTTAGGTATACTCGGTATGGTTTTGTGCACACCAGTTGCACGTTTTGATATTTTGTGCACCCGATGCACTTGGGATTTATTTTGTGCACCCCGATGCACTTGAGATTGATGTTGTGCACTTTAGATGCACTTGATATTTGTTCCATGTACAGTTGATGCAGTGGATATTGTTTCGTGCACACCGTTGCATTTAGTGCAATTTTTGTTTTCATGCACACCCGTTGCATGTGGTTTGGATTTTTGTGCAAAACCGTTAGGGTTGATTTCATTTTCATGCTATGCACTTGATAGGATATGTTATAGATTTGATTTCTATATTTTCGCTTGGTCGTGTGCTACCGATATTGCACTACGACTATGGCATTGATCATGTATTTAATATACACAACGATTTTCGTATTTGGTATTTTGCATCATAACTGGAGTAATTCTTATAGCAACCGCTAGAGTTACAGTTATGTGAAATTATATCTTTTGAGTTTTCACGCACACTGTTGCGTTATGTTACGTTTTAGCTCATGTGGAACTTTGGAGTTCCGTTATACTGAGCGAACCATATGTTTTAAAAATTTGGACCCCGACAAACTATTTTTAATTGAGTCGATTTGATTGAGAAAAATATTTTAAGATAGGGTTTAATTTAAATTCGGGGACCGCATTTCTTTAAGGAGGAAATACTGTAACATTTTGGAAAATTATAAATATTAATTTATAATTTTAAATATAGAGATAATGAGTTTATAAAAATGATACCGCTTATGAAATTTTGGTATCGGATTTATATCCGCAAAAATGTGATTATTTTGGTAAATGTGAAGAAAAGTGTGTGAAATCATTTAAAAATGATATTTTAATTATTTTAACATGACATGATATTTTATGTCAAGATAATAATATTTAAGTGTTAGAATAAGTATTTCATTTCTTTTTACATATGAATTTATATTTTTTTACATAAAAGGATTTTAATTAAAGAAAAAGGTTTTTTAATTGTTACAATTCTTTTATATGGTTGGTTATATTATAACCTAGGCTAAACCCTCACCCTCAACACACCTTCATACCCACCCTCCTCCCTCCACCACCGTCTTCTCACTTTACACTTCCTCATTCTCAATTGACACCACCACCTTACAACCCTCCACCTCATGCTCTCTCTACACAACACAACACATAGGAATTCCTTTAGCTTTCCCAACTGAACAAACATAGCTTCTTCAACTCCAACAAAAACATTCTAAGTGTTCACTACCACAAAGAGAAAAGCCATGATTATCTTCATTAAGTTTGTGCACTTCATCAAGCTTAATCCACTACAAACCATAGAAGTTCCCACACACACTTCTTGAGCTGGGGTTCCCTTGTACACAATCTTTATTGGTATAATTCCTTTCTTCTTTGCATATTCAATTCTGTTTGATAGCTGTTTTTAGTGTGCAGTATAAAAAACATGAACTTTTGTGATATTTGTGAGTGTATAATTGAATTTGGAACCACTAGGTGTAACCACTAGAAAAACTAACAAGACTGTAGTATGATGAGACCATTAGGAGATCACATCTTAAGCTCGAGCCCTTAATTCCATGCTTCATTTGGCGACAATACCTATTTTGCCGGCGCCGCCGGGCCCCCTAGGGTCTTTGGTGTTAGTTTTTCTTTTGTAACTTCATTTTGATATTTTATAAGTTATGGTATTGTTTGATTTGTCCCAGTATTCATACAGAGAAATCTGGGAATGTTTAGTTTGGGTTTTGTTAAGTTTCCGATATTCCGATACGGGTTTTCGTATTTCTGTACTGCAACTGAAACGTTGACGTTCGTACATTAATTTCAGGGGCGTTTGTTCGTTTTTGGAGTAAGTGAGCTGTAGGTTCTAACTTACGGGTGCTTAGCTCGTTGTCTTGGTTTTCGATATGATATTTATATCGATGTGATTTAATTACGATTATAGGTACGATCGTGAAGATTTCCGAGACGGTGTGACGGATATAGCAATCGTGGAATCAACGAGCTCGACAAGTTGGTGAGTAGATTTACATCTATGGGGGGAAGTCGGGTCGATGGCGTATAACACCCCCGCAACCATATAACTAGGATAGTTATGCTATCTAGTTAGTTTTTAGTGTTAATTCAAGTTAATGGTATTAGTGCTAAAGTTGCAGCTAGTATGTTATTTATGTGCATATAGTTTTATTCATGGTTTGGTGGAGTTGTACGAGGGATTATGTCGTACTTGAGATGATTTGGATATTATGATAATGTGGATAATGTACGAGGGATTATACCGTACTTATGATGGCGAGATTAGCGTGCCGAATACGGCCAAGTTCCTTTAGACTCGTGGAGTCATGTTTTATTTCTTTTTAGAATGTAATACCTGAGCGAGCTATACTTTTTTAAAAACTAACGAATCGTTTCCCTTTTTTAATGATAAACGACAAGGATGTGATGCCAATTTCCAAAACGAATATCTATTTTTAACCTAAGGCAGCTTCCTTATTTCAAAACCAACGTTTCGTTCCATTTCCAAAGATAATGGTATAGCTCATAGCAAGTAGTTACGTTTAATACTTACGCTATACGCATAGATTTACTTTATATGTTTGCAATATAAGTTTCTGTTATACAAACACACTAATAGAACACCGCACAACTACCAATGAGTACTATGTTATACGCGCACAGATGCTTATGTACACTACACCTCATTGGTACTGCCATGTCACTATAGGACCGCTATACTACCTAATGCATGTAGATATCGATACGAGTATGCTTTATAAACTTATAGAACACCTGCATAAATACTAATGATTGCCATGCTGCACGAGCACAGACGCGTATGCTACACTACACATCATTAGTATTGCCATGACACAGTAGAACTGTTACGTTTGCTGCATGTATGATTTATTTACGTACTTTACCTGTATTGCCTGTTAAGTATTGCGAATACCAATACCATGGATATTCGTATTTAATTCTTATGAGTTTTCAGTATATTTTACTTTTTGATGTTATATATCAGTGGTATGGGACGCTGTTATATATGTATATATATATAATATATCATCAGAATGATCTATGCAAGTATTCTTATTCTTTACTTGATATTTCTGGATATGATGAGTTGATGTCCACCATGGGCTTGATGTTTTCTGATTGTCTTTATTCCAAATCGAGTGGGGGAGATATACGATTACGGACTTGCTACTTATCCGGACTGAGTGGGGGAGTATACAATCGGATACATGGTGGACCCGGTCGAGACCGAGGGGCAGGATAGCCGCAGTAGAGGCGGGGAGCCTAGCGAGGATACTCGATACCGGAGATAAAGATGAGCACGGCAGATATCCAGGAGATACTGACCGGGGCTCGATTTGGGCATGGGGATATCCAGGGGATACCGACCGGGGCCAAGGATATCGGGTGGCGATCATCTGTTTAGATGGTGTCGACGATATCTACATTTGCGTGTCGGTGATGGACACGAGAGATTTGAGGATTTTCGTGTCGGTGATGGACACGGGGGATTTCTGATTTCGGGTGTCGATGCTGGACATCCAAATGTTGATATGTTGCTATCATTTGAGGTATACAGTTATGTTTTGAGTTATTGTAGCCGACCATGACTGATCCGGGGGACAGTATCTTCATAACTTCTTATGGGTATTTGCATATAAAAAGGGATTAAAAATCGAGCTATAGCCTCATTATTTTGACGTGTCTGATATGACACTGGAATCTTTTAAATTGTAAATCTCTTAACACTCTTCACTAAAACAGCACGACGCATATCTTAAATAAGATACCTATTATATTTCATACCATCACATCTGCTTTTATGCCGTGACATATGTTTTCCGCGGCTATTTTACAGAAGAGGTTTTACATATATATTTTCGGCTACTTTTGGGCTTACACCTAGATACATGTCATTTGCATATATATTCTATTTTGGGTTCAGGTGATGGATAGAGTTACATTTATAATACATATGCATATCATATATTATATTAGTGCAGGATATGATAGTATTATATTTATGACCTAGATATCGTTGTGCATTTCGATTTCTACCTTATGATGTACTTTTATTCACTGAGTTGGCAACTCACCCTCGTTGTGCCACAGTTTCTTGCAGGTTTTACCTCTCGGATTATCAGCGGCTTGATGCACACATTCCTTTTTGGTGATTGCTTTGGTAGGTGGGTTACTGTTGTGTCGTACTCACACTTGTATATTCATATCTTTTGTACCTAGTAAAACTCCATCGAGTTAGAACCGGTATATTGTGGACTTAGAAGCGAGACTTAGAATTGTGTGTTTGTGGGTGTCGTACTCATTGGATTCGAACTTTTTATATTTTTGATTTTGTTTTGCTTTTCCTTTCTTCGCCATTGTGCGTCGTATATTGTTTGCTTGGTTGCTCCGCCATTTAGGCGTGGAAGCTAGCTCCCGTTAGGATGCTGGTTTTAGTATTATGTTGTAGGGTTTTATTCAAAATTTACAAAGGAGGTGCTGTTGAATTTTAAAACGTTATAGATGCTTTTCAAACATACTTAGTTATACTTAAATGTTTATTTTAAACTGATCCCATCTGATGACTAATTTAAACCTCACCTCCAATATTTTCAAAAAGGTTTAGATTCCGGGTTTTTTCTTATTTGGACCGCGTCGACGTCTTTAGTTGTCACGTGATTTAAGTGCCGGTCACATGCCACATTTGGATCGTGACACAGGGTTAGGATCCTGTCGACTAAGGCTTTTTGACTTTATGAGCCGTAAGAGTCTTATAAAGGTATTTCTCTCTACGAGTCGTGAGGATCTCGTAGGTGTATTTTCTCCTTAGGAATCGTGGGGATTCCTAAGTGATATTTTCTCTTGTTAGTCGTAAGCATCTTGCAAGAGTGTTTTCTCCTTATAAGTCAAGAGAACTTACAAGTGTCGCTCACCATATGGGGACATTTATCGTCATTAGTGGAACTTGGTGGGGGATATATTTATTTATGCCCGTGGATTGTATACAAGGGTCGATATTAGACAGCCTGTAGGGCAATATTAGGGGAATATGACAGCTTAAGAGCAGTTTTAGATCCCTGTAGCTTAAGGATTTTGAATCCTATGAGCCGTGAGGGTCTCATAGAGCGGAAATTTTCCTTACGAGTCGTGAGGATCTTGCAAGTGTAATTTCTCCTTAGGAATCATGGGGGTTCCTAAGTATGTTAATCCTTTGTGGGTCGTAAGGAATCACAAGTGTAAATTCTCCTTACGACTTTTTTTCCTAACGAGATCATGCCCTTTCGGGTTTTCGCAAAGCTCGTCGGTAGTCCTGCTGTTTTTACTCACAGCGCCCTTTCGGGTTTTCATCTATGTCCCTTTTTGCTTGTGGACATACCCTTTTTTCTTCTAATGATGGAACTCCCGAAAGTAGTTTCGCCGCAGGTGCCCATCTGTTTGCCGGTGGGACTTTGGGGGTGGCTTCATCGCTGGAGTAGCTGTGTAGCCAGTGGGACTTGAGTTGCAACCTTCACCATTTGGACTTCAATTGCAATATAAATCTCAAAAGAGCACATCGCCGTATTTGGGGCAATGCGCTAGTTTAGGGACATTTCGGTCCATTATCGCCATGTTTGAGGCAACGCACTAGTTTAGGGATGTCTCGGTCCATTATCGCCATGTTTGAAGAGAAATTTTAGTTTAGGGACATCTCGGTCTGTTGTTAGTTTAGGGACATCTCGGTTCGTTGTTATTGTAAGGACATCTCGGTCCGTTGTTAGTTTAAGGACATCTCAGTTCGTCATTCCTGTTTTTGGGATGAATATTAGTTTAAGGACGTTTCGGTCCAACATTCCCGTTTTGGGGACGGGTTTTTTTTTTGGGCACTACTCTTAGAGTTCTGACTCAGGAAGATAGTGAGCGGACACAAGCGTCATCATCTATCATTGACCCAAGTCGTGACTCGTCAAGCGTAGTATTTTTTGAGGAATCGGCCGTTTATTGGCTGGAAGGGTTTTTTGTCATGCATATCCATGTGCAGGTAAGCTCCACTTTGGTAGACTTTGTCTATAATGTATGGGCTTTCATAGTTCGGCTCAAATTTCCTCCATTTTGCACGACTGGGGATCATTGGTCTTTTGACGACTAGTACGAGTTCGCCTTGGCGGAATGTTCTCGGCCTGGTCAATCTTCCGTATGACCGCATCATTCTTGCCTTATAAGCCTCTAGGTTTTGCTGTGCTATAAGATGAGTTTCGGCGAGGGCGTCGAGCTCCTCGAGGCTAAGATGAGCATTTTCTTCATCTGTCAGCTTGTATCGAACCGCTACTCATAGAGAGGGGAGTTCTCCAACAGGAGCACTGCTTTCGTGCTGAACACCAACGCGTATGGTGTTGTATTCGTGGCCGTATTGAACGTTGTTCGGTTTGCCCAAAGAGCTTCATGCAACCTTTCGTGCCAGTCCTTTTTGTTTCTGGATACTGTTTTCTTTATAATCTTTATCAAGGTCTTGTTGAAAGTTTCAGCTAGACCGTTGGCCTAAGAATTATAGACTAAAGAGTATCTCCAATCTATTTTATGTTGCTATGCGAAGCGGCTTATTTTATGGCTTCTATAAGCTGGCCCATTATCCGAGATTATCCGTCGCGGAGTTCCGAACCGATAGATGACATGGGTTCTGAAGAAATGGAGTATATTCTCCATCTTCACCTTCCTTAGTGGTACTGATTCTACCCGCTTAGAGAAGTAGTCAGTCATTGCCAGTATAAAACGATGTCCTTTAGACGATATCGGTTCAATGGGGCCAATTATTTCGGTTCCCCACATTTCGAACGGCCAGCTAATCACTGTTGGGTGTAGCTGATTTGGATGTTGGTGGATGAAGTCCCCGTGAATTTTGCATGAGTGACACTACTTCGCATATTCGAGACAATCCTGAATCGTTGTGGGCCAATAGTAACCCGTTCTTTTTATCTTCAGCTTCATCTTTGACCCGGCTTATTGAGAACCACAGAGTCCATCGTGAGTTTCTTGGACGACTTTCTTTGCTTCCTCCGGCCCCATGCATCTTAGCCACAGATAGTCGAATGATATCTTATATAGAGTATCATTGACGAAGGCGAAAGACAAAGCTCGTTTCATGAGCCGATGTCTAGACGACGTATTTTTGGACGTTCGTTAGGATTTGAAATAGTCTATGAAGACTTCCCTCCAATCCTTGACCTTTTCTTCGTCCTCTATTTGAAGGGCTAGTTGTTCGGTCATTTCTTTTCTTTAGGATGGCTCTATTAGGTCTTCTGAAGATATATCTATTGGCGCGAGAACCCTGGGGCTTTGCACAATGATCCTTACGTCATCAAGGTCATCATCGGCCAGTTCCTTAGCCAATTTGGCCAATGCATCCGCCTTGCTGTTTTCCGCTCGTTGTATATTTTCCAGGGTGTAGGAAGGGATTTGTGTTAGCAGTTGCTGTACTCTTTCGCCATACTTTATCAGCTCTGGCTTGCATGTCTGATAGTCGCTATTTACTTGGCTAACGATCAGCTGGGAGTCTCTATATAGGAGGAGGTCTTTGATTCCCATGTCGATAGCGATCTCGAGACTTTCTATCAAAGCTTCGTATTCAGCCTCGTTATTAGTCCTTGGCTCTGTTAAGGAGAGGGTATAACGCAATATCCCTCCTTGCGGAGTCACGAAGATAAGGCCCACCCCGGCTTTGATTATGGGGGTGTTTTGCTTTTGTTGCTTCATGGAAGATGCTCTATCGATGTAGAGTTTCCATCGGGAATCATTTTCTTCTTTCTCTTCTTCGATTGCGTCGAACGCATGTTCGTCTGGCAATTCGCAATTTAACGGGGAGTCAGCTGGTATCGGATTCTCCGCAAGAAAGTCAGCTATGGCCTGACCTTTTACTACTTTAAGGGGTCGATATGTCACTGAGAACTCCATCAGAGGAGGGCCCATTTGGCAAGCCTTCCTATTAGTATGGCCTTTGACATTAGATATTTGAGAGGATCCACCTTTGATATAAAATGGACCTCGTGTGCCAAGGCGTAGTGTCTGAGCTTTGTTATTGCGAAGATCAGTGCCAGGCAATACTTTTCGATGGGGGAATAGTTGTTTTATGCCCCCAGGAGAAGTCGACTTAAATAGTATAGAGCTCTCTCCATTTCTTGATCGTTCTCTTGTGCTCACAATGCGCCTAGAGAACCCTCAAGGGCCGTTGTATATAGGATAAGGGGTTTCCCCTTAACCGGAGTAGTCAATACCGGTGGATTTTGCAGGTATTGCTTGATTTCGTCTAGTGCTTTTTGGCACTTTTGATCCCAGACGAACGGGGTCCCCTTCTTCATCAAATGACTGTAGGGACGACATTTCCCAGAGAGGTTAGCTATGAACCACCGGATATACGCGAGCTTTCCTTGGAGAGACCGTAGTTGTTTGAGAGTTCTTGGCGTTGGAATTTCCATAATCGCCTTGATCTTTGAAGGGTCGATTTCGATACCCCGGTGACGTATGATGAATCCTAGGAATTTTCTTGAGGAAACTCCAAACGCATATTTTAGAGGATTCATCTTCATATTATACTTCCGAAGGCGTTGGAACACTATTTTTAGATGTTCCTAATGTTTCTCGTGAGATTTACTCTTTACCAAAAGGTCGTCGATGTAGCATTCGACGATCTCGTGTATGAGGCATTATAGATTTTTATCATAGCCCTCTGGTATGTAGCGCCAGCATTCTTCAAGCCAAAGGGCATTACCTTATTACAGAATATGCCCGGTGGGCTCCGGAAAGCGGTATGCTTTTGGTCTTCTGGATGCATTTTTATTTGGTTGTATCCTGAAAATCCATCCATGAAGGAGAAGACCTCATGGGTAAACGTGTTATCGATCATCAGCTCGGTAACAGGTACTGGGAAATCATCCTTCGGGCAAGCTTTGTTGAGGTCCCGAAAGTCCACGCAGATGCGCATCGTCCCATTTTTCTTCATTATAGGAACGATGTTGGCGATCCAGTCAGGATATTGAACTTCTTGGATGATGCCGGAGTCGATTAGTTTCTTGACTTCAGCGTTGATGCTCATCTCAAATTCAAGTCGCATCCTTCTTGGCGCCTGTTTGACTGGCTTTATGTCCGGCGATATGGCCAGTTTATGTATCGCAATTTTTGGATCTAGACCTGGCATCTCGGAATAGTTCCATGGGAAGCAGTCTTTATATTGCATGACCACGTATTTTAACATGGCTACTTGTTTTACAGATAGTGGCTCACTGACGAATGTCAGCCTCGGATCGTTTTCTGTCCCTAAGTCAATTTTTCTTAGGTTGTTCGCCGTGGTGTGTATCCCATCTTCCAGCTCTTTTGGTGCTGGTGGAAACTCTGAGATCACTTCTTCCTCGTCTTTATTTGCAAAGCACATGTGGAGTTCATCCATAGTCTCATGCCCTCTTTCTTTTGAGAGGGTTATCATATGGCAGGTACGAGCATACTTCACTTTTTGTTGTCGAGCCGGTCCTATCCTCACGGTATAGGTTCTCTTTGGCTCATGCTTTTGTGGCGGGGTTACCCTCTAGCTGTCGGATAAAGCGAACCTGCCTTGTTGATACTGATCATCTACCCAGTCTTTGAAGGTGAAGCGGTCTTCAAGGGGATGACCTATTACTCGGTGATAGGAGCAATAATCCGGATGATGGACCTCATTTATTTGTTCGGGGTGTCGAGACTTCGGAAGCATCATCATTTGGTGTTTCATGACAAAGTTAAATATTTTTCTTGTCTTGTCTTGAGGGAAAGAGCATTCCCGACCCATCTTCTTTATAAAGGACGGGCTCCAATCGACTTTTTCTCGATTGTACGGCGTCTTGGATCTGCTTTGTTGTTTTTGAACATTGTTTGCGCTTTTTGCCTTGTTTTTGCCTCTATTTCGGGATTTTCCCTTTTCGCATAAACATACAGTGGGCCGGAGATGAAGAACATTATAGTCTACCTTCTCTACAGATTACTGACTGAGACGCTGCGCCCTGGCCTTTTCATAAATGGCCATTTCGCGACTGCGGTTGTCCCGACTCGTTTGACAAGCTTCTTTTATCAACCTGCCAATTTGTTCTTCTAGCGACAGACTTAACGTTTTTAAAGCGGGCTCTCGCTCCAATTTGACGTCACGGCTATTTGGAAGAGTGTCTTCCGCTTCACTAGAGCTGTTTACGATGCGGCAATTGTGGATCTACTCCCGTTTTTTGGACTGAATGTATCCGAGCCCAGTTGTCTCCATCTTCCCGTTGGGCATCTTTTGTTGAGTCCCAGGAATATTCCAAATCTTTTTGTAGAATTGGGCTTATCGAACAGTTTGTTCAAGGGGTACACCTTGGCATCTTAACAGCCTTTTCAATCCCTCCGCATAGTATCTTGGCAGACTGATTGGTTGAAGCCTGTCGAGTCCAAAATCGGCACCATGCCAAACTTTTTTTTCTACTTTATTTTCCGTAGATTGGTAGAAGAGGATCGCTTTTTAGCTCTTCGACTGGAATGTACGTAGAAAATTTGCAGTTCTTGTACGTTGTATGTATGTAGAGCATCAAGTTTCTTGTAATGCCGAGGCGGAGCCATTGTGGTTTGCTGACTCTGATCTGGTCCGGTGAAGGTTTGCATTGACGGGCGGACGAAGTATACCGCGTTTTCCTCATCCTCTGAGTTGCTGCCAAAGACCAAAATATGAGTAGATGGTCCGGCCTTATTGTTTTCTTTATGGAGTTGCCCCGAGTAGACTATTTCTTCATCTTCCTCGGTATCGCTCCCAAATATCGGGATAGTAGCGACGGATTTTTGTTTATTCTCCGGCTTATGACACATTTCCGTATCTTCGAAGTCTGGCAGGAAATACTTTGCGTCTTCGTATTTCTGGACTTCGTTTACCGAGAACGGGTTTATCTCTCCCGTGACGGTGTACTCCGAGCCATCCTTGAAATACT
The DNA here is from genome assembly GCA_030015575.1 of Agapanthus africanus. Classification (NCBI taxonomy): domain Eukaryota; kingdom Viridiplantae; phylum Streptophyta; class Magnoliopsida; order Asparagales; family Amaryllidaceae; genus Agapanthus; species Agapanthus africanus. The sequence goes on from CM057348.1 coordinate 226,223,426, forward strand.
TCATACACTGATGTTGTGTAGAAGGGATGACGTTGTACTCGTGTAACCAAGGCCTGCCGAGCAAAGCATTATAGCAAGTCTTGGCGTCAATGATATAAAATTTGATGTCAGTGATGAGCAGCCCGAAGCGCAGCGTCAGTATTACGGACCTAAGCGTCCGTGACGACCGTGAGTCAAACCCGGAGATGGAAATTTTATCTCGGGAGCGATGCTGAACGTTTATGCAATTCTCCTTCAGCACTCTCACGTTGAGAAGGTTAACGGAGAATCCGTTGTCGACAAGGATTTTCCCTATCTTGATATCATGGCAGTACCCGATGATGTATAATGGGCGATTATGCTCGCACGTACCGAAGAGGAGATCTTCTGTAACATTTCAGAAAATAAAATAATATTTTGGGAATTAAAATAATTAAAATAATAAATTTCATGAATATTATTAAAATATGAGAACTAGTTTTAATGATATGGTATAATTATATACCGATAGTTTGGAAAATATTTGGAAAATTAGTATGAATATTGATTTTTAAAGAATTTATGTGATTTGGGCATTTTATAATTTATTATACAATTAATTGTATATATGTTAATGCTATAATTGATTAGTATTTCGCTAATTATGCATTAATCTTGATCTTCTTTATGGCATGCAACAAAGCATATTGCAAAATACTTGTTACATTTTATTGAACCATGGTATCTTTGTTCTCTTTAAAATGGTTTTTGGTTTTAGTTTTAAAAAGGAAAATAAAAGAAAGATGACATGATGGTTGGGACATGGAGGCATGAGTGTATGGTGAGAGAGAGAGAGAGAGTGAGAAGGTTCTAGGTCATGAGCCCATTCCACTTATTACCTCATCTCCTCATTTCTCTTCTTCATTTTCTTCTTCTCATCCTTCATCTTCTCCTTCCACCTCCACTACCATCCATGGCCACCCTCCAAAAATACCCCAAAACACCATACTTTCTTCACAAAAAACGATCCCAACCTCACTTCAAACCCTATGGTGGTATCAAGTTAAGGTTTTGAAGACTTTGGGCAACCTAAGAATTTTCTTGAATTGCCAAATGAGTTAAATCCTATATCTTTAGTTAAGTTTTTAGTGTTTCTTACATCCTATAGTGAGTTAGAATTAAACTTATGAGGTTTAATGAAGTTAGAATTTTCCTAGAAGAGGTTTAGGGTATGAGTTAAGTTGTGATGGTATGTTTGAGGATTAGATAGTTTACAACCCTTCTAGTGTATGAATCTTGGACCAATTTAGCATAGAAACCCTAAGATTTGAGTTTAGAACTTTCCGATGTCGGTTTTGTGGAGTTTTGAGAATTAATGGAATCCAGAGCAACTTGGGATCTTTGTAAGAAAATCAAACAATTACATTGACCTAGTTAGACCATAAGAAGACCACCACAGAAAAACGAGCCTAAAATTCCCAAACAAAACCGGCAACACCGGTCCTATAGCTAATCTCGCCGGGCCAACTTTGGGTGTAGGTGTTGGGGTTTTGCCTGTAGCTCACTTTCCTTATGACTTAACCTCTGTATTGTTAGATTTGTCCCAATATACTTGAGAAAAAATCTGGGAGCATTTTGATGTTGATTTTGGCAATATTTTTCCGATTTCTAAAACTTTGTTTTTGGTATTTGAATTTGGAATTGGTCGTTGGTCGTTTGTATGTCAACGACGAGGGTTATTTGGTTGCTTTTGCATGTGTGGGCTATAGGTTTTAACCTATGAGTACTTCGCGTGACGAGTCGATTTTTGAATGTGATTTTGATGCGATATGATGTGTTTTGATATGTAGGTACTTTCGCGTGGACTTCGGGACGACAAGGAAGAACAAGGCGTCATCAAGTTCGGCAAGAAAAGATCGAAGGTGAGTAGATATATATCTACGGGGAAAGTCGGGTAAATAGCGTATAGCACCTCCGCAACCGTAGAACATGTTATATATATATTATATGTGTGTTGATACAAGATTTGGATACTTAGAAAATAAGGTTTTAGGAGACCGTAGGAATATAGTAAGCGTATTCGTAGAAAGGTATAACCTTAGTCTCTTTTACCTTAGTCGTGAACCTTAGGATATGTGTTTTCACACACGCGCGCACACACACACACACTTGATTCACATATTTGTGTGTATATGTATGTGTGTGTGTGTGTGTGTGTGTGTTTGTTCATATATATATATATATATACATATACACGTGAGATAAAGATATTATGTTATTGGATATGAGTCGATATGATCAGACATGATGTCGTGAGGTAATGATATTTGATCGAGTGAGACCTCGTATATGATATGGTATATTATTGGATCGTTGGGCGATATACATAGAATATGCGATAACATGTGACCTGATAATATAATAGAATGTACGAGACCTTAGATCCGTACCCTTGATTATGATAAAGTACGATGAATGATACTATACGAATGATGACATACATATGATATTTGACCCGTACCCTCGATTTTGAGGATGTCGCACGACGAACCATACCGTACGAGATATATATAGGATGATTGATCCGCACTCTTGATCCGAGGATGCCGTACGATGGGTTATACCGTATGTGATGCTATGAGGCTGGATCGCTGACTACTAGATATATCGACTCGGATACGTATAGATTCCTACTTACTTTTGACTCGGTTTTAGTTTAGTTTCTAAATTACTTAGGTAAATGTTAGAATAGAGTTCGAGTCATACCTATTTCTAAAACTAACGAATCGTAGATATTTTCAAAAGATAACCCGAGGGACGCTACGGATTTTCAAAATGATCTCTTTTCTCAAAAAAATACCGTAGCTCCTACCTTTCCAAAACAACGATTCGTGCTATTTCCAATAGTATAACTGTATGATTCGTATATAGATATATATCTTATAATGTTGCATTTATTGTTTATTTTCTATTATGATCTCGCCTGATAGGACACATGCACCATTATCGATGATGCATATGTTGCACGTACACTTGCTTGCCGGCTCACACACATCAGCATCGGTAATTGCCATATCACATACACTTTAGTAACCGTGATTTCATTCGTATACCCTGATAATTTGTAGTTTACTAGTATTGTTTAGCATTCATGATCTCACTTGCTAGTTAGATATTGCATTCCTTACTTAGATGCCGCATGCATTCTTATATACATTCTGTTATGCGTTGTTGAGGGGCTATATGCCGATTTTCATTGTTTCTTATTGACTCATGATTATGAGATTTTGGTATTTCATGAGATTTTCTGGATTTGGGAAACCACATCTGTAATTGAAAACTTATGCTCATTTTAAAAGAAAAATGCGGTTTTCCCTTGTAATGATTTGTGGCGTCCAACATGAGATTTCTTGGTTCTGGAGCATATATGATATATGATTACCCGACTCGAGGAGTGAAGCGACACTGACTACGGGTACATGGTGGACCCGGTGCAGTACCCCAGGGCAAGAAGGCCGTATAGAGATTGAGACGATGAGCCCGACAGGGGAGCACTACCGACTGGTGATATTTGGCTCGGCGGACATCTAGAGGATACCGACAGACAGAGCCCGAGATATGAGATTTATGTGTCGCGTACATACACAGTTTTCATGATGTTTTTGAGTGTCGATGCTTGACACTCAGGTTTTATCATGATTTTGTGTATTGTTGCTGGACATACGTTGACTGATGCATTCATACATCATACATATGAACTGTTACTACTTTACGACACGGACACGAGTACTTGACATCACACTTATGTTATAGTGTTACCCTTGATATCACACTTATGCTTATAGTGTTACCTTTATTATCATTCGATGTCCTTAAGTTATTTTATTGTATGACCTAGGAGATAGTCATACATTCATTTTCTACTCGGTGATGTCTTCTTCTCATGAGTTGGCAACTCACCCCCGTTGTGCCACAGTTTTCTTGCAGGTTTGGACGTATAGGTTCCGTTGTGGCTTACTGGCACACTACCTTCTTCAGGGTGATTGCATTGATAGGTGGGATACATTTGCATCGTGACCACCATTATATACTTGTATATTTCATTTCAGTTGTATCTAGTTAAAAGCTCCATCACCAGACTATGTATATTTATAGACTTAGAAACACCGTTTGTATATTCTTTCAGACCTAGAGTCGCAGTTGTGTATTTACTTTTTATTTTGGTTTTCATTGATGATGCTGTGGTTTCTTTACTTTATTTCTCTGTTTTGATCCTTGCCTTCGGCGTTGTATATTTATATTACTTGCGTGGTTGTTTCCGCCATTTAGCGAAGAGCTAGCTCCCGCTTGGGGATGCCTTTTGTTATTATTACTTGTGTTTATTTTCGGGTTAAAATATACAAAGGAGGTGCTGCCCAAATTTCAAATGACGAAACCGGTTTTCAAGCTAGTTATAAAACATTGTTTTTCATATGAGATTACTTATGATTTAAAGAAAGAACCTGATTTTATTAAACCTTTATTTCAAAACTTCACCTCCACTATTTTCCCTAAAAAGGTTTAGATTTCTGCGCTTTTGGCTTACTTGAATTAGATGGGGTCCTATAGGCTTCATATGATTCAAGTGCCAGTCACGTGCTTTTTCCGGGTCGTGACAAAGTTGGTATCAGAGCATTAGGTTTAACCTTAGCTCGAGTCTAGGTTTGACTATGCGGAGTCTAGGACGTATATATATATATATATATATATATATATATATATATATATATATTCGGAACCTAGGTTTGACCTTACGGAACTTAGACTTGGCCGAGGGGGTATTAGACCCGAACTTTCGTCGCGTAAGTTGACCTTGGTTGATGGAGTAGGTGACTTAAGTAGAGTGACGTACCATGTGTATGTTCCGCAGCATACTTACGATACGCTACTTCGCTTAAGTAGCCTTAGGATGTACATTTCTTATGCACCGTATTTTTATTCGTTCCTATGATCTATCCTCATCGATATTTGATCATGGTTTCCGTTACCTTGGCTACACGAGCAAAGAGAATTGCGGCTAGAGATGCGGTCACAGTGAGCTCGTCATGGACGGGGACTGACCAGGATGTATTACAGTGGCGTACGAATGCGTTGATACATTGTTTTACTAGGATTTATCATTGACGCAGGTGTTCGGGATCTACACCAAATGATCGGGCCATTGCTAGAGGCCAGCCAGATTGCGAAAATTATTGAAGTACCGTCTACTCCAGATGATCGGGGCATTGTCTATCTTGCGGACAGATGAGCCAACTGTTGCTGCGATTGATAAGATGTCGCCTCCAGACCTTTGAAGCCAATGCATCATGAGCTTATACAACGGGATGTGATATAAGATCGCTATTCACCCTTGGACAAATGACTAGAACATTTGTTCTTTTGGTTGCCCCGATGCGAGGTCATCAATTGCCTAGCTTCAGTTATAAGGAGATCTCACGCAGACGTGTTGTGAGTCGATCGAGAAAGGACGAGCGAAGGCGCATTACCCCGGTGATTTGGATGAGTTCCCGAGGATGTAATTGGCCAGATGCCTTCTACAGGGTATTAGACATGCCGAGTTCGCAGTTTCGAAAGAGACTCTAGATATGAGTACAGCCAATTGGAGTGCAGTCCACACAGCTGCTAAGAGATGATTCCGAATTGGTCCATACTGTAGGGAAGCGGAGTAAGAAATTCGTGCGAGATTTTCATGAGTTGTCATTCCACTCCGTTGATGTCAAAGATTTACTATGCATGCAGAGGCGTTGAATATGGCCACCATTCCAGAAGAACGTCCTGAAGAGAATGCAACTGTCCCGGAATGAGAAACGGATTAAGTAAAGAGTGCCAATTTCCGGGGAAGATTGGAAGAGTCCCCGACAGGATCTTTCTGGAATACTTCACGATAAAGACTTGGACCCAGGATCAGATATATCGCACACACTCAGTAGGCCCGAGATTGCCATCATTGATGTAAAACGTTACGAATGACCATGTTAATTGGTCAGGAGATCTTCAGAGAAGTGCCAGAACGGAACTGTTTTCGTCATTACTCCGAATAGGGCTGTCAAGCCAAGGAGCCATGTAACTGGTGATCCAAAAGGAGAAACGAGGATCTATGAGCAGAGTACGCCATACCGTGGGTAAGAGGCAAGTAGATGTTCTTGCTCTGCCAGCCTTGGGTGTACCAGCACCTTTCAACCATGAAGGAAGGGCACCTCGACGTCAGTTATTGTGATTTGCGACTTGGTGATTCGGATATCACGTTTCCGTCATTTTGGCTTTCGGTATTTTGACGATTTGTTTTATGATTGATATTTTCTATGTGCACCACAGTTGCACTCGATTCGTATTTTCATATATTAGTTGTACTGATGTCAGTTTTTATGCATACCCATTGCACTTAATTTTGATTTTTACACATTCTGAGATATTTGACCTGATTTCATGCATATGGTATGCACATGATTTTGACTGATGTATTCGATGTAGTTTACACGCGCTTTTAGTATTTGATATAGGGTTTTGTGCGCACAAATGCACATGTTTATGAGTTTATATACCGCGGTATACTTGATTTGATTTGGTGTATGTCGTATACCGTTGATTTCGATTTTGATACTCGATATTTGTTTTCGTGCACCTTGTGCACTTGATTGGGATTCTTGCGCACACTTGGCGCACTAGATATGATTTTGTGCACACCAGATGCACTTAATCGAGATTCTTTGTGCAATTAGATGCACCCGGTAATGTTGTCAGGCACACCCGTTGCACTTGACAGATGTTTTCGTGAATACCCGTTGCACCTGGTTTTTGTTTCTGTGCACATTCATGGCACCTGTATTGATTTCGTTTTCCGTGCACACCAGACGCACGTGGCATTTTTATGTCCTATTTGAGATTGATTTCATTTCGAACATCATGTTTTTACGATATATACTATACGACTTAGTAATCGAGCATGACTGTTCTGAGGACGGTACCTGGGTATTTTTGCATGCATCGATATTTACCGAAAAGATTTTCAAAAAGGAGCTATAGTCTCGATATTTTCCTACGTGTCCATGATGACACGAAACTTTACGAAGAAAACCCTTCTAAATTCATTTTCAAACGGCGGGACGCGTATGTTAAACAAAGGGTATACACATATATATAACTATTTTCCTTATAAATGAACGTCCGCCACTTGTGCCGTGATATGCACATCGAACGGCGATTTGAAAGGGATTCTGCATGCACTTTCATTTGGTTGTTTTGACAATTTCACAATGATGCGTACTATGTATATGTTATAGTCTTAATTATCCCATATTTGATTTTCGTATTGGATTTTGACGTTTATATTTTCTTCATGACTCCAATGATTGCGTGACGCTTGATGGAGTTTCGATTATGAGTCTTGCACACGTTTTCATGCGCATGCATTACGCTATGATATGTTTTATGGATTCATGGTTTCGGAGCCCCGACGACTTGATTGTTTACTAAAGTGTTTTAGTATTTGGAGGGTTAAATTTAAATTCGAGAACCAAATTTATTTAAGGGGGGAAGATTGTAACATTTCAGAAAATAAAATAACTTTTTAGGAATTTAAATAATTAAAATAATAAATTTCATGAATATTATTAAAGTATGAGAATTATTTTTAATGATATGGTATAATTATATACCGATAGTTTGGAAAATATTTGGAAAATTAGTATGAATATTGATTTTTAAAGAATTTATGTGATTTGGGCATTTTACAATTTATTATACAATTAATTGTATATAAGTTAATGCTACAATTGATTAGTATTTCGCTAATTATGCATTAATCTTGATCTTGTTTATGGCATGCAACAAAATATGTTGCAAAACACTTGTTACATTTTATTGAACCATGACATCTTTGTTCTCTTTAAAATGGTTTTTGGTTTTAGTTTAAAAAAGGTAAAAAGGAAAATAAAAGAAAGATGACATGAAGGTGGGGACATGGAGGCATGAGTGTATGGTGAGAGAGAGGGAGAGAGAGAGAGTGAGAAGGTTCTAGGTCATGAGCCCATTCCACTTATTTCGTCATCTCCTCATTTCTCTTCTTCATTTTCTTCTCCTCCTCCTCCTTCATCCTCTCCTTCCACCTCCAGTACCACCCATGGCCACCCTCCAAAACACCCCAATAACACCATACTTTCTTCACAAAAAATGATCCCAACCTCACTACAAACCCCATGGTGGTATCAAGTTAAGGTTTTGAAGACTTTGGGCAACCCAAGAATTTTCTTGAGTTGCCAAATGAGCTAAATCCTACATCTTTAGTTATGTTTTTAGTGTTTCTTACATCCTATAGTGAGTTAGAATTAAACTTATGCGGTTTAGTGAAGTTAGAATTTTCCTAGAAGAGGTTTAGGATATGAGTTGAGTTGTGATGGTGTGTTTGAGGATTAGATAGTTTACAACCTTTCTAGTGTATGAATCCTGGAATAATTTAGCATAGAAACCCCAAGATTTGAGTTTAGAACTTTCCGATGTCGGTTTTGTGGAGTTTTAAGAATTAATGGAATCTGGAGCAACTTGGGATCTTTATAAGAAAATCAAACAATTACATCGACCTAGTTAGACCACTAAAGGAAAACGAGCCCAAAATTCCTCAACAATACCGGCTACACTGGTCCTATAGCTAATCTCGCCGGGCCAACTTTCGGTGTAGGTGTTGGGGTTTTGCCTCTAGCTCACTTTCCTTATGACTTAGCCTCTGTATTGTTATATTTGTCCTAATATACCTGAGCAAAAATCTGGGAGCATTTTGATGTTGATTTTGGAAATGTTTTTCCGATTTCTAAAACTTGGTTTTTGTTATTTGAATTTGGAATTGGTCGTTGGACGTTTGTACGTCAATGACTAGAGTTATTTGGTTGCTTTTGCATGTGTGGGCTATAGGTTTTAACCTGTGAGCACTTCGTGTGACGAGTCGGTTTTCGAATGTGATTTTGATACGATACGATGTGTTTTGATATGTAGGTACCTTCGTGTGGACTGCGGGACGACAAGGAAGAACAAGGCGTCATCGACTTCGGCAAGCAAGGATCGAAGGTGAGTAGATGTATATCTACGGGGAAAGTCGGATGGATAGCGTATAGCAACCCCCGCAACCGTAGAATAGGTTATTTATATATTATATATATGGGTTGATATAAGATTTGGATACTCAGAAAATAGGGTTTTAGGAGACCGTGGGATTAGAGTAAGCGTATTCATAGAAAGGTATAAGCTTAGTCTCTTTTACCTTAGTCGTGAACCTTAGGATATGTGTTGTCACACACACGCACACACACATACACTTGATTCACATATTTGTGTGTATATGTGTGTATATATGTGTGTGTGTGTGTTTGTTCATATATATATATATACACATTTACACGTGAGATGAGGATATTATGTTATTGGATATGAGTCGATATGATCGGACATGACGTCGTGAGGTAATGATATTTGATCGAGTGAGACCTCGTATATGATATGATATATTATTGGATCGTTGGGCGATATACACAGAACATGCGATAACATGTGACCTGATAATATAATAAAATGTACGAGACCTTAGATACGTACCCTTGATTATGATATAGTATGATGAATGATACCGTACGAATGATGACATACATATGATATTTGACCCGTACCCTCGATTTTGAGGATGCCGTACGACAGACCATACCGTACAAGATATATATATGATGATTGATCCGCACTCTTGATCCGAGAATACCGTACAATGGGTTATTCCGTACGTGATGCTATGAGGCTGAATCGCCGACTACAAGATATATCGACTCGGATACGTATAGATTACTACTTACTTTTGAATCGGTTATAGTATAGTTTCTAAATTACTTAGGTAAATGTTAGAATAGAGTTCGAGTCATACCTATTTCCAAAACTAACGAATCGTAGATATTTTCAAAAGATAACCCGAGGGACGCTACGGATTTTCAAAATGATATCTCTTTTCTCAAAAAAATACCATAGCCCATACCTTTCCAAAACAACGATTCATGCCATTTCCAATACTATAACTTTATGATTCGTATATAGATATATATATCTTATAATGTTGCATTTACTGTTTATTTTCTATTATGATCTAGCCTGCTAGGACACATGCACCATTGCCGATGATGCGTATGTTGCATGTACACTTACTTGCCGGCTCACACACATCAGTATCGGTAATTGCCATATCACTTACACTTTAGTAACCGTGATTTCATTCGTATACCCTGATAATTTGTAGTTTACTAGTTTTGTTCGACATTCATGATCTCACTTGCTAGTTAGATATTGCATTCCTTACTTAGATGTCGCATGCATTCATATATACTTTCTATTATGTGCTGTTGAGGGGCTATATGCCGATTTTCATTGTTTCTTATTGACTCATGATTATGAGATTTCGATATTTCATGAGATTTTCAGGATTTAGGAAACCGCATGTGTAATTGAAAACTTATGCTCATTCTAAAAGAAAAATGCGGCTTTCCCTTGTTATGATGTGTGGCGTCCACCATGAGATTTCTCGGTTCTGGAACATATATGATATATGATTACCCGACTCGAGGAGTGAGGCGACACCAACTACGGGTACATGGTGGACCCGGTGGGTACCCCGGGGCAAGAAGGCCGTATAGAGATTGAGACATTGAGCCCGGCCGGGGAGCACTGCCGACCGGTGATATTTGGCTCGACGAACATCTGGAGGATACCGACCGCGGTCGTGAGATTAGATGATATGGGGCCGATCCAGACAGATGGAGCCTGAGATATGAGATTTATGTGTCGCGTACAGACACGATTTTCATGATGTTTTTGAGTGTCGATGCTTAGCACTCAGGTTTTATCATGATTTTGTGTGTCGTTGCTAGACACACGTTGACTGATGCATTCATACATCATACATATGACATGTTACTACTTTACGACACGTATACGAGTATTTGATATCGCACTTATGTTATATTGTTACCCTTGATATCACACTTATGCTTATAATGTTACCTTTATTATCACTCGCTTTCCTTATGTTATTGTATTGTATAACTTAGAAGATAGTCATACATTGGGTTTTTAGTCGGTGATGTCTTCTACTCATGAGTTGGCAACTCACCCCCGTTGTGCCATAGTTGCAGGTTTAGCCGCACAGGTTCCTTTGCGGCTTGCTGGCACACTATCTTCTTGTCACGACCCAAAATTTGGCCCATAACCGGCACTTAACTACGTAACGTCAACAGGCGTACGCAACTTAAGTAAGACGAAACCCAGAAATCTAAACCACCCAAAACTGGGTAAGCGGAGAAAAACGAAGTTTAAAACATTCGGAAAATCACAAGTAAAATCTCTAACTCTAGTTTTCTTTCTAAAAAAATTTCGGCAACACCTCTTTTGTAAAAACTAGCCTCGAAAACGGGTACAACATAGATAATATATAAAGCATCCCAAACGGGAGCAAATCACGCCCAACGGCGGAGACAACCACCACAAACATATATACGATGCCGAAGCGAAGATATATAAAAGAAAACTGCATAAGGAAGTAAAACTTTTCAACAAAACCAGCTCCCACGAGCACGGCATCCAAAGTTCACCAAAAATAATAATACAACACTGAATCCTCACAACTCGCCTCTGAGTCAAATACAAGAAGTGGTAGATGGAGAATACTAGATCCAACAAAAAGATATATAATGTACAAACGGATAACCGCAAACCCACCTAAAAGCTAAGGCCTCACAGCCAACCGTTGCGGTATCCGTAAAAGTAGAGATGATAAGACGCCCTGCCGCGACTACTCAGAGAGTAAGTCCTGCAAAACACTGTGGCACAACGGAGGTGAGTTTCCAACTCGTGAATAGTAAATAACATCATACTGAAATCGCAAGTATGCATTAACAGCAATGATCAATAACATGTAAGCTAGTAGCATGAGTATGACAATATGAATATGCAACTATCATGAACAAGGTACACCACCAGGTACTATATCTACATGAATCAAATGCATATCAACTGAATACTGAGTGCGGGAAAATAAATAATCTTATACACAAATCATAAGCATGGAAAAACCCGGTGTAAATCAACAACACCCCAATTCCCAAAATACTCAGATCGGCCCTCAGATCGGCCCTCAAATCCTATAAGTCTCATGGAACTTAAGTGTCAAGCATCGACACTCTAAAACATCATGAAAACCAGTGCCTAAGATCGACACGTAAATACTCGTATCCATACGTTTCTCGAAACCCAAGTATCCCACTTCGACACTTGTGTTCCAAGTACCGGTCTTTCTGATATCCATACGTTCCTCGAAACCTAAGTATCCCACCTCGACACTTGTGTTCCACGTATCGATCTCCAAAATCCATATATCTCTCGGAATATAAGTGCCTAATATCGACACTTGAAATTCCCATATCGCATGAAAACATATCTCAAATGCGTAAATCCATGTAAAATAACATATGCAACATAAAACATCAATATGAGCATATCACGGGAAAAGTCCGCTATTTAAATGCATCAAGTCATTAAATATATCTCGCGGTTCCTAAATATCCAAATCCAAATTACATATATATACAGCGTCCCATTCCACCGATATATATGTTATAAAAAGCTGATCATGTAACAATAGAAAAGTATATGTGCGAGCATGTAGGTATAGTATGGCATATGTATAGGCATGTAGGTATACGGGTATGCTATATGTCATATGCGCTATCGCACAAGAATAACTGCACTTATGTCGCTAACCACTAGCAAGGTATATCAATGAATATTTGTGTTGTGCATATCATGGCAATTACCGACAGTGTGTGTAGCATATCATTGGTGCTCGTGCAACATGTACTGTCAATAGTAGTGCAGTATACAATAGACACAGGTTCAGGCACAACAAGTAACTATATGCAATGGAACTCATGCATCATCTCTATATGAGCATATAAACCTACAGCTAATATCATATCATATCTAGCCCTGACGCTTAACGCCATACGGGCGATTTCCCCGTAGATGTTAAATCTACTCACCGATGGTCTCGAGCTATGAAAATCTAACCACCTGCTTCCCCTTGTTCGCAGCGTCCGAAGTCCCCGCTTGCGACGCTATTATTTCACAAACACATAAATAGTGCAAATCTCAGAAATCGACCAAAATAACGTAAAACTACGTTTTAAATGATGACCAACTCCAAACTAACTCACAAGCGTCCGTTTAGTGGTTAACGTGCGTGACGACACTATGAAACCAATCCAAGTGCAACAGCTGCACAAGATCACGATTCGTGTCGGATAACGTAACACGTGGACTTAAAACACTAGATTATAGGAAAACGATCCCAGGTTTTGCATACTGTAAATACTAAAAATTTAAACAGTACCAAACACCCCTAAACCACAGCAGACAACTACCCACAAAAACCAAACCCCAACACCCCCCTTAATCCGACGTCGCTGGAATTCTTGCTTGGGTCGCCGGCCAAGGCCGGTGGGGTGGTCCTCATGTCTCAGGTGGAATCCTAGGGTCACTAGTACAACACTACTACATTGTTTGATTTTTCAGTAAAATTCCCAGGTCATAGCAGATTACAGAGGCTCTAAAAAGACACTAAATATACGATATTGCACTAATCGATACTTAAAGTGTTCTACGCTACAACCAACGAGTTATACATCATAAAAACTCCTATTTAACAGTTTAGGGAATATACCTATCAACCTTGCTCCTAAGATCCAAGCTGTCCTAGCTCCAAGTGATCAAAGAAGATAAATCAAGACTTGATGTGTTTTTATGATTTATTTATGGAATTTTGGAGATTTAATAAGCTTGGAATTGTTGCAAATGGGAAGGAAACACAAAGGGCAGAAGGAGGAAGAAGGAGCTCGGCTAATAATTGAGGAAGGTGAGGAAATTGTGTGGAGTTTTCTAGCCAATTCTTGCAATAAATGCACATTCATGCATGTATGCCACCTCCTTCATTCTTTTTCTTTTCTTTAAAACTTAATTCCTTTTGCTCAAAAGATCTAGATATTATGTGGGGGTTTTGTTTAACTTAAACTTGCTTAATTGAAACGATACAAATTTTAGGAGTAATTACCCAAGCCCAATATGTAAATACTACATTAAAATAATATTTAAAAAAGGAAAAATTCTATTTGAACCAAAACTTCCCAAATACCCCCAAAGCTCACACACTAGCTTTATTTTAGCTAAACTAGGTGCTGGCTAGTTTATACGGAAGTTTGATCACAGTCGGGTTAAAACTAAAAATACCGACTATTTTACCCTAAAACGGAAAAATTCGTATAACGATTTCTAAAACGTTACACTTCTTCAGGGTGATTGCATTGATAGGTGGGATACATTTGTATCGTGACCACCATTATATACTTGTATATTTCATTTCAGTTGTATCTAGTTAAAAGCTCCATCAACCAGACTATGTATATTTATAGACTTAGAAACATCGTTTGTATATTCTTTCGGACGTAGAGTCACAGTTGTGTATTTACTCTTTATTTTGGTTTTCATCCCAAAGCTCGTGCACTAGCTTTATTTTAGCTAAACTAGGTGCTGGCAAGTTTATACGAAAGTTTGATCACAGTCAGGTTAAAACAGAAAATACCGACTATTTTACCTTAAAACGGAAAAATTCGTATAACGATTTCTAAAACGTTACAATCTCCCCTCTTATTTTAATTCGGTCCCCGAATTAAAATTTAACTATGCGTACCTTCGAAGAGATGAGGGAATTTCTTCCACATCTCGCTCTCGGCCTCCCAAGTGATCTCCTAACTAGTAGGGCTACGCCAAAGAACCTTCACAGATGGAAAGACCTTTGATCGAAGTTTCTTCACATGCCGATCCAAAATAACTACCGGCTGCTCGGTGAACGAAAGATCGCGCTCAAGCTGAACGGTCTCGTGCTGAATCATGTGAGAAGGATCATGAAGGTATTTACGAAGCATCGACACATGGAAAACGGGGTGAACATCCGGAAAACTAGGCGGGAGCGCCAAACGATAAGCAACAGAACCCACTCGCTCAAGGATCTCGAAAGGACCTATAAATCTGGGACTGAGCTTCCCCCTCTAACCAAATCGCATAACGCCTTTCATCGGAGAAATCCTCAGGAATACATGATCCCCCACTGCGAACTCAAGTCTGCGACGACGACGGTTGGCATAAGACTTCTACCTGCACTGGGCTGATCTCATCCTGTCCAGAATCAGCTGGATCTTCTCCGTAGTCTCCTGAACTAGCTAGGGTCCCAAAACTCTACTCTCGCTGAGCTCGGTCCAACAGACTGGTGATCGACACTTCCTACCGTACAAAGCCTCAAAAGGTCCTATCTGAATAGTCTCCTGAAAGCTGTTGTTGTAGGAGAACTCAATCAACGGCAAGTGACGATCCCAACTGCCACCAAAATCAAGCACACATGCATGGATGTCACGACCCAAATGTAGCACATGACCGGCACTTAAATCACATGACATCTGAAGACATCAACGCAATCCAAGTAAGCCGAAACCCGGAATCTAAACCCTTTTTGAAAAAAAAGAATGGAGGTGAGGTTTAAATAATCATCCGATAAAATCAATTTAAAATAACATCTAAAATTTAACTAAGTATGTTGAAAAGTATTTATGAAGTTTTGAAACTTGCCATCCCCTCCTTTGCATTTTTATAAAAACCCGATACAACACAATAAAATAGCATCCCCACGGAAGCTAGTCTCCATGTCCAAACAATGGAGCAACCAATCAATCTAAAGCAGTAGTCGACTCTAAAGAGTACGACAATCAAAACACAACTCTAATCCTCGATTCTAAGTCCAAAATATGCTATTTCTAAGTTGATGGAGTTTTAGCTAGATACAAGAATATATGAATAATCAAGAGTGAGTAGGATACAATAATAACTCACTTACCCATCAATCCACAAAAGAATATGTATCCAAGCCGCTGATAAACCAAGCGGTAAAAGCTGCAAGACTGTGGTACAACGGGGATGAGTTGCCAACTCAGTGAATAAAAGTACATCTAAAGGTAGAAATCGAAATGCATGACGATACCTAAGTCATAAGTATAGTCCTATCATAATCAGTATCGATATACTCTATGATATGCATAAGTGCAATACTAACTATCATGCAATCCCAAATATACTATCTCAATGTCATATGAGCCAAAATCATGAATCTAATCCGTATTGGAATTCCCTTTTTGTTTGTGATTGTCAGTACAAATATGTACAGGTACTGTCCCCCGGATCAGTCCTGGTGAAATCCAACAAATAAATATTTAACTATGCACCTCATGATAATGATCACATCAATATACATATAGATGTCCAACATCGACATTGAAATCAGCAATCTCTCGTGTCCAGCATCGACACGTAAAAATAGATACCGTCGACACCATCTCAACAGATGAACGTCACCCGATATCCTGGCTACGATCAGTATCCCCTGGATATCTGCCGTACCTAATCGAACCTCGGTCAGTATCCCCTGGATAGCTGCCGTGCTCATCTCAATCTCTGGTCAGTATCTCCTGGATATCTGTCGTGCTCAATTATATCTCCGGTATCGAGTATCCTCGCTAGGCTCCCCCGCCTCAATGCTGCTATCTTACCCCTCGGTCTCGACCGGATCCACCATGTATCCAACTGTATATCTCCCCCACCTAGTCTGGATAACGTAAAAATACGCGACCGTATATCTACTCGGTACGGAACAAAACCAGAAAACACAAAACCCATGGTGGACGTTTTACTCATCATATCAAAATATCAAGTAAGGAATAAGAATAATTGCATAGTTTGTATTGATGATATACTATATATGTATATATATATAACAGTGTCCCATACCACACATATATATATATATATATATATATATATCCTCAGGAGTAAAATACTCAGAAATCCCAAGAAATCAAATACAACATCTATAGTAGTACAACACAAATAGGAAAAGACTACGAAATCCTATCATATAACATAATGATTTCAATTCTAATGTGTCATGGCACTGCTAATGATGTGTAGTGTAGCATACGCGTCTGTGATCGTGCAACATGGAAATCATTAGTATTTGTGCAAGTGTTCTACTGTGTAACAATCTATATATTAACACATATATATCAGAACGTTTCTACAGTGACATGGCAATACCAATGAGGTGCAGTGTAACATATATTTAAGTGCTTGTGCAACATAGTACTCATTGGTATTTGTGCAGTGTTCTACCAGGGTATGCGTAACGCGGAAACATATAATATAGAATACATAATGCAAATCTATAATCTATTCTAAATGTACTTGTTGTAATTATTTGTTATGAGCTATACCATTATCTTTAGAATTGATCGGAATGTTAAGTTTGAAATAAGGAAGCTGCCTTAGATTTAAAAGAGATGGTTGTTTTAGAAACTGGCACGCATCCCGATAGTTTATTTAAAAGCCGACGCACCGTAGTTTGTAAAATAATATAGCTCATACCAGTATTACCTCCTAAGACATAATCTATCTCTACGAGTCAAGGAATAACTTGGCCGTTATTCGGCATACAAAGTTCATCATTTCCGAAATGTATATATCCTTGTAATATAGCTCATCATACCTATCATCTTAAGTACGGCATGATTTCTCGTACAAACTCATTAACTCATACCCATATCGTATGGATCAAATATCACGTACATCTCATTTAAAAACTATATATGAACTTTATGCAAATGGAGGGTATACAAGATGCAATATCATATCAATGTTTTGACGAAACGCTAAACTTAAGTAGATACCATAATAATAATAATTATAAGGTTGCGGGGGTGCTATACGCCATCTACCCGACTTCCCCCATAGATGTAAATCTACTCACCGGAAATACGTCTTATCCACTCAGGAATCGCCAATCCTTTTTCCTTTCCTCGCGGCCTCCCAAGTTTCCGTATTGGAACCTAACATTGCAATAACTTGTATAAGGAAACGGCTACATTCCGATACGTAAAATCAAGAAACACAAGTTGTACGTGTTAATTACACTACGTACGACTATAGCAAACGATATAACTCTTAACCCTACAGATTTTTTACCCAACGCTGCACCGCGACTGAAAACAGAACGCGTTACGTTTTAACCGTGTCGTATTATGGGTTTTTAGATACATTTTCCGATATTAGCTTTCAGATTTTATATACAGTTAAACTAACTTGTTTAAACAATACCAAATTAACCATAATCCTACACAGAGACTTACCCAACAACCCAAAACACCAACTCTCCTTAAAAATCCGGCGACGCCGGAATCTGCCCTTACGTCGCCGGCCCAAAACCGATCCCCTTGGTTCGTGTTTCTATGGGTTGTTTTAGGTCTCACATACATCATTCTGGAACTGTTTAGTTAATTTGATTTTTATCTAAACTATAGCAGATTATAACACTGTTCAGTTTTGCTAAAATACGATATTAGGGACACTATGATATCAACCTTGAACTAGTTTCAGAATCTAATTCCTACTGAGATTAAGGATTTTACCCTCAAGTAATTGCTGGAAGAACACCCTCCAAGATGCACAAGCTCCTAGTCCTAGCTTGATGATGAACTCCTTGCCTAGTTCTTCATCTCTTCTCTTCTCTTGTTCTTCTTTATTTTATTTTATTTTGTTTTTCTTTTCTTTCTTTTGAATTTTCAGAAGTTTTAACTTGATTAATTGATCTAAAGACCTTATATAATTGATGAAGGGAAGGGTGAGGTGTAGGAGGAGGTGTCACCAAGCAAGATGTTGTGGTTTCATGCAAGGAGGAGGTGTGGGGAGTGTGTTGTGCATGAGAGGAGGTGGTGGCAAAGCATTATCTTTCCCTTTTGATTCAATTGTAATTAAATTCTGAAATAAAACATTTTCTACCCATTTTCCACTTACCCCCTCACAAAACCAAATTTGCATAATTTTCCTAAATGTTACATAAGAACCCTTCACAACTTATATTATTATAAAACACCCTTTTTATTAAAATGAAGCTAAAATTCACATTAAAACCCTTATAATTTATTTATGTTGCATGCTAAAATTAAAATTTAATTTGTTTTACATATATCTTATGAAATTGTCTTATTTAGTTTTAATAACTTTTAAATTTAACGCTTTATTATTTAATTAATTAATTTTATTCGTTCCCAGATTTTCTAAATGTTACAACGGAGCATATCCTCCAGAGTCTGTATAGTCCGCTCCGACTGACCATCGGTCTGTGGATGAAAAGCGGTGCTAAAACTCAACCGGGTACCCAAAACTTCCTGAAGCTTCTGCCAAAGATGGCTAGTAAACTGGGTGTCTCTGTCGGATACTATGCATGTGGGAACACCGTGCAAACGTACAATCTCATATATATACAGCTGAGCATACTGAGCATAACCGAAAGTGGTCTTCACTGGAAGGAAGTGAGCCGCTTTCGTCAACCGGTCAACAATCACCCAAATGGAGTCATACCCTCTACTGGTCCTGGGTAGACCCACAATAAAGTCCATGGAAATCTGCTCCCATTTCCACTCCGGAACGGGTAAAGGCTGCAACTCTCCAGCCGGTCTCTGATGCTCAGCCTTGACTTGCTGACAAGTCAGGCACCTCGAAACAAAGTCTGAAATATCGCGCTTCATCCCTTCCCACCAGTAAAAGTCTCTCAAGTCACGGTACATCTTGGTGGAACCTGGATGAACGCTAAAGGCACACCCTGGTCATCAATCATGAACTCTGAAACTGTACCCTGTCGAACAAGCTCAAGAATCTCAGACAAACGGGCATCACTAGGTTGCGCCTCACGGATACGATCAAGTAGTAGTGGACGGGCGTAGACATGAGCAAGCTGTCCCCCACCAGAAGTAAACTTGAACTGCACTCTACCATCACATAAGAGCTGCCAATCTGCAGAAGACTGACGCTGAACTGCGCTCAACTGGGACAAGCTACCCCCGGGCCTACGACTCAAAGCATCAGCTACCACATTCGCCTTGCCCGGGTGATAAAGGATCTCACAATCATATCCTTCACCAGTTCCATCCAACGGCGCTGTCTCAGATTCAGATCTCGCTGCTGGAAGATGTACTTCAAGCTCTTGTGATCCGTGAAGATCTAACACGACTCTCCGTACAAGTAGTGTCTCCAAATCTTCAACGCAAAGACCACCGCGGCCATCTCAAGATCGTAAGTGGGGTAATTCTGCTCGTGCTTCTTCAGCTGCCTAGAAGCATAAGCAATCACTCTATCATACTGCATAAGTACACAACCGAGCCCCACTCGAGAAGCATCACAGTAAACAACATAGCCGCCCGATCCAGAAGGTAAAGATAGAACTTGTGCCGTCATCAACCGAGTCTTCAACTGCTGAAAACTCTGCTCGCACGCATCAATCCAAAGAAAAAGAACTCCCTTTCGGGTCAGTCCAGTCAGCGATGCAGCGATACTCAAGAAATCCTGCACAAAACGGCGATAATAACCAGCTAAGCCCAAAAAGCTGCGGACCTCAGTCACTGATACAGGTCTGGGCTAAAGCTGTACAGTCTCGATCTTCCTCGGGTCCACAAGAATACCATCACCAGTCACGACATGACCCAGGAAGTCAACACTATCAAGCCAAAATACGCACTTCGAGAATTTAGCATACAGCTGGTGCTCTCTCAATATCTGCAAAGCAATCCTCAAGTGCTGCTCATGATCCTCACGACTCCTAGAGTAGACCAGTATGTCATCAATAAACATAATAATAAACTGGTCGAGGAACGGCCTGAAAATTCGGTTCATCAGATCCATGAATGTTGCTGGCGCATTGGTGAGTCCGAACGACATCACCAAAAACTCATAATGCCCGTAGCGTGTACGAAAAGTAGCCTTCGGAATGTCACCATTCCGAACCCGCAACTGATGATAACCCGAACGCAAATCAATCTTAGAAAAATGTTTCGCACCCTGGAGATGATCAAATAAATCGTCAATGCGAGGTAAATGATACCTATTCCGCACCGTAACTCGGTTCAATTGACGATAATCCACACACAGCCTCAAACTGACGTCCTTCTTCTTGACGAACAGAATAGGAGCTCCCCATGGCGAAACACTCGGACGCACAAGTCCCCTATCAAGCAACTCTTGTAATTGATCTTTAAGCTCTCTAAGCTTTGCCGGAGCCATCCGATAAGGCGGTATAGAAATAGGCTCCGTGCTAGGAATCAGATCAATGAAGAACTCAATATCGCGCTCTGGCGGCATCCTAGGTAACTCATCGGGAAAAACGTCGGGAAACTGTCGCACAGTAGGAACCCGGTCCAACGACTCTACTGTGGCTCCAGTATCATGAATGAAAGCCAAGAATCCCCGACATCCCCTCCTCAAAAGCCGACTAGCGCAAAGGACAGAAATCAAACTGTGAGGGGCGACACCTCGGTCCCCCTGCACAACGAACACTGACTCGCCGGGAAAACAAAACCAAACTATCTTCTCGCGGAAGTCTATGGACGCATAGCAAGTAGCTAACCAGTCCATGCCCAGCAGAACGTCGAAGTCCAACATCTCAAGAAAGATCAAGTCGACGGGCAAATCTCTGTCCCCTATACGGACAGCACAAGACCGGAACACGTGTCGTGCAACAAACGACTCTCCTACAGGAGTAGCCACAATAAGCGGCTGATCTAGCCAACACGACTCTCGGCCTAACCTCGGCACGAAGTGCGTCGAAACATTCGAATGCGTAGATCCCAGATCAAAAAGAACATGTGCATCATAAGAACATACAGAAAGGGTACCTGAAACCACAGCATTGGACGCCTGCGCGTCCTGGTGAGTCAAGGCAAAAACCCGAGCCTGCCCTCTACCGGCAACTGGCTGACCTCCGCCTCTACCACCCTGCCCTTTCGGTACAAAACCACCGCGAACCCGAGCTCTCTGCACAAGAGTCTGACGCGGAGCAACAACCGGCATAAGGGGCTACGCCCACTGAGGTGGAGAAGGTGGTAAGGTAACCTGCAGTATAGCTGCCTCGCTCACATGTGGCTCAGTACAATCTCGAACCCGATGACCCATACTCCCGCACCGGTAACATCCAGATGCAAACTGCTGACCCTCCTGAGGGTAAGAGCTAAAAAGCCGACCTCGTCCCGAACCTCCACTATCTGAACGGGAACTGTCAAGACGTCTAAACGCCTGCCTCCTCGCCGGATCACCAGTACGAACCCTATTCGGTTCTGGAGCAACAAACGACTCAAAAAGACGCTCTTCCACCAATAGGGCTGCATCCACCGCTGCCGCATATGTGTCGCAATGCTGAATGCTGATGGCTAGGAACAATTGGGTAAGCAGGCCTCGAACAAACCTCTTCACCCTCATCTCCTCAATCGCCACCAAGTACGGAGCATACACAGACAGCTTGGTAAATAGTACATCAAACTCAGACACCGTCATCCCCGGAGTCTGACGTAACGACTCAAATCGGCGCGCTCGCGCATCCCTGACGCTCGGTGGAAGAAAATAGGCGAGAAACACCGTCACAAACTCAGCCCAGGTCATAGGAGAAAGACCTGCGGCTCTTCCCCTCTCCAAGGACTCACACCACTTCTGGGCCAGAACCTCCAGACGGAAACTGAACTCCACCCATCTCTCGACGGAGCATTGGAGCGAACGACAAATCCTGGCCATCCGGTCGATAAACGACTGGGGATCCTCAGTAGTATCTATGCCAGTGAACACCGGAGGCCTCAGCCTCATGAACTCTGTCAGTGATACGGTAATAACCTCCGGAGCTGTAACTGCGACTGCCGGAACTGTAGGTACCATCGTGGTCCCTGCAACGGATGGAACAACTGCCTGCCCCTGCGCTCGAATGGCTTCTACTAAAGTCCCCATCATCTGGCGCAGGTCCTGCATACCAGTCCCAAACAAAGCAATGTACTCCGGTACAACAGGCGTACCGCCCTGGTTAGTCCTCGCTTCAGACGAGTCAACTCTGACCTCGGCCCTCGTGGCCGCTCTCTGTGCCCTCGTAGTCTTCGGCGGAATATAGGATGGAATTTGAAACAAGATTCGATAAAGATACAGAAATCGAATCACAAGGATGTATATCACCATGGAAGAAATTTCAATCAATAAGTCCTAAGGTCAGTTAGGCGGAGTACCGTGTCGTAAGTATGCCGCAGAACATACACACGCTACGTCACCCTGCTTAAGCTACCTACTCCATCATACCCGGGTCATCCTACACTTTGAAAGGTAAAACCTAGCGCTCTGATACCAACATTGTCATGACCCAAAATTTGGCCCGTAACTGGCGCTTAAATACGTAACATCAACAGGCGTACGCAACTTAAGTAAGCCGAAACCCAGAAATCTAAACCACCCAAAACTGGGTAAGCGGAGAAAAACGAAGTTTAAAACATTCGGAAAATCACAAGTAAAATCTCTAACTCTAGTTTTCTTTCTAAAAAAATTTCGGCAGCACCTCCTTTGTAAAAACTAGCCCCGAAAACGGGTACAACATAGATAATATATAAAGCATCCCAAACGGGAGCAAATCATGCCCAACGGAGGAGACAACCACCACAAACATATATACAACGCCGAAGCGAAGAAATATAAAAGAAAACTGCATAAGGAAGTAAAACTTTTCAACAAAACCGGCTCCCACGACCACGGCATCCAAAGTTCACTAAAAATAATAATACAACACCGAATCCTCATAACTCGTCGCTAAGTCAAATACAATAAGTGGTAGATGGAGAATACTAGATCCAACAAAAAGATATACAATGTACAAACGGATAACCGCAAACCCACCTAAAAGCAAAAGCCTCACAGCCAACCGTAGCGGTATCCGCAAAAGTAGAGATGATAAGACGCCTTGCCGCGACTACTCAGAGGGTAAGTCCTGCAAAACACTGTGGCACAACAGGGGTGAGTTTCCAACTCGTGAATAGTAAATAACATCATACTGATATCGCAAGTATGTACTAACAGCAATGATCAATAACATGTAAGCTGGTAGCATGAGTATGACAATATGAATATGCAACTATCATGATCAAGGCACACCACCAGGTACTATATCTACATGAATCAAATGCATATCAACTGAATACTGAGTGCGGGAAAATAAATAATCTCTTGCACAAATCATAAGAATGGAAAAACCCTGTGTAAATCAACAATACCCCAATTCCCAAAATACTCAGATCGGCCATCAAATCCTGTAAGTCTCATGGAACCTGAGTGTCAAACATCGACACTCTAAAACATCATGAAAACCAGTGCCTAATATCGAAACGTAAATACTCGTATCCATACGTTCCTCAAAACCCAAGTATCCCACTTCGACGCTTGTGTTCCACGTACCGGTCTTTCTGATATCCATACATTCCTCAAAACCCAAGTATCCTACCTCGACACTTGTGTTCCACGTATCGGTCTCCAAAATACATATCTCTCTCGGAATATAAGTGCCTAACATCGACACTTGAAATTCCCATATCGCATGAAAACATATCTCAAATGCGTAAATCCATGTAAAATAACATATGCAACATAAAACATCAATATAAGCATATCACGGGAAAAGTCCGCTATTTAAATGCATCAAGTCATTAAATATATCTCGCGGTTCCTAAATATCCAAATCCAAATTACATATATATACAGTGTCCCATTCCACCGATATATATGTTATAAAAAGCTGATCATGTAACAATAGCAAAGTATATGTGCGAGCATGTAGGTATAGTATGGCATATGTATAGGCATGTAGGTATACAGGTATGTTATATGTCATATGCGCTATCGCACAAGAATAACTGCACCTATGTCGCTAACCACTAGCAAGGTATATCAATGAATATTTGTGTTGTGCATGTCATGGCAATTACCGACAGTTTGTGTGTAGCATATCATTGGTGCTCGTGCAATATGGACTGTCAATAATAGTGCAGTGTACAATAGATACAGGTTCAGGCACAACAAGTAACTATATGCAATGGAACTCATGCATCATCTCTATATGAGCATATAAACCTACAGCTAATATCATATCATATCTAGCCCTGACACTTAACGACATACGGGCGATTTTCACGTAGATCTTAAATCTACTCACCGATGGTCTCGAGCTATGAAAATCCAACCACCTGCTTCCCCTTGTTCGCAGCGTCCGAAGTCCCCGCTTGCGACGCTATTATTTCACAAACACATAAACAGTGCAAATCTCACAAATCGACCAAAATAACGTAAAACTACGTTTTAAACGACGCACCAACTCCAAACTAACTCACAAGCGTCCGTCTAGTGGTTAACGTGTGTGACGACACTATGAAACCAACCCAAGTGCAACAGCTGCATAAGATCACGATTCGTGTCGGATAACTTAACACGCGGACTTAAAACACTAGATTATAGGAAAACGATCCCAGATTTTGCATACTGTAAATACTAAAAATTTAAACAATACCAAACACCCCTAAACCACAGCAGACAACTACCCACAAAAACCAAACCCCAACACCCCCCTTAATTCGACGTCGCCGAAATTCTTGCTTGGGTCGCCGTCCAAGGCCGGTAGGGTAGTCCTCATGTCTCAGGTAGAATCCTAGGGTTACTAGTACAACACTACTACCTTGTTTGATTTTTCAGTAAAATTCCCAGGTCACAGCAGATTACAGAGGCTCTAAAAAGACACTAAATATACGATATTGCACTAATCAATACTTAAAGTGTTCTACACTACAACCAACGAGCTATACATCATAAAAACTCCTATTTAACAGTTTAGGAAATATACCTATCAACCTTGCTCCTAAAATCCAAGCTTTTCTAGCTCCAAGTGATCAAAGAAGCTAAATGAAGACTTGATGTGTTTTTGTGATTTATTTATGGAATTTGGGAGATTTAATAAGCTTGGAATTGTTGCAAATGGAAAAGAAACACAAAGGGAAGAAGGAGGAAGAAGGAGCTCGGCCAATAATTGAGGAAGGTGAGGAAATTGTGTGGAGTTTTCTAGCCAATTCTTGCAATAAATGCATATAAATGCACATTTATGCATGTATGCCACCTCCTTCATTCTTTTTCTTTTCTTTAAAACTTAATTCCTTTTGGTCAAAAGATCTAGATATTATGTGGGGGGTTTTGTTTAACTTAAACTTGCTTAATTGAAATGATACAAATTTTAGGAGTAATTACTCAAGCCCAATATGTAAATACCACATTAAAATAATATTTAAAAAAGGAAAAATTCTATTTGAACCAAAACTTCCCAAATACCCCCAAAGCTCGCGCACTAGCTTTATTTTAGCTAAACTAGGTGCTGGAAAGTTTATACGGAAGTTTGATCACAGTCGGGTTAAAACAGAAAATACCGACTATTTTACCCTAAAACGGAAAAATTCGTATAACGATTTCTAAAACGTTACACTTCTTCAGGATGATTGTATTGATAGGTGGGATACATTTGTATCGTGACCACCATTATATACTTGTATATTTCATTTCAGTTGTATCTAATTAAAAGCTCCATCAACCAGACTATATATATTTATAAACTTAGAAACACCGTTTGTATATTCTTTCGGACCTAGAGTCGCAGTTGTGTATTTACTCTTTATTTTGGTTTTCATTGATGATGCTTTGGTTTCTTTACTTTATTTCTCTGTTTTGATCCTCGCCTTCGGCGTTGTATATTTATATTACTTGCGTGGTTGTTTCCGCCATTTGGCGAAGAGCTAGCTCCCGCTTGGGGATGCCTTTTTTTATTATTACTTGTGTTTGTTTTCGGGTTAAAACATACAAAGGAGGTGCTGCCCAAATTTCAAATGACGAAACAGGTTTTCAAGCTAGTTATCAAACATTGTTTTTCATATGAGATTACTTATGTTTTAAAGAAATAACTTGATTTTATTAAACCTATATTTCAAAACTCCACCTCCACTATTTTCCCTAAAAAGGTTTAGATTTCTGGGCTTTTGTCTTACTTGACTTAGATGGGGTCTTATAGACTTCACATGATTCAAGTGCCAGTCATGTGCCTTTTCCGGGTCATGACATCTTCATCGCTGAATGTAATGTCAGCCTTTTAGATCTCTGCCAGTTCATCTTTCATCTTCTCCACTGTGATGAAAGCTTGGAACTGATCGGGCTCTTGTAATACCTTGATCAGGGAATCTCGTGCCTCTTTGGACAGGAGGAAGGCATCCAATATGCTCAGTTGTGAGGGTATTTTCCTTAGATGTGCTAGAACGTTGTAATCCACATTGTTTTTCTTAGGCGGGTCCCTTGCTGCGAGCTCTTTGAAAACTCCCTCGTCGAGGGTAATTTCCTCAGAGATTTTTTCTTTCCCTTTGTCTTTTTTGCTCGAACCCTTGTTTGTAGGTCCGAGGTTCTTCTCAGGCAGCGTGCGTTTACGCAGCTGAATATTCTCTCAGTTCTTCTTATCCTCTTCTTCTTTGAAGAGAGGGCTAAGGGGTGTTTCGTCTTCAGAATCACTGCCGAATGTAAGAACTTGGGGTTTTCCCCTTCTGAATTGCTACCAACCATATGACAGTTGCCAGTCATTTCTTCAGGTGTGTTCGTCATACTATTTTGCTGTCGTCAAGCACGAGCTTCGCGTTTCATCCTCTTGAAATATTTTTGATGGGCAACATATCCTTGCTACCACTTCTTGAAGGCACTGCATTCCTTGGTGGGGTGGGTGACCCTTCGATGATATAGACAGTAGTTTGGGCATGCATCTTCTCCATCGAGGCATATGACCCCGGGAGTGTTCCTTACGAGAGGTGGCAGCTTCATCCCCATTGACAGGGCTTTGGCGAACCGCTTCCCTGTTTTGATCCTGCTCTTATTTGTAGCAGGTGTGCTTTGGTTTGGTCGTAGTGCTTTATGACTCGTCCACGCCGCGGCTTCTTTATCCTGACACTGACGCTTAGCTTTTTCATATATGGTTGTCTTGCGTTCTCGGTCAACTTTACTCTTTTGAAAGGCTTCGTTTAACAGCTTATCGATCGGGTCTTCTAGCCGTTCAGAGGATTTTAGCGCCGATTCTTGTAAGTGCACGGCGGCGCCCCGGCGGTCAAACCGACGCCGGAATGCGGAAGCGGTGATTTACTTTAACTTTTCAAACCGGCACCACCGCGCACTATCAACCCGGATCGGGCCATTAAACTAGTCCTAGCTATCTAGAGAGGGGGTAGAAAGATATACCGAGCGATCCGTGTCCTTCGGTCTTCTCGTCGTCATCCCGATCCCCCGCGAAATGTCCGGTCTCCACCTCGTCGCCGGAAGGGCACCACGTCGTCGGCTTCTTTTACGGGCTCCCACCTCTATACCGAGGCAACTCGGGCACGAAGTTGGCGAGTCGACGTGCCCAAGATTTGCTGTAGAAAGAAGTATAGAATGCTATATGTCTCCTGGGGATGAAGTTTCCTTTTGAGAAGGTGGAGGAATGAAGTTTTGGAGATGGAGCTAAATGGATTTTGTGCAATACAAAAGAACAAATTTCCCCACCAAAACTTTTGGGACAGACCCATACTTGGCCGGCCTTGCCTTGTGAATAATGAGGGGGAGAAAAACTCAAGAGGGGTGAATAAAGAGAATAATGCAAGGTTGAGTGTCATGGAAAAAGCAAGTGATGATGAGAAACAATGATCACTCCCAAAACCAATACTCCATCAACTAATCATCACTACAAAGTCAAGCAATCATGAACCATGGAAGGTTAAGGGATGGGGCTCCATCATGAAACCATCATGATACAAAAGTATGCAAAGACAACCCTCCACAAATGCTTATTTGCACAATTGCAAATAAGCCCTCCTCCACCAATCTTCGGCCAATGAAAGATACAAAGAAATATGGCCGAAATGGAAAGCAAACTGGCAACTCCAGAAAACTGGTCCCGTAATAAATTACAGGAAAACCCCGATACTGTGCATACACACCCGCATCTGTATTCCGAACGAATACAAATGTAATGAGACAAAATCTACACTGTACTATACTAGGATCTGGCTTAAACCAAAGCCGGCTAGTAATATCTGTCCGATCCAGATCCGTGCAATACCGCGCGTATCTGATCGAACCCTGCCATATCTTCATACGGCCTCTACAGCGTTTCGCCCGAAAACTTGAGCAACTGTCTGTGGGGGACTCTAAAGACTCGTCAATACTATGGCTGTGGATTTAACCACTAGCACGTCAGAGGTATTAGCCATACGTGACGGGCTACCAGCTATTGACCAAAAGGGACGTCGATGAGCGAACTCATCCTGACACCCTACTGAGCCTGTTAGTGACAATATCTGTACAGTCCGGTCCGTTCGTCTATGAGCATCGCATGGCGGGCCTAGGGGGTTGGTAAAAGTCAGACCCCCAAAAGCGGTACAAGTCGTGTCAGAGATCAGCCCAGAACACCGTAAGATACTTGATTGATGTGAAAAATCGTGTTTTTAGTTTAACCGCAATCAATAACGGTGTCGCACGTAGCTAGACCGAGATGAGTACGGGTCGTCCTCTGGGAAACGTGGAACCTTTTAATTTTACTTTAGATGTGTTGAAAAAGAGAAAGAAATAAGAATGGTTGTAGGATGGTTTCTAGATCTACGTTTAATAAGAATGTAAATATAGATCTAGAATAGTTTAAAGATGTGATTAATTATAATAAGAAGGGCTTGTAGGGTTCGTTAGGATTTAGTAGTTATGAATGATTAATTAAAGTTACCCTTTTTATCCATTAATAGATTTAGAACTAGAACGACGGCGATGCGTGTAGATTAGGGTTTCTGGAGGGAAAAGGAATCCCACTCTTAACCCTTATCTCGACACGGAACTCCGTTCATATCTAGCCTTTACCAAAACAATCATTAATCTAATCTCTAATCGCGGTCGGAACTAGCAAAGAATTGCTAGCGCGCCCGATTAGGATGTTAATGATTATTTTGATAAAGTTCCTAAACTTTATAGGACTTAAAAAGGGTTTAGATATTTTTTATCGTTCATTAGCCTACCCTAATCCTACGAACCCTAACAAGCGGAGAATTACTCGCGCATGTTGGGAGAAGAAGATGAAAAGAAAGAGAGGAAAAACATAATGCAAAGAAAAACAATTAAATAAAACTAAATACCTTTATTAATCAACTCCTTCAAACTACACTTTTTATTCCATAGAAAATGATTACAAAACTTGATTTGCTTCTCGATCTTTCCTAGGGAGGTAGTCGAACAGTCGATGATCAGCCTGGATGCGTGAGCGTCGGGAGCTTCGTGATCTCTTCGGCTTGATAGCTTTTCCAAGAGGCTCTCGGTGCTCTTTTATAGTGCAAAGCCAGAATCTTTTAGTTGGAAACTTGGTAAAATTCACCAAAGATTGATACCCAAAAATCTTGCCTTCTAACTCCATAATATTGCGGCGGATCCGCGGCAAATGGGGGCTAAGGCCGCGGATCCGCGGCCAACGGGTGAGATCTCTTGATCAAAATTCTTGTGCTTTCTTCTTGTGACAAGTGTCAATCCTAGGCACCTTCATAATTCAGAAATCTTCTCTCGCTTGCTTCCAGACTTGGTCTCCAAGTTTTGCTTCTTAATTTGGCAAGTTTTCTTCAACAAATTGATTTGTTTGATAAATTCTTGATAACAACTTGGAAATATTCTGCACAACAACTCAAATAAGATTTTAGTAGACTTTGTTCTACTAGGATTAGATCAATAATATTATTTGCATACATTTTCCTACCAAATGATAATCAACATATATTAACACATGGAAAATAATGTTTTTACACATAAACCCTCATATGTATAATATATTATAATAAAGTCCTTTTCTAATATGAAAATGGTAGGAAAAATGTAATACAAATGTGCAGTTTTATCAACTGAACAAATACTCCCAAACTTATCTTTGATCGTCCCGAGCAAACTAGTTTATTTAAGAGGAGAAAAAGAAAGGAGAAAACTAAGCACACTTTCGTAGGCAGACACGATTGCACTGAGCACGTGCAACAAGCCGTTAAACCTCTAGGTGTCCCTAGTAGGAGGAGTGTTGTCTCCTGAGGGTTTTCAGCGGATTACACCCACAAAATCCAATAACAAAAGAAAGATGGTGAGATTTACATATAAAGATAAGAACCATAAAAGAAAGGCCTTGAAAAGAAGAGTTTCCAACTATACTAGCTTTTCAGTTGTCATGAGCCCTATCTTAATAGTCATGAAAAAATGTTAGAAATCACATCATCCCTCAATAAAACATCGTCTTTATTCTTCATTCCTACCTTTCATCCAAACATTGATCATATAACCCCACGTGTGTGTAAAGAACATCCCTACACTCGGAGAATTCAATTCAAGCTATCATACTCTTATCCATCTACCTCAGTACTTTTTAATTTTATGAATACTTAGGTTTGCTCACGCCTTTTCATGCGACCGTTAATACTTCTTGAGGTACTAACCGACCGATTACTCATGTGCTTGCAGATTCGGTGATAATATTTTCCTCGTCTTGCACCACCTAAAGCTTAGCAGTGACTCCCAGACCAGTTGGCCTTAGGGCACTAGGTGAAGAGGCACCCTCGCTATATTTTTTTATTGCTGCCTTGGCGATAACAAAACCAGTGTTCATTTTTTTTCTTTTCACCATTTTCATATTTTCTTCATTTTTTTTTCATTTCCTTCATACTTTGGCTTTTAGACAAGAGCATTTCAAGGTATCCTCTACTATCCCAAGTTTCAAGACGTGTGTAAGTGCAAATAGTAGGGTATCAACATTCAAATGTTTGGCTTTCAGAATAGAAACTATTTTTCAGACTTATTTTTATCCTCAGATTAGTGACTTCCTTCATCTTACTAACCCTTGGGACAACAGCTCATAACTACTTATTACCAGTTCGTTTAAGAAAACTTCTAATTTTCTTGGTTTTCTTAAACTATTCCTATCTTTTGGATGTAATTTTTCACTTTCTATTCTTTTGTTATCAAAAAAAATAATTTGTGCTTATATATAGTATAATGCAAAGTATGTGTAAATAAGCACAAACCTCCCCCAAACTTGTTTTCAACAGTGTCCTCACTGTTGCTGTCTGCTGGATCACAAAAACCTGTAAGCTTGGAAGGACATTATTAATGGGGGCAAGAATATATGAAAGTGAAAATGCTCCCCCAAACTTATTTTTGGCTCACAAATTTGAGGACAAAAGTTATGATCAAGAGCCAAAAATATACCCCCCCTCAAACATGAGTTAGACAATATGAAGTATTTTAAGAGGGGGTGAGTCATTTGGTCAAAGTAAGGCTTTACAAAGACCAAAAGTTAACACCAACCATTCAAAGATTTTATCAGTATATCGTATAGGTTGGTGGAAGAATGTGTTGTATCGACTCAAGAAAAAGTGGGGAAGGGATAAGAGGTGGTCTGGAAAGGGTTTGAAATTAGAGAAAAGAAAGAATGATGATGAATGTGAATGATTAGAAAGAAGGAATGGTGACGGTTCAACCTCTAGAGGTGGAGATTGATCAATCACAAAATCCGTAATGTTTAAAAATTCAAGTTCGTCAGCAAAAAGTTCTTCAAAACATTTATCAATGGTGTGATTGAACATTTTGCTGTCAAAGAGTTTTGTGCCAGAATTTATTCTACTTGATTCATAAAAAATCACTGAGGTAGAGGACTCGAAAAACTCATCTACCTCTTTTTCAAAAATATCCAAATCAAGTTGAATTTCCGGTATTACTGAACTTGAATTAACGGATTGTGATTTATCAAAACTCACTGAAACTATAGGGACAGAAGAAGAACCGGAGAAAGTAGAAGGTGAAATGGGTAAACAAATTGGTATGTCGAGTGTTGCTGAACCAGATGTGGAAGATGGAGGTTGAATTTCGGTCTGATCTTCGGGTATACCATTATCATCAACTTCAAGACATATTTGGAATTCGGGAAGAATTAAAGGCTCAAGATGATGACCATAAGGAAGTGAAAGGATTTGATGAATTGGTGGGCCAAAATCATCCAAAATTTCGGGTTCATCAATCAAAATATCCCCAACGTCAATCACCTCATTCAAGTGAAGGTTAAAATTCTCAAACTCCTCATCAAAAGTATGGTTTTCAATCAGTTTTGGTTCAAGAGTGGAGGTGTAGAGATCACAAGGGTTGGGTATGGTTTCACTTGAAGGGGACCCTTCACAGTTGGGTAAATCAAACTCTACAAAGTCACACAACTTATCAGTCATTCTATTTTGTGTACTTGATGAATCTATGAAACTGGAGTTGTGGATTTCAGTTTGGAGGTACAGTTCTATCTTTCTACCCAAATCCTTCATAATTTGGTTCGACATTTCCATAAATTTTTCTAATGTCTGCTCCAAACTAGTCTTGGGCTGATAAGGGGTTTCAGTATAAGATTGAAATTCCTGTGGATAATTAAAACTCCCAAATGACTGATTAGAAGAACTGTCTAGAGTAGGTGGAAAAGTCGGATTGGATTGATAGGAATAGAATGGTTGCGGAACTTGGGTAGGAGTAGGATCAATATTATGATAAGAAAAATATTGATATGGGTTGGTTGGTTGGCTATTTTCAACAGACATCTTATATGCCACAAACCGCATATCAAACTCTTCTCCGGACAGTGGTGGTGATGGTTGATATTGGTCCGGGTTGAAACTTTGGCCTCTAGACCTAGCTATGTGCTCAGCAATGGACATTCGTCTAGGGGCTTCCTCACTCTGGGTATGAACTGAAACAGGTGTAGGATTAGGATATGGTTGATAAGACCTAGACTGAGGTGGACAACTGTTTCTTCCTGCTTGTTCAATATGATCTCTTAAGGACATGGAAGAGCCGGACGGTATACCGAAGGGATTTCGAAAACAAGAGATATCTGGTTGTGGACAGCAAAGCTCGGCAAGTGTTCTTCTGTTTAGGTCGCCCATTATAAGAAGAGAAGAAGGGGGAAGGGGTAAAAAGGAGAGAAAGTAATTGGTTTGTTTTGAAAAATGACGGATTTAGACAAATCACAAAAAATGCACAACCCTAGAACTATGGTTACCTAGGTCCAGTCTCTAGACCGCTCCTAGACTTCCAAAGGACAAGCCGCAGGATAAATCCTCTACCGCCTCCGTACTACCCTTGTAGCCAGGTAAGTGCCAGGTAAGTGGGAAGGAACCACGTCGTGGGCCTAATTAAAAACCACTAGCCTTTGTCACACTTACCTAGGCACTACAAAAGTAATGCGGATAAACGATAGATTACCCACGACCTTCCTCTGTCCTTATTGAGCGCGACAGTCCTTAGAGTCTGGTCTAGATATTTTTTAAATTAATGAAGGGTTGATCTATATGCTCGGTTTTTGATTTGTGGGGCTTAGGAAGGGTAATGAAATCCCCACCTAATCTTGATTTGGTCTTTGCCCCTTAAAGTCCGTATTAAAATATGCAAAACAAAACCAATCACAAAACTTTTGCAAAAAGATTTTTGAGCGGCGCTATTTTGCAAAGAATCCTACAAAAAATAGATTTTATTGGATTTGAGAGGAGAGAGAAGGAGTTAAGAAAGATACCAGAGAAGTTCGGAACCCTAGATCTCCTGTTTCCTCAAGTCCGTGACTCCAGATTCCCTCGCAAAATTCACACACAAATCGTTAAATATGCAATTTGCAGTTTTGTTTTATTATGATATAGATCGTATAAGAATTCAACACAAATAGTAAAAATAAAAATTACGCACGTATCCCCGGCAACGGCGCCATTTGATTGATGTGAAAAATCGTGTTTTTAGTTTAACCGCAATCAATAACGGTGTCGCACGTAGCTAGACCGAGATGAGTACGGGTCGTCCTCTGGGAAACGTGGAACCTCTTATTTTTACTTTAAAGATGTGATTAATTATAATAAGAAGGGCTTGTAGGGTTCGTTAGGATTTAGTAGTTATGAATGATTAATTAAAGTTACCCTTTTTATCCATTAATAGATTTAGAACTAGAACGACGGCGATGCGTGTAGATTAGGGTTTTTGGAGGGAAAAGGAATCCCACTCGTAACCCTTATCTCGACACGGAACTCCGTTCATATCTAGCCTTTACCAAAACAATCATTAATCTAATCTCTAATCGCGGTCGGAACTAGCAAGGAATTGCTAGCGCGCCCGATTAGGATGTTAATGATTATTTTGATAAAGTTCCTAAACTTTATAGGACTTAAAAAGGGTTTAATTATTTTCATCCCCCATTAACCTACCCTAATCCTACGAACCCTAACAAGCGGAGAATTACTCGCGCATGTTGGGAGAAGAAGATGAAAAGAAAGAGAGGGAAAACATAATGCAAAGAAAAACAATTAAATAAAACTAAATACCTTTATTAATCAACTCCTTCAAACTACACTTTTTATTCCATAGAAAATGATTACAAAACTTGATTTGCTTCTCGATCTTTCCTAGGGAGGTAGTCGAACAGTCGATGATCAGCCTGGATGCGTGAGCGTCGGGAGCTTCGTGATCTCTTCGGCTTGATAGCTTTTCCAAGAGGCTCTCGGTGCTCTTTTATAGTGCAAAGCCAGAATCTTTTAGTTGGAAACTTGGTAAAATTCACCAAAGATTTGTTGGAGATAGTGCCCTCAGAGTCAATTATTGGATCACAGGCACGTGATTGCAATGATTGAGGGAGGACCTATCCCGGTAGGACAGTCTTACTCGAGATGATAGTATGCTATCTGGTTTATCTTTATCATCGTGTACTGCTTTAGGTGACCTGACATGTCGCTATTACACGTTGATAGAGCCCCTAGGATTCTTGCTTGACTACCGGCAGTATGATGGCGATCATATACGTGGGAGCTGGTAGTCTATAAGCACATCCTTAAATGGTCCCTAGTCGTAGGAGTTTCGAGACAGGGCATCGATACTCCATTAATAGACTAGTGTATACAGTCGAGACCCCGACGAGGGGCGGTGGCCGGTCTCACAAGCCACTGGTGTCAGTTGGTTCACCTAAGATGTATACAGGTGCTCATTGGGTTATGAGTACACCGGACAGGACTCGCCGGGAACCTGCTAGTTGGTCTTATACCAGATGTCAGATAGCAGTTCCCTGGTGACATGTGTACAGGTTAGTTCATCGACCTGAGATCGTCATTTGTCTCGTGTGAGTTCCCACTGTGCTTTGATTACTACCCTACCACGGCTCAAAGGAGTCGTGCAAACAGGTTTTAGTTGGGTACAGTCCCGAGCCACATGGAGGCAGTGAGCGGATCTGCAGGGGTTCGTCTCTCCCGGTATTGGGGGTGAGGTCGCGCTGTGTCTAGGAGAGCCGTTACGCAAAGCCCTCGGCCGAGGCAGGAGATTTACTGGTAGGTATTCCAGTAGTATCTCAGGGCGTTCTGGGCTACACTCCGACACGACTTGTACCGCTTTTGGGGGTCTGACTTTTACCAACCCCCTAGGCCCGCCATGCGATACTCATAGACGAACGGACCGGACTGTACGGATATTGTCACTGACAGGCTCAGTTGGGTGTCTGGGTGAGCTTCCTCATCGACGTCCCATTTGGTCAATAGCTGGTGGCCCGTCACGTATTGGCTTATACCTCTGACGTGCTAGTGGTTAAATCCACAGCCAAGGTATTGACGAGTCTTTAGAGTCCACCACACTCAGTTACTCAAGTTTCGGGCGAAACGCTGTAGAGGCCGTATGGAGATATGGCAGGGTTCGATCAGATACGTGCGGTATTGCACGGATCGTGATCGGACGGTTTTTACTAGCCGGCTTTGGCTTAAGCCGGATTCTAGTATTTGATAGTGTAGTTTTGTCTCTTTGCATTTGTGTTCAGTGGGAATACAAATGCGGGCATCTATTTGCAGTAGTGGGGTTTTCCTGTAATTTATTACGGGATCGGTTTTCTGAAGTTGCCAGTTTGCATTCCGTTCCGGCCGGTTTTCCTTCATTCCTTCTCGGTCGGACTTTCTTGGTGGAGAGTGTTAATTGCAAGTTCGCAATTAACATTTAGTGGAGGGTTTTCTTGCATATGTTGCATTATGATGAGACTTACTTCATGATGATATTCTATTTTGGTCATTTCCATTGCTTATCTTATGAGTGGATTTGTGATGAGAGAGATGTGTGATTTTAATCTTTATTATTCTTTTCTTTTGAGACATATTTGGAGATGTATTCCTTTTTCTCTCTCCAATCTCATTCTTGAGATAAGAGGCCGGCCATTCTTGAGGGGGTGAGATGAGAGGATCATTTTTCTAGTGGTGGACATATACCATCTCATTCTTATGCTTGCTTGCAAAAATTACACAAATCCCTCCATAGCTTTTTATTCCTTTCCTCCACCTCCACATCCATGGCAACTTCAAGAACCCTAAAGAGACAAGTTCACTACACTATTCTATAGCAAGCCTTGGACGCGTCGGCTAGCCAACTTCGCGCCCGAGTTGCCTCGGTCAAGAGGCGGGAGCCCGTAAAAGATTCCGGCTACGTGGTGCCCTTTCCGACGAGCGAGGAGGTGACGGAGATTCCGCGGGAGATCGGAGTGGAGACAAAGACCGAAGGACACGGATCGCTTGGTATATCTCTCACCCCATCTCTAGTTAGCTAGTATAGGTTAATGGTTTACGATCCGGGTTTTCATTGTCCGCGGTAGCGCCGGTTTCCGAGTAAGGAAAATTTTTGATTCCGCATTTTGGCCTCGAGTACGAGGCCGGGGCGCTGCCGTGGCGCAACAAGATTGATACCCAAAAATCTTGCCTTCTAACTCCATAATATTGCGGCGGATCCGCGGCAAATGGGGTCTAAGGCCGCGGATCCGCGGCCAACGGGTGAGATCTCTTGATCAAAATTCTTGTGCTTTCTTCTTGTGACAAGTGTCAATCCTAGGCACCTTCATAATTCAGAAATCTTCTCTCGCTTGCTTCCAGACTTGGTCTCCAAGTTTTGCTTCTTAATTTGGCAAGTTTTCTTCAACAAATTGATTTGTTTGATAAATTCTTCATAACAACTTGGAAATATTCTGCACAACAACTCAAATAAGATTTTAGTAGACTTTGTTCTACTAGGATTAGATCAATAATATTATTTGCATACATTTTCCTACCAAATGATAATCAACATATATTAACACATGGAAAATAATGTTTTTACACATAAACCCTCATATGTATAATATATTATAATAAAGTCCTTTTCTAATATGAAAATGGTAGGAAAAATGTAATACAAATGTGCAGTTTTATCAACTGAACAATACTACTGGAATACCTACCAGTAAATCTCCTGCCTTGGCCAAGGAATTTTCATGTTCTGGCTCTCCTAGACACAGCACGACCTCACCCCCAATACCGGGAGAGACGAACCCCTGAAGATCCGCTCACTGCCTCCATATAGCTCAGGACTGTACCCAACTAAAACCTGTTTGCACGTCTCCTTTGAGCATGGTAGGGTAGTAATCAAAGTATAGTAGGAACTCACACGAGACAAATGACGATCCTCAGGTCGATGAACTAACCTGTACACATGTCACCAGGGAACTGCTATCTGACGTCAGGTATAAGACCAACTAGCATGTTCCCGGCGAGTCCTGTTCGGTGTACTCATAACCCAATGAGCACCTGTATACATCTTAGGTGAACCAACTAACATCAGTGGCTTGTGAGACCGGCCACCGCCCCTCGTCGGGGTCTCGACTGTATACACTAGTCTACTCTGGAGTATCGATGCCCTGTCTTGAAACTCCCACGACTAGGGACCTTTTAAGGATGTGCTTATAGACTACCAGCTCTCACGTATATGATCACCCTCATACTGCTGGCAGTCAAGCAAGAATCCTAGGGGCTCTATCAACGTGTAATAGTGACCTGTCAGGTCACCTAAAGCAGTATGCAATGATAAAGATAACCCAGATAGCATACTATCATCTCGAGTAAGACTGTCCTACCGGGATAGGTCCTCCCTCAATCATTGCAATCACGTGCCTGTGATCCAATAATTGACTCTGAGGGAACTATCTTCAACAATCTCCCACTTGCACTCAAGGATAATTATTGCGATGTCGCATACTCACAGCCCGTGTGATACCGAACACCCAACTCCTCTACTAGTCAGTCTCACAAAGCTCGTTTGCGAAACTATTGCATTCGAGGAATAGCCTCAGCGAGTGGATCCGCCTTGATGTTTCTTTCTATGTCTCTCTATATCTCAAGTTCGCGGAGAAAGCCATCTCCCGAAATGAGCAATACCTGTCTTAGAATGTGTCTGGATGTATGATGGGACCTAGCTCAAAAATGAACTCCAAATCCAAACTTCTTAGACTGTATCGTCAACTGAACTTAGTCAGTATCCTGCGCCATGCCTCCCTCAGTATTTCCTTGGACCACCTGTCCAAAATACTTCCCCTTGTCAGAAGGAAAACTATAACTCTGACAACCTCCTTGTCGACCAGGTCACCTTGGAAGCCTGGAATGATAACTGTCTCCCAAATGAGGCTGTCGTTATCATATCCCTAGAACATCCACTTATGTTCTAAAACTGCTTCCGACTGTTTCTCTAAGATAGGATCAATGTCAACTTATTGCATCTAGTGCAAGAACAACATCTGGTGTGGTACTTGATATCTCATGATTGACTCAATTGCCTGAGCAAGTGATCTGCCAATCATGCACATCCCTCTCCCCTTTAGTCTGTAAGACACCTTTAGAGAGGGTGACTCCATCACCTGCAGGTACACCACCATGCCTGGAGTCATCCATTATAAATACTCTTAGAATGCTGTCTAAGTACCCTGATTGGGAAACCACCCAAATCTAGATCTAAAATCCATAGATCCAGTAACCAGAATGTTTGATATGAAATCCATTTCCTTTGTGGAGAAACCACTGTGTGACGGCCAAAGTACAACCGATCGTAGCATAGGAGTTTCTTTTCCTACTCTGTGTATGTCATCCAAATACCAGGACATTACACCCTACTACCTTCTTAACAGATCCATCCCCTATTCTGATGAAGTCAAACATATGACTGTCACATCAGAAATAGATGATCTATCTTCGCTACTCTGCTTTAGTCTATAAATATACATAAGCCACCTGTCCACCAATGCTTTCGCTGCTCCCACTGACTACGACAACCCTCTGGCAGAGTCATATACACGTGCACTTCTAAAGCCAGTTTAGAACGATGCTATACTCATCCTCCCGCCGGGTCTCGCAGCCTGGAACAACAGCAATGGCAAGTGTGGGTAAACAAGAACCTCCCTGCCACCGTCCTTGAGGCTACCGGAGTACCTCTCGGGTGCCTGAGGTTACCCACCTTATCTACGGAGTGGCTAATGGAATGTCAAACCAGATTGAATCTTTAGGTTCCTATCAAATCTTCAGTAATCGTTTGTGGTTCTGGAATCGCTTCCAGTTCTACCATACTCCCACTACTGTTTTCTGAAAAAATCGATTTTTATTAAAACTGTGGCGAGTCTAGAACAATATCACTATTGATCTGCCAGATGGTAGAAAATCAACCCTCGTCATAGCCTGGGTCAACCCACAAACAGCCATTACAGAAACGTGCCTTGAGTTGTCCAGTGTCTGGTTTTAAGCATAGGCCGGACAACTCCCCGTACCTTAACATCGTTAAGATATGAACTGTTCTATATCCAATATAGAACCAGAGGCACTGATTTAATTGAACCAAATTCAAATCATGCAGCTATCTCCAGTGCATGTCAACTAAATGGAGAGAGACCGATCAGCGTTACTCAACTTAGGAATGCTTCCAATTTTGAGTAACCTGAAAGAGAAGCAAGTTCTCTTAATCACTACTATCAACTGAATACCATACACAAGAATCTACATCTTCGATCACCTTGAAGAATCCTGATACTTACAATACCTGGTTCTCTACTCTATTCATATACCTATAACTTCTCAAAATTCGGACCCTGTGTTTCCACGAAACACCTGTCTAAAAACTAGAGAAGTAATAAGTAAACCGAATATAGTACGAAGACCAACCCCTTTGTCCTCATGGACGCTGGACAGCATACAATACTCTGTATAAGTCCCTTGAGTCTAATAGCTCATTCCCTGTGTGTCGTAGGTTGAAAACTGTACTTATGGTTAAGAAGAATTACACCGCTGTTTAATACTCCTTACCTAACCATCCACTGATATAGGTAAATGTCACAGACATAATTTCAAAAAAATATATCTCACTCTATAAAAATAGACGTACAGATATATCAATTTGAAATTGGTGCATAACAGCGGATATTCAAAACCAAATATTTGCCGACCGGCAAACAGTCCAGGTGACTTCCTCAAATATCACCGATTACAACGAATCCCGATATAATGAGGATGATCACCTAATTCCTAATAACTTACTCCCACTCATCATCTGTAAAACCATACAGATGTGAGAATCATACCTGGTAAATACATATCCTGGAGCAAGTGTCTAATTAGGAAATCAGTTTTCTTTTAACAGTACACAGTGAAACTGAAACATTGAAATGTTTCGATGGGGTATCCCGGTATTCCTAGTAATGCCTCTTCCATTATCCAGATTCACAACTGTAACCGTATAATTCTTTGCCACCTCTCCAAATCCCTTTATATGTTTTTAGTCATTACCTTCTGCACACCCCTTTAGGCCAAATGGTTTTCTTCCTTCCCTGCCGTTCGGCACCAGCCTATGGTTTGGAAGAAGACTATCCAATAAGCATAATGGGTATACTGTCATAATCCTAGGAGCACTTGCAATGCAAGAGAAAGTGAAGATAAAAGACAACCGAATAAACCTTATTCCTATTTCTCCTGAACTAGAATCCATCCCCGAACTGGAACAAGTTCCTTTCGAGTTCGTATATAACCATACGATGGAGTATCCAATAAACTGTGGATCTTCGTAGTGATACGGAGTGTCCTGGAGAAAAAAAAAGGTGATTTAGGATTGGCGAAGAAATACTTGGTTTGGTCGTGAATATCAGTCGCAATTTACTTTGCCCTCTTACTAATCCTTTGTTATGTCTTTTCTTAATACCTTCTGTACACCATCGTTAGGCTAATTGGTTTTCTTCATTCCCTACCGGTCGGCACCAGCCTAAGGTTTGGAAGAACACTATCCAATTTGCGTAATAGGTGTACTATCTCCTAAACCAAGGAGTACTCGCAACTTGAGAGAAGGTAAATAGAAATGACAACTGAATAGTCCAATTCGTTTTCTCCAGAACCGGAAACCATCCTCGAATAAATTCCTTTGAGTTCGTATCTAACCATACGATGGTTTTGTCTAATGGAAGTGGACGTTCGTAGTAATACGGGAGAAAAGGGTAAAAGTAGGAGTGGCAATGAGGTTTGCAACTCTGACAATCCAAAAGCCAGTGTTAAAGAAGGTTTGGTTAATATTGGTCACTGAGTCATAGTCTAGGGTCGGGTCAATGGTCGCTGCCAAAGAGAGAGAGAAAAGAAACACTCAGCGTGCACTCTATCCTAGATCAGAATGGTTACCAATTTATCTAATCTGGAAACCTCCCACTGTCACCTCAAATTCACCTCCAAACCTGAAAGAAGAATTAGTCAGGGTCACCCGAGGAGTAAACTAACTCATCAATGGGAATCGGGATCCAACTATCATCGCATGATAACGTGATGGAATCCGCTCACATTATCACACTCCAGAAGGTATGCGCATATCTGGCAAGTTTCAGTTTCTTTAGAAACTCCCGATGTGATTTTTGCCCCATGCTCTTATGACCTTGACTAAGGCCAATAAATCATAAGTCACATGTCAAGTTCTACCCGTCATTGTCCAGGTTGATTTGAACCCACCCGTACAAGCCCTTGACTAGGGCCAACAAGGCTATACGACTGTCCCAAACCAACGCATCTATCTATGCTGCATATGAACACCCAACAGCTACCAAACACTGTGCCTTGACTATGGCCAACAAACACAGCTTGAATACTATTGACTATCTATATGAAACGATGGAGGGCTACGAATGGTTTCTGGCGAAAACTTTAACGTAATGAACATGATATCGTTGAAGGAACTGGATAGCTTTTAAAAAATATAGTGACGAAAACCTTTGCTAAAGAGGTCACTCCCGGTGAAGGGATCTCGGCTCTTTCCCCGTCAAATGAGGTGCAGGATATTCCAACTGAATACCACGGTGCAAAGCAAAAGTAATCGGCTATAGTGAAGTTATTGCCCTGACGCAAACTTCTGTCTAAGGAGTCACTCCCGGTGAAGGGATCTCGGCCCTTGCCTCGTCGACTGAGGAGCAGGATATTCCAACTGAATACCACGATGCAAAACAAAAGAGAACGTCCTTGCAATAACAGCTTTTTGAAAAATGTTCCAACAACATCAATTAGATTTGTTTTAACTTGCATTGATCCGAATCAATGCAGTCCCATCAATTGATCACACCACAAAGAACGAAAATATAATGATGTACGTATATGCCATCCGCATTCGCCACTGGGTCCCGTCATTACCCGTTAGGTTAGCTAACTAACGACAGAGCGGGGACTGGACTAGCACGGATGAAAAACATATACAACATCTACTAATATATATTAATATATAATATTTCGCTCAAGGCGTGATAAAATGCAACATCACAGAAATGTACAGCATCACAGAACAATACAGATATCTGGGATCCCCGGGTTTCACAGAGCCACTACTGAAATCCGACGTTCCCCTGGTCGTGTGGATAGCCTGTGCAATGAAATCCTAGACCTCTATGGGCGCGGCAAGTTACCCGCCAATACCTGAAGCGAGGCAGCCCCTTTCAGCAACGTGAATGGACCACCCAGCACTTCATGGAATCCGATAACATGGGCACCCTTCCTGGGTCAACCTGTACCCCCTACGAGTGCGGCGAATAGCCCACCAATCCTAGAGTGGAGCCCCCTCCGTCTCAATGCCATGAGATGCGGGCTTGTTGCCCTCTAGAACCCGGCTATCCGTGCACCCCTCCGCGGGGTAATCCTAGTACAGAAAGTAAAATATACATACAACGGGAACATCGACCGCAACCTGGTCGTGCCCTAAAATAATAATACAAACAGGCAGTGACGGCAGTCCACATGTCGGACGCTCGCCCCGTAATATCAAATGTACATAATACAACAAAACTGTACTACCACTGCAACTAGGCTGTCCCCCATGACCAATCCGCAACATCACAACAATACACAGAACATCAACGTGAATGTCACGTTCGCAAATCCGTCTAACCGGGCTATAGCAGTTAGACAGGATTTACCGATCAAGTGACATTCACGGTCGCAGATATAATGTAAATACTGTGAAATAATGTGTTTAAAATATCCGATCGATCAAATTTTACCAAGCGGGCCCCAAGCATTACTGTAGCAGTTAAAGAAATTCTGGGCCCAAAAATAATATTCCAAAAGCCCTATTTTCAAGTCAAGAGGCCTCTGTAAAAAATTGGTGCACTGATCAGTCAAAACAGTGGCGGAACCGCGGCCCAAACATGGGTTTGGCCGCGGTTTCGCGGTGGAATAATGAGATCTCGCGACCAAATTTTTACAGGAGGCTTATGCTTCCCTGCACAGTATTCTGAGACAACCTGAAAAAAATTTGGAGTCCAAAAAATTTCGACAGAAACTGATGCTATTCGAAAATGCGGTTTTGAGATTTTTGATCGATCGGAAATGTAAACACATTAGACAAAGCTAGACTATGTTAATGATGAGGCTCTGATACCACTGTAAGTGCACGGCGGCGCCCCGGCCGTCAAACCGACGCCGGAATGCGGAAGCGGTGATTTACTTTAACTTTTCAAACCGGGACCACCGCGCACTATCAACCC
Source organism: Agapanthus africanus (assembly GCA_030015575.1). Classification (NCBI taxonomy): domain Eukaryota; kingdom Viridiplantae; phylum Streptophyta; class Magnoliopsida; order Asparagales; family Amaryllidaceae; genus Agapanthus; species Agapanthus africanus. The sequence continues at coordinate 226,268,313 of CM057348.1, forward strand.
GGATCGGGCCATTAAACTAGTCCTAGCTATCTAGAGAGGGGGTAGAGAGATATACCGAGCGATCCGTGTCCTTCGGTCTTCTCGTCGTCGTCCCGATCTCCCGCGGAATGTCCGGTCTCCACCTTGTCACCAGAAGGGCACCACGTCGCCGGCTTCTTTTACGGGCTCCCACCTCTATACCGAGGCAACTCGGGCACGAAGTTGGCGAGTCGACGTGCCCAAGATTTGCTGTAGAAAGAAGTATAGAATGCTATATGTCTCTAGGGGATGAAGTTGCCTTTTGAGAAGGTGGAGGAATGAAGTTTTGGAGATAAAGCTAAATGGATTTTGTGCAATACAAAAGAACAAATTTCCCCACCAAAACTTTTGGGACAACCCCATACTTGGCCGGCCTTGCCTTGTGAATAATGAGGGGGAGAAAAACTCAAGAGGGGTGAATCAAGAGAATAATGCAAGGTTGAGTGTCATGGAAAAAGCAAGCGATGATGAGAAACAATGATCACTCCCAAAACCAATACTCCATCAACTAATCATCACTACAAAGTCAAGCAATCATGAACCATGGAAGGTCAAGGGATGGGGCTCCATCATGAAGCCATCATGATACAAAAGTATGCAAAGACAACCCTCCACAAATGCTTATTTGCACAATTGCAAATAAGCCCTCCTCCACCAATCTTCGACCAATGAAAGATACAAAGAAATATGGCCGAAACGGAAAGCAAACTGGCAACTCCAGAAAACAGGTCCCGTAATAAATTACAGGAAAACCCCTCTACTATGCATACACACCCGCATCTGTATTCCGACCGAATACAAATGCAATGAGACAAAATCTGCACTATACTATACTAGGATCCGGCTTAAACCAAAGCAGGCTAGTTATATCCGTCCGATCCTGATCCGTGCAATACCGCACATATCTGATCGAACCCTGCCATATCTCCATACGGCCTCTACAGCGTTTCGCCCGAAAACTTGAGCAACTGTCTGTGGGGGACTCTTAAGACTCGTCAATACTATGGCTGTGGATTTAACCACTAGCACGTCAGAGGTATTAGCCATACGTGACGGGCTACCAGCTATTAACCAAAAGGTACGTCGATGAGCGAACTCATCCTGACACCCTACTGAGCCTGTCAGTGACAATATCCGTACAGTCTGATCCGTTCGTCTATGAGCATCACATGGCGGGCCTAGTGGGTTGGTAAAAGTCAGGCCCCCAAAAGCGGTACAAGTCGTGTCAGAGATCAGCCCAGAACACCCTAAGATACTACTGGAATACCTACCAGTAAATCTCCTGCCTTGGCCAAGGACTTTTCATGTTCTGGCTCTCCTAGACACAGCGTGACCTCACCCCCAATACCGGGAGAGACGAACCCCTGAAGATCCGCTCACTGCCTCCATGTGGCTCGGGACTGTACCCAACTAAAACCTGTTTACACGTCTCCTTTGAGCGTGGTAGGGTAGTAATCAAGGTACAGTGGGAACTCACACGAGACAAATGACGATCCTCAGGTCGATGAACTAACCTGTACACATGTCACCAGGGAACTGCTATCTGACGTCAGGTATAAGACCAACTAGCATGTTCCCGGCGAGTCCTGTCCGGTGTACTCATAACCCAAGGAGCACCTGTATACATCTTAGGTGAACCAACTGACACCAGTGGCTTGTGAGACCGGCCACCGCCCCTCGTCGGGGTCTCGACTGTATACACTAGTCTACTCTGGAGTATCGATGCCCTGTCTCGAAACTCCCACGACTAGGGACCTTTTAAGGATGTGCTTATAGACTACCAGCTCTCACGTATATGATCGCCCTCATACTGCTGGCAGTCAAGCAAGAATCCTAGGGGCTCTATCAACGTGCAATAGTGACCTGTCAGGTCACCTAAAGCAGTACACGATGATAAAGATAAACCAGATAGCATACTATCATCTCGAGTAAGACTGTCCTACCGGGATAGGTCCTCCCTCAATCATTGCAATCACGTGCCTGTGATCCAATAATTGACTCTGAGGGCACTATCTCCAACAATTCTGCCCCCAGTTCCTCTACGTTGTTTTCTGACGCTGAGGGAGTTTCTTCTCCATATAACGACGAATGGGAGACCGTGTGTCAACTTGCTACACGGTCTTCGGTGTCTTTTGATGAGTCATTTTCCTCATCGTTGTCACTATCTTCGCCCTCAAGAATATACTTAAGGAATTCTTCGAGAGTGACCTGTGTCCGTGTCTTCTGGTTGTACTCCTCTAGCGCGTCAATGTATTTTTGTAGATCTGTGCACTTGTCGTCATACTCGGCAGGCTGCATAGGCTTCTTGGTCTTCTTCTTTTTCTTTGAAGACTTCGAAGGCTTGACTTGGGGGTTTTTCCCCTCGTCAACAATTTTCGGTGCGGGACGTAGTTTCAGCATCCCTTCAATGATTTCGGCTTCAAGTGGGCTTTTCCACCTGACTACCGGACATGCTTGTAGTTCCTTCAGCATTCTTTTGGTTTTTGCTGAAAGAACGACTTCCTATGGAGTTTCTTCCACGAGTGAGCATGATACCCCCTGCGTGTCCACCGTTTTTGGAGTGTGCTTCTGGGGTGGGTTTACCCTCCAGTTATCAGACAGCGTGAATTTCCCCTGTTGATACTGGTCTTCGACCCAGTTTTTGAAGACGTAGCAATCTTCAATTGGGTGGCTCACCATTCGGTGATAGGAGCAATAGTTAGGGTTGTTGACGTCGCCGGGTTGCGGTGGTGTAACATTTCAGAAAAATAAAATATTATTTTTGGAATTTAAATATTAAAATAATATATTTCCCGAAAATTATTTGATTTGCGAATAGGGTCATTTGTAAAATGGTATAATTATATACTAATATTTGGAATATAAGTGGAGATTAAAATGACTTATCTATTATAATGATATTTATCGGATTTTGGAATTTTTATAATTAATTATATGCAAGTTTAAATTAAACTTGATTAGTGCACTACTAATCACGGTTAAGCCAAATCCGTATTTTTACATTTTCTATGGCTAGTGCACCATGTCATGTTATATTTTGGTTGCATGTTGTTTCATTGTGTTTGATTTAATGAGTGAGAGTGAAAAGGAGAAAAATAAAAAGAAAGGATAAGTTTTGTGACATGGCTTGAAAACAAAAGAGATATTTTGAGAGAGAGTGAGCATAAGAGAGAGTGAGGTTAAGTGAAAGAGAAACCTTGACTTCTTCCTTCAAATTTCATTTGTTCTTCATCTCCTTCTTCATGCTTCCTCCACCTCCTCTATCTCCATGTATCATCTCCAAATCTTCACCAAAACCCCATGCCACCTTCATTAAAAAGATGCACAACCTCATCCTAAACCTTATGGATCATTCAAGTTTGGATTTTGAAGACTTTCGGCAACTCAAGAATTTTCTTCAGTTGCAAATGAGGTATATTTCATTTCCTTAAGTTAAGTTATTGTGTTTAATGTATTCTAGTTTTAGTTTAGAGTTCGAATTAGTTAGATTATGATCTTGGAAATTTCCAAGTTGATGTTTAGTAATTTTGTGGACTTATGATGTGGTTATTGAGGAGTAGTGGGTGTTTACAAGACTTTAAAGATGATTTCTGATCAAGACCAGAGAATAGAACCCAATACATGGGTTTAGAATTTGTTCCGTGTCGGTTTTGTGGAGTTTGATTGGACTACAGGGTATCTGGAGCAACTTGGGATGTTTATGATGAAATCAAACAACTACAGTGGCCTAGTTAGATCACTAGAAGACCACCATAGAAGAACGAGACCCAAATTCAAAGATTTGGCCGGCGTCATCCATTACTATAGCACATCTCACCGGTCCAATTTTGGGTTCTGATGATGGGATTTTGCCAGTAGCTCACACACCTTATAACCTAGCTACTGTATTGGTTGTTTAGTCCTGATCTATCTGTGCAAAAATCTGGGAGCATTTTGAGTTGGTTGTGGCTATGTTTTCCGATATTTTAAACTTGGATTTATGAATTTCTTGATGTGATTTGGTCATAGAACGTTTGTACGCCAACGACGATGGTTAATTGGTTGTTCTTGCATGTGTAAGCTTTAGGTTCTAACCTATAACCAATTCGTATGCCGTATCGGTTTCTCGGACTTGGTTTTAATAATGTTACGACGTGTGTTGATATGTAGGTACCTTCACGTGGATTTCCGAGACGACGAAGCACATCGACTTCAACCAAGCAAGGATTTTAGCAAGGTGAGTAGATTTATATCTACGTGGAAAGTCGGGTAGATGGCGTATAGCACCCCCGCAACCATTGATATGGATAAGTGATATATAAACTATAGTTTGGAGAAACCGATGTATAAACTTACGGATATGATAGCTAAGGATGTTTCGGATTAGTATATGAGGATATAATAAGGATGTGAAGCATGATATATAGAATTGAAAGAGGACAAGTATGAGTTGATAGTGGTATGATATGAGATCGAGATCGACACGACTTGAGATCGGTATAAATACGACATGAGATTGAGATAGATGCGGTGAGATTAATAAGATATGACGTATATGAAAGATGACATGATATGAGATTGATACAGATGTGACTTGAGATATATGTGTACATAAATATATGTATGAGAATAAAGAGTGATATGACGTACGAGACCATAGATCTGTACCCTTATTGATGAATAGGACGATAGAATCTCTATTCTGTTTGATGTTACCGTACGATAAATTACCGTACGCGATGAGTTTTACCAGATGTTGATCAGCGCTCGTGATTTGAGAATGATGATCGAGGATATTGCCATATCGGATGCTATGAAGCAGGATCGCCGATGTAATGATGCCACCTAAGCCATACTTATTTGCAAACTACGATTCGTATCCTTGAAACTGATCATATGGTTCATGTGTAGTTGTATACCTTTCATTAGTCATGTTTATGTTGGTTTATCCCTCGTGATATACGTATTATGTTTCCGGTGTTTACCACTTTATGATATTATCTGCTAGTACACCACAATTATCGATGATGCGCACGTTACACTTATACAGATTTGCTGGCTCACACACAATCATCATCGGTAATTACTATGCTACTTATACAGTAGAACTGCTATATCCTGATATTAGTCTTATTTGTAAAATACATTCCTTGTTAGTACTATCATATGACATGTTTGTGTGATATACTTGATAGGCTCACATTGTTGTTCTATGTTGCATACATCGCACTTTATGGTTATATGCATTGAGATGCTGTTTTTATGAGATCTCTGGATTTGAAAACCGTGATTATATTTCAAAGGAATTGTGTATTGTTTTAAAAAAGCTATTTCTCTTGATATGATATTTCGAGGTGTCCACCATGAGTTTTCTTGGTTCTGAGTTATGAGTATACCCGATTCGAGGAGTGGTAGGCACCGTCTGCGGGTACACAGTGGACCCGGTGAGGTACCTCGGGGTAAGAAGACTCGTATAGTTAGACGGTGAGCCCGGCAGGGGGAGCATTACCTACCGGTGATATTTTTGGACCCGGCGGTTATCCGGAGGATACCGACCGGAGTCATGAGATGGATATGAGGGTCGATCTGAGTATGCTGCGCCTGAGATGAGATAGATATGAAGGCCGATCTGAGTATGCGGTGCCTGAGATATGAGGATTTACGTGTCGATGATGGACACGGGTTTCATGATATTTCGAGTGTCGGTGTTGGACACTCAGGTTTCATGATTTTGATATGTCGTTGATGGACACACGTGGTTGATATCCTCATACATACATGCATATGTTTTCATGATCTTTCGAGTGTCGGTGTTGGATACTCAGGTTCTATGATATTGATTGTGTCGTCGATGGACACGTTGTTGATATCCACATGCATGCAGGCATATGATTTAGATGTTTATTTATATATATGTCGTTTGCATTGACTCGATTGTTGACATATATGCATACATGGTCCCCCTAAATATCATAGTATTACCTTCATGATATAGTGACCTAGGAAATCGTTGTTTTATTCGATTTCTACCTGCTGATGTTTTCTACTCATGAGTTGGCAACCCACCCCCGTTGTGCCACAGTTCTTGTAGGTTTGACTGCGTGGGTTCAGTAGCGGTTTCGCTGGCACACAAGTTCATCCAGAGTGTTTTGCTTTGGTAGGTGGGACACATATTGGATCGTGCCCACTATCATAATTTTATATTCTGTTGTATTTAGATAAACTCCATCAAATCAGAAACTAGAATTTGTATATTGGTAGACCTAGTCAGACTTAGGTATTTACGAGACTTAGAGCGATGGGTGTATGTATGCTTCTTTGAGGTTTTGATGTCTTGCTTTATTTACCTGTTCTTTCTGTGATGGTCTTTGCCGTTGGGCGTCGTATATATTGTTATTGCGTGGTTGTGATTCCGCCATTTGGCGAAGAGCTAGCTCCCACTTGGGGATGCCTATATATTGTTATGTATATGGTTTTGGATCAAAATATACAAGGGAGGTGCTGCCCAAAATTTCAAGGACGAAAATGTTTTCAAGATAGTATACATTCACTGCCTTTTTCTATTAGATGACTTATACTTAAAAAAATGAAGGCTTGAATTTCTTATAAGATGTTTCAAAACTGCACCCCCACTGTTTTCCGCAAAAAGGTTTAGATTTTCTGGGCATCAGCTTACTTGAATTTCGTTACACCTTTAGACGTTGCGTGATTTAAGTGTCGATCACGTGCTAAATTACGAGTCGTGATAGGTGGACGCCTCGTGTCTGGCAATGTGATGAGTTTATTATGCATTGCCAATTCAAAATGTCTCCTCATCTTGTCACGGGGAAACGAGTAAGCGCGTCCTAGTCTTTCCTCCAAGGATAGATGCGGACGCACGTTGTTTTGGCGAGCAGCCAGTTTTGGGCCACTCGGTTGTTGTTGTGTATTGGTAACGAAGGACGCTTTCCTTTTACCCTTATTATTTCAAGGGTCCTTATTTGAGGAGGAAGGCCCATGACCCATCTGGTCCATTTGGGCCAATTTATCTATCAGAGCCTGGAAGGTGGTAAGTTTGAAGAATGTCATGAACTAGGACACAGTTGTTTGTGTTTGAGATAGTGCCCTCAGAGTCAATTATTAGATCACAGGCACGTGATTGCAATGATTGAGGGAGGACCTATTCCGGTAGGACAGTCTTACTCAAGATGATAGTATGCTATCTGGTTTATCTTTATCATCGTGTACTGCTTTAGGTGACCTGACAGGTCGCTATTACACGTTGATAGAGCCCCTAGGATTCATGCTTGACTGCCAGCAGTATGAAGGCGATCATATACGTGGGAGCTGGTAGTCTATAAGCACATCCTTAAACGGTCCCCTGTCGTGGGAGTTTCGAGATAGGGCATCGATACTCCAGAGTAGACTAGTGTAGACAGTCGAGACCCCGACGAGGGGCGGTGGCCGGTCTCACAAGCCACTGGTGTCGGTTGGTTCACCTAAGATGTATACAGGTGCTCATTGGGTTATGAGTACACCGGACAGGACTCGTCGGGAACATGCTAGTTGGTCTTATACCTGACGTCAGATAGCAGTTCACTGGTGACATGTGTATAAGTTAGTTCATTGACCAGAGGATCGTCATTTGTCTTGTGTGAGTTCCCACTGTACTTTGATTACTACCCTACTACGCTCAAAGGAAACGTGCAAACAGGTTTTAGTTGGGTACAGTCCCGAGCCATATGGAGGCAGTGAGCGGATCTTCAGGGGTTCGTCTCTCCCGGTATTGGGGGTGAGGTTACGCTGTGTCTACGAGAGCCATTACACAAAGCCCTCAGCCGAGGCAGGAGATTTACTGGTAGGTATTCCAGTAGTATCTCAGGGTGTTCTGGGTTACACTCCGACACGACTTGTACCGTTTTTGGGGGTCTGACTTTTACCAACCCCCTAGGCCCGCCATGCGATGCTCATAGACGAACGGACCGGACTGTACGGATATTGTCACTGACAGGCTCAGTAGGGTGTCAGGATGAGTTCGCTCACAGACGTTCCTTTTGGTCAATAGCTGGTGGCCCGTCATGTATGGCTAATACCTCTGACATGCTAGTGGTTAAATCCACAGCCATAGTATTGACGAGTCTTTAGAGTTTCCCACAGTCGAATTGCTCAAGTTTTCGGGCGAAACGCTGTAGAGGCCATATAGAGATATGGCAGGGTTCGATCAGATACGAACGGTATTGCACGGATCCTGATCGGACGGTTTATACTAGCAGGCTTTGGTTTAAGCCGGATCCTAGTATTGTACGGTGTAGATTTTGTCTCATTGTATTTGTATTCGGTCGGAATACAAATGCGGGTGTGTATACACAGCAGCGGGGTTTTCCTGTAATTTATTACGGGACCAGTTTTTTGGAGTTGCCAGCTTGCTTTCCGTTTCGGCCATTTTTCTTTGTATCTTTCATTGGCCGAAGATTGGTGGAGGAGGGCTTATTTGCATTTGTGCAAATTAGCATTGTGGAGGGTTGTCTTTGCATATTCTTGTGTCATGATGGTTGCACCATCATTTAACTTGCTCACTTCATGATGGCTTGACTTCTAGTGATGAGATGTGAGATGGTGGTGGAGTGTTGGTTTTTGTTGGTGATGATTTTGTTCTCATAATGAATCATCATTCTTTCTTGCATGACACTCACCCTCCTCTCTCATTCTACCACCATGCTTGGCCGGCCATGCTTCTAAGGGGCTGTCTAAATTTTGAGAGTGGAATTTTTGTTCATTTCTTGCTACAAAAATTCCCTAGTTCATTGCAAAAGATTCATGGTTCATTTCCTCCACCAAAAAGGCAATTTCCTAAACCCCAAATGAGACATGGGCTCTACAGTCATTCTACAGCAAACCTTGGGCACGTCGACTCGCCAACTTCGTGCCCGAGTTGTCTCGGACCAGAGGTGGGAGCCCGTAAAAGAAGCCGGCGATGTGGTGCCCTTCCGACGGCGTGGCGGAGACCGGAGATTCCGCGGGAGATCGGGATGACGATGAGAAGATCGGAGGACACGGATCACTCGGTATATCTCTCTACCCGCTCTTTAGTTAGCTAGGACTATGTTAATGGCCCGATTCGGGTTTATAGTGCGCGGTGGTGCCGGTATAAAAAGTTAAAGCAAATCATCGCTTCCGCATTCCGGCGTCGGATTGACGGCCGGGACGCCGCCGTGCACTTACAGTGGTATCAGAGCCTCGCCATTAAACTAGTCTAGCTTTGTCTAATGTGTTTACATTTCCGATCGAACAAAATTCCAAAACCGCATTTTCGAATAGCATCAGTTTCTGTCGAAATATTTTTGGCTCCAAAAATTTTTCAGGTTGTTGCAGAAACATGTGCCGGAAATTCTAAGAACACTGTAAAATTTTGGTGACTTGATCTTTCCATAGGACCGCGGAACCGCGGCCATAACCCCTCTTTGGCCGCGGTTCCGCCGCGGGATGTTAGCTTCATCTCACCAATTTTTTGCAGTGGGCTTTTGGGATGAAAATAGGGGTTTTGGTATATTCTGTTTGGGCCCAAAATTTCTTTATGTGCTACATTAGTGCTTGGGGCCCACTTGGATAAATTTGATCGATCGAATATCTTAAACACATTAGTTCATAGTATTTACATTATATCTGCGACCGTGAATGTCACTTGATCGGTAAATCCTGTCTAACTGCTATAGCCCGGTTAGACGGATTTGCGAACGTGACATTCACGTTGATGTTCTGTGTTATGCTGTGATGTTGCGGATTAGTCGTGGGGGATAGCCTGGATGCAATGCTAGTACAGTTTTTGTTGTATTATGTACATTTGATATTGCGGGATGAGCGTCCGATATGTGGACTGCCGTCACTGCCTGTCTGTATATTATTCTTTTGGGACACGACCGGGTCGAGGTCGATGTACCCATTGTATGTATATTTTACTTTCTGTACTAGGATTACCCTGCGGAGGGGTGCACGGATTGCCGGGTTCTAGAGGGCAACGGGCCCGCATCTCATGGCATTGAGACGGAGGGGGCTTTACTCTAGAATTGGCGGGCTATTCACCGCACTCGTAGGGGGTACAGGTTGACCCAGGAGGGGTGCCCAAGTTACCGGATTCTGTGAAGTGCTGGGTGGTCCATTCACGTTGCTGAAGGGGGCTGCCTCGCTTCAGGTTTTGGCGGGTAACTTGCCGCGCCCGTAGGGGTCTAGGATTTCATTGCACAGGCTATCCACACGACCAGAGGAACGTCGGGTTTCAGTAGCGGCTCTGTGAAACCCGGGGATCCCAGATATCTGTATTGTTCTGTGATGCTTTACATTTCTGTGATGTTGCATTTTATCACGCCTTGAGCGAATATTATATATTGATATATATACTAGTAGATATTGTATATGTTTTGCATCTGCGCTAGTCCAGTCCCCGCTCTGTCGTTAGTTAACTAACCAAACGGGTAATGACGGGACCCAGTGGCGAATGCGGATGGCATATACGTATGTCATTATTTTCGTTCTTTGTGGTGTGATCCATTGATGGGACTGCGTTGATTCGGATCAATGCAAGTTAAAAACAAACCTATTCTGATGTTGTTGGAACAATTTTTTAAAAAGCTGTTATTGCAAGAACGTTCACTTTTGTTTTGCACAGTGGTATTCAGTTGGAATATCCTGCTCCTCAGTCGACGAGGCAAGGGCCGAGATCCCTTCACCGGGAGTGACCCCTTGGACAGAAGTTTGTGTCAGGGCAATAACTTCACTATAGTCGTTTACTTTTGCTTTGCATCGTGGTATTCAGTTGGAATATCCTGTACCTCATTCTAAGGGGAAAGAGCCGAGATCCCTTCACTGGGAGTGACCTCTTTAGCAAAGGTTTTCGTCACTATATTTTCATAAAAGCTATCCAGTTCCTTCAACGATATCAAGTTCATTACGTTAAAGGTTTTTCGCCAGAAACCATTCATAGCCCTCCGTCGTTTCAGACGGGTAGCACGTAGTATTCATGCTATGTTTGTTGACCTTCGTCAAGGCATAGTGTATGGTAGCTGCTTGTTACCTTTCTGCTGCAAAGATAGATGCGTTAGTTTGGGACAGTCGTATAGCCTTGTTGACCTTCGTCAAGGGCTTGTATGGGTGGGTTCAAATTAACCTGGACAATGACGGGTAGAACTTGACATGTGACTTATGATTTGTTGACCTTCGTCAAGGTCATAAGAGCATGGGGCAAAAATTACATCGGGTGTTTCTAAAGAAACTGAAACTTGCCAGATATGCGCATACCTTCTGGAGTGTGATAACGTGAGCGGATTCCGTCACATTATCATGCGATGATAGTTGGATCCCGATTCCCACTGATGAGTTGGTTTACTCCTCGGGTGATCCCGACTAATTCTTCTTTCAGGTTTGGAGGAGAATTTGACGGTACAGTGGGAGGTTTCCAGATTAGATTAATTGGTAACCATTCTGATCTAGGTTAGAGTGCACGCTTAGTGTTTCTTTTCTCTCTCTCTCTTTGGCAGCGACCATTGACCCGACCCTAAGACTATGACTCAGTGACCAAAATTGACCGAACCTTCTTTAACACTGGTTTTTGGATCGTCAGAATTGCAAACCTCATTGCCACACCTACTTTTATCCTTTTCTCCAGGACACCCCGTATCACTACGAACGTCCACTTCCATTGGACAAAACCATCGTATGGTTATATACGAACTCGAAGGAATTTATTCAAGGATGGTTTCCAGTTCTGGAGAAAACGAATAGGACTATTCAGTTGTCTTTTCCTTTTACCTTCTCTCAGGTTGCGAGTACTCCTTGGTTTAGGAGATAGTACACCTATTACGCAAATTGGATAGTCTTCTTCCAAACCTCAGGCTGGTGCCGAACGGTGGGGAATGAAGAAAACCAATTAGCATAACGATGGTGTACAGAAGGTATTAAGTAAAGACATATCAAGGGAATAGTAAGAGGGCAAAGTAAATTGCGACTGATATTCACGACCAAACCAAGTATTTCTTCGCCAATCCTAAAATCACCTTTGTATTTCTCCAGAACACTCCGTATCACTACGAGGATCCGCAGTTTATTGGATACTCCATCGTATGGTTATATACGAACTCGAAAGGAACTTGTTCCAGTTCGGGGATGGATTCTGCTTCAGGAGAAATAGGAATAAGGTTTATTCGGTTGTCTTTTATCTTCACCTTCTCTCGCATTGCGAGTGCTCTTAGAATTAGGACAGTACACCCATTATGCTTATTGGATAGTCTTCTTCCAAACCATAGGCTGGTGCCGAACAGTAGGGAAGGAAGAAAACCATTTGGCCTAATGGTGTGTGCAGAAGGTAATGACTAAAGACATATAAAGGGATTTGGAGAGGTGGCAAAGAATTATACAGTTACAGTTGTGAATCTGGATAATGGAAGAGGCATTACTAGGAATACCGGGATACCCCATCGAAACATTTCAATGTTTCAGTTTCACTGTGTACTGTTAAAGGAAAACTGATTTCCCAATCAGATCTTGCTCCAGGGTATGTATTTACCAAGTATGATTCTCACATCTGTATGGTTTTACAGATGATGAGTGGGAGTAAGTTATTGGGAATTAGGTGATCATCCTCACTATATCGGGATTCATTGTAATCGGTGATATTTGAGGAAGTCACCTGGGTTGTTTGCCGGACGGCAAATATTTGGTTTTGAATATACGCTGTTGTGCACCAATTTCAAATTGATATATCTGTACGTCTATTTTCATAGAGTGAGATATACCTTTTTGAAATTATGTCTATGACATTTACCTATATCAGTGGATGGTTAGATAAGGAGTATTAAACAGCGGTGTAATTCTTCATAACCATAGTACAGTTTTCAACCTACAACACACAGGGAGTGAGTTATTAGACTCAATGGACTTATACAGAGTATTGTATGTTGTCCAGTGTCCATTAGGACAGAGGGGTTGGTACTCGTACTAGATTCTGTTTACTTGCGACTTCTCTGGTTCTTAGACATGTGTTTCGAAGAAACACAGGGTCCAAATTTTGAGAAGTTATAGGTATCTGAATAAAGTGGAGAACCAGGTATTGCAACTATCGGGATTCTTCAAGGTGATCGAAGATGTAGATACTTGTGTATAGTATTCAGTTGATAGTAATGACTAAGAGAACTTGCTTCTCTTTCAGGTTACTCATAATTGGAAGCATTCCTAAATTGAGTAACGATGATCGGCCTCTTTCCATTTTAGTTGACATGCACTGGGGACAGCTGCATGATTTGAATCCGGTTCAATTAAATCAGTGCCTCTGTTTCTGTATTGGATATAGAACAGTTCATATCTTAACGATGTTAAGGTACGGGGAGTTGTCCGGCTTATGCTTAAAACTAGACTCTGGATAACTCAAGGCACGTTTCTGTAATGGCTGTTTGTGGGTTGACCCAGGCTATGAAGAGGGTTGACTTTCTACCATCTGGACGATCAATAGTGATATGTTCTTAAATCGCTACAGTTTTAATAAAAATGGATTTTTTTTCAGAAAACAGTAGTGGGAGTATGGTAGAACTGGAAGTGATTCCAGAACCGCAAACGATTACTAAAGATTTGATAGGAACCTAAAGATTCAATCTGGTTTGACATTCCATTGTTCGCTCCGCAGATATGGTGGGTAACCTCAGGCACCCGAGGGGTACTCCGGTAGCCTCAAGGACGGTGGCAGGGAGGTTCTTGTTTACCCGGACTTTCCATTGCTGTTGTTCCAGACTGTGAGACCCGGCAGGAGGATGAATATAGCGTCATTCTAAACAGGCTTTAAAAGCGCACGTCTATATGACTGTGCCAGAGGGTTGCCGTAGTCAGTGGGAGCAGCGGAAGCATAGTGGACAAGTGGCTTATATCTATTTATAGACTAAAGCAGATATAGCAGAGATAGATCATCTATTTCTGATGTAACAGTCATAGGTTTGACTTCATCAGAATAGGTGATGGATCTGTTAAGAAGGTAGTAGGGTGTGTTGTCATGGTATTTGGATGACATACACAGAGTAGGAAAAGAAACTCCTATACTACGATCGATTATACTTTGGTTGTCACACAGTAGTTTCTCCACACGGGACTTAGATATTATATCAAGACATACTGGTTACTGGATCTATTGTTTTAGATCTAGATTTGGGTAGTTTCCCAATCTGGGTACTTAGACAGCATTCTAAGAGTATTTAGAATGGACGACTCCGGCACGGTAGTGTACCTGCAGGTGATGGAGTCACCCACTCTAAAGGTGTCTTACAGACTAAAGGGGAGAGGGATGTGCATGATTGGCAGATCACTTGCTTAGGCAATTGAGTCAATCATGAGATATCAAGTACCACACCAGATGTTGTTTTTGCAGTAGATGCAATAAGTTGATATTGATCCAATCCTGGAGAAACAGTCGGAAGCAGTTTTAGAACATAAGTAGATGTTCTAGGGATATGATAACGACAGCCTCATTCGGGAGACAGTTATCATTCCAGGCTTCCAAGGTGACCTGGATGACAGAGAGGTTGTCAGAGTTATAGTTTTCCCTCCGACGAGGGGCGGTATTATGGACAGGTGGTCCAGGAGGATACTGAGGTAGGCATGGCGCAGGATACTGATTAAGTTCAGTTGACGATACAGTCTAAGAAGTTTGGATTTAGAGTTCATTTATGAGCTAGGTCCCATCAGACATCCAGACACATTCTAAGACAGGTATTGCTCATTTCGGGAGATAGCTTTCTCCGCGAACTTGAGATATAGAGAGACATAGAAAGAAACATCAAAGCGGATCCACTCACTGAGGCTATTCCTCGAACGCAATAGTTTCGCAAACGAGCTTTGTGAGACTGACTAGTAGAGGAGTTGGGTGTTCGGTATCACACGGGCTGTGAGTATGCGACATCGCAATAATTAGCCTTGAGTGCAAGTGGGAGAGTGTTGGAGATAGTGCCCTCAGAGTCAATTATTGGATCACAGGCACGTGATTGCAATGATTGATGGAGGACCTATTCCGGTAGGACAGTCTTACTCAAGATGATAGTATGCTATCTGGTTTATCTTTATCATCGTGTACTGCTTTAGGTGACCTGACAGGTCGCTATTACACGTTGATAGAGCCCCTAGGATTCATGCTTGACTGCCAGCAGTATGAGGGCGATCATATACGTGGGAGCTGGTAGTCTATAAGCACATCCTTAAAAGGTACCCAGTCGTGGGAGTTTCGAGATAGGGCATCGATACTCCAGAGTAGACTAGTGTATACAGTCGAGACCCCGACGAGGGATGGTGGCCGGTCTCACAAGCCACTGGTGTCAGTTGGTTCACCTAAGATGTATACAGGTGCTCATTGGGTTATGAGTACATCGAACAGGACTCGCCGGGAACATGCAAGTTGGTCTTATACCTGACGTCAGATAGCAGTTCCCTGGTGATATGTGTACAGGTTAGTTCATCGACCTGAGGATCGTCATTTGTCTCGTGTGAGTTCCCACTGTACTTTGATTACTACCCTACCACGCTCAAAGGAGACGTGCAAACAGGTTTTAGTTGGGTACAGTCCCGAGCCACATGGAGGCAGTGAGCGGATCTTCAGGGGTTCGTCTCTCCCAGTATTGGGGGTGAGGTCGCGCTGTGTCTACGAGAGCCATTACACAAAGCCCTCAGCCGAGGCAGGAGATTTACTGGTAGGTATTCCAGTAGTATCTCAGGGTGTTCTGGGTTACACTCCGACACGACTTGTACCGCTTTTGGGGGTCTGACTTTTACCAACCCCCTAGGCCCGCTATGCGATGCTCATAGAAGAACGGACCGGACTGTACGGATTTTCTCACTGACAGGCTCAGTAGGGTGTCAGGATGAGTTCACTCACAGACGTCCCTTTTGGTCAATAGCTGGTGGCCCGTCATGTATGGCTAATACCTCTGACGTGCTAGTGGTTAAATCCACAGCCATAGTATTGACGAGTCTTTAGAGTTCCCCACAGAACAGTTGCTCAAGTTTTCGGGCGAAACGCTGTAGAGGCCGTATGGAGATATGGCAGGGTTCGATTAGATACGAGCGGTATTGCACGGATCCTGATCGGACGGTTTATACTAGCGGGCTTTGGTTTAAGCCGGATCCTAGTATTGTACGGTGTAGATTTTGTCTCATTGTATTTGTATTCGGTCAGAATACAAATGCGGGTGTGTATACACAGCAGCGGGGTTTTCCTCTAATTTATTACGGGTCCAGTTTTCTGGAGTTGCCAGTTTGCTTTCCGTTTCGGCCATTTTTCTTTGTATCTTTCATTGGCCGAAGATTGGTGGAGGAGGGCTTATTTGAATTTGTGCAAATTAGCATTGTGGAGGGTTGTCTTTACATATTCTTGTGTCATGATGGTTGCACCATCATTTGACTTGCTCACTTCATGATGGCTTGACTTCTAGTGATGAGATGTGAGATAGTGGTGGAGTGTTGGTTTTTGTTGGTGATGATTTTGTTCTCATAATGAATCATCATTCTTTCTTGCATGACACTCACCCTCCTCTCTCATTCTACCACCATGCTTGGCCGGCCATGCTTCTAAGGGGCTGTCCAGATTTTGAGAGTGGAATTTTTGTTCATTTCTTGCTACAAAAATTCCCTAGTTCATTGCAAAAGATTCATGGTTCATTTCCACCACCAAAAAGGCAATTTCCTAAACCCCAAATGAGACATGAGCTCTACAGTCATTCTACAGCAAACCTTGGGCACGTCGACTCGCCAACTTCGTGCCTAAGTTGCCTCGGACCAGAGGTGGGAGCCCGTAAAAGAAGCCGGCGATGTCGTGCCCTACCGGCGGCGTGGCGGAGACCGGAGATTCCGCGGGAGATCGGGACGACGACGTGAAGACCGAAGGACACGGATCACTCGGTATATCTCTCTACCCGCTCTTTAGTTAGCTAAGACTATGTTAATGGCCCGATCCGGGTTTATAGTGCGCGGTGGTGCCGGTATAAAAAGTTAAAGTAAATCATCGCTTCCGCATTCCGGCGTCGGATTGACGGCCGGGGCGCCGCTGTGCACTTACAGCTTGAGGATCAAGGGTCCCGATGAACATGTCCATGGCAGGAGATTCTTCAATGCGCTGTTCGCATTTAGACCATAGGTTCCGTCACTGGATTGCGTATTGGACCCAAGTTTTTTCCAGCTTTACCCTGGCATTGATTAATGTCGTAATTGGAGTGTGTTCGCTCGTGCTGGCGAAACGCTGTGTGAACAGCAGGTCCATCTCTGTGAATGTTTTTACGGAGTCATTTGGGAGCTCTGAGTACCATTCAAAGGTTGTTTCTGACAGGCTGCCAATGAACTGGCGAAGCAACAGTTTGTCGTCGCCTCCAGTGTTGCCGCACAGAGCTCGGAACTGTGTGACGTGCTGGTGAGGGTTGCCTGTCCCTTTTTACATATGGATCTTAGGGATCGTATATCCCAGTGGGTATTTGATTTGATCATACCGGCCGGGATACAGTCGTCCAGTTCTGACGATTTGGCCAGCAGCTTCATTAGCTTGATGAGCTCTTATTTGTAGAGAAATATAATAATCAAGGGCGGCCTTGAAGATCGTTTCCTCCTTAGCTGCCGATAAGGCCGGAGGAGGGTTTGATGTTTCCCCCCTGTCATCCTCGACGATTATTGGCAGATCTTCGGCCGGGGGTTCTGGCTGGATCATCATTCTAACTATTTCTTAGAATAAGAGAGCCATCTGCTTTATGTTTGCAGCTTGCTCAGCGGCTTCCTTGTCCTTTCTTTCGAGCACCCTTTGCAGGAACTCTGTATCAGTCTCTTGCTCTTGGCGTTGTTCAGCTTCTTTGTTCGGACTTTCTTTCTGTCCGGTAAGTGCTGCTATTTTAGTCAGTATTTCCTGGAGCTTTTGTTGTTGCTCCTGAGCTTTTGTCAGAGACCGAGTTTGCGGTCGGTGGCTCACAGAAGCACGGCTTACTTCTTTTCCTAAAGCCATGTAGACCGTATGTATTGTTATGCCCCCGGCCTTGGGGCATTTAGGTCTATCGTATTTGGAATTTGCCGTGGGCGGTAGTGTTTTCTCCAACCTCATTCTTTTATAGGAGATTGGAGTTGAAGGAGCCGTTATGACCGGCACCTTCTTAAGAGAAGCCTTTCGTTGTATAGCGTAGGAGTGATCTTTTTCTTGTCGAACCTTCGATTTCTTCGGTCGACAAGAGTAGTTCTGGTCAATCACAGAGTCCTGGACTTTTCGCCAGACCTTATGAATTTGCGAGGAGATCCGCTGATGAGGCTGCTCTGGCTTTGCCTGCACTGTAACTTCTACAGGCGGGGGTGATTTCTTTAGCACCGCTGTTGGAGAGTTTTTGCGCACCCTCTTAAGCTGTTCAAAATTGTTCCCAGTTGGAACAGCAACATCGAGTTCCACCATTGGAGCTGGTGGGGTGAGTCCAGAGGGGGAGTTGCCCCCAATTTCTCTCACTCGACGTCAGTGGCGACGTCGAGCGTGCCTTGTTGAAGGGACCGCCTCAGTTTTGGAAGCGGCTTTATCACGTCCCTGGTTTTGCTGAGGAGCCGCAATTAGTGTCAGCCTGTTGAAGACCAACGTCCTTGTTAAAGTTTGGGAAGGGCCGGCCAATCTTTCAAAGACCAACTTTCTGATGGGGGAAGCACTTTTGACGGCTTCGCCCGTAGCAGGAGTTGGGAGAGCTAGTTGTTTTGGGGTAGCCCCTTCAGGTATCATGAGCTTCTTTGCGGGCCCATTTGTGCTCTTTCTCAGCCTGTTGAAGACCGAGACGCCAGATTTGGATGGCCCATTGAGAAGGACCGTTGTGGTTTCCAGTCGATCAAAGACCGGCGTTTTGGGAGCTTCTTCTTGTGGCGCTGAGGCACCGAAACTCACCGGTGGGAGTATGGTCCAAAAAAACAATCCAGTAGTGGCTTGTGTGTGCCCCACTGGCATTGAAAAAATAGAGGCCGCATTAGGCCCATAAGTCGTTCCTCCAGTTGGGGTAGAGCGAGAGTTGCTGTTGCATGCAGTGCATTGAGAAGCCATCGATTTTCTGCACAGGAGCAAGACACCAAGTTTTAGTACCTCGAATTCAAGGGCAACCATAGCGAACCACGATTTTTTTTGCGAAACACGACACACAAAGTTTGGAGTGGAAAGAGGAAAGGTCCTACCGGGCATGCCAGAATCCGTTTACCGCCGAAAACAGAGGCGAACTAGGATTGAACGTCTTGCCTGAATTTGGGGGCAGATAGTATTTGGACTTATCCATCCACCTCTCCGAAAATACCAAGTTTATTTATGGCACCATATATCGGAGGTTTGGACAGACGCGACCATTGTAGCGTGACTTCATCAGATTCCGCCTCATTTATGAGGGGTTTTTGACTGTGGGGACGCTCTTCCCTGCATGCGCAAGCCCCTGCAGTTAATTACGTTATCGCATTGCGATAAGCACTTTCTCCTTCTCCAGCAGTTCACTTCGTGTCGTGTGTTATTTTGTTTGTTTTTGTTGCTCATGGAATGTATATAAAGACTAGTTTATGTCGTCGCCCGTAGGACGCGGATCATTCCAAATACGTATATTTTAGATTTGGGTTTGTTTTATTTAAGGACCATTAATCTAGTTTGAGATTAAGATCAACTTAAATATATGAGCATTTGGGCTCAATTTATTTTAACTAAGAATATGTTAGTCTTATTTGAGACTAAGATCAACTTAGTAAAATTATAAAGATCAATTTTATTTAAGATCCAACAACAGAGCATTTGGGTTCGGCTGTAAGAAACTTTTCAGAGAGACTTAGCCAATTTGGGCTTAGTTTGCTCAGTCCTTTTTTTTGTTCAAAAGTGCTAAGGACTTATTTGGGCTTTGCTTATTCAGCCCCTTTGTTTTTATGCAAAAGTGCTAAGCACTTGTTTGAAGCTCTGGCGCTCATATGAGTATTATGTGAACCCTTCAGTTATGGGCGCTGCCCAATCAGTGCTGAGCACTCAGCCGTTTTGGCTGTATATGAAGTGCTAAGAACTTTTGTATGGCGTCCACATGAGGAGCACATGCGGCGCAGGGCTCTGCCCAATCAGTGTTGAGCACTCAGTCGTTTTGGCTGTATATGAAGTGCTAAGCACTTTTCTATGGCGTCCACATGAGGAGCACATGAGGTGCTGGATGTTGCCCAATTAGTGCTGAGCACTCAGCCGTTTTGGCTGTATATGAAGTGCTAAGCACTTTCGTATGGCGTCCATGTGAGGAGCACGTGAGGCGCTGGGCGCTGCCCAATTAGTGCTGAGCACTCAGCCATTTTGGCTGTACAGGAAATGCTAAGCACTTTACTCAGCGCTCACGTGTATTTCACGTGAGGCGCTGGCCTTCTGTTTTGGGCGCCCACATGTTTTTCACGTGAGGCGCTGATTTCCTTTTGTTTTGGGAATCTGTTGAAGGCGCACATGTGGGAAGCAAGTGCGGTGCTAATGTTTTTTCCTTTTTAGAGATTAAATCTTTGTTAATGGTATTTTGACCATTAAGGACACCAAGATCTTTGTTTTGAAGATCTGCGATTAGTTTTTCTTCAAGAACTAAGTTCTTATGTCTTTTTCTTTTATAAGAACTAAGTTTCTTTTAGGGTTAAACCCTATTTTCTGAGGAATTAAATTCCCATAGGATAGGTTCTTTTCCTTTTTCCTTTCTTTTTTTAACCTAGTTCTTTTCTGAATCTTTGATTCTCAAGAACAAGATTTTCACGATGAGAATTAAATTCTCAACTTGTGGAAGACTTGTCTTGTGGATCTCAGATCCAGAGAAAAAACTAAGTTCTTGTGAAGGGTTAAACCCTTGGGTATGCTATGATAGGTAAAGGAGATGTTTTGATCTCTGTGGTTTCTCTACCTAGGGTTTGAGGGGAAAAGATCTTCTTCTCTATTGAGAATTAAATTCTTTGCTGTTTTTGAGAGCCTTCTGTATTTTTTTTTGCAGAAGCTTATGGAGGGTTTCCTCTATATGTCTGTCTCTTGAGACTTGAAGTCTTAGATCCTTTATATGGTGGAGGCAAATTGTTAATTAGTTTTGAGAAAATCTTTCATTGAGAGATTCCAATTGATTTAATTGGTCTCAAAATTTATTTGGGGAATTTTATCCACCGTTGGATCTGTTGGCTATAGTGCCCTCAAATCAATTATTGAATCGCAGGCACGCGATTGTGATGATTGAGAGAGGACCTATACGGAGAGAACAATCTTACTCGAGATGATAGTATGCTATCTGATTTGTCTTTATCATCATGTACAACATTAGGTGGCATTACAGATCACTATTACATGTTGATAGAGCCCATATGATTCTTTCTTGACTACCAGCATTATGATGGCGATCATATACGAAGGAGCTGGGTGGTCTATAAGCACATCCTTAAATGTCCCTAGTCATGGGAGTATCGAGACTGGGCATCAATATTCCGGAGTAGACTAGTGTATACTTATCGAGACCCCGACGAGGGGCGGTGGCCGATCTCACAAGCCATTAGTGTCAGTTAGTTACTTAAGATAGTATACATGTGCTCATTGGTTTATGAGTACACTGGACGGACACGCCGGGATCATGCTAGTTGGTATTATACCTATTGTCAGATAGCAGTTCCCAGGTGACATGAGTACAGGTTAGTCTGTCGGCCTGAGATCGTCATTTGTCTCATGTGAGTTTCCACTGTGCTTTGATTACTACCCTACCACGGCTCAAAGGAGTCGTGCAAACAGGTTTTAGTTGGGTACAACCCCGAGCCACATGGAGGCAGTGAGCGGATCGTCAGGGTTCGTCTCTCCCGGTATTGGGGATTGATGCGTAGTGTAGGGATGGCCATCACCAGAAATCCGTGGCCACGGTGGATGAGAATTACTGATTTGGATCAGTAGTTTCTTAGTAGGTGATAGGCTTCATACCGACACGAAATATCGCGTTATTAGGGGTCTGACTTTATCCACCCCCTAGACCCGATATACGATACTCTTAGACGAACAGACCGGACTGTATGAAGATTGTCACGGACAGGCTCAGTAGGGGTTTGGATGAGCTTGCTCGTCGGCCTTCATTTCGCTCAATACCTGGGTAGCCGTTACGTATAGCTAGTGCCGCTGACATGCTTGTAGTTAAACACACTGCCAGCATATTGATGAGTCTTTAGAGTCCCACACAGAGGGTTTCCCTGGTTATGGCGAAATGATGTAGTAGCCGTATTGGATACGTGCAGGGTTCCGATCGATCGATTGTAGTTTGTACCCGGAATTTCGATCAGACAGTTGATGATACTAGCCGGCTCGGGTTTGAGCTGGATTATTAAATCAGGTATTGATTTAATAATTTACATATATATATTTCGATATGTATATTCTAGTATTATGTTCTTTGTGTTATTTTATCTCTTTGGGTATTCATATTTCGGTACGAGTACATGTATGTATATACAGTAGAATGTAATCCGTGTTTTTCCGGAAAACATTCTAAAAGGTAGACACCTCATATTTTGGGTTTGACCATTTATTTGAAAATGGTAAATGAGGTAGAAATTGAGAATGGGGAGTATGGTGAGAACCATGCTTGCATAGTATGCACAAATGAATTTTTAATTCATTTGTGCATACTATTCAAGTATGGGTTGATTTAAAAAATGAAAGAAATGTTTTACAAAACCAATTCTTGATGTGAGAATTTTCTTCACTTGGTCACTTATTGGAAAAATGAGATGGTTCATTCTTGAGCTCTCTTCTCTCACCATTTGAGCTTCACTCCCACTCTCTTGAGTTTCCTTAGTTCATTCACCTTCAATCTCTACCTCCTCTCAACCCTCTCATGTGTTGAGATTCATGAGAGGAGGTGAGATGAGATAGATAAACACTTAGGCCACTACATCCTAGGCATTATAGACTAGCTTCCTAGAATTCCTAGTTGCTTCACTTGCTTTCGATGTGGAGCTAGAGCCATGAGCTACATCTCTCGGATAGATCATCTTCGACGGAGGAAGACCGGCGGCCAAGCTTGTTCGAGCACGCCTCAAGGAGCTAAGGAAGTTGATGGAAGACCGAAGGACTTGGTTCATTTGGTATAACACCTTTAACCCTTTAGTTTAGCTCTTTGTTATTTGATAGTGTAGGTTTATGGTTCGATCTTGAGAGGGTTTTGTTTGCGTCAAAATTTTAAATGCCAGTTTTTGGTCCGCATCGGCCATGGTAGATGGCCAGGGCGCAGACGAAAACCCAATATGGTATCAGAGCCACCCATAAACCAATACTAGCTAGTTTACACGAAGTTAGAATATCGATCGACACTTTTTTCCGAATCATTTTTCCAATTTAGCATGCTTTCTGCTGATTTTCAAACTTGCTCAAAAAATATTTCAGAGGGTCTTAAAAATCCGTGCAGGTAATTGTAGGGGACCACAAGAAATTTGGGCAATTGAACTATTAAAATGGCCGCGGAAGCGCCGCAATAAGTGCCTATTTGTGGCGGTTCCGCGGTCGTCTTGTGGACATATTTCTCCAAACTTCTTCTGGCACTCTCTCACTTGGAAAATTGATTTTTGTAATATTTGTTTTTGGCCCAGATTTGTTTAAAGTGCCGGTATGCATTTGGGGCCAATTTGGAAAAGTATAGTCGATCGAAATTTTAACTGTGTGTTTATCAGTACAAATGATGATATCTGCGACCGTGAATATTTTTGAGCGGTAAAACCCGGCTAGTTGCTATATGTTCAACTAGACGGGTTTGCGAACATAATATTCACGCTGATATTCTGTGTTGTGCTGATATTGTGGTTGGATTGTCGTGGTGGATAGCTTGGAGTGCAATGGTAGTAGTACAGATCAGATTCATTTGTATATTCAGTATTGCGGGGCGAGCATCCGACATGTGGACTGCCGTCTCTGCCAGTTTGTATATTCTTTTATTGGGGCACGACCGGGTTGAGGTCGATGTCGCCATTGTATATATTTTTCTTTTCTGTACTAGGATCACCCCGCGGTGGAGTGCACGAATAGCTGGGTTCTAGAGGGAAACGGGCCCGCATCTCATAGCGTTGAGATGGAAGGGGCCTTACTCTAGAATTGGCGGGCTATTCGCCACACTCATAGGGGGTATAGGTTGACCCACGGAGGGGCGCTCAAGTTACCGGATCCCGTGAAGTGCAGGGTGACCCATTCACTTTGTTGATTGGGGTTGTCTCACTTCTGGGATTGGCGGTTAACTTTCCGCGCTCATAGGGGTCTAGGTCTACATTGCACAGGCTATCCACATGACCGGGGAACGTCGGGTTTCATTTGCGGCTCAAAGGAAACCCAGGGCTCCAATTTTATCCACCACTCTGTGTTGCTGGCTGAGATTCTGTGATGTTACTTATATCATGCCTGGGACGAATGTTATATATATATATATATATTTATATTTAAATTTATATTTATATATACTAGTAGATGTTGTATATGTTTTGCATCTGCGCTAGTCCAGCCCCCGCTCTGTCGTTAGTTAAGTAACCTAACGAGTGATGACGGGGCCCAGTGGCGAATGCGAATGGCATTTACGTACATTTTATTTTCGTTCCTTTTCTGTGGTGTGATATGGATTAATTGATGGGACTGCGTTGATTCTGATCAATGCAAGGAAAGGTAAACCCAAATGATGATGTTGGAACCAAATTTTCAAAAATTGTTATTACAGGACATTTCCTTTTGCTTTGCACAGTGGTATTCGGTTCAGAATATCCAGCACCTCATTCGACGAGGCAAGAGCCGAGATCCCTTCATCGGGAGTGACCTCTTGGGCGAAAGTTTGCGTCATCGTAATAACTTGACTATAGTCGGCTCTTTTGCTTTGCATCGTAGTATTCAGTTTGGAATATCCTGCACCTCATTCGATGAGGAAAGAGCCGAGATCTTTTCACAGGGAGTGACCTCTTTAGCAAATGTTTGTGCCACTATATATTTGTAAAACCACTTGAGTTCCTTCAACAATATCAAGTTCATTACGTTAAAGGTTTTTCGCCAAAAACCACCCGTAGCCCTCCGTCATTTCGAATAAGTAGCATATAGTATTCGTGCGATGTTTGTTGGCCAAAGTAATGCATCGTGAACGGTAGCTGTGTGTTGCTTATCCGTAGCATTGGAAAATGCATTGGTTTAGGACAGTCGTACCACTTTTTTGGCCAAAGTCAAGGGTGTGTGCGGGTGGGTCTAAATCAATCTGGATAATGACGGGTAGAACTTAACTTGCGGGTTATGATTTGTTGGCCAAAGTCAAGGTCATAAACCGTTTGGGGTAAAAATCACATCGGGAGTTTCAAACATACAGGAAACATGCCAGGCATGCGCATACCTTCTGGAGTGTGGTGACTTGAGTGGCTTCCATCAAGTTATCATGCAATGATAGTTGGATCCCGATTCCTACTGATGAGTAGGTGTTACTCTTCGAGTGATTTTAGATGATCCCAACTAATTCTCCTTTTAAGGTTTGAAGGAGAATTCGAGAAAATAGTGGGAGACATCCTGATTAGATAAATTGATTAACCAATCTAATTTAGGTTAGAGTGCATACTGAGTGTTTCTTTTCTCTCTCTCTTTGGCAGCGACTATGACTGTACCTAAACTAAAACTCATGAACCAAGATAACCGAACCTTCTTAAAACACTTTGGCTTTTGGATTGTCAGAGTCACATAACTCATTGCCGCTCCTACTTTTCCTTTGCATTTCTCCTGAACATTCCGTATCACTACGAAGATCCACATTTATTGGATACGCCATCGTATAGTTACATACGAACTTGAAGGAACTTGTTCCAGTTCGAGGATGGTTTCCGGTTCTGGAAAAATCGAATAGGATTATTCAGTTGTCTTTTCCCTTTACCTTCTCTCAGGTTGCGAGGGCTACGCTTATTAGAGAGTCTTCTTCCAAACCTTTGGCTGGTGCTGAAAGGTAGGGAAGAAAGAAAACCATTTAGCCTAAGGGTGGTGTACAGAAGGTAATAAGTAAAGATAAATAAAGGGATTAGAATGAGGGCAAAGGAAATTGCGACTACTATCATTCACGACCAAGCCGCGTATATCATTGCCACTCCTACCTCCACTTTGCATTTCTCCGGAACACTCCGTATCACTATGAAGATCCACATTTATTGGATATGTCATCGTATAGTTACATACGAACTCGAAGAAACTTGTTTCAGTTCGAGAATGGTTTCCGGTTCTGGAGAAATTGAATATGATTATTCGGTTTCCTTTTCTCTTTACCTTCTCTCAGGTTACGAGAGATCCTAGTATTAGGAGAGCACTTATTACGCTTATTGGATAGTCTTCTTCCAAACCTTAAGCAGGTGCTGAAAGGTAGGGAAGGAAGAAAACCATTTGGCCTAAGTAAGGTGTACAGAAGGTAATAAGTAAAGACATATAAAGGGATTGGAGTGAGGGTAAGGAAATATACGGTTACTGTTGGATATAGTGCCCTCTAAGTCAATTATTGGATCGCAGGTACGTGATTGCAATGATTGAGGGAGGACCTATACCGATAAAACAGTCTTACTCAAGATGATAGTATGCTATCTGGTTTGTCTTTATCATCATATATATGTTGATAAAGCCCATAGGATTCTTGCTTGACTACCAGCAGTATGATGGCAATCATATATGTGGGAGCTGGGGTCTATAAGCACATCCTTAAAGTGTCCCTAGTCACGGGAGTTTCGAGACAGGGTATCGATACTCCAGACTAGACTAGTGTATACATTCGAGACCCCGACGAGGGGCGGTGGCCGGTCTCACAAGCCATTGGTGTTAGTTGGTTCACCTAAGATGTTTACAGGTGCTCATTGGGTTATGAGTACACCGGATAGGACTCGCCGGGAACTTGCTGGTTGGTATTATATCTAGCGTCAGATAGCAGTTCCCTGGTGACATGTGTACAGGTTAGTTCATCGACCTGAGGTCGTCATTTGTCTCGTGTGAGTTCCCACTGTGCTTTGATTTATACGCTACCACGAGTCAAAGGAGTCATGCAAACAGGTATATTTTGGGTACAGTCCCGAGCTACATGGAGGCAGTGAGCAGATCGTCGGGGATTCGTCTCTCCCGGAATTGGGGATGAGATCGCGCTGTGATTAGAAATGCCATTACACGAAATCCCTGGCCAGGGTAATCGAGATTTACTGGAAGGTATTCCAGTAGTATCTCAGTGTGTTCTGGGCTGCTCTCTGACACGACTTATACTGCTATTAGGGCTCTGACGTTTACCGGCCCCCTAGGCCGTATAAGCAATACTCAAAGACGAATAGACCGGACTGTACGGATATTGTCACTGTCAGGCTCGGTAGGATTTCTGGATGAGTTCGCTCGTCAGCTTCCCTTCCAATCAATACATAGGCAACCGTTACGTACAGCTAGTACCTCTGACGTGCTAGTGGTTATACCCAGTGCCAGTATGTTGATGCGTCATTAGAGTCCCTCACAGACACTTTCCCAAGTTCGGGCGAAACGTTGTAGATGCCGTATGGTTTTATGGCAGGGTTCGGAAAATGCACGTGCGTTTTCGCACGCATCATTTTTCGGGCAGATAATACTAGTAGGTTTTGGTTTAAGCCAGATCCCAGTATTATACTGTGTAGATATAATATCTTTGTCTCAGTTGCATTTGTATTCGGTTGTAAGACAAATGCGGGTATGTTTATACTATTACGGGGTTATCCTGAAATTCGTTTCAGGATCACTTTTGGAAGTTGCCAGTTTCCAGTTTTCTATCGTCCGTATTTAACATTCGGTTAAATACGGATTTATCTTTTCATCACTTGGGTGAGTCATGGTTCTAGAAGATTCTAGAAATGGTGACTAGGATTAGTGACTCATCATGGCATTGATTATTTGGTTACTAGGTTTTCATGACTCATTAAGCATTAATTGATTCATTTATTGTGTTCATACTTGGTGTCATTTGTGAGTCATTCTTTCTTTAATGAAATGATAAGTATGATAGCTTATGGTCACCCTCCCTTGTTCCTACACTCACCCCCTTCCTCTCTATATATGGCCGGCCACCCTATGGTGAGGGTTATGGTTGCTTGAGAGAAAAAGATGAGAGTTTAAGTGTATGGAAATTTGATAGATACCCATTTCACATTTCCACCCGATCCAAAAGGCAACTTCATTAACCGTTCGTCCATACCTTTGGACATAAGGAGACAAAGTGTTCTACTCATTCTCTACAACATCTTGGTCGTCTCTTTTAGCAAACTTGACGACCGAGTTGCCTCGGTTCAGAGGCGGGAGCCCGTTTAAAGATCCGTCGACGTGGTGCCACCTGGACGACGAGACTGGAGTTTCAGGAGATCGAAGCTGCCGCAACATAGCGTGGGATGATGGTTGAAGACCGAAGGACTCGGATCGTTCGGTATAACATTTCTACCCACTTGCATTTTGTTGGTTTAGCTTTAATGACAGATCCGGGTTATAGTACGCGATAGCGCCAGTCGTAAAAGTTTTGTTCCGCATAGCGTCTGTTAGACGGCCGGGGCGCTACCGTTGATTTACAGTAGTATCAAAGACTCACCATTAAGCTATCCTAACTTGTGCTAACGCGTTTAAAAGATCGATCGAACGGAATTTCCGAAACTACATTTTTCTGTACAAAAGGTTTCTGTTGATTTTTAAACTGTTCTAAAAATTATTTTGCATATCACAGAAAAATAAGCAGGCTTTTTTAAGCAATCCGTACAAATTTGGTCACGTGATCCCATATAACCACCGCGGATCCGCGGCGGTTTAGTGGGAACAGTGCTCCAAAATTGTACAGGGGTTTCTTCATAGGGAATTGTGGTTTCTGGTACTGTTCTTTTGGGCCCAGATTTTATTACTGTACAGCAGATGTACGTGGAGCCCACTTCGGGAAATTTTTTCGATCGAAATTTTAAACTTGTTAGTATGCAGTATTTACATTATATCTCCGACCGGGAATGTCATTTGATCGGTAAACCGCGTCTGATTGCTATAGTTCTTTTAGACGGGTTTGCGAACGTGACATTCGCGTTGATGTTCTGTGTTGTGCTGTGATGTTGCGAATTTGTCGTGGTGGATAGCAGGGTGCAATGATAGTGCAGTTTGGATTTATTTGTACATTTGATATTGCGGGGCGAGCGTCCAATATGTGGACTGCCGTCACTGCCTGATTGTATATTATTCTTTTGGGGCACGACCGGGTTGAGGTCGATGTACCCGTTGTACATATTTTTATTTCTGTACTAGGTTTATCCCGTGAAGGAGTGCATGGATAGCCGGGTTCTGGAGCGAAACGGGTCCGTATCTCATAGCTTTGAGAGGCAAAGGGACCTCACTCTAGAATTGGCAGACTATTCGCCGCACTCGTAGGGGGTACAGGTTGACCCAAGGAGGGGTGCTCAATTTACCGGATTCCGTAAAGTGCCGGGTGTTCCATTCACTATGTTGTGGGGACCACCTCGCTTCAGGTTTTGGCGGGTAACTTGCCGCACCCGTAGGGGTCTAGGTTTCATTGTACAGGCTATCCACACGACCAGGAGAACGTCGGGTTTCAGTAGAGGCTCTGTGAAACCCGGGGATCCCAGATTATCTGTATTGTTCTATAATGCTTATTACTTTTCTGTAATGTTGCATATTATCACGCCTAGAGCGATTATTGTATATTGGTATATATACTATTAGATGTTGTATATGTTTTACACCCGTGCTAGTCCAGCCCCCGCTCTGTCGTTAGTTAAGTAACCTAACGGGTGATGACGGGACCCAGTGACGAATGCGAATGGCATATACGTACATTTTATTTTCATTCTTTTCTGGTGTGATTGACTGATGGGACTGCATTGATTCTTATCAATGCAAGGATAAAACAAACCTATATTTGATGTTGTTGGAACACATTACAAAGACGTTTCCTTTTGTTTTGCATAGCGGTATTCAGTTAGAATATCCTGCACCTCATTCGACGGGGCAAAGGCCGAGATCCCTTCACCCGGAGTGACCCCTTAGGCAAAAGTTTGCGTCAGGGTAATAACTTAAATATAGTCGATTACAAGTTGCTTTGCATCACGGTATTCAGTTAGAATATCCTGCACCTCATTCCACGAGGAAAGAGCCAAGATCCCTTCACTGGGAGTGACTTCTTTAGCAAAAAGTTTTCGCCACTATGTTTTATAAAAAGCTATCAGGTTCTTTCAACGAGATCAAGTTCATTACGTTAAAGGTTTTTCGCCAAAAACCAGCCGTAAACCTCCGTCATTTCTTATGGATGGTCAGTAGTATTCAAGCTATGTTTGTTGGCCTACGTCAAGGCGTAGTGTTTGGTAGCTGCTGGGTATTCATTTCTTGCATAAATAGATGCATTAGTTTAGGACAGACGTACAGCCTTGTTGGCCTACATCAAGGGCATGTACGATGACCTAAATTAATCAGGACAACGACGGGTAGAACTTGACATGTGACTTATGATTTGTTGGCTTACGTCAAGGTCATAAGAGCATGGGATAAAAATTATATCGGGAGTTTCAAATATACAGGAAACTTGCAAAACTTGAGCATACCTTCTGGAGTGTGCTAACGTGAGTGGATACCGTCACGTTATCATGCGATGAGAGTTGGATCCCGATTCCCACTGATGAGTTGGTTTATTCTTCGGGTGATCCCGATTGATTCTTCTTTCTGGTTTGGAGGAGAATTTGAGATAACGGTGGGAGGTTTCCTAATTAGATAAAGTGATAACCATTCTGATCTAGGTTAGAGTGCACGCAGAGTGTTTCTTTTCTCTCTCTTTATTTGGCAGCGATTTTTTGACCGACCCTAGATTATAACTCAGTGACCAAGTTGACCGAACCTTCTTAAAATACAGGCTTTTGGATTGTCTTTAGTTGCATAAGTCATTGCAGCTCCTTCTTTTACCCTTTGTATTTCTCAGAACACCCCGTATTACTACGGACATCCACTTCCATTGGATAGATCCATCATATGGTTATATACGAACTCGAAGGGACTTCTTCGAGGATGGATCCAGGTTCAGGAGAAATAGAATTGGTTTATTCAGTTGTCTTTTATTATCACCTTCTCTCAGGTTGCGAGGGCTCCTTGGTTTAGGAGAGTATACCTATTACGCTTATTGGATAGTCTTCTTCCAAACCATAGGCAGGTGCCGAAAGGTAGGGAATGAAGAAAACCAATTAGCCTAAGTAGGGTGTGCAGAAGATAATATGTAAAGACAAGATAAAGGAATTAGAAAGAGGGCAAAGTAAATTGCGACTGCTAACATTCACGACCAAACCACGTGTTTCATCGCCACTCCTACTTCACTTTTGATTTCTCCAGAACAACCCGTATCACTACGAACATCCAATTCCATTGGATAAATCCATCGTATGGTTATATACGAACTCGAAGGATATTTTTTTGAGGATGGATTCCGTTTCAGGAGAAATAGGAATAAGGTTTATTCAGTTATCTTTTATCAACACCTTCTCTCAAGTTGCGAGTACTCCTAGGATTAGGAGGGTACACCTATTATGCTTACTGGATATTCATCTTCCAAACCATAGGCTGGTGCCGAACGGTAGGGAAGGAAGAAAACCATTTAGCCTAATGATGGTGTACAGAAGGTAACGACTAAAGACAAATAAAGGGATTTGGAAAGATGGCAGGAAAATATACGGTTAAAGTCATGAATTGGATTATGGAAGAGGCATTACTAGGAATACCAGGATACCCCTTCGAAACATTTTCATGTTTCAGTTACACTGTGCATTGTTAATTAAAAACTAATTTCCCAATTAAACCGTTGCTCCAGAGTATGTATTTACCAGGTATGATTCTCACATCTGTATGGTTTTACAGATGTTGAGTGGGAGTAAGTTATTGGGAATTAGGTGATCATCCTCATTATATCGGAATTCGGTATAATTGGTGATATTTGAGGAAATCGCCTGGGTACAGTCTTCAACCTACGACATACAGGTTATGAGTTATTAAACTCAGCGGACTTATACAGAGTATTGTATGTTGTCCAGTGTCCATCAGGACAAAGGGGTTGGTCCTCGTACTATATTCTATTTACTTGTGACTTCTCTAGTTTTTAGACAAGTGTTTCGTAGAAATACAATGTCTAAGTATTGAGAAGTTGCGGGTATAGGAATAAAGTAGAAAACCATGTGTCACAAGTATCGGGATTCTTCAAAGAAATCAAAGATGTAGATTCTTGTGATTGGTATTCAGTCGATAGTAATGGTTTTGAGAAACTTGTTTCTCTTTCAGGTTACTCATAATTGGATGGATTCCTAAGTTGAGTAATGCTGATTAGCCTCTCTCCATTAAGTTGATATGCACTGGAGACAGCTGCATGATTTGAATCTGGTTCCAATTAAATAAGTGACAAAGTTTCTATATTGGATATAGAATGGATCATATCTTAACGATGTTAAGGTACGGGGAGTTGTCTAGCTTATGCTTAAAACCAGATACTGGATAACTCAAGGCACGTCTCTGTAATGGCAGTTTGCGGGTTGACCCTAGCTTTGACAAGGGTTGATTTTTACCATCTGGAAGATCAATAGTGATATTGTTCTTGACTTGCCACAGTTTTAATAAAATGGATTTTTTTCAGAAAACAGTAGTGGGAGTATGGTAGAACTGGAAGTGATTCCAGAACCGTAAACGATTACGAAAAATTTAATAGGACCTATATATTCAATCAGGATTGACATTCCAATAGCCACTCCGCAGATATGGTGGGTAACCTCAGACACCCGAGAGGTACTCCGGTAGCCTTAAGGAAGGTGGCAGGGAGGTTCTTGTTTACCCAGACTTGACACTACTGTTGTTCCAGACTAATGAGACCCGGCAGGAGAATATGTATAGCGTCGTTCTAAACTAGTTTTAGAAGTACACGTATATATTATTCTGCCAGAGGGTTGTTGTAGTCAGTGGGAGCAGCGGAAGCATAGTGGGCAAGTAGCTAGTATCTATTTATAGACTTGAGCAGAAATAGCGGAGAAAGATCATCTAATTTTGATATGACAGTCATGGTTTTGACTTCATCAGAATAGGGGAAGGATCTGTTAAGAAGGTAGTAGGGTGTGATGTCCTGGTATTTGGATGACATACACAGAGTAGGAAGTAAAATACCTATACTACGATCGGTTGTACTGTGGTCGTCACACAGTTGTTTCTCCACAAAGGATATGGATATAATATCTGACATTCTGGTTACTAGATCTATGGTTTTAGATCTAGATTTGGGTAGTTTCCCAATGTGGGTACTTTGACAGTATTCTAATAGTATTTTAGAATAGATGACTCCTAGCATGGTGGTGTACCTGCAGGTGATGGAGTCACCCTCTCTAAAGGTGTCTTACAGACTAAAGGGGAGAGGGACGTGCATGATTGGCAGATCACTTGCTTAAGCAATTGAGTCAATCGTGAGATGTCAAGTACCACACCAGATGTTGTTTTTGCACTAGATGCGATAAGTTTATATTAATCCAATCCTGGAGAAACATAAGGAAGCAGTTTAAGAACATAAGTGAATGTTCTGTGGATTTGATGACGGCGGCCTCCTTTGGGAGACGGTTATCATTCCACGCTTCAAAGATGACATGGATGACAGAGTGATTGTCAGAGTTATAGTTTTCCCTCTGACGAGGGACAGTATTATGGACAGATGGTCCAAGAGGATACTGTGGGAGGCATGGTGCTTGATACTGATTAGGTTCAGTTATCAATACAGTCTAAGAAGTTTGGATTTGGAGTTCATTTATGAACTAGGTCCCATCAGATATCCAGATATATTCTAAGACAGGTATTACTTCGGGAGATGGCTTTCTCCGCGAATTTAAGATTTAGAGAGACACAGAAAGAAACACCGAAGCAGATCCACTCACTGAAGCTATTTCATAAACACAATAGTTTTGCAAACGAGTTTTGTGAAACTGATTAGTAAAGGAGTTGGATGTTCGGTATCACACGAGCTGTGAGTACGCGACATCGCAATAATTAGCCTTAAGTGCAAGTGGGAATTGTTGGATATAGTGCCCTCTAAGTCAATTATTGGATCGCAGGTACGTGATTGCAATGATTGAGGGAGGACTTATGCCGATAGAACAGTCTTACTCAAGATGATAGTATGTTATCTGGTTTGTCTTTATCTGTTGGAGATAGTACCCTCAGAGTCAATTATTAGGTCACAGGTACGTGATTGCAATGATTGATGGAGGACCTATCCCGGTAGGACAGTCTTACTCGAGATGATAGAATGCTATCTGGTTTACCTTTATCATCGTGTACCGTTTTAGGTGACCTGACAAGTTGCTATTACACGTTGATAGAGCCCCTAGGATTCTTGCTTGACCACCAGCAGTATGAGGGCGATCATATAAGTGGGAGCTGGGGTCTATAAGCATATCCTTAAATGGTCCCTAGTCGTGAGAGTTTCGAGACAGGGCATCGATACTCCAGAGTAGACTAGTGTATACAGTCGAGACCCCGACGAGGGGCGGTGGCCGGTCTCACAAGCCACTGGTGTCAGTTGGATCACCTAAGATGTATACAGGTGCTCATTGGGTTATGAGTACACCGGACAGGACTCGCCGGGAACATGCTAGTTGGTCATATACCAGACGTCAGATGGCAGTTCCCTGGTAACATGTGTACAGGTTAGTTCATCGACCTGGGGATCGTCATTTGTCTTGTGTGAGTTCCCAATGTACTTTGATTACTACCCTACCACGGCTCAAAGGAGTCGTGCAAACAGGTTTTAGTTGGGTACAGTCCCGAGCCACATGGAGGCAGTGAGCGTATCTTCAGGGGTTCGTCTCTCCCGGTATTGGGGGTGAGGTCGTGCTGTGTCTAGGAGAGCCATTACACGAAGCCCTCGGCCGAGGCAAGGAGATTTACTGGTAGGTATTCCAGTAGTATCTCAGGGTGTTCTGGGCTACACTCCGACACGACTTGTACCGCTTTTGGGGGTCTGACTTTTACCAACCCCCTAGGCCCGCCATGCGATACTCATAGACGAACGGATCGGACTGTACGGATATTGTCACTGACAGGCTCAGTAGGGAGTCAGGCTGAGTTCGCTCACAGACGTCCCTTTTGGTCAATACCTGGTAGCCCGTTATGTATTGGCTTATACCTCTAACGTGCTAGTGGTTAAATCCACAACCAAGGTGTTGATGAGTCTTTAGAGTCCCCTACATTCAGTTACTCAGCTTTCGGGCGAAAAGTTGTAGAGGCCGTATGGAGATATGGCAAGGTCCGATCAGATACGTGCGGTATTGCACGCATCAGGATCGGACAGTTTGTACTACAGGCCGTATGGATATATGGCAGGGTTCGATCAGATACGTGCGGTATTGCACGGATCAGGATCGAACGGATATTACTAGCCGGCTTTGGTTTAAGCCGGATCCTAGTATAGTACAGTGGAGATTTTGTCTCATTGCATTTGTATTTCGATCGGAATACAGATGCGGGTGTGTATGCACAGTATCGGGGTTTTCCTGTAATTTATTACGGGACCAGTTTTATGGAGTTGCCAATTTGCTTTCCGTTTCGGCCAATTTCCTTTGTATCGTTCATTGGCCGAAGATTGGTGGAGGAGGGCTTATTTGCATTGTTGCAAATAAGTATTTGTGGAGGGGTTCTTTGTATATTCTTGTGTCATGATAGCTTTTCATTGACCTTGACTTCTTGACTTCTTCTTGTCATGATGACATGACTTTTGTGGACATGATTGTTGATGATGGGAGATGATATGGTTGTTGAGTGAGGACTTTTCTTGGTGATCATTATTTTCCATATGATAACTTTTCCTCTCTCTCTCTTTTGTATGATATGAGTATGGCTCCCATTTTTGATACTCCCACACTCTCTCATTTCACCTCTCCACCATTGTCATGGCCGGCCAAGCATTAGAGGGGCTGTCCCAATTTTTACATGAGGGGATTACACTCATTTGGCTTTGGAAAAATCCTACAAGTTCCATCTCCAAACTCCATAGTTCATCCCTCCACCAAAAGGCAATTCCTACAACCCCAAAATGAGACTTGAACACTACACATTCTACAGCAAATCTTGGGCACGTCGACTAGCCAGCTTCGTGCCCGAGTTGCCTCGGCATTGAGGTGGGAGCCCGTAAAAGAAGTAGGTGATGTGGTGCACTTCCGGCGACGAGGAGGAGACGGGACATTCCGCAGGAGATCGGGACGACGACGAGAAGACCGGAGGACTCGGATCTGTCGGTATATCTCTCTTCCCCATCTTGTAGATAGCTAGGACTAATTAATGGTTCGATCCGGGTATTAGTGCGCGGCGGTTTGCCAGTTCAAGAAAAATTTAAAGTTTATCACCGCTTCCGCATTTGGCCGTCGGATTGACGGCCGGGGCGCCGCCGTGCACTTACAGTGGTATCAGAGTCTCGCCATTAACTTAGTCTAGCTTGGTTTAATGTGTTTTGCTTTTCCGATCGACCAAAATTCCAAAATCTACATTTTTGCTAGCGACAGTTTTCTGTTGAAATTTTTTGGTCTCCAAAAATTTTTCAGGTTGTATAAAATTGATGTACTGGAGATTATAAGCCCACTGTAGAAATTCGACATAGTAAGTCGACCAACAGAGAGCGGAACCGCGGCAAAACCCCTCCTTGGGCCGCGGTTCCGCCGCCGAATAGTGTCCTTACTGTATCAATTTTCTTCAGTTGCTTTCTGGGGTGAAAATTGGGGTTTTGGAATATTAATATTGGGCCCAGAATTTCCTGATCTGCTACAGTAATGCTTGGGGGCCCACTTGTTAAAATTTGATTGATCGGATATTTTAAACACATTATTTCACAGTATTTACATTATATCTGCGACCGTGAATGTCACTCGATCGGTAAATCCGGTCTAACTGCTATAGCCCGGTTAGACGGATTTGCGAACGTGACTTTCACGTTGATGTTCTGTTTTTGCTGTGATGTTGCGGATCGGTCGTGGGGGATAGCCTGGATGCAATGCTAGTACAGTTGTGGTTGTATTATGTACATTTGATATTGCGGGGCGAGCGTCCGACATGTGGACTGCCGTCACTGCCTGATTGTATTAATATTTTGGGGCACGGCCAGGTTGCGGTCGATGTACCCGTTGTATGTATATTTTACTTTCTGTACTAGGATTGTCCCGCGGAGGGGTGCACGGATAGCCGGGTTCTAGAGGGCAACAAGCCCGCATCTCATGGCATTGAGACGGAGGGGGCTTCACTCTAGGATTGGCGGGATATTCGCCGCACTCGTAGGGGGTACAGGTTGACCCAGGAGGGGTGCCCAAGTTACCGGATTCCGTGAAGTGCTGGGTGGTCCATTCACGGAGCTGAAGGGGGCTGCCTCGCTTCAGGTTTTGGCGGGTGACTTGCCGCGCCCGTAGGGGTCTAGGATTTCATTGCACAGGCTATCCACACGACCAGGGGAACGTCGGGTTTCAGCGGCTCTGTGAAACCCGGGGATCCCAGATATCTGTATTGTTTCTGTGATGCTGTACATTTTCTGTGATGTTGCATTTTATCACGCCTTGAGCGAATATAATATATTGGTATATATATTATTAGATGTTGTATATGTTTTGCATCCGCGCTAGTCCAGTCCCCGCTCTGCCGTTAGTTAGCTAACCTAATGGGTAATGACGGGACCCAGTGGCGAATGCGGATGGCATATACGTACATCAGTATATTTTCGTTCTTTTTGGTGTGATCAATTGATGGGACTGCGTTGATTCGGATCAATGCAAGTTAAAAACAAACCTAATCTGATGTTGTTGGAACACTTTTCAAAAGCTGTTATTGCAAGGACGTTCACTTTTGTTTTGCATCGCGGTATTCATTTGGAATATCCTGCTCCTCAGTCGACGAGGCAAGGGCCGAGATCCCTTCACCGGGAGTGACCCCTTGGACAAAAGTTTGCGTCAGGGCATTAACTTCACTATAGCCGATTACTTTTGCTTTGCACCGTGGTATTCAGTTGGAATATCCTGCACCTCATTCTACGAGGAAAGAGCCGAGATCCCTTCACCGGGAGTGACCTCTTTAGCAAAGGTTTTCGTCACTATATTTTTAAAAGCTATCCGTTCCTTCAACGATATCAAGTTCATTACGTTAAAGGTTTTCGCCAGAAACCATTCGTAGCCCTCCGTCGTTTCAGACGGGTAGCACGTAGTATTCATGCTGTGTTTGTTGACCTTCGTCAAGGCATAGTGTATGGTAGCTGCTTGTTACCTTTCTGCTGCATAGATAGATGCGTTGGTTTGGGACAGTCGTATAGCCTTGTTGGCCTTCGTCAAGGGCTTGTACGGGTGGATTCAAATTAACCTGGATAATGACGGGTAGAACATGACATGTGACTTATGATTTGTTGACCTTCGCCAAGGTCATAAGAGCATGGGGCAGAAATCACATCGGGAGTTTCAAAAGTACTGAAACTTGCCAGATATGCGCATACCTTCTGGAGTGTGACACCGTGAGCGGATTCCGTCACGTTATCATGCGATGATAGTTGGATCCCGATTCCCACTGATGAGTTAGTTTACTCCTCGGGTGACCCCGACTAATTCTTCTTTCAGGTTTGGAGGAGAATTTGACGGTACAGTGGGAGGTTTCCAGATTAGATAAATTGGTAACCATTCTGATCTAGGTTAGAGTGCACGCTGAGTGTTTCTTTTCTCTCTCTCTTTGGCAGCGACCATTGACCCGACCCTAAGACTATGACTCAGTGACCAAGTTGACCGAACCTTCTTAACACTGGCTTTTGGATTGTCAGAGTTGCAAACCTCATTGCCACTCCTACTTTTACCCTTTTCTCCAGGACACCCCGTATTACTACGAACGTCCACTTCCATTGGACAAAACTGTCGTATGGTTAGATACGAACTCGAAGGAATTTATTCGAGGATGGTTTCAGGTTCTGGAGGAAACGGATAGGACTATTCAGTTGTCTTTTCCTTTTACCCTCTCTCAGGTTACGAGTACTCCTTGGTTTAGGGGTAGTACACCTATTATGCAAATTGGATAGTCTTCTTCCAAACCATAGGCAGGAGCCGACCGGTAAGGAATGAAGAAAACCAATTAGCCTAACGATGGTGTACAGAAGGTATTAAGTTAAGACAAATCAAGGGATTAGTAAGAGGGCAAAGTAAATTGCGACTGTATATTCACGACCAAACCAGGTATTTCGTTACCACTCCCACATCACCTTTGTATTTCTCCAGGACACTCCGTATCACTACGAAGATCCACAGTTTATTGGATACTCCATCGTATGGTTATATACGAACTCGAAAGGAACTTGTTCCGGTTCGGGGATGGATTCTGGTTCAGGAGAAATAGGAATACGATTTATTCAGGTGTCTTTTATCTTCACCTTCTCTCGCATTGCGAGTGTTCCTAGGATTGGGACAGTACACCCATTATGCTTATTGGATAGTCTTCTTCCAAACCATAGGCTGGTGCCGAACGGTAGGGAAGGAAGAAAACCATTTGGCCTAAAGGGGTGTGCAGAAGGTAAAGACTAAAGACATATGAAGGGATTTGGAGAGGTGGCAAAGAATTACACGGTTACAGTTGTGAATCTGGATAATGGAAGAGGCATTACTAGGAATACCAGGATACCCCATCAAGACATTTCAATGTTTCAGTTTCACTGTGTAATGTTAAAAGAAAACTGATTTCCCGATGAGATACTTACTCCAGGGTATGTATTTACCAGGTTTGATTCTCATATCTGTATGGTTTTACAGATGATGAGTGGGAGTAAGTTATTGGGAATTGGGTGATCATCCTCATTCTATCGGGATTCGTTGTAATCGGTGATATTTGAGGAAGTCACCTGGGTTGTTTGCCGGATGACAAATATTTGGTTTTGAATATCCTCTGTTATGCACCAATTTCAAATTGATATATCTGTACGTCTATTTTCATAGAGTGAGATGTACCTTTTGAAATTATGTCTACGACATTTACCTATATCAGTGGATGGTTAGGTAAGGAGCATTAAACAGCGGTGTAATTCTTCTTAACCATAAGTACAGTTTTCAACCTACAACACACAGTGAATGAGTTATCAGACTCAAGGGACTTATACAGAGTATTGTATGTTGTCCAGGGTCCATCAGGACAGAGGGGTTGGTCCTCGTACTATATTCGGTTTACTTATGACTTCTCTAGTTTTTAGACAGGTGTTTCGTGAAAACACAGGGTCCGAATTTGGAGAAGTTATAGGTATTTGAATAGAGTAGAGAACCAGGTGTCGCAAGTATCGGGATTCTTCAAAGCGATCGAAGATGTAGACACTTGTGTATGGTATTCAGTTAATAGTAATGATAAAGAGAACTTGCTTCTCTTTCAGGTTACTCATAATTGGAAGTGTTCCTAAGTTGAGTAACGCTGATCGGCCTCCTTCCATTTAGTTGACATGCACTGGAGACAGTTGCATGATTTGGATCTGGTTCAATTAAATGAGTGCCTCTGGTCCTATATGGGATATAGAACAGTTCGTATCTTAACGATGTTAAGGTACGGGGAGTTGTCCGGCTTATGATTAAAACCAGACTCTGGATAACTCAAGGCACGTTTCTGTAATGGCTGTTTGTGGGTTGACCCAGGCTATGACGAGGGTTGACTTTCTACCATCTGGATGAACAATAGCAATATTGTTCTAGACTCGCCACAGTTTTATTAAAAATGGATTTTTTCAGAAAAACAGTAGTGGGAGTATGGTAGAACTGGAAGTGATTCCAGAACCACAGACGATTACTGAAGATTTTATAGGAACCTAAAGATTCAATCTGGTTTGACATTCCATTGGCCACTCCGCAGATAAGGTGGGTAACTTCAGGCACCCGAGAGGTACTACGGTAGCCTCAAGGACGGTGACAGGGAAGTTCTTGTTTACCCACAATTACCATTGCTGTTGTTCCAGGCTGCGAGACCCGGCGGGAGGATGAGTATAGCGTCGTTCTAAACTAGTTTTAGAAGTGTACGTCTATATGACTCTGCCAGAGGGTTGTCGTAGTCAGTGGGAGCAGCGGAAGCATTGGTGGACAGGTAGCTTATGTCTATTTATAGACTAAAGCAGATGTAGCGGAGATAGATCATCTATTTCTGACGTGACAGTCATGGGTTTGACTTCATCAGAATAGGGGATGGATCTGTTGAGAAGGTAGTAGGGTGTGATATCCTGGTATTTGGATGACATACACAGAGTAGGAAAAGAAACTCCTATACTACAGTCGGTTATACTTTGGTCATCACACAGTGGTTTCTCCATAAAGGGAATGGATTTTATATCAGACATACTGGTTACTAGATCTATGGTTTTAGATCTAGATTTGGGTGGTTTCCCAATCGGGGTACTTGACAGCATTCTAAGAGCATTTAGGATGGACGACTCCTGGCATGGTAGTGTACCTGCAAGTAATGGAGTCACCCTCTCTAAAGGGGTCTTACAGACTAAATTGGAGAGGGATGTGCATGATTGGCAGATCACTTGCTCAGGCAATTGAGTCAATCGTGATATGTCAAGTACCACACCAGATGTTGTTCTTGCACTAGATGCAATAAGTTGATATTGATCTAATCCTGGAGAAACAGTCGGAAGCAGTTTTAGAACATAAGTGGATGTTCTAGGGATATGATAACGACAGCCTCATTCGGGAAACAGTTATCATTCCAGGCTTCCAAGGTGACATGGACGACAAGGAGGTTGTCAGAGTTATAGTTCTCCTTCTGACGAA
The DNA here is from genome assembly GCA_030015575.1 of Agapanthus africanus. Taxonomy (NCBI): domain Eukaryota; kingdom Viridiplantae; phylum Streptophyta; class Magnoliopsida; order Asparagales; family Amaryllidaceae; genus Agapanthus; species Agapanthus africanus. The sequence continues at coordinate 226,310,088 of CM057348.1, forward strand.
GGGCAGTATTTTGGACAGGTGTTCCAAGGCAATACTGAGGGTGGCATGGCGCAGGACTCTGATTAAGTTCAGTTGACGTACAGTCTAAGAAGTTTGGATTTGGAGTTCATTTATGAGCTGAGTCCCATCAGACATCCAGACATATTCTAAGACAGGTATTGCTCATTTCGGGAGATGGCTTTCTCCGCGAACTTGAGATATAGAGAGACATAGAAAGATACAACAAAGCGGATCCACTCACTAAGGCTATTCCTCGAACGCAATAGTTTCGCAAACGAGCTTTGTGAGACTGACTAGTACAGGAGTTGGGTGTTCGGTATCACACGGGCTGTGAGTATGCGACATCGCGATAATTAGCCTTGAGTGCAAGTGGGAGATTGTTGGAGATAGTGCCCTCAGAGTCAATTATTAGGTCACAGGTACGTGATTGCAATGATTGATGGAGGACCTATCCCGGTAGGACAGTCTTACTCGAGATGATAGTATGCTATCTGGTTTACCTTTATCATCGTGTACCGTTTTAGGTGACCTGACAAGTTGCTATTACACGTTGATAGAGCCCCTAGGATTCTTGCTTGACCACAGTATGAGGGCGATCATATAAGTGGGAGCTGGGGTCTATAAGCATATCCTTAAATGGTCCCTAGTCGTGAGAGTTTCGAGACAGGGCATCGATACTCCAGAGTAGACTAGTGTATACAGTCGAGACCCCGACGAGGGGCGGTGGCCGGTCTCACAAGCCACTGGTGTCAGTTGGATCACCTAAGATGTATACAGGTGCTCATTGGGTTATGAGTACACCGGACAGGACTCGCCGGGAACATGCTAGTTGGTCATATACCAGACGTCAGATGGCAGTTCCCTGGTGACATGTGTACAGGTTAGTTCATCGACCTGGGGATCGTCATTTGTCTTGTGTGAGTTCCCACTGTACTTTGATTACAACCCTACCACGGCTCAAAGGAGTCGTGCAAACAGGTTTTAGTTGGGTACAGTCCAGAGCCATATGGAGGCAGTGAGCGTATCTTCAGGGGTTCGTCTCTCCCGGTATTGGGGGTGAGGTCGTGCTGTGTCTAGGAGAGCCATTACACGAAGCCCTCGGCCGAGGCAAGGAGATTTACTGGTAGGTATTCCAGTAGTATCTCAGGGTGTTCTGGGCTACACTCCGACACGACTTGTACCGCTTTTGGGGGTCTGACTTTTACCAACCCCCTAGGCCCGCCATGCGATACTCATAGACGAACGGACCGGACTGTACGGATATTGTCACTGACAGGCTCAGTAGGGAGTCAGGCTGAGTTCGCTCACAGACGTCCCTTTTGGTCAATACCTGGTAGCCCGTTATGTATTGGCTTATACCTCTAACGTGCTAGTGGTTAAATCCACAACCAAGGTGTTGATGAGTCTTTAGAGTCCCCCACATTCAGTTACTCAGCTTTCGGGCGAAAAGTTGTAGAGGCCGTATGGAGATATGGCAAGGTCCGATCAGATACGTGCGGTATTGCACGCATCAGGATCGGACAGTTTGTACTACAGGCCGTATGGATATATGGCAGGGTTCGATCAGATACGTGCGGTATTGCACGGATCAGGATCGAACGGATATTACTAGCCGACTTTGGTTTAAGCCGGATCCTAGTATAGTACAGTGGAGATTTTGTCTCATTGCATTTGTATTTCGGTCGGAATACAGATGCGGGTGTGTATGCACAGTATCGGGGTTTTCCTGTAATTTATTACGGGACCAGTTTTATGGAGTTGCCAGTTTGCTTTCCGTTTCTGCCAATTTCCTTTGTATCGTTCATTGGCCGAAGATTGGTGGAGGAGGGCTTATTTGCATTGTTGCAAATAAGTATTTGTGGAGGGGTTCTTTGTATATTCTTGTGTCATGATAGCTTTTCATTGACCTTGACTTCTTCTTGTCATGATGGCATGACTTTTGTGGACATGATTGTTGATGATGGGAGATGATATGGTTGTTGAGTGAGGACTTTTCTTGGTGATCATTATTTTCCATATGATAACTTTTCCTCTCTCTCTCTTTTGTATGATATGAGTATGGCTCCCATTTTTGATACTCCCACACTCTCTCATTTCACCTCTCCACCATTGTCATGGCCGGCCAAGCATTAGAGGGGCTGTCCCAATTTTTACATGAGGGGATTACACTCATTTGGCTTTGGAAAAATCCTACAAGTTCCATCTCCAAACTCCATAGTTCATCCCTCCACCAAAAGGCAATTCCTACAACCCCAAAATGAGACTTGAACACTACACATTCTACAGCAAATCTTGGGCACGTCGACTAGCCAGCTTCGTGCCCGAGTTGCCTCGGCATTGAGGTGGGAGCCCGTAAAAGAAGTAGGCGATGTGGTGCACTTCCGGCGACGAGGAGGAGACGGGACATTCCGCAGGAGATCGGGACGACGACGAGAAGACCGGAGGACTCGGATATGTCGGTATATCTCTCTTCCCCATCTTGTAGATAGCTAGGACTAATTAATGGTTCGATCCGGGTATTAGTGCGCGGCGGTTTGCCAGTTCAAGAAAAATTTAAAGTTTATCACCGCTTCCGCATTTGGCCGTCGGATTGACGGCCGGGGCGCCGCCGTGCACTTACATTATCATGATATATATGTTGATAAAGCCCATAGGATTCTTGCTTGACTACCAGCAGTATGATGGCGATCATATATGTGGGAGCTGGGGTCTATAAGCACATCCTTAAAGTGTCCCTAGTCGCGGGATTTTCGAGACAGGGTATCGATACTCCAGAGTAGACTAGTGTATACATTCGAGACCCCGACGAGGGGCGGTGGCCGGTCTCACAAGCCATTGGTGTTAGTTGTTTCACCTAAGATATATACAGATGCTCATTGGGTTATGAGTACACCGGACAGGACTCGCCGGGAACTTGCTGGTTGGTATTATATCTAGCGTCAGATAGCAGTTCCCTGGTGACATGTGTACAGGTTAGTTCATCGACCTGAGGTCGTCATTTGTCTCATGTGAGTTCCCTCTGTGCTTTGATTTATACCCTACCGCGGGTCAAACGAGTCGTGCAAACAGGTATATTTTGGGTACAGACCCGAGCCACATGGAGGAGTGAGCAGATCGTCGGGGATTCGTCTCTCCCGGTATTGGGGGTGAGATCGCGCTGTGATTAGGAAAGCCATTACACGAAATCCCTGGTCAGGGTAATCAAGATTTACTGGAAGGTATTCCAGTAGTATCTCAGCGTGTTCTGGGCTGCTCTCTGACATGACTTATACTGCTGTTGGGGCTCTAACGTTTACCGGCCCCCTAGGCCGTATATGAGATACTCAAAGACGAATGGACCGGACCGTACGGATATTGTCACTGTCAGGCTCAGTAGGATTTCTGGATGAGTTCGCTCGTCAGCTTCCTTTCCAATCAATACATAGGCAACCGTTACGTACAGCTAGTACCTCTGACGTGCTAGTGGTTATACCCAGTGCCAATGTGTTGATGAGTCATTAGAGTCCCCCACAGACACTTTCCTAAGTTCGGACGAAACGTTGTAGATGCCGTATGGTTTTATGGCAGGGTTCGGAAAATGCACGTGCGTTTTCGCACGTGTCATTTTTCGGGCAGATAATACCGGTAGGCTTTGGTTTAAGCCAGATCCCAGTATTATACTGTGTAGATATAATATCTTTGTCTCAGTTGCATTTGTATTCGGTCGTAATACAAATGCGGGTATGTTTATACTATTACGGGGTTATCCTGAAATTCGTTTCAGGATCACATTTGGAAGTTGCCAGTTTCCAGTTTTCTATCATCCGTATTTAACATTCGGTTAAATGCGGATTTATCTTTTCATCACTTGGGTGAGTCATAGTTCTAGAAGATTCTAGAAATGGTGACTAGGATTAGTGACTCATCATGGCATTGATTATTTGGTGACTAGGTTTTCATGACTCATTAAGCATTAATTGATTCATTTATTGTGTTCATACTTGGTGTCATTTGTGAGTCATTCTTTCTTTAATGAAATGATAAGTATGATAGCTTATGGTCACCCTCCCTTGTTCCTACACTCACCCCCTTCCTCTCTATATATGGCCGGCCACCCTATGGTGAGGGTTATGGTTGCTTGAGAGAAAAAAATGAGAGTTTAAGTGTATGGAAATATGATAGATACCCATTTCACATTTCCACCCGATCCAAAAGGCAACTTCATTAACCGTTCGTCCATAGCTTTGAACGTAAGGAGACAAAGTGTTCTACTCATTCTCTACAACATCTTGGTCGTCTCCTTTAGCAAACTTGACGACCGAGTTGCCTCGGTTCAGAGGCGGGAGCCCGTTTAAAGATCTGTCGACGTGGTGCCACCTGGATGACGAGACTGGAGTTTCAGGAGATCGAAGCCCCCGCAACATAGCGTGGGATGATGGTTGAAGACCGAAGGACTCGGATCGTTCGGTATAATATTTCTACCCACTTTGCATTTTGTTAGTTTAGCTTTAATAGCAGATCCGGGTTATAGAACGTGATAGCGCCAGTCGTAAAAGTTTTGTTCCGCATATTGGCGTCTGTTAGACGGCCGGGGCGCTACCATGGACTTACAGTTACTGTCATGAATCTGGATAGTGGAATAGGCATTACTTGGGATACCCGCCCCTTCGAAACATTTTCATGTTTCAGTTTTACTGTGCGGTGTTAATTGAAAACTGTTTTCCTAATTAAATTCTGACTCCAAGGTATGTATTTAACAGATTTTATTCTCACATATGTATGGCGTTAATTAAATTCTGACTCCAGGGTATGTATTTAACAGATTTTATTCTCACAACTGTATGGCGTTACAGATGCTGAGTGGGAGTAAGATATTGGGAATTGGGTGATTGTATCCTCATTATGTCGGAATTCTTTGTAATTGGTGATATTTGAGAAAATCACCTGGGTTTTTGCCTAGCGATATATATTTGGTTTTGAATATCCGTTGTTATGCACCAATTTCAAACCGATATATCTGTACGTTTATTTTATAAAGTGAGATATAACTTTTTGAAATTATGTCTATGAAATTTACCTATATCAGTTGATGGTTAGGTAAGGAGCATTAAACTGCGGCGTAATTCTTCTTAACCGTAGTACAATTTTCAACCTACACGCACAGGACTCGAGTTATTAAACTCGGTGGATTTATACAGAGTATTGTATGTTGTTCGGTGTCTATTAGGAAAAAGGGGTTGAACTCGTACTATATTCTGTTTACTCATGACTTCTCTAGTTTTAGACAAGTATTTCATTGAAATACAAGATCCAAGTTTTGAGAAGTTATAGGTATAAGAATAAAGTAGAGAACCATATGTTGCAAAGTATCAGGATTCTTCAAGATGATCGAAGATGTAGATACTTGTGCTAGGTATTCCGTTGTAAGTAATCGTTTTTAAGAACTTGCTTCTCTTTCAGGTTACTCATATGTGGATGCATTCCTTGATGAGTAATGTTGATTGGCCTCCTTCCATTTTGTTGATATGCACTGGAAACGGCTGCATGTATTTTAAATCTGGTTCCAATTAAATTGGTGCCTTTATTTCTATAATGGATATAGAATAGATTCATATCTTAACGATGTTAAGGTATACGGAGTTGTCCGGCTTATGCTTAAAACCAGAATCTGGATAAACTCAAGGCATGTTTCAGTAATGGCAATTTGTGGGTTATCCTGGGCATTGACGAGGGTTAACATTCTACCATCTGGATGATCAATAGTTATATTGTTCTTGACTCGCCACCAGTTTTAGTAAAATGGATTCTTTTCAGAAAACAATAGTGGGAGTATGGTAGAACTGGAAGTTATTCCGCAACCATAAAAAATTACTGAAAATTTAGTAAAACCTAAACATTCAATTGGATTCGATAATCCATTAGCCACTCCACAGATCTGGTGGGTAACTTCAGGCACCCGAGAGGTACCTCGGTCTCCTCAAAGACGGTGACAGGGAGGTTTTTGTTTACCCAAACTTACCACTACTGTTGTTCTAGACTATGAGATCTGGCAGGAGGATGAGTATAACGTCGTTCTAAATTAGCTTTAGAAGTGCACGTGCATATGACTCTGCCAGATGGTTGTTGTAGTCAGTGGGAGCAGCGGAAGCATAGTGGGTAAGTTGCTTATGTCTATTTATAGACTAAAGGAGGAATATCGGAAATAGATCATCTATTTTTGATGTGACAATCATAGAGTTTGACTTCGTCTGGATAATAGATGGATCTGGTAAGAAGGTAGTAGGGAGTGATGTCCTGGTATTTGGATGACATGCTCTTGATAGGAAGTGATATTCCTTTACTACGATCGGTTATACTGTGGTTGTCACACGGTGTTTCTCCACATGGGATCTGGATAAAAAATATCAGGGATTCTGGTTACTAGATCTAAGGTTTTAGATCTAGATTTGGGAAGTGTCCCAATTTGGGTACTTTGACACTATTCTAAAGTGTTTTAGAATGGATGACTCCTGGCGTGGTGGTGTACCCCAGGTAATGGAGTCACTCTCTCTAAAGAGATGTCTTTCAGACTGATGAGGAGAGGGATATGCATGATTAGCATATCACTTGCTTATGCAATTGAGTTAATCATGAAATGTCAAGTACCACACCAGATATTGCTTTTGCACTGGCTGCAATAAGCATATATATTAATCCAATCCTGGAGAAATGGAAGGAAGCAGTTATAAACATAAGTGGATGTTCTTGGTATATGGTAACGGCAGCCTCCTTCGGGAGGCGGCTATCATTTTAGGCTTCCAAGATGACCTGGATGACAGAGTGGCTGTCAGAATTATAGTTTTCCCTCTTTTGAGGGGCAGTATATTGGATGACACAGTCGAAGAAGTTTGTTGGATTTGGAGTTCATTTATGAACTGGGTCCTATCAGATATACAGACAAATTCTAAGACAGGTATCGCTCATTTCGGGAGATAGTATTTCTCCGCGAAGTTGAGATATAGAGAGATACAGAAAGAAACACTTGAGCGGATCCACTCACTGAGGCTATTTCTCGAACGCAATAGTTTCACAAACGGCCTTTACGAAACTGATTAGTACAGAAGTTCGGTGTTCGATATCATACGAGCTGTGAGTATGTGACGCAGCAATAATTAGCCTTAAGTGCAAGTGGGAGATTGTTGGCTATAGTGCCCTCAAGTCAATTATTTAATCGCAGGCACGCGATTGTGATGATTGAGGGAGGACCTATACGGGGAGAACAGTCTTACTCGAGATGATAGTATGTTATATGGTCTGTCTTTATCAACATGTACAGCATTAGGTGGCATTACAGATCACTATTACATGTTGATAGAGCCCATAGGATTCTTGCTTGACTACCAGCATTATGATGGCGATCATATACGTGGGAGCTGGGTGGTCTATAAGCACATCCTTAAATGTCCTTAGTCGTGGGAGTATCGAGACTGGGCATCGATATTCCGGAGTAGACTAGTGTATACTTATCGAGACCCTGACGAGGGGCGATGACCGGTCTCACAAGCTATTGGTGTTAGTTAGTCACCTAAGATGGTATACAGGTGCTTATTGGGTTATGAGTACACTGGACGGACTCGCCGGGATCATGCTAGTTGGTATTATACCAATTATCAGATAGCAGTTCCCAGGTGACATGAGTACAGGTTAGTCTGTCGACCTGAGATCGTCATTTGTCTCGTGTAAGTTCCCACTGTGCTTTGATTACTACCCTACCACGGCTCAAAGGAGTCATGCAAACAGGTTTTAGTTGGGTACAGTCCCGAGCCACATGGAGGCAGTGAGCGGATCGTCGGGGATTCGTCTCTCCCGGTATTGGGGGTTGATGTCGCGTAGTGCACGGATGGCCATCACCAGAAATCCGTGGCCACGGTGGATGAGAATTACTGATTTGGATTAGTAGTTTCATAGTGGGTGATGGGTTTCATACCGACACGAAATATCGCGTTATTAGAGGTCTGACTTTATCCACCCCTTAGACCCGATATGCGATACTCTTAGACGAATAGACCAGACTGTATGGAGATTGTCACAGATATGTTCATTAGGTGTTTGGATAAGCTTGCTCGTCGGCCTTCCTTTCGCTCAATACCTGGGTAGCCGTTATGTACAGCTAGTGCCGCTGACGTGCTTGTGGTTAAACCCACTGCCAGCGTATTGACGAGTCTTTAGAGTCCCACACAGAGGGTTTCCCTGGTTATGGCGAAATGATGTAGTAGCCGTATTGGATACGTGCAAGGTTCCGTTCGATCTATTGTACTTTGTACCAAGACTTTCGATCGGACAGTTGATGATACTAGTTGGCTCGGGTTTGAGCCGGATTACTAATTCAGGTATTGATTTAATAATTTACACATATATATATTTCGATATGTATATTCTAGTATTATGTTCTTTGTGTTATTCTATCTCTTTGGATATTCGTATTTCGGTATGAGTACATGTATGTATATACAGTAGAATGTAATCTGTGTTTTTCCGGAAAACATTCTAGAAGGTAGACACCTCATTTTTTGGGTTTGACCATTTATTTGAAAATGGTAAATGAGGTGGAAATTGAGAATGGGGAGTATGGTGAGAACATGCTTACATAGTGTGCACAAATGAATTCTTAATTCATTTGTGCATACTATTCAAGTATGGGTTGATTTTAAAAATGAAAGAAATGTTTTACAAAACCAATTCTTGACGTGATAATTTTCTTCACTTGGTCACTTGTTGGAAAAATGAGATGGTTCATTCTTGAGCTCTCTTCTCTCATCATTTGAGCTTCACTCCTACTCTCTTGAGTTTCTTTAGTTCATCCACCTTCAATCTCCACCTCCTTTCAACCCTCTCATGTGTTGAGAATCATGAGAGGAGGTAAGATGAGATAGATAAACACTTAGACCACTACATCCTAGGCATTCTAGACTGGCATTCTAGACTAGCATCCTATAATCCCTATTTGCTTCACTTGCTTTCGATGTGGATCTAGAGCCATAAGCTACATCTCTCGGGTGGATCATCTTCGACGGAGGAAGACCGACGGCCAAGCTTGTTTGAGCACGCCTCAAGGAGCTAAGGAAGTTGATGGAAGACCGAAGGAATTTGTTCATTCGGTATAACACCTTTAACCATTTAGTTTAGCTCTTTGTTATTTGCTAGTGTAGGTTTATGGTTCGAGGGTTTTGTTTGCGCCAAAATTTTAAACGCCAGTTTTTGTTCCGCATCGGCCACAGTAGATGGCCAGGGCGCAGGCGAAAACCCAACAGGATCTTTGATCCAAGGATTTCTGTTTTACAGAATATGTCTTCTTGTTTTTAACAAGATCAGGGAAATATTTTCCCCATATACAGAATTTTATTCTATCAAATAGTGATTTTTAATCACCATTGGATTTTTAATCTAAGGGCTCTCTGTTATATAAAGCACATCTTTCTTTGTTTAGAAAGATATAGGGAAATATTTTCCCATCTCATTAGATATTTGATCCAACAATTTTCCGTTCATTTAGAAAGATTAGGGGAATATTTTCCCTTAATAAAATTTTATTCTATTATTTGAAGATTTATCATCACCATTGGATCTTTGATCCAACGGCTCTGTTTAACGGAGATTATCCCATTTTTTAGGGAAATATTCCCCTGTAGAATTTAATTCTACTTGATTTTAACTTGGGCGTCGGCGCTCACGTGTTGTGCACGTGGACGCCACATAAGAATTTAATTCTAGGCGCTCCATTGCTTTGCACATTGGCGCCCATGTGTGCTTCACGTGCGTAGCCACCATAGGATTTAATTCTAAGGGGTTGGCGCTGGCGCCCTCGTGGGGAGCACGTGAGGCGCTGCCTCATTAAATTTAACAAAGTTTAACTCTTTTATTATGTTTAAATATTGGGGAAACAACGTGCTTCCCACGTGAGCGTCCAAAAACAAAGAAAACTCATTTGTGTTGATTGGGCAGTCACCAAATAAAGCAACCCAGCACCCCAAAAATAAAGCAATCACGTGAAATACACGTGAAACAAAAAAAAAGGTTGAATGCATCACATGCTTCACACGTGAGCGCCAGAGCTCTAATCAAGTGCTTAGCACTTCTGTATAGAGAAAAAGGGGTGAACAAACAAAACCCGAAATCAATGGTCAACGCCTCACATGCTTCCCACGTGAGTGCTATACAAAGTGGTTAGCACTCTATATTCAGTCAAAATGACTATGTGCTTAGCACTGATTGGGCAGCGTCCATATTTGAGCGCCACACATGTTTCACACGCGAGCGCCAGAGAAAATTAGTGCTTAGCACTATGATAGCATCTCACTTGAAAAGCACGTGAGCGCCCAAGGCTAAAAACTCAACGCCTCACGTGAAAAGCACGCGAGCGCCCAATGCTAAAAAAATTCAGCGCCTAATGTGAAAAGCACGTGAGCGCCAGAAAAGATTAGTGCTTAGCACTATTCCAGTGCCCCACATGAAACACATGTGAGCGTTGTATATCTTAGTGCTTAGCATTGCTGGGTAGTATAGAAACCCAATCTCAGCCCAAATTGGCTAAGTTTTCTGAGGTTAAACCACTTTGATTTTAAATCAACTGAGCCCATATGCTCGTGATTTCCAAACTAGTCTTAGTCTCAAACATGAATAATGATCTCTCATTGATGATATCCAAAATGATATTCATCCTATATCTCCTAAGATAATCTTAGTTTCAAAAATGTCTAACGATTCTTAGGTCCACAGCCCCATTTTCCCTCAAATACGGGATTTGGTTCAAGGGTACATCTTTCCACACCTCTGATATATGTCGTCATAATTCCTCAATGTCTTCAGAGAGGTGGCGGGTCCCGACAACCAACAACTCCTTTCTCGTCCCAACTTGATATAAAATTTCATCAAGATAGGGAATGATACATCCCATATTAATGCACTTCCAAATTGACGTGCACACCTTAAATCAGATCGCACCCCAAATTGGGCGTATTCCATGTCACCATCGTTTACTCCACCACGTAACAAATACACGTGCACACTAGATGAATGATGGACCGAAATGTCCTTAAACTAACATTCATCCCCAAAATGGGAATGTTGGACCGAAATATCCTTAAACTAACATTCGTCCCCAAAATAGGAATGTTGGACCGAAATGTCCTTAAACTAACATTCGTCCCCAAAACGGGAATGTTGGACCGAAACGTCCTTAAACTAATATTCGCTCTAAACATGGTGATGTTGGACCGCGATGTCCTTAAACTAATATAATTGAGCTCATATGCTCATTTATTTCTAAGTTGATCTTGGTCTCAAATATGACTAACGATTCTTAGATCAAACCCAAGTTTTATGTGAACTGATGGACCTCATTTATATGAGATCTGCGTCCTAAGTTCACTCTCGTTGGAAAACCAAGCTACCAATGTGGACCCTGTCAAGAAAATCCTTGACCTAAACCCCAAATCTAAAATATACGGACTTGGACTAATCCGTGCCCTACGGGCGACGACATAAACTAGTCTCCGTATACAATCCATGGGCAACCAAAACAAACAAAATAACACACGACATGAAGTGAACTGCTGGATAAGGAGAAAGTGGTTATCGCAATGCGGTAATGTAATTAACTGCAGGGGCTTGCGCCTGCAGGGAAGAGCGTCCCCACAATCTGATGAAGTCTGCTACAACGGTCGCATCTATCTAAACCTCCGAAATACTGTGCCATAAATCAACTTAATATCTTCGGAGAGGTGGATGGATATGTCCAAATAGCATCTGCCCCTAAATTCGGGCAAGACGATCCATCCCAGTTCGTCTCTGTTTTCGGCGGTAAATAGATTCTAGCACTCCAGGTGGGACCTTTTTCTCTTTCCATTCCACATTTCGTGTGTCGTGTTTCGCGAACAAAATCGCGGTTCGCTATAGTTGCCCTTAGATTCGAGGTACTAAAACTTGGTGTCTTACTCTTGTGCTAGGAAATCAATGGCTTCTCATTGCATTGCATGCAACAACAACTCTCGCTCTACCCTAACCGGAGGAGTGACCTACGGGCCCAACGTGGCCTCTATTTTCTTAATGCCAGTGGGGCAAGTTACTCAAGCCACTACTGGATTGTTCTTTGGGACCATGCTCCCACCTGTGAGTTTCGGTGACTCAGCGCCGCAAGGAGAAGCTCTTAAATGGTCGGTTTTCGATCGACTAGCAACTACAATGGACCCTCTCAATAGGCTATCCAAATCTGGCGTCTCAGTCTTCAACAGGCTGAGCGAGAACCCAAACGGGCCCGCAAAGAGGCTCGTGATACCTGAAAGGGCTACCCTAAAACGGCTAGCTCTCCTAATTCCTGCTATAGAAGAAGCCGTCAAAAGTGCTTCCCCCATCAGAAAGTCGGTCTTTGAAAGATTGGCCGGCCCTCCCCAGACTTTAACAGGGACGTCGGTCTTCAACAGGCTGACACCAATCGTAGCTCCTCAGCAAAACCAGGAACGTGATGAAGCCGCTTCCAAAACTGAGGCGGCCCCTTCTGCGAGGCACGCTCAACGTCGCCACTGGCGCCGGGTGAGAGAAGCTGGGGGCAACTCCCCCTCTGGACTCACCCCACCAGCTCCAATGGTGGAAGTCAACACTGTTGTTCCAACCGAGAACAGTTTTGATCTGCTCAAGTGGGTACGTAAGAACTCCTCGACGGCAGTGCTGAAGAGATCACCTCTGCTAGTAGAGGTCCCTGTGTAGGCAAAGCCGGAGCGGCCTCATCAGCGGCTCTCCTCACAAATTCATAGGGTCTGGCGGAAAGTCCAAGACTCTGTGATCGACAAAGATTACTCTCGTCGACCTGAGAAATTTAAAGGCCGACAAGAAAAAGATCATTCCTCCGCCATACAACAGGGGACTTCTTCTAAGCGGGTGCCTGTCATAACGGCTCCTTCAACTCCAATCTCTCATAAAAGAACGAGGCTGAGGAAACACTACCGCCCGCAGCAAATTCCAAAGGCGATAGACCTAAACGCCCTAAGGCCGGGGCCATAACAATATACGGTCTACATGGCTTCGGGAAAAGAAGAGAGCCGTGCTTCGGTGAGTCATCGATCGCAAACTTGGTCGCTGACCAAGGCTCAAGAGCAACAACAAAAGCTCCAGGAAATGCTGACCAAAATGGCAGCACTTACCGGACAGAAAGAAAGTCCGGACAAAGAAGCTGAACAGCACCAAGAGCAGGAGACCGATATAGAGTTCCTGCGAAGGGTGCTCGAGAGAAAGGACAAGGAAGCCGCTAAACAAGCTGCTAACATAAAACAGATGGCTCTCTTGTTCTAAGACATGGTTGGAATGATGATCCAGCCAGAACCCCGGCCGAAGATCCACCAATAATCGTCGAGGATGACAGGGGGGAAACATCAATCCTTCTTCCGGCCTTATCAGCAGCCAAGGAGGAAACAATCTCCAAGGCCGCCCTCGATGATTATATTGCTCAGCAAATAAGAGCTCATCAAGCTAATGAAGCTGCTGGCCAAATTGTCAGAACTGGGCGACCATATCCAGGATGGTATGATCAAATCAAGTACCCACCGGGGTATACGATGCCCAAATTCCATGTATACAAAGGGACAGGCAACCCCCACCAGCACGTCGCACAGTTCAAAGCTCTATTCGGCAACACTGGAGGTGATGAAAAACTGTTGTTTCGCCAGTTCGTTGGCAGCCTGTCAGAAACGACCTTTGAATGGTACTCAGAGCTCCCAAATGACCCCGTAAAAACATTCATAAAGATGGAATTGCTATTCACACAGCGTTTCGCCAGCGTGAGCAAACGCACTCCGATTACGGTATTAATCAATGACAGGATAAATCTGGGAGAAACATGGGTCTAATACGCGATCCGGTGGTGGAACCTATAGTCTAAGTGTGAACGGCGCATTGAAGAATCTCCCACTGTGGGCATGTTCATCGTAACCCTTGATCCTCAAACGACTGTGTCCCAATTCATGACATTCTTCAAACCAACCACCTTCCAGGCTCTGATAGATAAACTGGCCCAAATGGACCAGATGGGCCACGGGCCTTCCTCTTCAAATAAGAACCCTAAAAATAGCAAGGGTAAAGGGAAAGTGGCCTTTGTTGCCAATATGTAACAACAACCGAGTGGCCCAAAACCCGCTGCTCGCCAAAACAATGCGCGTCCGCGCCCATCCTTGGAGGAAAGACTAGGACGTGCTTACTCGTTTTCCCGCGACTAGATGAGGAGACAGTTACTTATGTATATGCCCCAGAGGCCATTATTGTACATACGATGTAAATTATAGTGGATGCTTGGATATATATAGAGAGGACTTTCTTTCTCGATATGATAGTATGCTATCTGGTTGCACTTTTTCTTAACATGTTGACTTGTATTGTATTACTGTCTTGCTCTCACATGTTGATAAAACCCTTAGGATATGTACTTGACTACTAGGGCTATGATGGAAATCATACTAGTGGGGCCAAGGGTAGTCCAAAAGTACATCCTATAATTGTTCCTAGTCGAGGGTGTATCGAGACAGGGTATCGATACTCCAGAGTAGACTAGCATATACGCTTCTTTCCCATATGATGGGCAATGGATGATCCCGCATCCATTGGTGTTTGACATCAAAGATGGTATACGGGTGCTCAGTGGAGACTGGGTACACTGAACGGACTCGCCGAGAACTCCTAGATGGTATTATACCTATCGTCAGATAGCAGTTCTCTGGTGACACTGGTACAGGTTAGTCTATAGACCCGAGATCGTCATAGAGTCTTGTGTGCTTCCCACTGTGCTTTGATTTCCACCTTACCACGTTTATGAGAACGTGCAAAACGGTGGCTTTTGGGTACAGTCCTGAATCACATGGAGGCAATGAGCGATAGGAGGGGTTTCGTCTTTCCCGGTATTTGGGGTTGATGTTGCGCTGTGCTCGATTGGCTATAACAGGAAGTCCCTGGCCAGGGCTGATATGGAGATCTACTAGTAAGTGTTATCAGTAGTTTCTCAACTCGTTATGAGCCTCACATCGACACGAATTATCGGTTACTAGGGTCTGACGATCACCACCCCTAGAGAGGATATAAAACATATCAGACGAAGAGACCGGACTGTACGGTAGTGTTACTGATTGGATTCGCAGGAGTATGTACAGGCTTGCTTGTTGATCTTCTGGTCGCTCTATACCCGGGTGGCCGTTATGTTTAGCTGACCATTTGCGGCTTGTAGATGTTTGATATGATCATCACCTACTGCCGGAGTATTGACGAGTCTTTAAAGTCCTACACAGAGGTTTCCTGGCTCAAGCGAAATGGAGTAGGAGCACATATGTGATATGTGCGGGACTGAGATTGATACGTGTATGTGATACTGTATTCTATCCTCGCGATATGTGATATCGGCTGGTTATATGTGATATAGCCGGGTCATCGGATCAAGTGTTGATTCAATAAAATGATATATTTTATATTAGTCGGTTATATGTGATATAGCCGGATTATCGGATCAGATGTTGATTCGATAATTTAATGTATAATTATATATTTGATATATTAAATTACATTAACTAATATATGCTCACTTAAGTATTTCATTTTCTCACTTTGGATGCATTTAACATATATGTGATATATGTTTATTGTATTCTTTTCTTTTGTTACAAAATTATATATATGTGATATGTATAATTGTAACATGCTAGGTTATACATACATCTAGGGTTTATGAGATTCACACCATGGCTAGAGATTAGGGTTAGATTTTAATTATATTTTAGTTAAATCAAAATTGTGTGGATTATGCTAAGATATTTATCTTGTTGAGTAAGTCCACCGTTCTTGATATTTACTAAGATATTTGTTAACCTAACCTTTAACCCTAGCCCATGGTTTATTCTCTACATGAGTTAGCCATGACATATACTAACTCACCATGGTTGCATTTCTAACCCAAGCTCATTATTCATTCATCACTTGTTCATCTTCTTCATCCTCACAAAAGCTTGCTAGATATTTTTCATGTGATGAAATAAAGTGAGAAAAAGAAAACTAAAGAGAGCAAAATTCCTACTTCATCATCCTGTTCTATATTAGCCATATAGTTTAGTGTGTTAGCTTCACTAATTTTATATTAGTGAAGTGAAAGCTTGAGTTCGTGTTGCCTCGACGTAGATCATCTTGGATAGTGAAGACTTCAAGCAAGGATACATCATTCACTTCATAGAGCCTCTCAAGAGTCCGGAAGCTTGATGATCACATCGAAGGGACCACAACTTGGAGCTATAGAAGTGAAGAAGAGGACTGCAAAGGTTGTAATCTCTAATCACTTAGTTGTAAAGTTGTTTACATTTCGATTCCGCATGATTCTCTAGTTAAAGATCTTGTTTAGGGTTGTTTAAGCATGAATTTTTTTTAATTTGGCATGGATGATGCCACCCGAAATCTTGCTGTCGTGCTTAGGATTCCAACAGTGGTATCAGAACCTAACTAGAGAATTAGACGAATTGTGTAGAATTACGAAACCGAAACAACTCCGAAACACCCGTTTCAAAACCCTAGTTTCTGTTGAATTTTTTCAGGTGTCAAAATTTTTTTTAAACAACTGCAGAATGTTGTATGTGATACAATATGAACACTGTAGAAATTTTAACCCTTCCCCTCAGAATTTGGCCGGCCATATGAGCATCAAAACCGGCCTGTTCGGTTTTACATTGGAGTTTAGGGTTGAAATTTGTACTGTGTTGCAGTCTCTGGGGTATGGTATTTCAGGTGTTGTTTTTTTTTGCTAAATTTGCATGTGATGTTATCTTTTTACAAAGGCAATTCAGAATGTTTCGTATTCGTAATTCTAGTTTGTTTTCGGGTTATTTTAGACGGTGTTAAAAGGTTCGATTGGATATCAAATACCCACTTTAACCCTTGCCAGAAAATTTTCAAGAGTTGGATTTTTCCATAGTTAAAGAACATTCAAATATCATGCAAGTAATGCAGTGGACCCTCTAGAAGAACGAAAGCCTAACTCGATTCTGTGCACGTAAGAACCGCCGCTAAACCCTAGGGTTTGCGGTAGTTCCGTGGCGCCACAGGTGAGGCATTGGTTGATCCTTCTACGGCTGGTTCATTGGTACTGTGGCATGTGCTGAGTATTTTTAAACTACACTCAAGTGTTGAGCTTTTTGGGAAATTTTGGGTGTTTGTTGATTCGATCAGAATGTTTAACGTTGTTTAGCTTTTTCTGGAATGTGATACAATATGTGGAATTCATATAGTTAGGCATGAAATCCGTAGTATGTGATATTTCGGGTTTATGATGTCTAAGGTGATTGTGGATTCCAAATGTTGTAGTTTGACATTTTCTTTTCTGCGACCGTAAGTGTAATATGTGGTGTATCGCCGTTTTCGTTGCTATATGTCAACGACAATTATGATATGCATATTTTACGTTGATGACATGTGATGTTATGTGTTGCTGTGATATGTTATATTGGATCGTCGCGATTTGAATAGCCGGGGGTTTTATGTGAGATGAGAGTTTTTCATTTTCATTCATGTAAAATTCATTGTATGTAATATTGTTTTATTGGGGCACTTCCGGGTTGAGGATGATGTCACCATTGTTGTATATTATTTACTTTTCCGTATTAGGATAGACCTAAGGAGGAGAGCACAGGTAACCGGGTTCTAGGGTCCAGTGGGAGGCCATCTCGAGGAGTCGAAACCGGGTCGCCTAACCCTAGAATTGGTAAGGTTGCTTATCGCTCTCGTAGGGGTCTAGGGATGTGGGTTTGGCTATTCATCGCGACCGTGGAATCCGTGTTTTATACAGGATCAAAATAAAACACGGACCTCCTAGTATATCCAATATTTCATATGTTATCTTCTGCTGCTGATATTCTGTGATGTGATCATTTTATATGCATGATACAAATGCTTTATTATTGTATATATGATATATAATAAACGTTGCTTATGTTTTGCACCCGCGCTAGTCCCGCCCCGGTATGCCGTTATTTAAGTAACCTAACGGTGCATAACGGTACACTGTGGCGATTGCGGATGGCATAAGCGTACGTTGTATTTTCGTTTCTTTTGTGATGCTTAGGAAGCATAAATGATGGGACTTCATTAATAAGATTAATGAAAGAAAAAGAAACCTAAAAGATGTTGTAGAATCAAATTTTAAAAAGGGTAGCTCTAGTTTTTGCTTTGCATAGAGGTATTCCTTATGGAATATCCATCACCTTATTCGATAAGGAAAGAGCCGAGATCCCTTCATCGGGAGTGACCTCTTTAGCGAAAATAGCAGATGCTACAACTCACTCAGTTTTGTTTTTGATTGCTTCTATAGTTCTTGCTTTGCATAGTGGTATTTGTGAAATATCCTGCACCTTATTCGATAAGGAAAGAGTCGAGTTCCCTTCACCGGGAGTGACCTCTTTAGCGAAACTAGTAAAAGCCTCAAAAACACTCCTTTTCAAAAATCACTTGTTTCTATAACGATATCAAGTTCATTACGCAAAAGGTTTTCATAAAAACCTGTCGTAGCCCTCCGTCATTTCAGATAAAGATTATTTAGTATTCGTGCTGCGTTTGTTGACCTCTGTCAAGGCGTAGTGTGCGGTAGCTGATTAGTACTTATCTGTAAAGCATGTGATGAGATTGGATTAGGGTAGTCGTACGACCTTATTGACCTCTGTCAAGGGTCGTGCGGGTGGGTTTGATTTAATCAAGAAATGACGGGTTGAACTTGACTAGTGCACTATGGTTTGTTGACCTCTGTCAAGGTCATAGCACGCTAGGGGAAAAAGTATTATCGGGAATTTCAAATGTTGAAATTTGCAATGAGATTGCATACCTTCTATGAGATAGTTGGATCCTGATACCCACTGCGAGTAAGAGTTACTCCTAGGAGAATTTTACACATCACAATTAGCAGATCAAGTAGGTGTCAAGAAAGGTGTTAACGGGGTTAAGCCTCTAGGAAAACGGTTTAATTAGGTTCATGCAAAAGCACGGGGAACCTCCCTCAAAGTACCAACACTGGCCTGGCTGAAAGATTGGCGAACTTGTAAGGTGTAATTAATCCCGGCTAGTCTTACTTTTTGGGTTTGAAGGAAGATTTGATAAAAACAGTGGGAGCCATCCTGATTAGATAAGATAATAACCAATCTAATCTTGCAAGAGCATACGCTAAAGTGTTTTCTTTTCTCTCTCTCCAGGTAGCGACCATGTCAGGCCTTAATCAAGATAATAATATGGATGTATTGACCGAACCCGCTTGTTATACTAAGCAGGGGAACATTGGTTCCGTTCTTTCTTATAATTGTTATAAGATTGAGCAGGAAATAGGGTCATATCCGGATTCCCACGCCGCCCAAATGAAGAATAAGCATGTTGATGCATCTTCTTCGGGTGTGTTAGTTATCGAGAACTGTTTCTCGGTTCACTCTACGTCCTGGGTATTAGATACTGGATCGGGATCCCACATATGTAATATATGTAAGTCCACGGTAGCGCCCCGGCCGTCTTTCAGACGCCAATATGCGGAACAAAACTTTTAACAACTGGCGCTATCGCATACTATAAGCCGGATCTGCCATTAAAGCTAAACTAACAAAATGCAAAGTGGGTAGAAATGTTATACCGAACGATCCGAGTCCTTCGGTTTTCAACCATCATCCCACGCTTTGTTGCGGCGGCTCCGATCTCCTGAATCTCCACTCTCGTCGTCCAGGTGGCACCACGTCGACGGATCTTTAAACGGGCTCCTGCCTCTGAACCGAGGCAACTCGATCGTCAAGTTTGCTAAAAGAGACGACCGAGATTGATGTAGAGAATGAGTAGAACACATTGTCTCGTTACGTCCAAGGCAATGGACGAACGATTAATGAAGTTGCCAATTGGAATCGGGTAAATGGAAATTGAGCTATGAAATTTCCATACCCTAAACTATCATAATCTTTTTCTCAAAAATGAATCTCCTCTCCCCCACAATGAGGGCCGACCACTATATAGAAGAGGGAGGGTGAGTGTAGGAGAGGGGAGGGTGAGTGTAAGCAAAAGATCAAGGAGAAAATATCTTAAGCATTACCAAAATGCATTAATGGAAACAATGTCTCATAACCTTAGTCATCCTCCATCATTAAATGCACCATTAATGAACTAATGACTCACATGCCTTGTCACCATCTAGAACCATCTAGAAACATGACTCACCCAAGAAAAGATAAATCCGCATTTAACCGAATGTTAAATACGGGTGATAGAAAACTGGAAACTGGCAACTTCCAAAAGTGATCCTGAAACGAATTTCAGGATAACCCCGTAACAGTATAAACATACCCGCATTTGTATTACGACAGAATACAAATGCAACTGAGGCAAAGATATTATATCTACACAGTATAATACTGGGATCTGGCTTAAACTAAAGCCTACCAGTATTATCTGCCCGAAAAATAACACGTGCGAAAACGCACGTGCATTTTCCGAACCCTGCCATAATACCATATGGCATCTACAACGTTTCGCCCAAACTTGGGAAAGTGTCTGTGGGGGACTTTAATGACTCATCAACACACTGACACTCGGTATAACCACTAGCACATCAGAGGTACAAGCTGTACGTAACGGTTGCCTATGTATTGATTGGAAGGGAAGCTGCAAGAGAACTCATCCATAAACCCTACTGAGCCTGACAGTGACAATATCCGTACAGTCTGGTCCATTCGCCTATGAGTATCGTATATAAGGCCTAGGGGGCCGGTAAACGTCAGACCCGAAATAGCAGTATAAGTCGTGTCAGAGAGCAGCCCAGAACACTCTGAGATACTACTGGAATACCTTCCAGTAAATATCGATTACCCTGGCAAGGGATTTCGTGTAATGGCTCTCCTAATCACAGCGCGATCTCACCCCCAATACCGGGAGAGACGAATCCCCGACGATCTGCTCACTACCTCCATGTGGCTCGGGACTGTACCCAAAATATACCTGTTTGCATGACTCCTTTGACCCGTGGTAGGGTATAAATCAAAGCACAGTGGGAACTCACACGAGACAAATGATGACCTCAGGTCGATGAACTAACCTGTACACATGTCACCAGGGAACTGCTATCTGACGATATGTATAATACCAACTAGCAAGTTCCCGGCGAGTCCTGTCCGGTGTACTCATAACCCAATGAGCACCTGTATACATCTTAGGTGATCCAACTAACACCAATGGCTTGTGAGACCGGCCACCGCCCCTCGTCGGGGTCTCGAATGTATACACTAGTCTACTTTGGAGTATCGATACACTGTCTCGAAACTCCCACGACTAGGGACACTTTAAGGATGTGCTTATAGACCCCAGCTCCCACATATATGATCGCCATCATACTGCTGGTAGTCAAGAAAGAATCCTAGGGGCTCTATCAACATCTATATGATGATAAAGACAAACCAGATAGCATACTATCATCTCGAGTAAGACTGTTCTATCGGTATAGGTCCTCCCTCAATCATTGCAATCACGTACCTGCGATCCAATAATTGACTTAGAGGGCACTATATCCAACAATCTCCCACTTGCACTTAAGGCTAATTATTGCGATGTCGCGTACTCACAGCTTGTGTGATACCAAACATCCAACTCCTCTACTAATCAGTTTCAAAAAACTCGTTTCCGAAACTATTGTGTTCGAGAAATAGCCTCTGTGAGTGGATCCGCTTCGGTGTTTCTTTCTGTATCTCTTTATATCTCAACTTCGCGGAGAAAACCATCTCCCAAATTGAGTAGTCTGGATATCTGATGGGACCTAGTTCATAAATGAACTACAAATCCAAACTTCTTAGACTGTATTGATAGCTGAACCTAATCTGTATCCAGCACCATGCCTCCCACAGTATCCTCTTAGACCACCTGTCCATAATATTGTCCCTCGTCAGAGGGAAAACTATAACTCTGACAATCACTCTGTCATCTATTTCATCTTTGAAGCCAGGAATGATAACCGTCTCCGAAGGAGGCTGCCGTCATCAAATCCGTAGAACATGTACTTATGCTCTAAAACTGCTTCCTTATGTTTCTTCAGGATTGGATTAATATAAACTTATCGCATCTCGTGCAAAAATAACATCTGGTGTGGTACTTGACATCTCATGATTGACTCAATTGCCTAAGCAAGTGATCTGCCAATTATGAACATCCCTCTCCCCTTTAGTCTGTAAGACACCTTTAGAGAGGATGACTCCATTACCTGCAGGTACACCACCATGCCAGGAGTCATTTATTCTAAAATACTATTAGATTACTGTCAAAGTACCCACATTGGGAATCTACCCAAATTTAGATCTAAAACCATAGATCTAGTAACCAGAATGTCAAATATTATATCCATATCTTTTGTGGAGAAACAACTGTGTGACGACCAAAGTACAACCGATCGTAGTATAGGAATTTTACTTCCTACTCTGTGTATGTCATCCAAATACCAGGACATTACACGCTACTACCTTCTTAACAGATCCATCCCCTATTCTGATGAAGTCAAACCCATGACTTGTCATATCAAAAATTAGATGATCTATCTCCGCTATATCTGCTCAAGTCTATAAATAGACAAAAGCTACTTGCCCACTATGCTTCCGCTGCTACCACTGACTACGACAACCCTCTGGCAGAATAATATATGCGTACACTTCTAAAACTAGTTTAGAACGACGCTGTACATATCCTCCTGCCGGGTCTCATAGTCTGGAACAACAGTAGTGTCAAGTCTGGGCAAACAAGAACCTCCTGGTCACCGTCCTTGAGGCTACCGGAGTACCTCTCGGGTGTCTGAGGTTACCCACCATATCTGCGGAGTGGCTAATGGAATGTCAAACCTGATTGAATATATAGGTCCTATTAAATTTTCCGTAATTGTTTGCGGTTCTAGAATCACTTCCAGTTCTACCATACTCCCACTACTGTTTTCTGAAAAAATCCATTTTATTAAAACTGTGGCGAGTCAAGAACAATATCACTATTGATCTCCCAGATGGTAGAAAATCAACCCTCGTCAAAGCTAGGGTCAACCCACAAACTGCCATTACAGAAACGTGCCTTGAGTTATCCAGTGTCTAATTTTAAGCATAAGCTGAACAACTCCCCTTACCTTAATATCGTTAAGATATTAAGCATTCTATATCCAATATAGAAACTTTGGCAATCATTTAATTAGAACCAGATTCAAATCATACAGCTGTCTCTAGTGCATATCATCTTAATGGAGAGAGGCTAATCAGCATTACTCAACTTGGGAATCCATCCAATTATGAGTAACCTGAAAGAGAAAAAAGTTTCTCAAAACCATTACTATCAACTGAATACCAATCACAAGAATCTACATCTTCAATCTCTTTGAAGAATCCCGATACTTATGACACCTGGTTCTCTACTTTATTCTTATACCCGCAACTTCTCAATACTTAGACATTGTATTTCTACGAAACACTTGTCTAAAAACTAGAGAAGTCATAAGTAAATAGAACATAGTATGACGACCAACCCCTTTGTCCTGATGGACACTGGATAACATACAATACTCTGTATAAGTCCACTGAGTTGAAAAACTCATAACCTGTACATCGTAGGTTGAAAACTGTACCCAGGCGATTTCCTCAAATATCACCAATTAAAACGAATTCCGATATAATGAGGATGATTACCTAATTCCCAATAACTTACTCCCACTCAACATCTGAAAAACCATACAGATGTGAGAATGAAACCTGGTAAGTATATACCCTGGAGTAAGTATCTAATCGGGAAATCAGTTTTCCATTAACAATGCACTGAAACATTAAAATGTTTCATAGGAGTATCCTGGTATTCTTAGTAATGCCTCTTCCATAATCCAATTCATGACTTTAACCATATTTTTCATTGCCATCTCTCCAAATCCTTTATTTTGTCTTTAGTCGTTTCCTTCTGTACACCTTTGTTAGGCTAAATGGTTTTCTTCCTTCCCTACCTTTCGGCACCAGCCTATGATTTGGAAGAAGAATATCCAGTAAGCATAATAGATGTACCCTCCTAATCCTAGGAGTACTCGCAACTTGAGAGAAGGTGATGATAAAAGACAACTGAATAAATCTTATTCCTATTTCTCCTGAACCAGAATCCATCCTCGAAAAAAACATCCTTCGAGTTCGTATATAACCATACGATGGATTTATCCAATGGAATTGGATGTTCGTAGTGATACGGGTTGTTCTGGAGAAATGTAAGGTGAAGTAGGAGTGGCGATGAAATACATGGTTTGGTCGTGAATGTTAATAGTCGCAATTTACTTTGCCCTCTTTCTAATTCCTTTATCTTGTCTTTACATATTACCTTCTGCACACCCTACTTAGGCTAATTGGTTTTCTTCATTCCCTACCTTTCGGCACCTTCCTATGGTTTGGAAGAAGACTATCCAATAAGCGTAATAGGTGTACTCTCCTAAACCAAGGAGCCCTCGCAACCTGAGAGAAGGTGATAATAAAAGACAACTGAATAAACCAATTCAATTTCTCCTGAACCTGGATCCATCCTCGAAGAAGTCCCTTCGAGTTCGTATATAACCATACGATGGATTTATCCAATGGAAGTGGATGTCCGTAGTAATACAGGGTGTTCTGAGAAATACAAAGGGTAAAAGAAGAAGCGGCAATGACTTATGCAACTTTAGACAATCCAAAAGCCAGTATATTAAGAAGGTTCGATCAACTTGGTCACTGAGTTATAGTCTAGGGTCGGTCAAAGGTCGCTGTCAAAGAGAGAGAAAAGAAACACTCTGCGTGCACTCAAACCTAGATCAGAATGGTTATCACTTTATCTAATAAGGAAACCTCCCACTGTCATCTCAAATTCTCCTCCAAACCTGAAAGAAGAATTAGTCAGGATCACCTGAAGAGTAAACTAACTCATCAGTGGGAATCGGGATCCAACTCTTATCGCATGATAACGTGACTGTATCCACTCACGTTAGCACACTCCAGAAGGTATGCTCAAGTTTTGCAAGTTTCCTGTATGTTTGAAACTCCCGATATAATTTTTATCCCATGCTCTTATGACCTTGACGTAGGCCAACAAATCATAAGCCACATGTCAAGTTCTACCCGTCGTTGTCCTGAATAATCTAGGTCATCGTACATGCCCTTAACGTAGGCCAACAAGGCTGTACGTCTGTCCTAAACTAATGCATCTATCTATGCAACAAATGAATACCCAGCAGCTACCAAATGCTATGCCTTGACGTAGGCCAACAAACATAGCTTGAATACTACTGACCATCCATAAGAAATGACGGAGGATTACGGCTGGATTTTGGCGAAAAACCTTTAACGTAATGAACTTGATCTCGTTGAAGGAACCTGATAGCTTTTTATAAAAATATAGTGGCGAAAACCTTTGCTAAAGAGATCACTCCCGGTGAAGGGATCTCGTCTCTTTCCTCGTGAAATGAGGTGCAAGATATTCTAACTGAATACTGCGATGCAAAGCAACTTGTGATCGACTATACTTAAGTTATTACCCTGACGTAAACTTCTGCCCAAGAGGTCACTTCCGGTGAAGGGATCTCAGCCCTTGCCTCGTTGAACGAGGTGCAAGATATTCTAACTGAATACCACTATGCAAAACAAAAGGAAACGTCTTTGTAATTTGTTCCAACAACATCAAATATAGGTTTGTTTTATCCTTGCATTGATAAGAATCAATGCAGTCCCATCAGTAAATCACACCAGAAAAGAACGAAAATAAAATGTACATATATGCCATCCGCATTCGTCACTGGGTCCCGTCATCACTCGTTAGGTTACTTAACTAACGACAAAGCGGGGACTAGACTAGCGCGGGTGTAAAACATATACAACATCTAATAGTATATATACTAATATACAGTAATCGCTCCAGGCGTGATAATATGAAACATTACAGAAAAGTAATAAGCATCACAAAATATACAGATAATCTGGGATCCCCGGGTTTCACAGAGCCGCTACTGAAACCCGACGTTCCCCTGGTTGTGTGGATAGCCTGTGCAATGAAACCTAGACCCCTACAGGTGCGGCAAGTTACCCGCCAAAACCTGAAGCGAGGTAATCCCCACAACATAGTGAATGGAACAACCGGCACTTCACGGAATCCGGTAAATTGAGCACCCCACCTTGGGTCAACCTGTATCCCCTACGAGTGCGGCGAATAGTCTGCCAATTCTAGAGTGAGGCCCCTTTGCCTCTCAAAGCCATGAGATACGGACCCGTTGCCCTCCAGAACCCGGCTATCCGTGCACTCCGTCGCGGGATAAACCTAGTACAGTAATGAAAATATATACAACGGGTACATCGACCACATCCCGGTCGTGCCCCAAAAGAATAATATACAAACAGGCAGTGACGGCAGTCCACAAGTCGGGCGCTCATCCTGCAATATCAAATGTACAAATAAATCCAAACAGCACTACCATTGCACACTGCTATCCATCACGACAAATCCGCAACATCACAGCACAACACGGAACATCAACGCGAATGTCACGTTCGCAAACCCGTCTAAAAGAACTATAGCAATTATACGCGGTTTACCGATCAAATGATATTCCCGGTCGGAGATATAATATAAGTACTGTAAACTAACACGTTTAAATTTCGATCGACAAAATTTCCCGAAGTGGGCCCCACGCACATCTGCTGTACAGTAATAAAAACTGGGCCCAAAAGAACAGTACCAGAAACCACAATTTCCCAAGATGAAAGCCCAGAAGAAAAATGGACTACCAAGTCACCAAGATGGCCGCGCTTCTGCGGTCAAAGCCAGGCTTTGACTGCGGATCCGCGGCCGTACGGTCGAATTGGTGGATCGTTTTTCTTCTGTTTCCATTAAAAAGCCTGCTTAATTTTCTGGTATGGTCAAAATAATTTTTAGAACAGTTTAAAAATCAACAGAAACTTTGAACTCGAAAATTGTGATTTTCGAAAATCCGTTCGATCGATGTTTTAAATGCGTTAGCACAAGTTAGTATAGCTTAATGGTGAGGCTCTGATACCACTGTAAGTCCGCGGTAGCACCCCGGCTATCTTTCAGACCCCAATATGCGGAACAAAACTTTTAACAACTGGCACTATCGCATACTATAACCCGGATCGGCCATTAAAGCTAAACTAACAAAATGCAAAGTGGGTAGAAATGTTATACCAAACGATCCGAGTCCTTCGGTCTTCAACCATCATCCCACACTTTGTTGCGGCGGCTCCGATTTCCTGAATCTCCAGTCTCGTCGTCTAGGTGGCACCACGTCGACGGATCTTTAAACGGGCTCCTGCCTCTGAACCGAGGCAACTCGATCGTCAAGTTTGCTAAAAGAGACGACCGAGATTGATGTAGAGAATGAGTAGAACACATTGTCTCGTTACGTCCAAGACTATGGACGAACGGTTAATGAAGTTGCCAATTGGAATCGGGTAAATGAAAATTGAGCTATGAAATTTCCATACACTAAACTATCATAATCTTTTTCTCAAAAATGAATCTCCTCTCCCTCACAATGAGGGCCGGCCACTATATAGAAGAGGGAGGGTGAGTGTAGGAGAGGGGAAGGTGAGTGTAAGCAAAAGATCAAGGAGAAAATATCTTAAGCATTACCAAAATGCATTAATGGAAACAATGACTCATAACCTTAGTCATCCTCCATCATTAAATGCACCATTAATGAACTAATGACTCACATGCCTTGTCACCATCTAGAACCATCTAGAAACATGACTCACCCAAGAAAAGATAAATCCGCATTTAACCGAATGTTAAATACGGATGATAGAAAACTGGAAACTGGCAACTTCCAAAAGTGATCCTGAAACGAATTTCAGGATAACCCCGTAACAGTATAAACATACCCGCATTTGTATTACGACCGAATACAAATGCAACTGAGACAAAGATATTATATCTACACAGTATAATACTGGGATCTGGCTTAAACCAAAGCCTACCAGTATTATCTGCCAGAAAAATAACACGTGCGAAAACGCACGTGCATTTTCCGAACCCTGCCATAATACCATACGGCATCTACAACGTTTCGCCCGAACTTGGGAAAGTGTCTGTGGGGGACTCTAATAACTCATCAACATATTTACACTGGCTATAACCACTAGCACGTCAGAGGTACAAGCTGTACGTAACGGTTGCCTATGTATTGATTGGAAGGGAACCTGACGAGCGAACTTATGCATAAACCCTACTGAGCCTGACAATGACAATATCCGTACAGTCCGGTCCATTCGTCTATGAATATCGCATATAAGGCTTAGGGGCCGGTAAACGTCAGACCCCCAATAGCAGTATAAGTCATGTCAGAGAGCAGCCCAGAACACACTGAGATACTACTGGAAAACCTTCCAGTAAATATCGATTACCCTGGCCAGGGATTTCGTGTAATGGCTCTCCTGATCACAGCGCGATCTCACCCCCAATACCGGGAGAGACGAATCCCCGACGATCTGCTCACTGCCTCCATGTGGCTCGGGACTGTACCCAAAATATACCTGTTTGCACGACTCCTTTGACCCATGGTAGGGTATAAATCAAAGCACAGTGGAAACTCACACGAGACAAATGACGACCTCAGGTCGATGAACTAACCTGTACACATGTCACCAAGGAACTGCTATCTGACGATATGTATAATACCAACTAGCAAGTTCCCGGCGAGTCCTGTCCGGTGTACTCATAACCCAATGAGCACCTGTATACATCTTAGGTGATCCAACTAACACCAATGGCTTGTGAGACCGGCCACCGCCCCTCGTCGGGGTCTCGAATGTATACACTAGTCTACTCTGGAGTATCGATACCCTGTCTCGAAACTCCCACGACTAGGGACACTTTAAGGATGTGCTTATAGACCCCAGCTCCCACATATATGATCGCCATCATACTGCTGGTAGTCAAGCAAGAATCTTAGGGGCTCTATCAACATCTATATGATGATAAAAACAAACTTGATAGCATACTATCATCTCGAGTAAGACTGTTCCATCGATATAGGTCCTCCCTCAATCATTGCAATCACGTACCTGCGATCCAATAATTGACTTAGAGGGCACTATATCCAACAATATGTTACATGGGTTAAGGAAAGGTAAGGAACTGGGAATGGGTGATCATTCCATAAGAGTAGGGAATGGTGCAAATGTTGCAGCCAAAGCAGTTGGCGAATATCACCTTGTATTACCAAATGGTAATACATTGATTCTGAACGAATGCCATTACATTCCGACCCTGATATGCAATCTTATATAATTATCTTTATTGAATAAAGAAGGATATAATTTTGTAGTACAGGATATTGTTATGAATATCTTCCTGAATCAAAAGTTGATTCGATCAGCCTCGTTAAATAATGGCATATACGTTCTAAATCAAACTACAGTTCTTAATGTACAGAACACACACAAGAGGAAGAGTTCAGAAATGAACGAATCCTTCTTGTGGTATTGTAGACTAGGTCATATCAATGCGACATGACTAGCTAAGTTACACAAGGATGGATATTTGAATCCATTCGAATTTTCATCTTATGACACTTGTCAGTCATGTCTCAAAGGCAAAATAACCAAAACTCTGTTTAGTGGACACGGAGAAAGAGTTACGGAACTCTTGGGACTGATACATAGTGATGTATGTGGTACCATGTCTACACATGCCAGGAATGGTTCCTCGTACTTCATTACATTCACTGACGATCTCTCAAGATACGGACATGTGTTCCTGTTGAAACACAAGTCTGAAGCTTTTGAGAAATTCAAAGAATATAAGCACGAAGTCGAGAACCAAATGGGTAAAAGTATTACGATCCTTCGATCTGATCGAGGAGGAGAATACTTGAGTAATGAGTTCCTGGACTATCTAAAAGAGAATGAGATTCTCTCAGCTTGCTCCTCCATATACACCATAGCACAGCGGTGTATCGGAGCGGAGGAATCGCACCCTATTAGATATAGTGCGCTCTGTGATGAGCACTGCTGAGTTACCTATTTCCTTTTGGGGTTATGCACTTGAAGCAGCAGCATACCTATTGAATCAGGTTCCATCAAAATCTATACCTACCACACCATATAAGATATGGAGTGGGAAGAGACTTTGTCTTAAACGAGTTAAGATATGGGGTTGTTCGGCCTATGTCAAAAGGCATAATCCGGACAAACTCGAGGCACGATCAGTTCTTTGTAAGTTTGTTGGATATCCTAAACATTCGAATGGATATCTATTCTACCACAGTGAACAACAAAAGGTGTTTGTTTCTTAACATGCCACCTTTTTAGAAAATGAATTTCTTGCAAAAGAAATTAGTCGCGAAGGGGTAGAGCTGGAAAAAGTTCCAGCAGAACAAACTACAACTGAAAATTTAGTGGAACCAGAGGATTCGATAGTTCCCAACGAACCTCAGCCTCTCCGCCGATCTAGTAGGGTTCCTCATCCACCTGAGAGATACTACGGTTTTCTCATCGATGGTGGGAGCGAGGATTGCATCATGGAAGATGATGACCCGAATAGTTTCGAGCAGGCCATCACGAGTGGGGACTCTGTGAAATGGCTGGATGCAATGCGATCTGAGATAGAATCCATGTACACGAACAAAGTATGGACTTTGGAAGTTGCTCCTGAAGGGGTAAAACCCATTGGGAGCAAATGGATCTTTAAGAAGAAACTTGGTGTAGATGGAAAAGTTGAGACTTTCAAAGCTAGACTTATTGCAAAGGGTTTTCATCAACGACCAGGTGTGGATATGATGAAACCTTTTCTCCAGTGGCAATGCTGAAGTCCATCCGGATCCTACTTGCCATTGCTGCATACCATGACTATGAAATCTGGCAAATGGATGTTAAGAACACCTTTCTAAATGGTGATTTAGAAGAGTGTGTATACATGACTCAGCCAGAGGGCTTCGTACATAGTGGGAGCAGCGGAAAGGTATGCAAGCTGCTTAAATCCATCTACGGGTTAAAGCAGGCATCGCGGAGTTGGAACATCTGTTTTGATGTGGTAGTCAAAGAGTATGACTTCATCAAAAATGTAGATGATCCTTGTATATACAAGAAGGTGGTAGAGAGTAAGGTTGTCTTCCTCGTATTGTACGTGGATGACATACTCTTGATAGGAAATGATGTTCCTATGCTGCACTCGGTCAAGCTCTTCTTATCATAAAGATTCTCAATGAAAGATCTAGGTGATGCCTCCTGCATCTTGGGGATTAAGATCTATAGAGATAGATCTAAATGGATACTGGGATTGTCCCAATCCAGGTACATTGACACCATACTAAAGAGGTTTAGTATGGAAGAATCCAAAGGTGGGAATTTCCCCACGATCTCTGGACTCACTCTCTCTAAAGAGATGTCTCCCAAGATTGATTTGGAGAGAGCTCGCATGCAAGGGATACCCTATGCTTCGGCAGTAGGCTCTATCATGTACGCGATGCTATGTACCAGACCCGATGTAGCATACTCACTAAGTGTAGTGAGTAGATATCAAGCAGATCCAGGAGAGAGTCACTGGACAGCTATGAAGAACATTCTCAAGTACTTGAGAAGAACTAAAGAGATGTTCTTGGAGTATGGTAACAGAGAACTCTAGGTGGAGTCTTTTACCGATTCGAGCTTCCACAGAGACAAGGACGACTGTAAGTCGCACTCGGGATTTGTCTTTACCCTCAATGGAGGGGCGGTTTGTTGGAAGTGTTCCAAACAGGAAACCGTGGCAGACTCAACGATGGAGGTTGAATACATCGCTGCCAACGATGTTGCCAAAGAGGCTGTCTGGATGAAGAAGTTCATAACTGAACTTGGTGTGGTTCCGTCTATTGAGCATCCAATACCTTTGTATTGTGATAACAATAGAGCTGCGGCTTTGGCCAAGGAACCCAGGTCCCATCAAAGATCCAGGCATATTCTGAGGCGGTATCACCTGATCCGGGAGATAGTTGATCGCCAGGAGATCGAGGTCAGGAGAGTTGACACGAAGGACAACACTGCGGATCCACTCACGAAGGCCATACCCCAGATACAATTTGAGAGACTCTTCGGGATGCTGGGTATGAGATACTAAAACAGCTGGCCTTAGTGCAAGTGGGAGATTGTTAGTTATGAATATGCCTTAGAGGCAATTATTATACATATGATGTAAATTATAGTGGATGCTTGGATATATATAGAAAGGACTTTCTTGCTCGATATGATAGTATTCTATCTGGTTGCACTTTGTCTTAACATGTTGACTTGTATTGTATTACTGTCTTGCTCTCACATGTTGATAAAGCCTTTAGGATATGTACTTGACTACTAGGACTATGATGGAGATCATACTAGTGGGGCCAAGGGTAGTCCAAAAGTACATCCTATAATTGTTCCTAGTCGAGGGTGTATCGAGACAGGGCATCGATACTCCAGAATAGACTAGCGTATACGCTTCTTGCCCATATGATGGGCGATGGATGATCCTGCATCCATTGGTGTTTGACATCAAAGATGGTATACGGGTGCTCAGTGGAGACTGGGTACACTGAACGGACTCGCCGAGAACTCCTAGATGGTATTATACCTATCGTCAGATAGCAGTTCTCTGGTGACACTGGAACATGTTAGTCTGTAGACCCGAGATCATCATAGAGTCTTGTGTGATTCCCACTGTGCTTTGATTTCCACCTTACCACGTTCATGAGAACGTGCAAAACGGTGGCTTTTGGGTACAGTCCCGAATCACATGGAGGCAATGAGCGATAGGAGGGGTTTCGTCTCTCCCGGTATTTAGGGTTGATGTTGCGCTGTGCTCGATTGGCTATAACAGGATGTCCCTGGCCAGGGCTGATATGGAGATCTACTGGTAAGTGTTATTAGTAGTTTCTCGACCCGTTATGAGCCTCACATCGACACGACTTATCGGTTACTGGCGTCTGACGTTCACCACCCCTAGACTGGATATCCGACATATCAGACGAAGAGTCTGGACTGTACGGTAGTGTTACTAATTGGATTCGCAGGAGTATGTACAGGCTTTCTTGTTGATCTTCTTGTCGCTCAATACCCGGGTGGCCGTATTGTAGGTGTTTGATATGATCATCACCTACTGCCGGAGTATTGACGAGTCTTTAGAGTCCTACACAGAGGTTTCCTGGCTCAGGCGAAATGGAGTAAGAGCACATATGTGATATGTGCGGGACCGAGATTGATACGTGTATGTGATATCGTATTCTATCCTCATGATATATGATATCGGCCGGTTATATGTGATATAGCCGGGTCATCGGATCAAGTGTTGATTCGATGAAATGATACATTTTATATTAGTCGGTTATATGTGATATAGCCGGATTATCAGATCAGATGTTGATTCGATAATTTAATGTATAATTATATATTTGATATATTAAATTACATTAACTAATATATGCTCACTTAAGTATTTCATTTTCTCACTTTGGATGCATTTAACATATATGTGATATATGTTTATTGTATTCTTTTCTTTTGTTATAAAATAATATATATGTGATATGTATAATTGTAACATGCTAGGTTATACATGCATCTAGGGTTTATGAGATTCACACCATGGCTAGAGATTAGGGTTAGATTTTAATTATATTTTAGTTAAATCAAAATTGTGTGGATTATGCTAAGATATTTATCTTGTTGACTAAGTCCACCCTTCTTGAAATTTACTAAGATATTTGTTAACCTAACTTTTAACCCTAGCCCATGGTTTATTCTCTACATGAGTTAGCCATGACATATACTAACTCACCATGGTTGCATTTCTAACCCAAGCTCATTATTCATTCATCACTTGTTCATCTTCTTCATCCTCACGAAAGCTTGCTAGTTCTTTTTCATGTGATGAAATAAAGTGAGAAAAAGAAAACTAAAGAGAGCAAAATTCCTACTTCATCATCCTCTTCTATACTAGCCATATAGTTTAGTGTGTTAGCTTCACTAATTTCATATTAGTGAAGTGAAAGCTTGAGTTCGTGTTGCCTCGACGTAGATCATCTTGGATAGTGAAGACTTCAAGTAAGGATGCATCATTCACTTCATGGAGCCTCTCAAAAGTCCGGGAGCTTGATGATCGCAGTGAAGGGACTACAACTTGGAGCTATAGAAGTGAAGGAGAGGACTACAAAGGTTGTAATCCCTAATCACTTAGTTGTAAAGTTGTTTACATTTCGATTCCGCATGATTCTCTAGTTAAAGATCTTGTTTTGGGTTGTTTAAGCATGACAAAATTTTAATTTGGCATGGATGATGCCACCCGAAACTTTGCTGTCGTGCTTAGGCTTCCAACAGAGACTGTTTGAATTGGCAATGCGTAATAAACTTATCACAATACCAGACCCGCGGCATCCTCCGCAACCCGGCGATGTCAACAACACTAATTAATGCTCCTATCACAGAATGATAAGCCACCCAATTGAAGATTGCTACGCCTTCAAGAACTGGGTCGAAGACCAGTATCAACAGGGAAAATTCACGCTGCCTGATAACTGGAGGGTAAACTCATCCCAGAAGCACACTCCCAAAAAGGTGGATGCGCAAGGGCATCATGCTCACTCGTGGAAGAAACTCCATGGGAAGCCGTTTTCTCAGCAAAAACCAAAAGAATGTTGAAGGACCTACAGGCATGTCCAGCAGTCAGGTGGAAAAGCACACTTGAACCCAAAATAATTGAAGGGATGTCAAAACCTCGTCCCGCAGCACAAATTGTTGACGAGGGGGAAAACCCACAAGTCAAGCCTTCGAAGTCTTCTAAGAAAAAGAAGAAGACCAAGAAGCCCGTGCAGCATGCCGAGTATGACGATAAGCGCACAAATCTACAAAAATACATTGACGCACTGGAGGAGTACAACTAGAAGGCGTGGACACCAGTCATGCTCGAAGAGTTCCTCAAGCATATTCTTAAGGATGAAGATAGTGACATCGATGAGAAAAATAAATCATCAGAAGACACCGAAGACCATGTAGCAAGTTTCCACATGGTCTCCCATTTATCATTATATGGCAAGGAAGCTTCCTCAGCGTCAGAAAACAACGCAGAGGAACTGGGGGCAGAATCGGCGCTAAAAACCCCGGAACTGCTAAAAGACCCGATCGAGAGGCTGTTAAACGAAGCCTTTCAAAAAAGAAAAATTGACTGAGAACGCGAGATAGCCATATATGAAAAGGCTAAGTGTCAGCGTCAGGATAAAGAAGCTGTGGCAAGGACGAGTTGTAAAGTACTCCGACCAAACCAAAGCACACCTGCTACAAATAAGAGCAGGATCAAAACAGAGAAGCAGTTCGCTAAAGACCTGTAATGTGGATGAAGTTGCCACCTCTCATAAAGAACACTCCCGGGGTCATATGCCCTGATGAAGAAGGATTACATCTAAACTACTGCCTATATCATCGGAGGGTCACCCACCTCACCGAAGAATGCAGTATCTTCAAGAAGTGGTGGAAAGGATATGTTGCCCATCAAAAACACTTCAAGAGGATGAAATGCGAAGCTCGTGCTCGTCGATAGCAAAATAGTGCGACGAACACACCTGAAGAAACGACTGGCAACTGTCATATGGTTGGTACCAGTTCAGAAGGGAAAAAACCCCAAGTTCTTACTTTTGGGAGTGATTCTGAGGACGAAACACCCCTTAGCCCTCTCTTCAAAGAAGAAGAGGAGGAGAAGAACTACAAGAATATTCAGCTGCGTAACCGCACGCTTCCTGAGAAGAACCTCGGACCTACAAATAAGGGTTCGAGCAAAAAAGACAAAGGGAAAGAAAAAGTCTCTGAGGAAATTACCCTCGACGATGGAGTTGTCAAAGAGCTCGCAGTAAGGGACCCGCCTAAGAAAAACAAGGTGGATTACAACGTCTTAGCGCATCTGAGGAAATACCCTCACAACTGAGCATATTGGATGCTTTCCACCTGTCCAAAGAGGCACGAGATTCCCTGATCAAGGCATTACAAGAGCCCGATCAGTTCCATGCTTTCTTCGCAGAAGAGAACATGAAAGATGAACTGGCAGAGGTCCACATGGCTTACATTACATTTAGCGATGAAGTTATCCACCTCGGTACGTTCGAGCATAATCGCCCATTATACGTCACCGGGTACTTCCATGACATCAAGATAGGGAAAATTCTTGTCGACAACGGATCCTCCGTTAATCTTCTCAACGTGAGAGTGCTGAAGGAGATTTGCATGAACGTTCAGAGCCTGGCCCGAAACAAAATTACCATCTCCGGGTTCGACTCACAGTCGTCACGAACGCTTGGGTCCATAATACTGACGCTACGCTTTGGGCTACTCATCACCGACACCAAATTTCATGTCATTGATGCCAAGACTTGCTATAATGCTTTGCTCGACAAGCCTTGGTTACACGAGTACAACTTCATCCCTTCTACACAACATCGGTGTATGAAGTATTTCAAGGATGGCTCTGAGTACACTGTCACGGGAGAGCTAAACATGTTCTCTGTAAACGAAGTTCGGAAATATGAAGACGCAAAGTACTTCCTGCCAGACTTCGAAGATACGGAAAGGTGTCATAAGCCGGAGAATAAAAAGAAATCCGTCGCCACTATCCCGATCTTTGGGAGCGATACCGAGAAAGTTGAAGAAATAGTATACTCGGGGCAACCCAAAAAGGAAACATAAGCCCGTGTTGGATATGTATGTCCTAGAGGCCTTTATTGTATAGGATGCTAGGGATATGTATGTACAGAAACAATCTTGCTCAATATGATAGCACGCTATTTGGTTTACCTTTATCTTAACATGTGATGAGTTCTACTTAGTAT
The DNA here is from genome assembly GCA_030015575.1 of Agapanthus africanus. NCBI lineage: Eukaryota > Viridiplantae > Streptophyta > Magnoliopsida > Asparagales > Amaryllidaceae > Agapanthus > Agapanthus africanus. Next base: position 226,346,926 of record CM057348.1, read on the forward strand.
TTCATATCTTGTACACATGTTGATAAAGCCCTTAGGAACTTTGCTTGACTACCAGGACTATGATGCAGATTATACTAGTGGGGCTTGCGTATGCCATAAGCAGATCCTTTAACGGTTCCTAGTCGAGGGAATATCGAGACAGGGTATCGATATTCCAGAGTAAACTAGTGTGTACGTTTCTTGACCTTGTATGGGGGCGATAGTTGATCCCACAACCATTGGTATTTGACATCAAAGATTGTACACAGGTGCTCATTAGAGAATGGGTACACCGAACAGGACTCGCCGAGAACTCCTAGATGGTATCATACCTATCGTCAGATAGCAGTTCTCTGGTGACACTTGTACAGGTTAGTCTGTAGACCCGAGATCGTCATAGTGTCTTGTGTGGTTCCCACTGTGCTATGATTTCCTCCCTACCACGGCTCTTCAGAGGCGTGCAAACAGGTGGATTTTGGGTACAGTCCCGAATCATATGGAGGCGGTGAGCAATAGGAAGGGTTTCGTCTCTCCCGGTATAGGGAGTTGATGTTGCGCTATGCTCTATTGGCTATAACAGCAATTCCCTGGCCAAGGTTGTTGAGATTTACTGATAAGAGTTATCAGTAGTTTCTCGAACCGTTATAAGCCACACATCGGCATGACTTATCAAGTTACTAGGGTTTGACATTTACCACCCCTAGACTCGATATGCAACGTATCAGACGAAGAGATCGGACTATACGGTAAGTATTACTTATATGCTCGTTGGGGTTAGGATGAGTTCACTCGTCGGCCACCTTTTCGACATGTACCTGGGTAGCCGTTACGCACAGCTAGTGCCGCTGACGGGCTTGTGGTTAAACCCACTTCCAGCGTACAGTCGAGTCTTTAGAGTCCCACACAGAGGGTTTCCCTGGTTCAGGCGAAACGATGTAGAGGCCGTAAGGTGTTACGGTAGGGTTTCGATCATATACGTGTACTGGCCACACGAATGAAGTTCGGAAGGATAATACTGGTAGGCTTTAGTTTAAGCCGGATACCAATATTATATTATTGGATTATTGGTATCTCATTGTATTCGTATTTTTCGGAATACGAATACGGGTATATTTATACGGTATACAGTGACGGGCATTCTTGTAATTGTACAAGAAAAGACTTCTAGAAGGAGACACCTCATATATGGATTTTCTATTTTGGAAAATAAAATAAATGAGGTGGAATTTGGAGACTTTTCTAAGCATGGATGAAAGCATGGCTAAGGATTATTATATTCATTTGGATTTACTATTGAGGCATGGTTGATTATTTTTGAGAAAAATAATCCATGCTTCAATAATTCAAAATCCTTAGCCATTCATTTATTCAACACTTAACTCATTTTTCTCATTCTTACTCTCACATTCTCTCTCCAAATTATCTCCTCCCTCAAGCTCAACCCTAATCCTTCACATGAGTTGTGAAACATAGGTTTTGAGATCAAATAATCCACTTGATTATCTCTACATCATCTAAGTAGTCTCACTTAGCAAGCTTGACTTCTTACTTACCTCTTTAGTGGAGGTTAAAGCTTGATCCAAAGCTCTCAGGTGGATCATCTTTGGCTTAGCAATGACCGGAGATCGAGATCATTCCAAGCACCCAAGGAGCTCAGAAATGTAGCAGAAAGAAGACCCGAAAGACCGGTTTCAAGAAGGTATAATCCCTATCATAGTAGCTAAAACTCTTAGACATGGTACTAGTTATGGTTTAGGATACGATCCGGGATCAAAAGTCGATGTTGCATGCTTCAAAATTATTGTTTGCTACTTCCAGCTCCCCACAAGTGTTGTGAGGATGTGCAACATCTACTAACATGGTATCAGAGCTAAAAAGTTGACCTCGTCCCGAACCTCCACTACCCCCAGTATCTGAACGGGAACTGTCACGACGTCTAAACGCCCGCCTCCCCGCTGAATCACCAGTACGAACCCTCTTCGGTTCCGGAGCAACCGACGTCTCAGAAAGACGCTCCTCAACCAACAGGGCTACGTCCACCGCTGCTGCATAGGTGTCTCAATGCTGAATGCTGATAGCGAGGAACAACTGGGTAAGCAGGCCTCGAACAAACCTCTTCACCCGCATCTCCTCAGTAGCTACCAAATACGGCACATACACAGACAGCTCGGTAAACAGTACATCATACTCAGACACCATCATCCCCGGAGTCTGGCGTAATGACTCGAATCTGCGCGCTCGAGCATCCCTGACGCTCGGTGGAAGAAAACGGGCAAGAAACACTGTTACAAACTTAACCCAGGTCATAGGAGCAAGACCTGCGGCTCTGCCCCTCTCCAAGGACTCACACCACTTCTGGACTAGACCCTCCAGACGAAAGCTAGCGAACTCTACCCATCTCACGTCGGAGCGAACGACATATCCTGGCCATCCGGTCGACAAACGACTGCGGATCCTCAGCTGCATCGGTGCCAGTGAAAACAGGAGGCCTCAGTCTCATGAACTCTGACAGTGACACGATGATAACCTCTGTAGCTATAGCTGTGACTACCGAAACAGTAGGTACCATCGTGGTCCCCGCAACAGGTAGAACGACCTCCTGCCTCTGCGCTCGAATGGCCTCAACTAACGACCCCATCATCTGGCGCAAGTCCTGCATACCAGCCCTTAGCATAGCAATCTGCTCCGGTACAACAGGCGTACCGTCCTGGTCAGTCCTCGTCTCAGACGAGTCAACTCTGACCTCGGCCCCCGCGGCCGCTCTCTGTGCCCTCGTAGTCTTCGGCGGCATATAGGCTGGAAATTGAAACAAGATTCGATAAGGACACAGAAATCGAATCACAAGGATGCACATAATTACGGAAGGAATTTCAATCAATAAGTCCTAAGGTTACTTAGGCGTAGTACCGTGTCGTAAGTATGCCGCGGAACATACACACGCTACGTTGCTCTACTTAAGCTACCTACTCCATCATACCAAGGTCATCCTACACTCCGAAAGGTAAAACCTAGCGCTCTGATACAAACTTTGTCACGACCCAAAATTTAGGCCCGTAACCGGCACTTAAACTACGTAACGTCAACAGGCGTACGCAATTTAAGTAAGCCGAAACCCAGAAATCTAAACCACCCAAAAATGGATAAGTGGAGAAAAACATAGTTTAAAACATTCGGAAAATCTCAAGTAAAATCTTTAACTTTAGTTTACTTTCTTGAAAATTTCGGCAGCACCTCCTTTGTAAAAACTATCCCCGAAAACGGGTACAACATAGAAATAAATAAAACATCCCAAACGGGAGCAAATCACGCCCAACGGCGGAGAAAGCCACCACAAGCATATATACAACGCCGTAGCGAAGAAATATAAATGAAAACAGCATAAGGAGGTAAAAACTTTACAACAAAACCGGCTCCCACGAGCACGACACCTAAAGTCACCAAAAAATATATACAACACCGATCCTCACAACTCGTCTCTAAGTCAAATACATGAAGTAGTAGATGGAGAATACTAGATCCAACAAAAAGATATCCAATGTACATAAACGGATAACCGCCAACCCACCTAATAGCAAAGGCCTCACAGCCAACCGTAGCGGTATCCACAAAAGTATAGATAAGAAGGCGCCCTGCCGCGACTACTCTAAGGGTAAGTCTTACAAAACACTGTGGCACAACGGGGGTGAGTTTCCAACTCGTGAATAGTAAATAACATCATACTGTAATCGCAAGTATGCACTAACAGCAATAATCAATCACATGTAAGCTGGTAGCATAAGTGTGGCAATATGAATATGCAACTATCATGATCAAGGTACACCACCAGGGTACTATATCTACATGAATCAAATGCTTATCAACTAAATACTGAGTGCGGGAAAATTTATAATCTCATGCATAAATCATCAGTATGGAAAAACCCGGTGTAAATCAACACCACCCCAAATCCCAAAATCCTCAAATCGGCCCTCATATCGGCCCTTTAAATCTCATGGAACCTAAGTGTCAAACATCGACACCCGAAAATATCATGAAAACTAGTGCCCAGCACCGACACATAAAAATACTCGTATCCATACGTTCCTCGAATCCTAAGTGCCTAATATTGACACTTGTGATCCATGTATCGGTTCTCTGATATACATACGTTCCTAGAAACCCAAGTGCCCAAGCTCGACACTTGTGTTCCACGTATCGGTTTCCATTATCCATATATCCCTCGGAATATAAGTGTCTAACATCGACACTTGAAATCCCCAAGTCGCATGAAAACATATCTCATATGAATATTTATATTTGCATAAATCATTATGATGATATATTATGTAGGTGTACAAATATAACAGCGTCCCCATACCACTGATATATATATATATACAATATATATATATATATATGTCAGCGTCCCACACCACTGATATATATACGCAGGTGTAAAAAATCCAGAAAACATCATATGAAAACCATATATCAATGCGAAATCCATGAAATATAATATATGCAACATGAAACGGTAATATGAGCATATAAAGGAAAATCCGCTATTTAACTACAACAAGTTATTAAATATATCATGCGGTTCCTAATTCTCGGAAACCAAATGCAACATCATATAAAGCTGAACATATAACAATAGCAAGGTATATGTGTGAGCATGTAGGTATAGCAAGGTATATGTGTAAGCATGTAGATGTACATGTATGCTATATTTCATATGCGCCATCGCACAAGAATAAATGCCTCTATGTCGCTAACCAAGCAAGGTATATCAAATGAATATTTATGTTGTGCGTATCACGGCAATTACCGACAGTGTGTGTGTAGCATAATATTGGTGCCCGTGCAACATGGACTGTCAATAATAGTGCAGTATACAATGGATACAGGTTCAGGCACAACAAGTAATTATATGCAATGAAATTCATGCACCATCTCTATATGTGCATATAAATATGCGGCTAATATCATATCATATCTAGCCCTGACGCTTAACGCCATACGGGCGATTTCCCCGTAGATGTTAAATCTACTCACCGATGATCTCGAGCTACGAAAATCCGACCACCTGCTTCCCTTTCTTCGCAGCGTCCGAAGTCCCCGCTTGCGATCCTAAAATTTCACAAACACGTCACATAAAGCTAAATATCCTACTCCGACACAAAGATAACGAAACGTAAGGATAACGCCCACAAGATAAACACACTGTGCACCTAGTGCATAAAACACGTACGATATCGGCACAACCCTAGCTAGGATCGCTAAACTTCGAAACCACCAAGTCTAGACCCCAATCGTACCGATCGCGCATTCATAACACAATATACCGCGAGGAAGATAATATACATAACATCGCAACGCCCATTAGAACCTACGTCCGACTTTTACAGAAACCTAGTAAGCAACTTTATTACATATTAGCTCAAGTGTAAAAGTTAACACAATTCTAGCGATCACAAATATCGCAAAAACATTACCACAAATTTAATCTCACCCAAATATGTTTTGTTAAAACTTAGTTTGCTAATAATCTCAATTAGACAAATGAGGAATTAAACAATTATTATTCTCCCACTAAGTTAAGTGTTCCTAGTCTTCAATTAACAATTAACCATTTCATCAACTTAAACCCTAACTTGATCTTCAAAAAAAATATCATGAATCAACTAAACATGAAATTAAAGCTATATTAAACAATTAAATAGCTAGCTTAATGATTTTAACACAACAAATAAAGATTAGGGTTAGAATTATACCTCCTCAAGAACACAATTTAGCAACTAGACTCATCATTTTAGCCTCCAAAATGTTGTCTTTCTTGAAGATCTAAGCAAGATTAGTGATGAAGAATGATGGGTTGTGATTTGTTTATGAGTTTTTGGGGTTAATTAAGGATTTGTGAAGAATTATTTGAGCTTGGAGATGAAGAAAATGAGCAAGGAATCAAAAAGGGGTAGCACAAGGAAGGCTCAGCCATATGGTAAAGGAGAGGGGGTTTTGTGAAAATGAGTGGAAAAATCTAGCTAAAAATGCAATAAATGCTCATTAATGCACTAAATATATCATGCCACCTCTTTCTTTATTAAAAATTTTTCTTTAACTCACAAATATCTAGATATTATGCAAGGATAGATTAAGCTTAATCTATTGATTAGATTAGCATAGATTCACTTTAGAAGTAATTAACCCAAACCAAAATTGTAATTACCACTAATTAACAACTTAAAATAATATTTTAATTAGGAAAAAAATCAAAGTGAACCAAAACTTTCAAGTGACTCCCAAAACCCGCAAACTAGCACCATTCTAGCTAAACCAGGTGCAGTCAAGTCAGTACTGAAATTTGATCACTTCAGGGTTTTTACGGGAAACACCGACTATTTTACTCTAAAATGGAAAAATTCGCATAACGATTTCTAAAACGTTACAATCTCCCACATTAAAGAAATTCGGTCCCCGAATTAAAATTTAACTACGCGTACCTTCAAAAAGATAAGGGAATTTCTTCCGCATCTCGCTCTCGGCCTCCCAAGTGATCTCCTCACTTGTAGGGCCACACCAAAGAACCTTCACAGATGGCAAGACCTTTGACCGAAGTTTCTTCACCTGCCGATACAATATAATTACCGGCTGCTCGGTGAACGAAAGATCGCGCTCAAGCTGAACGGTCTGGTGCTGAATCATGTGAGAAGGATCATGAAGGTATCTACGAAGCATCGACACATGGAAAACGGGGTGAACATCCGGAAAAATAGGTGGGAGCGTGCTCATATCATAATTTTGCATCATTATATTCCCCATTCTTAATCATTTTACAAATAAATAGGTGCTTTTGATCCATATCTGCTAAATAGTTGCAGGTTACAGGTTCTCGGAACAATACAGTGAAAATGGTAACAAAACGCTACAAAAGTGAGATTATGACCAACAAATAGAAGAATCTTTATGATGCCTACAGCATAAGGAACAAATGAAGGTCAATGAACAGTTCGAGTGCACAAAGTACGAAGGCAGCACAAGATTCAAGACGAAGCGAATGGTAAAAGTCCACAACATTCTGCACTGTGGAAATCTGGAAGAAACTAGAAGAGATTCTGAAGAACCAAATGAAGAAAATACAAGAAAAAAAGCAACATGGAGAAGCCCTCAGAAACTCAGCCCACAAGCCCATCAAACGGCCGCGGATCCGCGGCCAAACAAGACTTATGGTCGCGATTCCGCGGCCGTGCAGAGCCCGTGTCGGTGCGTGTCGGTGAGTCGGTGAGTCGACCTGGTTTTCTGAGGATAGTTTTGTAATTCTAGATGTGGATCAGATGTAAACCCTAGAGTTTCTATTATCTATAAATAGGAAGCCTACAGCCTCTTTAAGGTTGTGCCTCTTTTGGGTGCCTCTTTTAAGATGCCTCTTTTTATTTTCTAGTTTTAAAGTTTTAATTCCTTTGTAATCGTTCAAGAGTGCATCAATAAAGAAAGGTATTTTTATTTTTATCTCGCATTCCTTTCCTGAATTTAATTCTTGCATTTTTTTAATCTTTTCTTTTAATATTTGCAATTTAGTTTTCTAATATAAAAATTTATAAAAAATGAATTCCATTATTAATACCCTAATGAGTGAGTAAATTCCTCACTTGTTAGGGTTAGGAGAGGGAAGGTTTGAGAGAAGGAAATCTCTCTCTCTCATTTTCTTGCCCCCATAATTTTTAATTAAGACTCTATTTGAATCAAACACACACCGCTCACTATGGCATCCTATCCCACGAGATAGCGGTGATTCCCTAGTTAAGACCGGTTGTGGTTGATTTACATAGAGGTTAGGGCTAAGAGTTAAGAAAAGACGGATAAGGACCAAAAGGAAGAAACTAAGTTTCTTCCTAGTCGTTCTAATCCCCTTTGTTAACTATTACCCTAATACCTAAAATCCTAACTGGGGCATTAAAAGCAGTGAGAAGAATCCATATTTTGAACTGATCTAACCCTAGCCCTAGCAAGCCTTTTTATCAACTTATTCTCATTCTTAGATCTAAAACAAAACCCGATTTGATCGGATTAACTCGTTAGAACATAAAGAAAAGGAATCCATCTCCCTGAGGACCGACCTGTACTCAACCGGCTAGCTACCAAGCGACACCGTCTTGATTGCGGTATATTCTTAATTTTGATTTCAAAGCGCAAACGCAAAATCACTCTACAATCAAATGGCGTCGTTGCCGGGGAGACGGTGGTCTTTTTCTTTGTGTAATTTTGGGTTAAAAAAATATTTTTAAAAATTGAAAAATTTTAAAACAAAAAAAATAAAAATTTTAGAAAATAAAAATCATCTTGTTCTTTTTGAGGGTTTTGTGTGAATTGTGCAGGAAAAGAAGACGGACAGATTCAGATCTGGAAAATCTCAGTGAATAAATCAAGAAATAGAGAATCTGAACAAACAGGTGAGAATCCAAACAACACAGAGAAAATTTTTGGATATCTAAACCAACTAAACCACCGCGGAACCGCGACAGAATTGACAGTTGACTGCGAAACCGCGGTCAAAGGGTAACGTCAGCAATTAAAAAATCTCTGTAAGTATCTCTTTTTTCCTTCTCTCCCCTGATCTCCACTAAAAAAATTTCCTGCAGGGTTCTTTGCGCAAAACTTCTTCCCCCTCTCCAATAAATTGTTTTTGTGCAGGATTCTTTGCGCTGCCAAATATAAAAAAATTTGCAAGTGTTTTAGATTTTTGGCGTGTTAACTGCTTTGCATAATTAAAACGGACTTTTAAGGGGCTATAACACCAATCCAGATTGGGTGGAGATTTCATTACCCTTCCTAGGACCCCAGAAATCATAAAAAGCATATGCATCAACCCTTGAGTTAATTAAAAAATATCTAGACTCAGCCAATAAGGACTGTCGCGCTCATTAGGACAAAGGAAGGTTGTGGGCAATCGGTCGTTTATCTAAACCTGACTTTGTGGTGCCTAGGCTAGACATGTAGGAAAGGTAATTTTAAAAGGCCCTTCTTACGGTGATTCGTGAGCGGAACCCTCCTTTCTTTATTTGTGCTTACCTGGCCACAATTGGCGGTGAAGAGGCGATTTGAGGGATATCTCACAACTTGTCGCTTTGGACTAGTTTGGAGCAGTCTACTTGACTTAGGAGACCCTACCTCTAGGCTTGATTGTGCATGTATAAATTATGATTGTTTGAAATTGTGCCGTAGTTCCGTACAAATTTTTGCAAAATTCTTTCTAAAAAAAACTCTTTAAACACTTTCAAAAATTTCAAAACTCCAAAAACATACAATTTTTTTTTAAAAATTAAAAAAATTAAAAAAAATAAAAATGAAAAAAAGTTCACATTCTTTTCATTCCTCACATCATGGGTACCCCACCTCGCAAAACTCTTGCCGAACTTTGGTACCCTCAACCAGACATTAATTCCTACGCTCATCGTTTTGGTCGAATTACGGACGACCCCTCCATGCCCAAAATTTCTTTGAAAGATCGAATAGACGCGTCTAGGAGAAACAGTTGGACTCCGCAATCCACTTTGTATCAACCGTTTCAACCTTCACCACCTTCTTACGTTGAAACCCCTTTGAGAGTCCGGTGGTAACCCCGAAACCCATGTCTATTGCTGAACATATTGAACAATCTCGTAACCGATCTTTCACTCCTTGCACCACTGCGAATTCTTTGGATCAACAATTCCATTCACTTTCTTATCTAAATATTGATCCTACTCCTGTCCAACCATTCAATTCCTACCAGTTCTACCCAACTTTCGCACCTTCCCTAGACATTGCTTCTACACAGCTATTTGGGAGTTTCCAGTATCCAAACAACTTTGAATCTTTTACTGAAACCCCGTCACAACCCATGTCTAGTCTGGAACAGTCATTGGAAGCTTATTTGGTGGCGTCAAGACAACAGATAATAGAGTTGAATGCGTCCATGGCCGCCCTTATAGAACCTAATGACCCGGTAGCTAGTTTCCAACTAGCTCCAAATTTTCCAATGTATGATGAGGCGGTTGGACAGAGTGAGAATTTGAGTGGTGAGAGTGAGATGTACACACTTCCAAATCAAACCTACCCATCCCCAATTGAATCCCACAACTCCGGTTTTCAATGTCTATCAAGTGTCTCAAATAATTCACCAGTTGAAGATAAAATGTGTAATGAGTTGTGCGATTTTGTAGTGTTTGATTTACCTGATTATGAAGAGCCCCTTTCGAGTGAAATCACCACCAATCCTTTTGACCTCTACACCTCCACTTTAGAACCTGAATTGATTAATATCCATACTTTTGATGAGGTGTCTGAGAAATTTAATTTTCACTTGATCGAGGATATTGACGCTGGGAATATTTCGGATGATGAACCCACATATTTGGATGAGTTTCTCTCTCCTAATCATCATCCCGAGTCCTTAATTGTTTTTCCCGAACCCTATATGCGTCTAGATTTTGATGATAAATGCATGGATGAGAAAACTTTTGAGGGGAATTTTGAGGATAGTATTGAGGATGAATCAGTTTTGCTTGATGAGTCGAATTTTCCAATTCATCCTGTCCCTTCCATTGACTGTGTACACCCTCCTGAATCTTTAACCGATACCCTTCCTCAATCACTTCCCTCCATCCTCGTTCCGACCTTGCAAGAAACCGTTATACTTTCATTTTCAATGTCTGGTTTACCAAGTTCGACGTACCCATGTTTTCTCACGAATCTTGAGGGATTTGACCTCATTTCTCAGTGGGTTCATAGATTAGCACAATCGCTTTTTACACATCGGTCATTACAAATTGTGCTAATTTATACACTCCATCTCCACCCTCAAGTTCTAATCAACTTCTTTCTCCCTGTTTCTCAGGTTCCTCTTCTATTCTTCCTATAATTTCAGTGAGTGTTGATGAATCACAATCCGATAATTCAAGTTTGATCATTCCAGAAAGCCAACTTGATTTGGACACTTTTGAAAATGAGATAGATGAGTTTTTCGAGTCTCCTACCTCCATAATTTTTGACAAATTAAGTATGATAAGTTCTGGCACAAAACTTATTGACATTGAAATGTTCAATCGGACCTTCGATGAAAGTTTCGAAGAACTTTTTGCTGACGAACTTGCATTCCTAAACGACACGGATTTTGTGATTAATCAACCTCCACCTGAAGAAGTCGAACCATCACCATTTCTTTTTCCCTTCCGCCATTCTTCTCCTCCACCGAGACCGTATACTGCTTCTATCTCCACACGGTCTCGTGTGCTTCTCATTTCTTTTCTCTATACTCCATTCTTTCACCAACGACGCTTTTTTGGAGGTGAAACAGCGGTTAAAGCGGTTATAATGATAAAAATTTTGAATGGTTGGTGCTAACGTTTGGCCTGTGTAAGGCTTTGTATAGCTTGATACAATGTTTTCCACCCCCTAACTCTGAACTTTAACGCTTAAACAGTGGAAACACTGTTTTACTTAAGTTTGGGGAGGAACCTTTTTGTATATATTTTGTTTTCTTTTTCTCTTAATAAAAAAAAATTAACAAACAGGGGAGTGCTGACAACTTTGACCCTCTTGGTGTAGCCTGACAGTGAGGGCACTGTCAAGTTTAAATTTGGGGGTGTGCTCGGTAAGCTTTCTTCCTTCGCATTCATGTGTATATTTTTTGCATTTGCATACTTATTTTAAAATCCATAAAAATAAAAAATTTTAAAAATCATAAAAATTGAAAATTTCAATTTTGGCCATAATTCACTTAAGTTGACAAGACGGATAACTAGCTAGGAAAAACTAGATCCTAAACTTAGTAAATTAAAAACCCTAAATATAACCTTTCTTAAAGTTTAACGGTAGAAAATATATGTCGTTGTAGTTTATTTAGAAATAGGCAAATTTTGAGTTCAGTTCTTGGGCTAAGTCAAAATAAGGGAAGAGTATTGAATTTTTATATGAAGTGTAAGTTTGAAAAATAATTCCGAACCTTAAGTCTAAATTCTGAAAATATATACCCTACAACTTGCACAAACACGCACCTTGAAACTTGGAATAGTAGAGGATACCTTGAAATGCTCTTGTCTAAAATCCATAGTATGAAGGAAAATAAAATAAAAGTACAAGTGTGAATAAAGAGACATAAAAAAATGAACACTGGTTTTGTAACTACTTAAAGCAGCATAAATAAAAAATATATAGCGAAGGTGCTTTATCACCTAGTGCCTTAAACCATCTGGTTTGGGATTCACCGCTAAAGCCTTAGGAATTACAAGACGAGGAATTACGACTTAATGTGCGAACACATTTTGTAATCGGTCGCTAGTACCTCAAGAAGTATTAACGGTCGCATGAAGGATATGTGAGAAATTCCATCTAAATTCACCAACTAAATGTACTTTGGGCAATGGGCAAGAGTATGATAACTTGAATTGAATTTCCAAGTGTAGGGGTGACACATACACACACGTAGGGGTATATGATTGGGGTTTGGATGATAGATAGGAATAAAAGACAGGGCTTATACTTTCAGTAGAGATGATAAAAATTCTTAAGTTGAGATGTGACCTTAGAAGGAAAATTCAAAAGATACTGAAAGCTTAATAAATTTGTAGAACATATACGATCTTAAGTTAAATGATAAGTAAGTGTGAAAAATATGGGTTGATAATTTCTAAGTTAAAGATAACAGAATTTCTTGCTAGAATACTGAATTGAAGAATGAAAGTCAAGAGGCTAAATTGATTGGATTTTGTGGGTAGTATCCGCTGAAAACCCTCAGGAGACAACATTCCTCCTACTAGGGACACCTAGAGGTTTAACGGCTTGTTGCACGAGCTCAGTGCAATCGCGATTCCCTGCGAAAGTGAGGTTAGGATTTTTCGAGAATAAAATTGGTTTTGCTCGGGACGAGCAAAAGATAAGTTTGGGGGTATTTGTTCATATCATAATTTTACATTATTATATTCCCCATTCTTAATCATTTTACAAATAAATAGGTGCTTTTGATCCATGTCTGCTAAATAGTTGCAGGTTACAGGTTCTTGGAACAATACAGTGAAAATGGTGACAAAACGCTTCAAAAGTGAGACTATGACCAACAAATAGAAGAATCTTTATGATGCCTATAGCTTAAAGAACAAATGAAGGTCAATGAACAGTTCGAGTGCACAAAGTACGAAGGCAGCACAAGATTCAAGACGAAGCGAATGGTAAAAGTCCACAACATTCTGCACTGTGGAAATCTGGAAGAAACTAGAAGATATTCTGAAGAACCAAATGAAGAAAATACAAGAAAACGCAACATGGAGAAGCCCTCAGAAACTCAGCCCACAAGCCCATCAAACGGCCGCGGATCCGCGGCCAAACAAGGCTTATGGCCGCGATTCCACGGCCGTGCATAGCCCGTGTCGGCGCGTGTCGGTGCGTGTCGGTGAGTCGGTGCGTTGACCTTGTTTTTTGAGGGTAGTTTTGTAATTCTAGATGTGGATCAGATGTAAACCCTAGGGTTTCTATTATCTATAAATAGGAAGCCTATAGCCTCTTTAAGGCTGTGCCTCTTTTGGGTGCCTCTTTTGAGATGCCTCTTTTTATTTTCTAGTTTTAAAGTTTTAATTCCTTTGTAATCGTTCAAGAGTGCATCAATAAAGAAAGGTATTTTTATTTTTATCTCGCGTTCCTTTTCTGAATTTAATTCATGCATTTTTTTTAATCTGTTCTTTTAATATTTGCAATTTAGTTTTCTAATATAAAAATTTATAAAAAATGAATTCCATTGTTAATACCCTAATGAGTGAGTAATTCCTCACTTGTTAGGGTTAGGAGAGGGAAGGTTTGAGAGAAGGAAATCTCTCCCCCTCCTTTTCTTGCCCCCATAATTTTTAATTAGGACTCTATTTGAATCAAATACACATCGCTCACTACGGTACCCTATCCCACGAGATAGCGGTGATTCCCTAGTTAAGACCGGTTGTGGTTGATTTACATAGAGGTTAGGGCTAAGAGTTAAGAAAGGACGGACAAGGACCAAAAGGAAGAAACTAAGTTTCTTCCTAGTCGTGCTAATCCCCTTTGTTGGCTATTACCCTAACACCTAAAATCCTAACTAGGGCATTAAAAGCAGTGAGAAGAATCCATATTTTGAACTGACTAACCCTAGCCCTAGCAAGCCTTTTTATCAACTTATTCTCATTCTTAGATCTAAAACAAAACCCGATTTGATCGGATTAACTCGTTAGAACATAAAGAAAAGGAATCCATCTCCCAGTGGACCGACTCGTACTCAACCGGCTAGCTACCAAGCGACACTGTCTTGATTGCGGTATATTCTTAATTTTGATTTCAAAGCGCAAATGCAAAATCACTCTACAATCAGAGCGCCAAACGATAAGCAACAGAACCCACTCGCTCAAGGATCTCGAAAGGACCTACAAATCTGGGACTGAGCTTCCCCATTTTCCCAAATCTCATAACGCCCTTCATCGAAGAAATCCGGAGGAATACTTGATCCCCCACTGCGAACTCGAGTCTGCGACGAAGACGGTCGGCATAAGACTTCTGCCTGCACTGGGCTGCTCTCATCCTGTCCTGAATCAGCTGGATCTTCTATGTAGTCTTCTGAACTAGCTGGGGTCCCAAAACCCTACTCTCACTGAGTTCGGTCTAACAGACTGGCGATCGACACTTCCTACCATACAAAGCCTCAAAAGACGCCATCTGAATCGTCTCCTGATAACTGTTATTGTAGGAGAATTCAATCAACGGCAAGTGACGATCCCAACTGCCACCAAAATCAAGCACACACACACGAAGCATATCCTCCAGAGTCTGTATAGTCCGCTCCGACTGACCATCGGTCTGTGGATGAAAAGCGGTGCTAAAACTCAACCGGGTACCCAAATCTTCCTGAAGCTTCTGCCAAATACGGCTAGTAAACCGGGTGCCTCTGTCGGATATGATGCATGTGGGAACGTCGTGCAAACGCACAATCTCATTTATGTACAACTGAGCATACTGAGCATAACCGAAAGTAGTCTTCACTGGAAGTAAGTGAGCCGCTTTCGTCAACCGGTCAACAATCACCCAAATGGAGTCATACCCTCGACTGGTCCTGGGTAGACCCACAATGAAGTCCATGGAAATCTGCTCCTATTTCTACTCCGGAATGGGTAAAGGCTGCAACTCACCTGCCGGCCTCTGATGCTCAGCCTTGACTTGCTGACAAGTCAGGCACCTCGAAACGAAGTCCGAAATATCACGCTTCATCCCTTCCCACCAGTAAAAGTCTCTCAAGTCATGGTACATCTTGGTGGAACATGGATGAACGCTAAAGGCTGACTGATGTGCCTGCTCTAAGATCTTGCCTCTCAAACCATCAGCATCTGGTACACACAAGCGAGTCCCGCATCGTAGCACACCCTGGTCATCAATCATGAACTCCGAAACTGTACCCTGCCGAACAAGCTCAAGAATCTCAGACAAACGGGCATCACTGGGCTGCGCGTCATGGATACGATCAAAATGTAGTGGACGGGCGCAGACATGAGCAAGCTTTCCCCCAGCGGAAGTGAACTCAAACTGTACTCTACCATCGCACAAGAGCTGCCAATCTGCAGAAGACTATCATTGAACTGCGCTCAACTGGAACAAGCTACCCCTGGGGCTACGACTCAAAGCATCAGCTACCACATTCGCCTTGCCCGGGTGATAAAGGATCTCACAATCATAATCCATCACAAGCTCCATCCAACGGCGCTGTCTCAGATTCAGATCCCGCTGCTGGAAGATGTACTTCAAGCTCTTATGATCCATGAAGATCTGACATGACTCCCCGTATAAGTAGTGTCTCCAAATCTTCAACGCAAAGACCACCGCGGCCATCTCAAGATCGTGAGTAGGGTAATTCTGCTCATGCTTCTTCAGCTGCCTAGAAGCATAAGCAATCACTCTATCATGCTGCATCAATACACAACCGAGCCCTACTCGAGAAGCATCATAGAAAACAATATAACCGCCTGATCTAGAAGGCAAAGATAGAACTGGTGCCGTCATCAACCGAGTCTTCAACTGCTGAAAACTCTGCTCGCACGCATCAGTCCAAAGAAAAGGAACCCCATCCTGGTCAATCCAGTTAGCGGTGCAATGATACTCAAAAAATCCTGTACGAAACGACGATAATAACCAGCTAAGCCCAAAAAGCTGCGGACCTCAGTCACAGATACAGGTCTGGGCCAAAGCTGCATAGCCTCGATCTTCCTCGGGTCTACAAGAATACCATCTCCTGTCACCACATGACCCAGAAAATCAACTCTATCAAGCCAGAACACGCACTTTGAGAATTTAGCATACAGCTGGTGCTCTCTCAATGTCTGCAAAGCAATCCTCAAGTGTTGCTCATGCTCCTCACGACTCCTAGAGTAAACTAGAATGTCATCAATAAACACAATAATGAACTGGTCGAGGAACGGCCTGAAAATCCGGTTCATCAGATCCATGAAAACTGCTGGCGCATTGGTGAGTCCGAACGACATCACCAAAAACTCATAATGCCCATAGCGCGTACGAAAAGCAGTTTTTGGAATGTCCTCATTCCGAACCCGCAACTGATGATAACCCGAACGCAAATCAATCTTAGAAAAATGTTTCGCACCCTGGAGCTGATCAAATAAATCGTCAATGCAAGGTAAAGGATACCTATACCGCACCGTAACTCGGTTCAATTGACGATAATCCATACACAACCTCAAACTGTCGTCCTTCTTCTTGACGAACAGAACAGGAGCTCCCTACGGAGAAACACTCGGATGCACAAGTCCCCTATCAAGCAACTCTTGCAATTGATCATTAAGCTCTCTATGCTCCGCCGGAGCCATCCGATAAGACGGTATAGAAATAGGCCCCGCACCGGGAATCAGATCAATGTAAAACTCAATATCGCGCTCTGGCGGCAACCCAGGTAACTCATCTGGAAAAACGTCGGGAAACTCTCGCACGGTAGGAACCTGGTCCAACGAATCTACTGTGGCTCCAGTATCATCAATGAAAGCCAAGAATCCCCGACATCCTCTCCTCAAAAGCCTACTAGCGCAAAGGACAAAAATCAAACTGTGAGGGGCGGCACCACGGTCCCCCTGCACAACAAACACTGACTCGCCGGGAAAAAAAACCCAACTGTCTTCTCGCAGCAGTCCACAGACGCGTAGCAAGTAGCTAACCAGTCCATGCCCAGGATAACGTCGAAGTCCAACATCCCCAACAAATCTCAATCTCCCAAACGAACAGCACACAACCGGAACACGTGTCGCACAACAAACGACTCGCCAACAGGAGTAGTCACGACAAGCGGCTGATCTAGAAAACACGACTCTCGGCCTAACCTCGGAACGAAGTGCATAGAAACATACGAATGCGTAGATCCCAGATCAAATAAAAGATGTGCGTAAAAAGAACATACAGAAAGGGTACCTGAAACCACAACATTGGACGCTCGCGCGTCCAGATGAGTCAAGGCAAACACCCGAGCCTGCCCTCTACCGGCGACTGGCTGACCACCGCCTCTACCACCCCGCCCTCTCGGTACAAAACTTCCATGACCCCAACCTCTCTGCACATGAGTCTGACGCGGAGCAACAACAGGCATAAGGGGCAACGCCCTCTGAGGTGGAGAAGGTGATAAGGTAACCTGCGGTACAGCTGCCACGCTGGCTCAATACAATCTCGAACCCGATGACCCAAACTCCCGCACCGGTAACATCCAGATGCAAACTGCTGACTCTCCTGAGGACAAGAGCTAAAAAGCCGACCTTGTCCCGAACCTCCACTACCCCCAGTATCTGAACGGTAACTGTCACGACGTCTAAACGCCCGCCTCCCCGCTGAATCACCAGTACGAACCCTCTTTGGTTCCGGAGCAACCGACGTCTCAGAAAGATGCTCCTCAACCAACAGGGCTGCGTCCATCGCTGCTGCATAGGTGTCTCAATGCTGAATGCTGATAGCGAGGAACAACTGGGTAAGCAGGTTTCGAACAAACCTCTTCACCCGCATCTCCTCAGTAGCTACCAAATACGGTGCATACACAGACAGCTCGGTAAACAGTACATCGTACTCAGCCACCGTCATCCCCGGAGTCTGGCGTAACGACTCGAATCTGAGCTCGAGCATCCCTGACGCTCGGTGGAAGAAAACGGGCGAGAAACACCATCACGAACTCAGCCCAGGTCATAGGAGCAAGACCTGAGGCTCTGCCCCTCTCTAAGGACTCACACTACTTCTGGGCCAGACCCTCCAGATGAAAGCTCACGAACTCTACCCATCTCGCGTCGGAGCATCGGAGCGAACGGCATATCCTAGCCATCCGATCGATAAACGACTGCAGAACTTCATCTGCATCGGTGCCAGTGAAAACAGGAGGCCTCAGTCTCATGAACTCTGACAGTGACACAGTGATAACCTCCGTAGCTGTAGCTGCGACTGCCGGAATAGTAAGTGCATTAACATAAATACGGCAGTAAGAAGAGGCAATACAAAAGTGTGTAAACTATAAAAACGGGTCAAGGTGGATTGGCCCACACTAGCACTTCCACGTAATAACTCTACCAAAGGCGATCCTATTACAGGAATAGCTTCAAGTACGCCTGTTACGATTTTTACTGCCCAATAACCAATTTTGTCCCAAGGTAAGGAATAACCAGTTACACCAAAAGATGCAGTCAATACAGCCAGAAACACACCTATAACCCAAGTTAATTCACGGGGTTTTTTAAACCCACCTGTAAGATACACACGAAATACGTGTAGAATTATCATTATCGCGGTCCCCGCAACAGGTGGAACGACCTCCCGCCTCTGCGCTCGAATGGCTTCAACTAACGAACCCATCATCTGGCGCAAGTCCCGCATACCGGCCCCTAGCATAGCAATCTGCTCCGGTACAACAGGCGTACCGCCCTGGTCAGTCCTCGTCTCAGACGAGTCAACTCTGACCTCGGCCCTCGCGGCCGCTCTCTGTGCCCTTGTAGTCTTCGGCGGCATATAGGCTGGAAATTGAAACAAGATTCGATAAGGACACAGAAATCGAATCACAAGGATGTACATAATTACGGAAGGAATTTCAATCAATAAGTCCTAAGGTCACTTAGGCGGAGTACCGTGTCGTAAGTATGCCGCGGAACATACAAACTCTACGTTACTCTGCTTAAGCTACCTACTCCATCATACCATGGTCATCCTACACTCCGAAAGGTAAAACCTAGCGCTCTGATACCAACTTTGTCACGACCCAAAATTTAGGCCCGTAACCGGCACTTAAACTACGTAACCTCAACAGGCGTACACAACTTAAGTAAGCCGAAACCCAGAAATCTAATCCACCCAAAAATGGATAAGTGGAGAAAAACATAGTTTAAAACATTCGGAAAATCTCAAGTAAAATCTTGAACTTTAGTTTACTTTCTTGAAATTTCAGCAGCACCTCCTTTGTAAAAACTAGCCCCGAAAACGGGTACAACATAGAAATAAATAAAACATCCCAAACGGGAGCAAATCACGCCCAACGGCGGAGAAAGTCACCACAAGCATACGACGCCGTAGCGAAGAAATATAAATGAAAACAGCATAAGGAGGTAAAAACTTTACAACAAGACCGGCTCCCACGAGCACGGCACCCAAAGTCACCAAAAAATATATACAACACCGATCCTCACAACTCGTCTCTAAGTCAAATACATGAAGTGGTAGATGGAGAATACTAGATCCAACAAAAAGATATCCAATGTATATAAACGGATAACCGCGAAACCACCTAATAGCAAAGGCCTCACAGCCAACCGTAGCGGTATCCACAAAAGTATAGATAAGAAGGCGCCTTGCCGCGACTACTCTGAGGGTAAGTCTTGCAAAACACGTACGACATCGGCACAACCCTAGCTAGGATCGCTAAACTTCGCAACCACCAAGTCTAGACCCCGATCGTACCGATCGCGCATTCACAACACGATATATCGCGAGGAAGATAATATACATAACATCGCAACGCCCATTAAAACCTACGTCCGACTTTTACCAAAACCTAGTAAGCAACTTTATTACATATTAGCTCAAGTCTAAAAGTTAACACAATTCTAGCGATCACAAACATCGCAAAGAAGCTTAACTAAGATATCCAAACTATTAAAACAAATTTAATCTCACCCAAATATGTTTTGTTAAAACATAGTTTGCTAATAATCTCAATTACACAAATTAGGAATTAAACAATTATCATTCTCCCACTAGGTTAAGTGTTCCTAGTCTTCAATTAACAATTAACCATTTCATCAACTTAAACCCTAACTTGATCTTCACAAAAATTATCATGAATCAACTAAACATGAAATTAAAACTATATTAAACAATTAAATATCTAGCTTAAAGATTTTAACACAACAAATAAAGATTAGGGTTAGAATTTATACCTCCTCAAGAATACAATTTAGCAACTAGACTCATCATTTTAGCCTCCAAAATGATGTCTTTCTTGAAGATCTAAGCAAGATTAGTGATGAAGAATGATGGGTTGTGATTTGTTTATGAGTTTGTGGGGTTAATTATGTAAGTCCACGTTACCCACCCTGGTGCTTACGGGGAGGCGGAATAGGTAAAAAACGGATTTTTAACACAAGGTAACATGGACTAAAACTAGAGGATCTTTGCTAAACAAAAACTAACAAACTAACTACAAGTTCTAGCTACTAGGTAAGATGGTTATACCTAGTTCTTGAACTCCTTCTCTTCTTGTTGTGGTCCTCCTTGTTGCTTGCTCCTTGGAGTGGTGTAGACGGCTCCTCCTCGTCGTCTTCTCTTTGCCGAAGAAAGATCCACCCGAAGGCCTCTACCTTGAGCTTCTACCTCAACCAAGAGGTAACTATAATGCTTGGCTTGCTAGACTAAGAACCCTAGAATGAGTAGAGTGTTGTCTTGATGGTTTTATCTCACAAAGCTCATGTTTTCCAACACATGAAAGAAGAGAGCTTTGAGAGAGGAAGAGGGAGAGCTTAGCAAGAGAGAGAAAGACCAAGAGAGAATGAGCAAGAATAACAACCATGCTTGTAGGGTTACTAGGCATACTAACGAGGCTCAACAAGGCATCGACCATGCCAAAATTAAATTTTTATGTGCCGAATAACACTAAGCAAGATCGTTAACTAGAGTTTAGGGGAATCATTAAGCAAGTAAACAACTTTACACTAAAGGGAATGCGATATACAACCTTTGTAGATCGGTCCTCCACTTCATTTGCTCCTTGTTGAAGTCCTTTCGCTGCGATCAAGGTTCTCCCGGTCTCTTGCATGGCTTCACGACGCGAAGGATGCTTGAAATCTCCGAGGCCGAAGATGATCTACGCCGAGAGAATTCCGACTCAAGCTCCTACTTCACTAACTAGAGAAATAGTGAAGTAAACACCCTAAACTAAAGTGCTAGTCTAGTAGAGGATGGAGAAATAGGAAGTGGGTTCTCTTTAGAATTTTGTTTCTCACACTCTTTCTCACTTTGGATCAAACCCTAGTTTTCTTTCTCCTTTTCACAATGAAGAAGATGAACAAAAGAAAGAGGAAAGGATAATGATCAAGTGAGTTTGCTAACCATGGTGAGAGAGTATCATATACTAACCCTTGTAGAGACTTTACCATAGCTAAGTGTAAATGGTTAGGTTAAACAAAGATCTAAGGTAAAACAAAACAAGTGGACTTTTTCAAAGCAACCACAAGCTTCTACAAGCTTCATGCTTATGAAAGAAATTCCACTAATTTGTAATTACCTTAAATAAATGCAAACCACCATTTAAAAATAGAATGGTGTGAGTCTTGTACACCCATGTTTAGTGTATCATCAACCATGATACAAAACAAAACACTTTTAATATATATATCATATATATACATTCAAGTGTGCAAGTGTGAGAAAAACCCTAAAGTGAATAAGTGTTAGCAAATGTAAATTAGTATATCTAATATACAATTATACACTTAATTATTAAATCAACACTTGACTTAATAATCCGGTCATATCACATATAACCGGCTAACATCCATTGTATCGACTTATCGAATCAACACTTGATTCGATAACCCGGTCATATCATATATGACCGACCGATACATAAAGTCGCGAGAATAAAATACGGTATCACATACACGCATTTATTCTCGGTCTCGCACATATCACATATGCGCTCCTATTTCGTTTCGCTTGAGCCAGTAAAACCTCTGTGTAGGACTCTAAAGACTCGTCAATACGCCGGCAGTAGGTGATGATCACATCACGCACCCACAAGCCGTCAGCGGTACTAGCTGGACGTAACGGCTATCCGGGTATTGAGCGATCAGAAGATCAGCAAGAAAGCCCGCTCCAACTCCTGTGAAAGCCTGCCGGCAACACTTCCCGTACAGTCCGGTCTCCTCGTCTGATATGTCGCATATCAAGTCTAGGGGTGGTAAACGTAAGACCCCAATAACCGATAAGTCGTGCCGATGTGAGGCTCGTAATGGGTCGAGAAACTACTGGTAACACTTACCAGTAAATCTCTAATCATCCCTGGCCAGGGACTTCCCAGTTACGGCCAATCGAGCACAGCGCAACATCAACCCCCAATACCGGGAGAGACGAAACCCTTCCTATCGCTCATTGCCTCCATGTGACTCGGGACTGTACCCAAAAACCACCGTTTTGCACACCCTCATGGACATGGTAAGGTGGAAATCAAAGCACAGTGGGAATCACACGAGACTCTATGACGATCTCGGGTCTACAGACTAACCTGCACAAGTGTCACCAGAGAACTGCCATCTGACGTGAGGTATAATACCATCTGGGAGTTCTCGGCGAGTCCGTCCAGTGTACCCAGTCTCCACTGAGCACCCATATACCATCTCTGATGTCAAACACCAATGGATATGGGATCGTCCATCGCCCATCTCATGGGTCGAGAAGCGTATATGCTAGTCTACACTGGTATATCGATGCCCCGTCTTGATACACCCACGACTAGGGACCTTGAAGGATGTACTTATGGACTACCGTGTCCCTACTAGTATGATCCGCATCATAGTCCGGGTAGTCAAGTACACATCCTAAGGGCTTTACCAACATGTAACTATAAGACAGTATAAAGAGACAAGTCTACATGTTAAGATAAAGAGCAACCAGATAGCATACTATCATATCGAGCAAGAAAGTCCTCTCTATATATGTCCAAGCATCCAATATAATATACATCATCTGTATAATACTGGCCTCTATGGCATACATACAACTAACAATCTCCCACTTGCACTAGGGCCAGCTGCTGTAGTATCGCATAACGAGCATCCCGAAGAGTCTCTCAAACTGTATCTGGGGAATGGCCTTCGTGAGTGGATCCTCTATGTTATTCTTCGTGTCAACCCTCCTGACCTCGATCTCCCGGCGATCAACTATCTCCCGGATCAGGTGATACCGCCTCAGAATATGCCTGGATCGCTGATGGGACCTGGGTTCCTTGGCCAAAGCCACAGCTCCATTGTTATCGCAATACAAAGGTACTGGATGCTCAATGGATGGAACCACTCCAAGTTCAGTAATGAACTTCTTGATCCAGACAGCCTCTTTGGCAGCATCGTTGGCAGCGATGTATTCAGCTTCCATCGTCGAGTCTGCCACGGTTTCCTGCTTGGAACTCTTCCAGCTAACCGCCCCTCCGTAAAGGGTAAAGACAAATCCCGACTGCGACTTAGAGTCGTCCTTATCACTCTGGAAGCTCGAATCGGTAAAGGACTCCACTTGGAGTTCTCCGTTACCATACACCAAGAGCATCTCTTTAGTCCTTCATAAGTACTTGAGAATGCTCTTCACTGCTGTCCAGTGACTCTCTCCAGGATCAGCTTGATACCAACTCACTACACTTAGTGAGTATGCTACATCGGGTCTGGTACATAGCATCGCGTACATGATAGAGCCTACAGCCGAAGCATAGGGTATCCCTTGCATGCGAGCTCTCTCCAAATCAGTCTTGGGAGACATCTCTTTGGAGAGAGTGGGCCCTGAGATCGTGGGTAAAAACCCACGTTTGGACTCTTCCATACTAAACCTCTTTAGTATGGTGTCAATGTGCCTGGACTGGGACAATCCCAATATCCTTTTAGATCTATCTCTATAGATCCTAATCCCTAATATGCAGGAGGCATCACCAAGATCTTTCATTGAGAATCTTTGCGATAAGAAGAGCTTCACCGATTGCAGCATAGGAATGCCATTTCCTATCAAGAGTATGTCGTCTACGTACAATACGAGGAAGACAACCTTACTCTCTGCTACCTTCTTGTAGATACATGGTTCATCTACATTTTTAACGAAATCAAACTCTTTGATAACGACGTCAAAGCAGATGTTCCAACTCCGCGATGCTTGCTTCAATCCATAAATGGATTTAAGCAGCTTGCACACCTTCCCGCTGCTCCCACTATCTACGAAGCCCTCTGGCTGAGTCATGTACACGCACTCTTCTAAATCACCGTTTAGAAAGGCGGTCTTAACATCCATTTGCCAGATTTCGTAGTCATGATATGCAGCGATGGCAAGCATGATCCGGATAGATTTAAGCATAGCCACTGGAGAAAAGGTTTCGTCATAGTCCACACCTGGTCTTTGACGAAAACCCTTTGGAACAAGTCTAGCTTTGAAAGTCTCCACTTTCCCATCTACACCAAGTTTTTTCTTGAAGATCCACTTGCTCCCAATGGGTTTTACCCCTTCAGGAGCAACTTCCAAAGTCCACACTTTGTTGGTGTACATGGATTCCATCTCGGACCGCATTGCATCCAGCCATTTCACTGAGTCCCCACTCGTGATGGCCTGCTCGAACCTAGTTGGGTCATCATCAACCATGATGCAATCCTCGCTCCCACCATCTATGAGAAAACCGTAGTATCTCTCAGGTGGGTGAGAAACCCTACTAGATCGGCGGAGAGGCTGAGGTTCATTGGGAATTACCGAATCCTCTGGTTCCACTAAATCTTCAGTTGCAGTTTGTGTATCTGGAACCTCTTCCAGCTCTACCTCTTTGCCACTAATTTCTTTTACAAGAAATTACTTTTCTAAAAAGGTGGCATGTTGAGCAACAAACACTTTTTGTTCCTCACTTTGGTAAAAAAAATACCCATATGAGTTCTTTGGATATCCCACAAACTTGCAAAGAATTGACCGTGCCTCGAGTTTGTCCGGATTTTGTCTTTTGACATAGGCCGGACAACCCCATATCTTAACTCGTTTAAGATATGGTCTCTTCCCACTCCATATCTCATATGGTGTGGTAGGTACAGATTTAGATGGAACTTGATTCAATAGGTATGCTGCTGTCTGCAGTGCATACCCCCAGAAGGAAATAGGTAACTCAGCTGTGCTCATCATAGAGCGCACCATATCTAATAGGGTGCGGTTCCTTCGTTCAGATACACCGTTGTGCTGTGGTGTATATGGAGGAGTCAGCTGAGAGAGAATCCCATTCTCTTTTAGGAAGTCCAGGAATTCATTGCTCAAGTATTCACCTCCTCGATCAGATCGTAGGATTTTAATATTTTTTCCGGTTTGGTTCTCGTCTTCTTGTTTATATTCTCTAAATTTCTCAAAAGCTTCTGATTTGTGTTTCATCAGGAACACATATCCGAATCTAGAGAGATCGTCAGTGAATGTAATGAAGTACGAAGAACCATCCCTGGCATGTGTAGACATGGGACCGCATACATCACTATGAATCAGTCCCAAGAGTTCGGTAACTCTTTCTCCATGTCCCGTAAACGGAGTTTGGTCATCTTCCTTTGAGACATGACTGGCAAGTGTCATAAGATGAAAATTCAAACGGATTCAAATATCCATCCTTATGCAACTTAGCGAGTCGTGTCGCATTGATGTGACCCAGTCTACAATGCCACAAGAAGGATTCGTTCAGTTCTGAACTCTTCCTCTTGTATGTGTTTGTTATGCTCAGAACCGTTGATTGATTTAGAACATAAATACCATTGCACATCGTGCCTGATCCGACCAACTTTTGGTTTAGGAAAATGTTCATAACATTATCCTGTAATACAAAATTATATCCCTCTTTACTCAACAAAGAAACCGATATAATGTTGCATATCAGGTTCGGCATGTAATAGCATTCGTTCAGAATCAATGTATTACCAGTTGGCAAGACAAGGTGATATTCCCCGACGGTTTTAGCTGCAACAATTGCACCATTTCCAACCCTTATGTCTTTATCACCTTCTCCAAGTTCTCTACCTTTTTTAAGCCCATGTAACTGATTACATATATGGGATCCTGACCCGGTATCTAATACCCAGGACGTAGAGGAAATGGAGAAACAGTTCTCTGTAACGAACACACCCGAACAAAATGCATCAACATGTACTTTCTTCATTCGGGTGGTATGAGAATCCTGGTATTCCCCTATATCCTGTTCAGTCTTATAACTCTTATAAGAAAGAACGGAACCAACGTTCCCCAGCACAGTATAACATGCGGGTTCGGTCAATACATCCATATTATTATCTTTATTAAGGTATGATATGGTCTCTACATGGAGAGAGAGAGAAGAAAACACTTTAGCGTATGCTCTTGCAAGATCTGATTGGTTATTATCTTATCTAATCAGGATGGCTCCCACTGTTTTTTATCAAATCTTCCTTCAAACCCTAAAAGGAAAGACTAGCCGGGATTAATTACACCCTACAACTTCGCCGATCTTTCAGCCAGGCCAGTGTTGGTACTTTGAGGGAGGTTCCCCGTGCTTTCGCACGGACCTAATTAAAGTAAACCTCATTTTCCCAGAGGCGTAACCCCGTTGACACCTTTCTAGACACCTACTTGATCGGCTAATTGTCCTGTGTAAAACTCTCCCGGGAGTAACAATTACTCGCAGTGGGTATCGGGATCCAACTATCTCATAGAAGGTATGCAATCTCATTGCAAATTTCAACACATGAAATTCCCGATAATATTTTGCCCCAAACGATCTATGACCTTGACAAGGTCAACAAACCATAGACCGTAAGTCAAGTTCAACCCGTCATTTCTTGATTGAATTAAACCCACCCGCACGACCCTTGACAAGGTCAACAAGGCCGTACGACTACCCTAAAACAATCTGCTTCATATGCATAAACAGATAAATACTGGTCAGCTACCGCACACTACGCCTTGACAAGGTCAACAAACGCAGCGCGAATACAAAGCAGGACTTATCTGAAATGACGGAGGGCTACGACAGGTTTTTCTGAAAACCTATTGCGTAATGAACTTGATATCGTCGTAGAATCGCATGAATTTTGAAATGGAGTGATTTTGAGGCTTTTATTAGTTTTGCTAAAGAGGTCACTCCCGGTGAAAGGATCTCGGCTCTTTCCTTATGGAATAAGGTGCAGGATATATCATATACATCACTATGCAAAGCAAAACTCCAAAAGCAGTCAAAAATCAAACCGAGTGTTGTAGCATCTGCCAGTTTTGCTAAAGAGGTCACTCCCGGTGAAGGGATCTCGGCTCTTTCCCCATCGAATAAGGTGCAGGATATATCATATATACCGCTATGCAAAGCAAAAACTGTAGCTACCCTTTTATTTGAAAATTTGATTCTACAACATCTTTTAGGTTTCTTTTCTTTCATTAATCACATTAATGAAGTCCCATCATTTAAGTCACCTAAACATCACAGATAAATACGACGTACACTTATGCCATCCGCATTCGCCTCGATGTCCCCTCATGCACCGTTAGGTTAAGTAAATAACGGCAGAGCAGGGCAGGGCTAGTGCGGGTGTAAAACATAAGTAACGCCTATATAATATATCATATATACTATATACAGTATTTATCACAGAACATCAAATGATCACATCACAGATATCGCAGCAGAAGAAACATATGAAACATTGGATATACTGGGACGTCCGTGTTTTATTTTGAGCCTCTATAAAACACGGATTCCACGGTCGCGATGAATAGCCAAACCCACACCCCTAGACCCCTACGAGAGCGGCAAGCAACCCTTCCAATTCTAGGGTTAGGAGACCCAGACTCGACTCCTCGAGTCGGTCTCCCACTGGACCCTAGAACCCGGTTACTTGTGCTCCCCTCCTTGGGTCTATCCTAGTGCGGAAAAGTAAATAATATACAAATGGTGACATCAACCTCGACCCGGAAGAGCCCCAATAAAAGAATATTACATACAATTAAATTTTACATGAATGAAAATCAAAAACACTCATCTCACATAAAAAAAAACCCCGGCTATTCGAAACACGACGATCCAATATAACATATCCAGCAACACATAACATCACATGTCATCAACGTAAGTAAATATGCGCATCCCAATTGTCTTTGACATATAGCAACGAAACCGGCAATATCACATATTACACATACGGTCACAGAAAAGAAAGTGTAAAACTACAACATTTGGAATCCACAATCTCTTTAGGCATCGTAAATCCGAAATATCACATATTTCGCATTTCATGCCTAACATGTATGAATTCCACATATTGAATCAGATTCCAGATAAATAGACAGTATTAAACTTTCCGATCGAATAATCAAATACTCAAGATTTCCATAATATCTCAACACTTGAGCGAAGTTTAAAGATTCCAGAATACGTTACAGTAGAAACGGTCCAGCCGTAGAAGGGTCAAGCCAACGCCTCACATGTGGCACGCAGTACTGCCCCAAACCCTAAGGTTCAAAGGGCAGTTCAAGACGGTCACATAATCGAGTTAAGGTTTGTTGTCTTCTAGAGGGTCCGTCACATTTCTTGCACGTTTTTCCGAAATAATTAAACCCGAGAAAAATTCAACACTTGAAACTTTTTCGTGCTGGGAAAAATTGAGTTAGTGATATCCGTTCGAACATTTTAATACTTACTAAATTATCCGGAATAACAAAACAAAATTAAATTCTCCGATCGAATCGATGATTACAAAATGAACCCCTGAAAACTTAACACTTGAGTCAAATTAAAAATACCTAGAAAATAACAATCACAGAATATAGAATTACTGTGCAAAAATAAGATCCAACGGTCACCATACCGCCGCGGTTCCGCGGCACAAGCAGGGATTTGCCGCGGAACCGCGGTCAACTTTTCGATTCAGGTCCTCATTTTGCACGATAATTCTTATAAAACCCTGCTGATTTTTTAGATATTTTTAATTCACAAAAAGCCCAGATTTTGAAAATTGTCCAGAGAGGGGGTCGTTTTGTCGTATTCGGGTTCGTTCGGAGTTTTAACTTCGTTAACGCATCGTCTAATGCTCTAGCCTGGCTCTGATACCACTAAGGTCAGGCAGCCACCCCATCCAATAGGGTCGCCATGGCACCAACGGGTCCCTCAGCCGCTACTTTTTACGCATGCCCCCTCGCGAGGACTACAACCCGCCGGAACACCTTCCGGTCTCGGGACACCTTGGGGGTAAGAGCCTATGCTTCACCACACTGTCACACAGTGAGAACCCCCCATAGGTCGACATCCAATGCCTAGTAGCTCTGATACCACTGTAGGGTTACTAGGCACACTAACGAGGCTCAACAAGGCATCGACCATGCCAAAAATAAATTTTTATGTGCCGAATAACACTAAGCAAGATCGTTAACTAGAGTTTAGGTGAATCATTAAGCAAGTAAACAACTTTACACTAAAGGGAATGCGATATAAAACCTTTATAGATCGGTCCTCCACTTCATTTGCTCCTTGTTGAAGTCCCTTCGCAGCGATCAAGGTTCTCCCGGGCTCTTGCATGGCTTCACGACGCGAAGGATGCGATCTTGCTTATGTGAGGCTCATAACGGGTCATGAAACTACTGGTAACACTTACCAGTAAATCTCTAATCAGCCCTGGCCAGGGACTTCCCTGTTACAGGCAATCGAGCACAGCGCAACATCAACCCCCAATACCGGGAGAGACGAAACCCCTCCTATCGCTCATTGCCTCCATGTGACTCGGGACTGTACCCAAAAACCACCGTTTTGCATGCCCTCATGGACGTGGTAAGGTGGAAATCAAAGCACAGTGGGAATCACACGAGACTCTATGACGATCTCTGGTCTACAGACTAACCTGCACAAGTGTCACCAGAGAACTGCCATCTGACGTGAGGTATAATACCATCTGGGAGTTCTCGGCGAGTCCGTCCAGTGTACCCAGTCTCTATTGAGCACCCGTATACCATCTCTGATATCAAACACCAATGTATATGGGATCATCCATCGCCCATCTCATGGGTCGAGAAGCGTATACGCTAGTCTACACTGGTATATCGATGCCCCGTCTCGATACACCCACGACTAGGGACCTTGAAGGATGTACTTATGGACTACCATATCCCCACTAGTATGATCCGCATCATAGTCCAGATAGTCAAGTACACATCCTAAGGGCTTTACCAACATGTAACTATAAGACAGTATAAAGAGACAAGTATACATGTTAAGATAAAGAGCAACCAGATAGCATACTATCATATCGAGCAAGAAAGTCCTCTCTATATATGTCCAAGCATCCAATATAATATACATCATCTGTACAATACTGGCCTCTAGGGTATACATACAACTAACAATGCTCTCATATGAAAATAATAATAATAACAACTAAAGAAATTATGATGGTTAGTTGAAATGACCATTATCATTTCACATTTAATGCAATTTGCAAGAATCAAGAAGCATCTTGCAAAAGAAATTATCATGGTCAAATGGTCAACAAAAGTCAAATGGTCAACCCAACCCTAACCATGGCACAATTATCTTTAATTAATATTATTAATCATATTTCTCATTCTCATTAGGGTTTAGAAAAAGTCAACTGTCAAAAACCCTAATGAGATTCCTCTGCCTCTGTCAACTGTGCATACACACCCGCATCCGTGTTGCGAGGAACATGAATACAATGAGACAAAACCAATCCCAAAACAAATACTAAGATATGGGTTAAACCAAAGCCTGCTAGTAATAACTGCCCGGACACCAAACGTGCATAAGTGCGCGGATGTGAACGAACCCCGTCGCAAAACCATGCGACCTCTACTATGTTTTGCCCAAAGGCGAACAACCCTCTGTATGGGACTCTAAAGACTCGATACTACGCTGGCAGTGGGTTCAACCACAGGCCGCAAGCGGTACTAGATATACGTAACGGTCCCCAGGTAGATGCCGATAAGAAGACCGATGAGGTGAACCCATCCGAACTCCTACCGAGCCTGAATGTGACAATCTCCATACAGTCCGGTCAGTTCGTCGGGCCTAGGGGGCGGAAAACGTCAGTCCCCTAATAGCGGTACAAGTCATTTCAGAGTGTAGCCTAGAACACCCTGAGAAACTACTGTAAACACTAACAGTAAATCTCGCTTGCCCTGGCCATGGACTTTGTGTAATGGCTCTCCTAGACACAGCGCGATATCAACTCCCAATACCGGGAGAGACGAATCCTGTCTAATCGTCACTGTCTCCAAGTGCTTCGGGACTGCACCCAACTACTACCTGTTTGCATGACTCAGTAGAGCCGTGGTAGGGTAGTAATTTAAGAACAGTGGGAACACTCGAGGCGAAGTGACAGTGTCAAGTAAACGGACTAAGCTGTACTCATGTCACCTGGGAACTGATAACTGACGATAGGTATAGTACCAACCAACAGTTCCCAGCGAGTCATGTCCAGTGTACTCGTAACCTAACGAGCACCTGCATACTATCTCCAGTATGACGTACTGATGGCTGTGGGACAGACCATCTCCCCTCCTAGGATGAGAAGTGTATACACTAGTCTACTCTGGAGTATCGATGCCTTGTCTCGATAATCCTACGACCAGAGACCTGTATAAGGATGTGCTTATAGACTACCCAGCCCCCACTAGTGTGACTGCCATCATAACGCTGGTAGTCAAGCAAAGATCCTAAGGGCTCTATCAATATGTATTAGCGATATGTTAAAAAAAACACATACACATATTAAATTAGATACAAACCAAGTAGCATACTACCATATTGAGCAAGAATGTCAATCCGTGTATATATCCCAAGCTTCCAAAATGTAATATACAAACTAGTACTATACAATAATGGCCTCTAGGGCATATCACACTAAAAATCTTCCACTTGCACTAAGGCCATGTGCTGGCATATCGCAGACCTATCTTCTCGAATAGCCTCTCGAACTGCGTCTAAGGAATAGCCTTTATGAATGGATCTGCAGTGTTATCTTCTGTAGCAACCCTCCGAACCTCGATCTCCCGGCGATCCACGATCTCCCTGATCAGGTGATACTGCCTTAAGATGTGTCTGGACTTCTGATGGGACCTGGGTTCCTTTGCTAAAGCTATAGCCTGTTGTTGTCACAATACAGAGGTATTGGATCAATAACGGATGGAACCACCTGAAGTTCTGTCAAGAACTTCTTCATCCAGACGGCTTCTTTTGCGGCATCAGATGCTGCGATATATTCCGCTTCCATCGTTGAGTCAGCAACGGTTTCCTGTTTGGAACTTTTCCAACACACCGCCCCTCCATTGAGAGTAAAGACATAACCCGACATGGATTTGGAGTCATCCTTGTCACTCTGGAAGCTGGAGTCAGCAAAGGCCTCGATCTGGAGGTCTTTTCTGCCGTAAACCAAAAACATTTCCTTAGTCCTTCTCAGGTACTTCAGAATGTTCTTTACTGCTATCTAGTACTTCTCCTCAGGGTTTGACTGATGCCGGCTTACTACACTCAGTGCATAAGCTATATCTGATCTGGTACACAACATCGCATACATTATAGAGCCTACCGCAGAGGCGTAGGGTATAATAGATATGCGATCCCTTTCCAAATCAGTCTTGGGAGACATCTCTTTGGAGAGGGTGATCCCGTGACAAGCCGGTAAACTGCCGCGCTTGGAATCTTCCATACTGAATCTTTTCAGTATGGTGTCGATATACCTGGACTGTTAAAGTCCTAATATCTTCTTGGACCTATCACGATGGATCCGGATCCTCAGAATGTAAAAGGCATCACCCAGGTCTTTCATGGAGAACCTGTGTGACAAGAACCCTTTGATAGATTGTAGCATAGGATTGTCATTTCCTATCAAGAGAATGACATCCACGTATAAAACGAGGAATACGACAGTTCGTGCTACAATTTTACTATAAATGCATGGTTCATTTGGATTTTTGATAAAGCCAAATTCTTTGACCGTCTCATCAAAATAGATGTTCCAACTCCGCGATGCCTGCTTCAGTCCATAAATGGACTTAAGAAACTTGCACACTTTCCCGCTGCTCCCACTCTGAATGAAACCCTCTGGCTGGTCCATATAGACACACTCCTCTAAATTTCCATTTAGAAAAGCGGTCTTTACGTCCATCTGCCAAATCTCATAATCGTGGAAGGCAGCAATGGCAAGAAGGATCCGAATGGATTTGAGAATAGCCACTGGAGAAAAGGTTTCGTCATAGTCCAAACCAGGTCTTTGACGAAAACCCTTTGCAACAAGTCTAGCCTTATAGGTCTCAACCTGTCCATCTACACCAATCTTCCTTTTGAAGATCCATTTGCAGCCTACGGGTTTTACCCCTTCTGGAGCAACGTCCAAAGTCCATACTTTGTTGGTGTACATGGACTCCATTTCGGTTCGCATTGCATCCAGCCATTTTACCGAGTCAGTGCTCTGAATGGCCTGCTGGAAGCTGGTCGGCTCATCATTATCAATGATGCAATCCTCTCTATCCCCGTCTATGAGAAAACCGTAGTATCTCTCGGGTGGATGAGACTGCCTACTACTCCTACGGAGCGGCGCAGGAATGTCCTATTCTTTCGAACCTTCTGGTTCTACTAAGCTTTTAGTAATAGCTTGTGGTTCTGGAATTTCTTCCAGTTCTATTGCGCTCCCACTTGTTTCTTTTTCTAAGAACTGATGTTCCAGAAAGTGGGCATGACGAGAGACAAAAACCTTTTGTTCTTCTGCGTAATAGAAAAGATACTCCTGGAGTTCTTTGGGTATCCCACAAACTTGCACTGTACTGAGCGTGCCTCGAGTTTGTCCGCATGCTGCTTTTTGACAAAAGCTGGACATCCCCGAATCTTCAGATATTGAAAATAGGGTTTCTTCCCACTCCACATCTGATATGGTGTAGTAGGCACAGTCTTAGTTGAAACTCGGTTCAAAAGAGATGCAGCTGATTCTAGTGCATATCCCCAGAAAGATCGCGGCAACTCAGCGTTACTCATCATGGAACGTACCATATCGAATAGGGTTCGGTTCCGTCTCTCCGATACACCATTATATTGTGGGGTGTATGGAGGAGTAAGTTGAGAGAGAATTCCATTCTCTTTTAGGTAACCCAGAAACTCGGCACTCAAGTATTCACCACCTCGATCAGATCTCAGTGTCTTGATATTTTTGCCTGTTTGTTTTTCTACTTCATTCTTGTATTCCTGGAATTTTTCAAAGGCTTCAGATTTATGCTTCATCAAGAAGACATGTCCATACCTCGAAAAATCATCCATAAAAGTAATGAAGGAAGAATAACCACTTCGCGCATGTGTAGACATTGGACCACATACATCGCTGTGTACGAATCCCAAGAGCTCACTCGCTCTTACTCCGTGTCCAGTAAACGGAGTCTTTGTCATCTTTCCTTTGAGACATGATTGATAAGTTGCATATGATTGATATTCGAACGGATCCAAATATCCTTCTTTATGTAACTTAGTTAACCTTGTCTCATTGATGTGACCCAGACTACAATGCCATAAGAAAGCATGATTTATTTCTGGAGACTTTCTTTTGTGTGTATTCTGGATATTGAAAATCTGTGGTTGGTTCAATAAGTATATACCGTTGCTTAATGTACCCGACCCAATCAGAACATGATTAAGGTGAATGTTTACAACATTGCTTACAAATGCAAAATCATAACCTTCTTTAGACTTTAAAGATACAGATATGATATTACAAGTCGAACTGGGTACAAAATAACAGTCGCGCAAAACCAAAAC
Organism: Agapanthus africanus; assembly: GCA_030015575.1. Taxonomy (NCBI): domain Eukaryota; kingdom Viridiplantae; phylum Streptophyta; class Magnoliopsida; order Asparagales; family Amaryllidaceae; genus Agapanthus; species Agapanthus africanus. The sequence goes on from CM057348.1 coordinate 226,381,919, forward strand.
ATGTCCATCTGTCAATCCCAAGGTATAGTCCCCCACGGACTCAGTATCCATGCCTGCTCCGTTTGCAACTCTGAGGGTCATATCACCTGCCTTCAAAACTCTACGCCTTCTCAGTGCCTGCAAAGAATTCCAGATATGAGATCCTGATCTGGTATCCAATACCCAGGAAGTAAAGTTGATTGATAGACAGTTTTCAATAACATACACACCTGAAGCCGTAGCCACAACTTGCTTCGGGTCTTGGCCTTCCAAGCCCTGCAATCTTTCTTCCAGTGTCCTTTCTTATGACAATAAAATCACTCTTCCTTCCCCACAAGCTGTCCCGCTACCTTTGCTACCTTTGCTTTTCTCTTGGCTTCCACTTTACTAACACCGCCCCTCGGTTTGGTGGGGGCCTTCTTCTTCTTTCCTTTGGCTTTCGCCTTGGACCTAGAAGAGGAAGCTCCTCCAACAAACAAAGCGGGTGTTTCCCTGACTTTCTTCAGGGTGCCTTCTGCACTCCTCAACATATTGAGGAGTTCCGGAAGTTCAACTTCTTTTCCATGCATGTTGAAGTTCAGGATAAACTGGGCGTAGGTGGAAGGAAGGGACTGGAGAATCAAGTCAGTATAAAGCTCGTTCTCTAACGTGGTCCCGAAGTCCGCGAGCTCCTCAATGTAGCTAATCATCTTAAGCACGTGTTCCGCTACAGACGATCCGACGGCCAACCTCGCTGAAAATTACTTTTTCGAGGTTTCGTATCTGGCGATACTGGATTTCTCTCCATATAGTTCCTTAGTATGGAGAAATATGGATTCAAGGTCCATATCCTCATGCCTCCTCTGATGTTCATTGTCCATAGAGGCAAGCACAAGGCACTTGGCTTTCGCGCTGTCAATCTTCCAGGTCTTACGGATTTCCTTATCCGCGACACTGGATTCTGGACCTGGGACGGCGGGTGCCTTAGTGGTAAGGAGATACCCCAACTTGTCATAAGTGATTGCCATTTTGACATTCCTGAGCCAATCTTTATAGTTTGGCCCTGTCAGTATATTTTTATCTAATAGTAACTTAAGGCCGGTCATGATGTTTGGTCGCTGCAATTAGGAGAGAGAGAAGAAACACTTTAGCATGATGCTCTTGCAAGTTTAGAGTGGTTCCTACTGTTTCCCGAATCCTTCCTCAAACCATAAAACAAGAACTAGTCGGGATTGATCTCACCGTACAATACTTGCTTAACCGTTCAGCCAGGCCGATGTCGGTACTTCGAGGGAGGTTTTACGACGCTTTCGCGAAGTTCCTTAATTAAGTAACCTCTTTTCCCTGTGGGCGTAGCCCCGCTAACACCTTTCTAGACACCTACTTGGTTTATAGCATTGATCGTTAAGTGAGAAAGTTTCCCGAGGAGTAGCATATACTCACAGTAGGATCGGGATCCAAATATCATCGTGTGATAAAGCTAAAGGAATCCTACCAAAATCATCACACTCCAAATGGTATACAGCACTAGCAAGTTTCAGTTTCTTTAGAAACTCCCGATGTGGATTTTTGCCCCATGCTCATATGACCTTGACGTAGGCCAACATATCATAAGTCGCATGTCAAGTTCTACCCGTCATTTACCAGGTTAATTTGAAACCATCCGTACATATCCTTGACGAAGGCCAAAATGGTAGTACGACTGTCTCAAACCAACGCATCTATCTATGCAACAGATAAATATTCGGTAGCTACCAATCACTATGCCTTGGAGAAGGTCAAAATACATAGCTTGAATACTACTGAATATTTAACTGAAATGACGGAGGGCTACGAATGGTTTTGGCAAAACCGTGAACATAGTGAACTTGATATAATCGAAGGAACCTGATAGCTTTTAAAAGGAGTGGTTTAAGCTCCGCGTTTTTAAAAGTTTTCTGTTTTGGAAAAAACCGAGTGGTTTTGAAATTGTTCCAACGATTTAACTTTGGTTTGTTTTCTTTGCATTAATGTAATGCGTCCCATCAATTAATCCTACCATTGCAGAAAACAACGAAAATATGACGTACGCTTATGCCATCCGCATTCGCCACGGGGCCCCGTCATCACCCGTTAGGTTACTTAACTAACGACAGAGCGGGGGCTGGACTAGCGCGGATGCAAAACATAAACAACGCCTACTAGATATATATAGATATATACATTCGTCAGATGCAATGATAGCCATTCCAGATCACAGATGAATACATTGGATATGCTAGGAATCCGCGTTTCGTTCGAGCCTGCAACGAAAGACGGATTACACGGTCGCGATGAATAGACAAACCCCACCCTAGACCCCTACGGGTGCGGCAAACTACCCGCCAAGTACCCAAAGTGAAGCAACCTCCCTCAACAACGTGAGTAGGCCACTCGGCACTTCAAAGTACCCGGTAGTTTGTGCGCCCCACCTTGGGTCTATCCTAGGAGCAAAAACAGTAAAAGAAATAATATACAATGGCGGCTACAATCTCAACCCGGATGTGCGGCCAAAAAAAATAATATTACATCAATTTACAATTTACATCAAATGAAAGATAAAGAAACTCTCATCTCACAACCCCGACTATTCATCCGCGACAATCCAACAAGTTCATATACACAATCCAACAACACAGATCATAGATATGCACAACTCCCACTAATCGACGTATAGCGATTAGTCGACGTTCAGTACATATATCACATTACAAATATAACCAGTTAGCTAAAGTTTATAGAATTTCGATCAATATTCCAATTTGAAACTACCCCAAATACAATACTGTTCTCTAAAGAATCTGGGCAGAAACAAATCATCTTAAAAATCACAAAACATCAGTTCGAACACACTGCAGGAAAAACGAGTCGCGACCGAGTCGACTCGGCCGTGGATCCGCGGCGAAACGCTGGGTTTCGCCGCGCTTCCACGGCAGTCTGACTGAGTCATGGGCTCGTTTTTCTTGGGTGTTCCTAAAAAACCCTTCACGTATTTTTCTGGTCTGTGGAAATATTTTTGGACCTGTTTTTAAAAACGGCAGAAAACACTAAAATTTGACGTATTTTGTGATTTTTTCCAGATCGAAGTTTTAAACACTTTTCTAACATGTTAGTTGTTGTTTAGCTAGGCTCTGATACCACTGTAAGTCTACGTTACCCACCCCGGTGCTTACGGGGAGGCGGAATAGGTAAAAAACGGATTTTTAACACAAGGTAACATGGACTAAAACTAGAGGATCTTTGCTAAACAAAAACTAACAAACTAACTACAAGTTCTAGCTACTAGGTAAGATGGTTATACCTAGTTCTTGAACTCCTTCTCTTCTTGTTGTGGTCCTCCTTGTTGCTTGCTCCTTGGAGTGGTGTAGACGGCTCCTCCTCCTCGTCTTTTCTTTGCCGAAGAAAGATCCACCCGAAGGCCTCTACCTTGAGCTCCTACCTCAACCAAAAAGCAACTAGAGTGCTTGGCTTGCTAGACTAAGAACCCTAGAATGAGTAGAGTGTTGTCTTGATGGTTTTATCTCACAAAGCTCATGTTTTTCAACACATGAAAGAAGAGAGCTTTGAGAGAGGAAGAGGGAGAGCTTAGCATGAGAGAGAAAGACCAAGAGAGAATGAGCAAGAATCACAACCATGCTCTCATATGAGAATAATAATAATAACATCTAAATAAATTGTGATGGTTAGTTGAAATGACCATTATCATTTAACATTTAATGTAATTTGCAAGAATCAAGAAGCATCTTGCAAAAGAAATTATCATGGTCAAATGGTCAACAAAAGTCAAATGGTCAACCCAACCCTAACCATGGCACAATTATCTTTAATTAATATTATTAATCATATTTCTCATTCTCATTAGGGTTTAGAAAAAGTCAACTGTCAAAAACCCTAATGAGATTCCTCTTCCTCTGTCAACTGTGCATACACACCCGCATCCGTATTCCGAGAAACACGAATACAATGAGACAAAACCAATCCAAAAACAAATACTAGGATCTGGCTTAAACCAAAGCCCGCTAGTAATAATTGCCCAGACACCAAACGTTCACACGTGCGCGGATGTAAACGAACCCCGTCGCAAAACCATACGACCTCTACTCTGTTTTGCCCAAAGGCGAACAACCCTCTGTGTGGGACTCTAAAGACTCGACACTACGCTGGCAGTGAGTTCAACCATAAGCCGCAAGAGGTACTAACTGTACGTAATGGTCCCTAGGTAGATGCCGATAAGAAGACCGATGAGGTGAACCCATCCGAACTCCTACCGAGCCAGAATGTGACAATCTCCGTACAGTCCGGTCTGTTCGTCTGAGAGTATCGCATGTCGGGCCTAGAGGCGGTAAATGTCAGTCCCCTAATAGCGGTACAAGTCATGTCGGAGTGTAGCCCAGAACACCCTGAGAAACTACTGGAAACACTACCAGTAAATCTCGCTTGCCCTGGCCAGTGACTTTATGTAATGGCTCTCCTAGACACAGCGCGATATCAACTCCCAATACCGAGAGAGATGAATCCTGTCTAACCGTCACTGCCTCCAAGTGCTTCGGGACTGCACCCAACTACTACCTATTTGCACGACTCAGTAGAGCCGTGGTAGGGTATTAATCTAAGAACGGTGGTAACACACTTGAGGAGAAGTGACAGTGTCAAGTCAACGGACTAAGCTGTACTCATGTCATCTGGGAACTGATAACTGACGATAGGTATAGTACCAACCAACAGTTCCCAGCGAGTCCTGTCCAGTGTACTCGTAACCTAACGAGTACCTGCATACTATCTCCAGTACGACATATTGATGGCTGTGGGACAGACCACCTCCCCTCCTGGGATGAGAAGTGTATACACTAGTCTACTCTGGAGTATCGATGCCCTATCTCGACAATCCTATGACCAGGGACCTGTATAAGGATATGCTTATAGACTACCCAACCCCCACTAGTGTGACTGCCATCACAACGCTAGTAGTCAAGCAAAGATCCTAAGGGCTCTATCAGTATGTATTAGCGATATGTTAAAAGAAACACATACACATATTAAGATAGATACAAACCAAGTAGCATACTACCATATTGAGCAAGAATGTCAATCCGTGTATATATCCCAAGCTTCCAAAATATAATATACAAACTAGTACTATACAATAATGGCCTCTGGGGCATATCACACCAACAAATTAAGGATTTGTGAAGAATTATTTGAGCTTGGAGATGAAGAAAATGAGCAAGGAATCAAGAGGGGGCAGCACAAGGAAGGCTCGGCCATAAGGTAAAGGAGAGGGGGTTTTGTGAAAATGAGTGGAAAAATCTTGCTAAAAATGCAATAAATGCTCATTAATGCACTAAATATCTCATGCCACCTCTTTCTTTTCTTTTAAAATTTTTTCTTTAACTTACAAATATCTAGATATTAATGCAAGGATGGATGAAGCTTAATCTAGTGATTAGATTAGTATAGATTCACTTTAGAAGTAATTAACCCAAACCAAAATTGTAATTACCACTAATTAAGTGCATAATTAACAACTTAAAACAATATTTTAATTAGGTAAAAAATCAAAGTGAACCAAAACTTTCAAGTGACTCCCAAAACCCGCAAAGCAGCACCATTCTTGCTAAACTAGGTGCAGTCAAGTTGTAGGGTTGCTAGGCACTGCCACAAAGGTCTACGAGGCATCAACCATGCCCGATTAAAATTTTATCCATGCCGAACAACCCGAATACGGATCTTTAAACTAGGGTTTAGGCGAAAACTAACATGTTAAACACTTTAACACTAAGTGAGAGGGATTACAACCTTTGTAGATCCGGTCCTTCACTTCATAAGCTCCGTGTTGTGGTCCCTTCGCTGCGATCATCGGGTTCCGGACTCTCGAGAGGTTCCACGAAGAGAAAGATGCAGTCTTGCTTCCGATCTTCGATACAAAGATGATCTACCTTGAAGTTTCATTAACACAAGCTAACACTCACTAAAATTGAGTGAACACTCTCATCTAAAGGGCAAGGGAAGATGAGGATGATGAAGTAGGATTTTTGCTCTCTTTATTTATCTTTTTCTCACATTTATTCATCACTTGAAAAAAAGCTAGTAAGCTTTTTCCATGAAGAAAGAAGATGAATCATGATAGAATTTCTTTTGTGATGAATAATGCAAAGATGATAATGATGAATTATGCAACCATGGTTAACCAAACCATTATAGAGATTTAACCAAGGGTGTAGGGTTTGGGTTAGGTTAAAGATGAGTCATAACAAAATATCTTTCACAAAACAAAACTAAACTTCTAGAATCATCTAGAAAGCATTAACCCAAATCAAACCCTAATCTTGTTTAATCTCTACTAAACATGTTTCATTATTTATCATATCATGTTACAATATTATATATCACATATATAATATTTATTGTAACCAAATAAAATAATACAATTAGCATATATATCGCATATATATCAATGTATTACCCGAGTGAGAAAAAGAATCTTTTAGTGAGCTAATATTAGTTAATGTAATTTAATATATCCTATATATTATTATACATTAAATTATCGAATCAACACTTGATCCGACAATCCGGCTATATCGCATATAACCGACTAATATTTATCCGTACCGATTCATCGAATCAACACTGGATCCGATGACCCGGCTGATATAAAATATCACGAGAATAGAATACGGTATCACATATCGCATTATCCTCGGTCCTGCACATATCACATATGTGCTCCTACTCCATTTTGCCTGAGCCAAGAAACCTCTGTGTAGAACTCTAAAGAATCGTCAATACGCCGGCAGTAGGTGATGATCATATCAAACACCCACAAGCTGCAAGCGGTCAGCTAAACGTAACAGCTACCCAGGTATTGAGCGCTCAGAAGATCAACAAGCAAGCCTGTACATTCTCCTGTGAATCCAAACAGTAACACTCTCGTACAGTCCGGTCTCGACGTCTGATATGTCGCATATCTCGCCTAGGGGTGGTAAACGTCAGACCCCAGTAGCTCGATAAGTCGTGTCGATATGAAGTCTATAACAGTTCGAGAAACTACTGATAACACTTACCAGTAAATCTCAGCAACCCTGCCCAGGGATTTCCGGTTATAGCCAATCGAACACAGCACAACATCAACTCCCTATACCGGGAGAGACGAATCCCCTTCTATCGCTTATTGCCTCCATGTGATTCGGGACTGTACCCAAAAGCCACCTTTTTGCACGCCCTCTTGGATGTGGTATGATGGAAATCAAAGCACAGTGGGAATCATACAAGACTCTATGATGATCTCGGGTCAACAGACTACTCTGTACAAGTGTCACCGGAGAACTGCCATCTGACGTAAGGTATAATACCATCTGGGAGTTCTCGGCGAGTCCGTCCAGTGTACCCAGTCTCCACTGAGCACCCGTACACCATCCTTGATGTCAAACACCGATGGATATGGGATCATCCATCACCCATCATATGGGTCAAGATGCGTATACGCTAGTCTACTCTGGTGTATCGATGCCCTGTCTCGATACACCCTCGACTAGGAACAGTTATAGGATGTACTCGTCGACTACCATGGCCCCACTAGTATGATCTCATCATAGTCCTAGTAGTCGAGTACATATCCAAAGGGCTTTATCAACATGTAATATAGAGACAATCAGAGTACATGTTAAGATAAAGTACAACCAGATAGCATACTATCATGTCGAGCAAGAAAGTCCTCCCTATATATGTCCAAGCATCCAATACAATATACATCGTATGTACAGTAATGGCCTCTAGGGCATACATATAACTAACAATCTCCCACTTGCACTAGGGCCATCTGTTATGGTATCACATACCCAACAATTAGCTGCGGTTGAAATATCTCATACTCAACCATCCCATAAAAGTCTCTACTGGGAAAAAGGCCTTTGTGAGTGGATCTGCGCTGTCGTCCTCTGTTTCTACTCTCCTAACCTCGATCTCCCTGGAGATCAACCATCTCCATGATCAGGTGATACTGCCTAAGAATTATATCTGGATTTCTGATGGGACGGTAGTTTCTTGGCTAAAGCCACAACTCCATTGTCACACAATGGTAGGAACGAAGTTCATCTCATGAACTAATATGTATCCAGACTGCCTCTTTGGTAGCATCCTTGGTAACGATGTATCTTGCCTTTAATCGTCTAGTATGTCACGGTATCTAGCTTGGAACTCTTCCAACATACCGTCCCTCCACTGAGGGTAAAGACAATGCCTGCGACTGACATTCAGTCGTCCTTATCACCCTGCAACCTTTCCAGTGATTCTCCTCAGGATTGATTGATACCATCTCACTACAACTAGTGAGTATCCTAATATCCAATTAGATCTATCTCATAGATCCAAAACCCAGGATTTAGGAGGTATCACTTTGATCCTATATGGAGAATCCTTGTGATAAGCGGAGATTGACCAAGTGTAGCATAGGAAACTCCTTCCCTATCAAGAGTATGTCATCCACATACTCTACGAGGATCACCACCATACTCCCTACTACCTTTTTGTATATACAAGGTTCATCTACCATTTTGATGAAGTCAAACTCTTTGACTACCACATCAAAACAGACGTTCCAACTCCGCGATGCCTGCTTTATCCTATAAAGCATCTTGCACACGTTTCCGCTGCTCCCACTGTCTACGATGCCCTCTGGCTGTGTACTTATAGATGCTTTCTTCTAAAACATCATTTAGAGAAGTTGTCATGACACCCAACCACCAGATATCGTAGTCATGGTATGTAGCCATGGCAAGTAGGATCTGGATGGACTTAAGCATAGCTTTGAAAATCTCAACTTTTCCATGTACACCAAGTAATCTTCTCAAGATATACTTGCTCCTGATGGGGATTTAACCCTTCAGATAAAGCAACTAAAGTCCATACTTTGTTGGTGTATAAGGATTCCATCTCAGATTGCTTAAGCATCCAGCCATTCTTACAGAGTCCCACTCCTGATGGCCAGCTCGAAACTAGTTGGGTCATCATCTCATGATGCAATTCTCGCTCCCACTGTCATAGAGAAACCGAAGTATCTCTCAGGTGGGTGAGGAACCCTACTAGATCGGCGGAGAGGCTGAGGTTCGTTGGAAACTATTGAATCATTTGGTTCTACAAAATCATCAGCTGCAGTTTGTATAGCTGGAACATTTCCAGTTCTACATAACAGACCTTGCCTCGAGCTTGTCCGGATTTTGCTTTTAGACATTGGCCGGACAACCCCAAATCTTAACAAACTTAAGATATGGGCTCTTCCCTTTCCATATCACATATGAAGTGGTAGGCAACTGATTTGATTTGAACCTTATTCAATAGGTATGCAGCTTCTCAAGTGCATAACTCCAAAAAGGAAATAGGAAACTCAGTAGTACTTATCATAGAGCACACCATATCACATAGGGTGCTATTGCTCCGCCCCGATATACCATCGTGCTATGGTGTATACGGAGGAGTAATGCCGAGAGAGAATCTCATTCTCCTTTAGAAAGTCCAGGATTTCCGTGCTTAAGTATTCTCCTCCCTGATCTCATCCAAGGACATAATACTTATACACGTTTTAGGTTCTCTACTTCTAATTCATATTCTGTGAATATCTCAAAAGTTTCGGACTTGTGTTTCAACAGGAACATATGTCTGAATCTTGAGAGATCATCAGAGAATGTAATGAAGTACAAAGAACCGGTCTTGGCATGTGTAGACAGGAGACTTTCATATATCAGCATGTATCAATCCCAAGGATTCACTAACTCTTTCTCTGTTTCCAATAAACAGAGCTGTGGTCATCTTATCTTTGTGACATAACTGGCAAGTTTCACAAGATGTAAATTCAAACAAATTTAAATATGCATCTTAATGTAACTTCAGCTAGTCGGGTCACATTGATATGACCTAGTCTACAATGCCTCAAGAAGGATTCGTTCATTTCTGAACTCTTCCTCTTGTGTATGTTCCGTATACTAAGAACTGTAGTTTGATTTAGAACGTCAATGCTTTTAGATAACGTGCCTGAACCGATCAACTCTTGATATAGGAAATGTTCAAAACATTATCCAACAATACAAAATTATATCCTTTCTTTACTAATAAAGTGACTGATATGATTTTGTATATCAGGTTCGGTATCTAATAACATTCGTTCAGAATCAATGTATTCAGGTAATACAGGGTGATAGTGACCAACAGACTTGGCTGCAACACTTGCACCGTTTTCTGTCTCATGAAACTTATCACCCGTTCTCAGTTCTCTACCTTTCTGTAGCCCATGTAACAAATTACATATGCGGGATCCTGATCCGGTATCACATACCCAGGACGTAAAGGATACTGAGAAACAGTTCTCTGTAATGAACACACCCGAAGATGATGCATCAACATGCACTTTCTTCATTTAAGCGGCACGGGAAATCTGGTATTCCCCAATTTCCTGCTCTGTTTTATAACAATTATAAGTTGGAGCGGGGCCAACGTTCCACAGCTCAGTATAACAAGCGGGTTCAGTCAATTCATCCGTTTTATAATCTTGATTAAGGCGTGATATGGTCGCTACCTGGAGAGAGAGAGAGAAGAAAACACTCAGCATATGCTCTTGCAAGATTAGATTGGTTATCTAATATATCTAATCAGGATGCCTCCCACTATTTTAATCAAATCTTCCTTCAAACCCTAAAAGGAAAGACTAGCCGGGATTAATTACACGCTACAAGTTCGCCAATCTTTCAGCCAGGCCAGTGTCGGTACTTTGAGGGAGGTCCCCCGTGCTTTCGCACGAACCTAATTAAAGTAAACCTCGTTTTCCCAGGGGCGTAACCCCGTTAACACCTTTCTAGACACCTACTTGATCGGCTAATTGTAATGTGTAAAACTCTCCCAGGAGTAACTCTTACTTACAGCGGGTATCGGGATCCAACTATCTCATAGAAGGTATGCAATCTCATTGCAAATTTCAACACTTGAAATTCCCAATAATATTTTACCCCAAGCGATCTATGACCTTGACAAGGTCAACAAACCATAGACCGCAAGTCAAGTTCAACCCGTCATTTCCTGATATGAATTAAACCCACCCGCACGACCCTTGACAAGGTCAACAAAGTCGCACGACTACCCTAATCCAATCGCATTATATGCTTATACAGATAAGCAGTAATCAGCTACCACACACTACGCCTCGACAAAGTCAACAAACGCAGCACGAATACTAACTAATACTTATCTGAAATGACGGAGGGCTACGACAGGTTTTTAAGAAAACCCTTTGCGTAATGAACTTGATATCATTGTAGAATCGAGTGATTTTAAATGGAGTGTTTTTTAGGCTTTTCTAGTTTTGCTAAAGGGGTCACTCCCAGTGAAGGGATCGTCGGCCCTTTCCTCATCGAATAAGGTGAAGGATATATCATATATACCACTATGCAAAGCAATAACTATAGAAGCAATCAAAAGACAAACCGAGTTTGTAGCATCTGCTAGTTTCATTAAAGAGGTCATTCCCGGTGAAGGGATCTCGGCTCTTTCCTTATCGAATAAGGTGCTGGATGTTCTACAAGGTACACCGCTATGCAAAGCAAGAACTAGAGCTACCAGTTTTTAAACAAGTTTCTACAACATCTTTAGGTTTCTTTTAGTTTCATTAATCTCATTAATGAAGTCCCATTTTAATTATGCTTCGCAAGCATCACATTTAAAAATGAAATCTGCAATACAACATATATCTCATATATATAATATAAACATTCGTCTCAGGAAGTAATATGATCTCATCACAGAACATTGCAGCAGAAGAACATATATGAAATATTGGATATACTAGGACGTCCGTGTTTTCAATACGAGCCTGTATAAAAAACGGATTCCACGGTCGCGATGAATAGCCAAACCCACATCCCTAGACCCCTACGAGAGCGGCAAGTAACACTGCCAATTCTAGGGTTAGGAGACCCGGTCTCGACTCCTCGAGATGGTCTCCCACTGGACCCTAAAACCCGGTTACTTGTGCTCTCCGCCTTGGGTCTACCTAATACGGAAAAGTAAATAATATACATCAACGGTGACATCATCCTCAGCCCGGAAGTGCCCCAATAAAAGAATATTACATACAAAAGAATTTTACATGAATGAAAAAGAAAAAACTCCCATCTCACATAAAACCCCCGGCTATTCATAACGCGACGATCAAATATAACATATCACAGCAACACATAATATCTCATATCATCAACGTAAGTATGCATACACCGATCGTCTTTGATGTATAGCAACGAAAACCGGCAATACAACTACATACTACACTTACGGTCACAGAAAAAAAGTGTAAAACTACAACAGTTGGAATCCGCAACCTGTTTAGACATCGCATGCCTAACCAAATGAATTCCTTAGACATCGCATGCCTAACAATTATAAATCCCGCATTTTAGTCTCATTATCGAAAACTCTTTTCAATATCAAGTCGGGCAATTCAACAGGATTTCCGACATCCTGATCGAATGCTCGTCGCAAACTTTAGTAGACGGCCGCACTCCCGGATGCCGTCGACGAAGTGCACTAAGGCGGAACACCGCTGCCGCAAGCACCCGAATGGATGCTTTTGGCGACGGGGTTCTCCTACAGTCACTTGGTCGGGGCTATGGGGCGTAGCTGTCTATTAAGTTTACCCGGCGAGTATCCGCGTACGCTACGTGATTGCGACGGACTTTTGATCACATCAAAATTTCGTGGCAACCGATCAATTTGAGACTGAAGTGCTAGATTTATAACATTCAAATTAGTTATCTCATAACTACTTGTGGATTCCAAATATTGTATCACATTCCAGATAAATAGACAATGTTAAACTTTCCGATCGAATAATCAAACACCCAAGATTTCCCTAATATATCTCAACACTTAAAATCAGTTTAAAAACATCTATCACATGCCACAGTACCAATGGTCCAGCCGTAAAAGGGTCAAGCCAACGCCTCACATGTGGCACACCGTACTGCCCCAAACCCTAAGGTTCAAAAGGCAGTTCAAGACGGTCACATAATCGAGTTAAGGTTTGTTGTCTTCTAGAGGGTCCACCGCGTTACTTGCACGACTTAGAACGTTCTTAAACACGAGAAAAAATCCAACTTTTGAAAAAATTTCCGACAGGGGAAAAAGTGAGTTATTGATATCCGTTCGAACTTTTTAACAGTTTATAAAAATTATCCGGACAAAACTAAACAAAGTTAAATTATCTGATCGAATCAACGATTCCCCAATACAACCCTAGAAAACTCAACACTTGAGTGGAATTAAAATATTCCCAGAAAAAATTAACAAGAAAGGACCTAAGAATAATTAAGTGAAATTTCAGGGACTAAGTCCAAATTTTGGCCGCGGAACCGCCGCCAAACCCATGGTTTCGCCGAGGTTCCGCGGTCAAATAGTTGACTTAGGGGACCGTACTTCACATTAATTCTTAGTTTTTACTGCTTGTTTTTCTGAGCATTTTTAATTGAGAAAAAACCACATTTTTTGAAAAATTTAAAGAGAAGGGTTCGTGTCGGGGTTTTCGGGTTCGATCGGACTTTAAACTTCGTCTAGACTTCGCCTAAAGCTCTAGCTTGGCTCTGATACCACTGTAGGGTTGCTAGGCACTGCCACAAAGGTCTACGAGGCATCAACCATGCCCGATTAAAATTTTAGCCGTGCCAATCAACCCGAATACGGATCTTTAAACTAGGGTTTAGGCGAAAACTAACATGTTAAACACTTTAACACTAAGTGAGAGCGATTACAACCTTTGTAGATCCAGTCCTTCACTTCATAAGCTCCGTGTTGTGGTCCCTTCGCTGCGATCATCGGGTTCCGGACTCTCGAGAGGTTCCACGAAGAGAAAGATGCAGTCTTGCTTCCGATCTTCGAAACAAAGATGATCTACCTTGAAGTTTCATTAACACAAGCTAACACTCACTAAAATTGAGTGAACACTCTCATCTAAATGGCAAGGGAAGATGAGGATGATGAAGTAGGATTTTTTCTCTCTTTATTTATCTTTTTCTCACATTTATTCATCACTTGGAAAAAAGCTAGTAAGCTTTTTCCATGAAGAAAGAAGAAGATGAATCATGATAGAATTTCTTTTGTGATGAATAATGCAAAGATGATAATGATGAATTATGCAACCATGGTTAACCAAACCATTATAGAGATTTAACCAAGGGTGTAGGGTTTGGGTTAGGTTAAAGATGAGTCATAACAAAATATCTTTCACAAAACAAAACTAAACTTCTAGAATCATCTAGAAAGCATTAATCCAAATCAAACCCTAATCTTGTTTAATCTCTACTAAACATGTTGCATTATTTATCATATCATGTTACAATATTATATATCACATATATAATATTTATTGTAACCAAATAAAATAATACAATTAGCATATATATCGCATATATATCAATGTATTACCCGAGTGAGAAAAAGATTCTTTTAGTGAGCTAATATTAGTTAATGTAATTTAATATATCCTATATATTATTATACATTAAATTATCGAATCAACACTTGATCCGACAATCCGGCTATATCGCATATAACCGACTAATATTTATCCGTACCGATTCATCGAATCAACACTTGATCCGATGACCCGGCTGATATCAAATATCACGAGAATAGAATACGGTATCACATATCGCATTATCCTTGGTCCTGCACATATCACATATGTGCTCCTACTCCATTTTGCCTGAGCCAAGAAACCTCTGTGTAGGACTCTAAAGAATCGTCAATACGACGGCAGTAGGTGATGATCATATCAAACACCCACAAGCTGCAAGCGGTCAGCTAAACGTAACAGCTACCCAGGTATTGAGCACTCAGAAGATCAACAAGAAAGCCTGTACATTCTCCTGTTAATCCAAACAGTAACACTCCCATACAGTCCGGTCTCGTCGTCTGATATGTCGCATATCTCGCCTATGGGTGGTAAACGTCAGACCCCAGTAGCTCGATAAGTCGTGTCGATATGAGGTCTATAACAGTTCGAGAAACTACAGATAACACTTACCAGTAAATCTCAGCAACCCTGGCCAGGGATTTCCGGTTATAGCCAATCGAACACAGCACAACATCAACTCCCTATACCGGGAGAGACGAATCCCCTCCTATCGCTCATTGCCTCCATGTGATTCGGGACTGTACCCAAAAGCCACCTTTTTGCACGCCCTCTTGGACGTGGTATGATGGAAATCAAAGCACAGTAGGAATCACATAAGACTCTATGACAATCTCGGGTCAACAGACTACTCTGTACCAGTGTCACCGGAGAATTGCCATCTGACATAAGGTATAATACCATCTGGGAGTTCTCGGCGAGTCCGTCCAGTGTACCCAGTCTCCACTGAGCACCCGTACACCATCCTTGATGTCAAACACCGATGGATATGGGATCATCCATCGCCCATCATATGGGTCAAGATGCGTATACGCTAGTCTACTCTGGTGTATCGATGCCCTGTAATACACCCTCGACTAGGAACAGTTATAGGATGTACTCGTCGACTACCGTGGCCCCACTAGTATGATCTCATCATAGTCCTAGTAGTCGAGTACATATCCTAAGGGCTTTATCAACATGTAATATAGAGACAATCAGAGTACATGTTAAGATAAAGTACAACCAGATAGCATGCTATCATGTCGAGCAAGAAAGTCCTCCCTATATATGCCCAAGCATCCATTACAATATACATCGTATGTACAGTAATGGCCTCTAGGGCATACATATAACTAACACAAGTCAGTACTGAAATTTGATCACTTCCGAGTTTTTACGGGAAACATCGACTATTTTACCCTAAAATGGAAAAATTCACATAACGATTTCTAGAACGTTACAGGATCCCACATATGTAATATGTTACATAGGCTATGGAAAGGTAGAGAACTGGGAATGGGTGATCTTTCCGTAAGAGTAGGGAATGGTGCAAATGTTGCAGCCAAAGCAGTTAGCGAATATCATCTTGTATTACCAAATAGTAATACATTGATTCTGAACGAATGCTATTACATACCGACCCTGATATACAATCTTATATCAGTTTCCTTATTATGTAAAGAAGGATATAATTTTGTAGTACAGGATAATGTTATGAACATATTCCTAAATCAAAAGTTGATTGGATCAGGCTCGTTAAATAATGGCATATACATTCTAGATCAAACCACAGTTCTTAATGTACAAAACACATACAAGAGGAAGAGTTCAGAAATGAACGAATCATTCTTGTGGCATTGTAGACTAGGTCATATCAATGCGACACGACTAGCTAAGTTACATAAGGATGGATATATGAATTCGTTCGAATTTTCATCTTATGACACTCGCCAGTCATGTCTCAAAGGCAAAATGACCAAAACTCCGTTTACTGGACACGGAGAAAGAGTTACGGAACTCTTGGGACTGATACATAGTGATGTATGCGGTCCCATGTCTACACATGCCAGGAATGGTTCCTCATACTTCATTACATTCACTGACGATCTCTCAAGATACGGACATGTGTTCTGTTGAAACAAAAATCTGAAGCTTTTGAGAAATTCAAAGAATATATGCACGAAGTCGAGAACCAGACGGGTAAAAGTATTAAAATCCTACGATCTGATCAGGGAGGAGAATACTTAAGTAATGAGTTCCTGAACTATCTAAAAGAGAATGGGATTCTCTCTCAGCTTACTCCTCCGTATACACCACAGCACAACGGTGTATCGGAACGGAGGAATCGCACCCTATTAGATATGGTGCGCTCTATGATGAGCACCGCTGAGTTACCTATTTCCTTTTGGGGTTATGCACTGGAGACGGCTGCATACCTATTGAATCAAGTTCCATCTAAATCAGTGCCTACCACACCATATGAGATATGCAGTGGGAAGAGACCATATCTTAAAAGAGTTAAGATATGGGGTTGTCCGGCCTATGTCAAAAGGCAAAATCCGAACAAACTCGAGGCACGATCCGTTCTTTTCAAGTTTGTGGGATATCCAAAGAATTCTTATGGATATCATTTCTACTACAGTAAGGAACAAAGGGTAATTGTTGCTCAACATGCCACCATTTTAGAAAAGGAATTTCTTGAAAAAGAAATTAGTGGCAAAGAGGTAGAGCTGGAAGAGGTTCCAACCACACAAACTGCAATAGAACAAGTAATGGAACCAGAGGATTCAGTAGTACCCGATGAACCTCAGCCTCTCCGCCGATCTAGTAGGGTTCCTCGCCCACCTGAGAGATACTACGGTTTTCTCACTGATGGTGGGAGCGAGGATTGCATCATGGTTGATGATTACCCAACTAGTTTTGAGCAGGCCATCACGAGTGGTGACTCTGTAAAATGGCTGGATGCAATGCGATCCGAGATGGAATCTATGTACACCAACAAAGTATGGACTTTGGAAGATGCTCCTGAAGGGGTAAAACCCATTGGGAGCAAGTGGATCTTCAAGAAAAAACTTAGTGTAGATGTGAAAGTGGAGACTTTCAAAGCTAGACTTGTTGCAAAAGGTTTTTGTCAACGACTAGGTGTGGATTATGACGAAACCTTTTCTCCAGTGGCTATGCTTAAATCCATCTGGATCCTACTTGCCATCGCTGCATACCATGACTACGAAATCTGGCAAATGGATGTTAAGACCGCCTTTCCAAATAGTGATTTAGAAGAGAGCGTGTGTATGACTCAGCCAGAGGGCTTCGTAGATAGTTGGAGCAGCAGGAAGGTGTGCAAGCTGCTTAAATCCATCTACGGGTTAATGCAGGCATCGCGGAGTTGGAACATCTGTTTTGATGTCGTAGTCAAAGAGTTTGACTTCGTCAAAAATATAGATGAACGTTGTATATACAAGAAGGTGGTAGAGAGTAAGGTTGTCTTCCTCGTATTGTACGTGGATGGCATACTCTTTATAGGAAATGACATTCCTATGCAGCACTCGGTCAAGCTCTTCTTATCACAAAGATTCTCAATGAAAGATCTAGGTGATGCCTCCTACATCATGGGAATTAAGATCTATAGAGATAGATCTAAACGGATACTGGGATTGTCCTGATCCAGGTACATCGACACCATACTAAAGAGGTTTAGTATGGAAGAATCCAAGCGTGGGAATTTACCCACGATCTCTGGACTCACTCTCTCTAAAGAGAGGTCTCCCAAGACTGATTTGGAGAGAGCTTGCATGCAAGGGATACCTTATGCTTCGGCAGTAGGCTCTATCTTATACGCGATGCTATGTACGAGACCCGATGTAGCATACTCACTAAGTGTAGTGAGTAGGTATCAAACAGATCCTGGAGAGAGTTACTGGACAGCTGTGAAGAACATTCTCAAGTACTTGAGAAGGACTAAAGAGATGTTCTTGGTGTATGGTGTTGGAGAAAGTGCCCTCAGAGTCAATTATTGGATCACAGGCACGTGATTGCAATGATTGAGGGAGGACATGTCCCAGTAGGACAGTCTTACTCGAGATGATAGTATGCTATCTGGTTTATCTTTATCATCATGTACTGCTTTAGGTGACCTGACATGTCACTATTACACGTTGATAGAGCCCCTAGGATTCTTGCTTGACCACCAGCAGTATGAGGGCGATCATATAAGTGGGAGCTGGTAGTCTATAAGCACATTCTTAAAAGGTCCCTAGTCGTGGGAGTTTCGAGACAGGGCATCGATACTCCAGATTAGACTAGTGTATACAGTCGAGACCCTGACGAGGGGCGATGGCCGGTCTCACAAGCCACTGGTGTCAGTTGGTTCACCTAAGATGTATACAGGTGCTCATTGGGTTATGAGTACACCGGACAGGACTCGCCGGGAACATGCTCGTTGGTCTTATACCTGACGTCAGATAGCAGTTCCCTGGTGACATGTGTACATGTTAGTTCATCGACCTGGGGATCGTCATTTGTCTCATGTGAGTTCCCACTGTACTTTGATTACTACCCTACCACGCTCAAAGGAGACGTGCAAATAGGTTTTAGTTGGGTACAGTCCCGAGCCACATGGAGGCAGTGAGCGGATCTCCAGGGGTTCGTCTCTCCCGGTATTGGGGGTGAGGTCGCGCTGTGTCTAGGAGAGCCATTACACGAAGCCCTCGGCCGAGGTAGGAGATTTGCTGGTAGGTATTCCAGTAGTATCTCAGGCTTTTCTGGGCTACACTCCGACACGACTTGTACCGCTTTTGGGGGTCTGACTTTACCAACCCCCTAGGCCCGCCATGCGATGCTCATAGACGAACGGACCGGACTGTACGGATATTGTCACTGATAGGCTCAGTAGGGTGTCAGGATGAGTTCGCTCATCGACGTCCCTTTTGGTCAATACCTGGTAGCCCGTTACGTATTGGCTTATACCTCTGACGTGCTAGTAGTTAAATCCACAACGAAGGTGTTGACGAGTCTTTAGAGTCCCCCACATTTTGTTGCTCAAGTTTTCGGGCGAAACGCTGTAGAGGCCGTATGGATATATGGCAGGGTTCGATCAGATACGTGCGGTATTGCACGGATCAGGATCGGACGGATAATACTAGCCGGCTTTGGTTTAAGCTGGATCCTAGTATAGTACAGTGTAGATTTTGTCTCATTGCATTTGTATTTCGGTCGGAATACAAATGCGGGTGTGTATATACAGTAGCGGGGTTTTCCTGTAATTTATTACGGGACCAGTTTTCTGGAGTTGCCAGTTTGCTTTCCTTTTCGGCCATATTACTTTGTATCTTTCATTGGCCGAAGATTGGTGGAGGAGGGCTTATTTGCATTTGTGCAAATAAGCAAGTTGTGGAGGGTGGCGATTGCATATTGTTGTGTCATGATGGTTTCATGATGGAGCCCCATCCTTTGACCTTCCATGGTTCATGATTGCTTGACTTTTTGTAGCAATCATGGTTGTTGATTAGTTGGTGGAGTGTGGATTTGTTAGTGATCATTGCTTGACTTTGGAGTCATCATGCTTTTGTTGATGGTTGAATATGATAACCATTTTTCCTTTCACTTGCTTATTCTTATGGCTATCCTTTTTCACTCACTCCATTCTCACTCTCCCCTCACCATGGCAAGGTCGGCCAAGTAGTGGGCTGTCCCAAAATTTTGGGTAGGGAAATTTTGTTCTTTTGGCTTCACAAAATCCATTTAGCTCCTTCTCCAAAAGATATAGTTCATTCCTCCACCAAATGGAAAACTCCATAACCCCAAATGAGACATGGTTCTACACCATTCTGCAGCAAACCTTGGGCACGTCGGCTCGCCAACTTCATGCCCGAGTTGCCTCGGTATAGAAGTGGGAGCCCGTAAAAGAAGCCGGCGACGTGGTGCCCTTCCGGCGACGAAGTGGAGACTGGAGATTCCGCGGGAGATCAGGACGACAACGAGAAGACCGAAGGACACGGATTGCTCGGTTTATCTCTCTTCCCCATCTTGTAGTTAGCTAGGACTAGTTAATGGCCCGATCCGGGTTTTAGTGCGCGGTGGTGCCGATTTGAAAAAATTAAAGTTAACCATTGCTTCCGCATTTGGCCTCGGGATGGAGGCCGGGGCGCCGTCGTGCACTTACAGTGGTATCAGAGACTCGCCATTAACTTAGTCTAGCTTTGTCTAATGTGTTTTACATTTCCGATCGAACAATTTTCCGAAAACCGTATTTTTCTTCACATCAGTTTCTGTCAAAATTTTTTGAAGTCCAAAAATTTTTCAGGTTGTTTCAGAATGATGTGTAGGACAATCTAAGAGTTCTGGGAAAATTTAGTCTCGTGAACAGTCTAAACGACCGCGGAACCGCGGCCAAACCCATGCTAGGGCCGCGGTTCCGCTGCGACTTGAACTGATCAGTGTACCAAAATTATCCAGAAAGCTCCTGAGTTGAAAATATGGGTTTTGGAATATTAATTTTGGGCCCAGAATTTCTTGATGTGCTACAGTAGTACTTAGGGCCCACTTGTTATAATTTTGATCGATCGGATATTTTAAACACATTATTTCACAGTATTTACATTATATTTGCGACCGTGAATGTCACTTGATCGGTAAATCCTGTCTAACTACTATAGCCCGGTTAGATGGATTTGCGAACGTGACTTTCACGTTGATGTTCTGTGTATTGCTGTGATGTTACGGATCGGTCGTGGGGGATAGCTTGGTTGCAGTGGTATTACAGTTTTGTTGTATTATGTACATTTGATATTGCGGGACGAGCGTCCGACATGTGGACTGCCGTCACTGCTTGTTTGTATTATTATTTTGGGGCACGACCAGGTTGCGGTCGATGTACCCGTTGTATGTATATTTTACTTTCTGTACTAGGATTACCCCAAGGTGGGATGCACGGATAGCCGGGTTCTAGAGGGCAACGAGCCCGCATCTCATGGCACTGAGACGGAAGGGGCTTCACTCTAGAATTGGTGGGCTATTCGCCGCACTCGTAGGGGGTACAGGTTGACCCAGGAGGGGTGCCCAAGTTACCGGATTCCGTGAAGTGCTGGGTGGTCCATTCACGTTGCTGAAGGGGGCTGCCTCGCTTCAGGTTTTGGCGGGTAACTTGCCGTGCCCATAGGGTCTAGGATTTCATTGCACAGGCTATCCACACGACCAGGGGAACGTCGGGTTTCAGTAGTGGCTCTGTGAAACCCGGGGATCCCAGATATCTGTATTGTTCTGTGATGCTGTACATTTCTGTGATGTTGCATTTTTATCACGCCTTGAGCGAAATATTATATATTGGTATATATATTAGTAGATGTTGTATATGTTTTGCATCCGCGCTAGTCCAGTCCCCGCTCTGTCGTTAGTTAGCTAACCTAACGGGTAATGACGGGACCCAGTGGCGAATGCTGATGGCATATACGTACATTAGTATATTTTCGTTCTTTGTGGTGTGATCAATTGATGGGACTGTGTTGATTCGGATCAATGCAAGTTAAAAACAAACATAATCTGATGTTGTTGGAACACTTTTCAAAAAGCTGTTATTGCAAGGACGTTCACTTTTGTTTTGCATCGTGGTATTCAGTTGGAATATCCTGCTCCTCAGTCGACAAGGCAAGGGCCGAGATCCCTTCACCGGGAGTGACCCCTTGGACAAAAGTTTGCGTCAGGGCAATAACTTCACTATAGCCGATTACTTTTGCTTTGCACCGTGGTATTCAGTTGGAATATCCTGCACCTCATTCTACGGGGAAAGAGCCGAGATCCCTTCACCGGGAGTGACCTCTTTAGCAAAGGTTTTCGTCACTATATTTTTAAAAGCTATCCGTTCCTTCAACGATATCAAGTTCATTACGTTAAAGGTTTTCGCCAGAAACAATTCGTAGCCCTCCGTCGTTTCATATGGGTGGTCAATAGTATTCAAGATGTGTATGTTGGCCAAAGTCAAGGCACAGTGATTGGTAGCTATTGGGGTGTTCATATGCAGCATAGATAGATGCGTTGGTTTGGGACAGTCGTACTGCCATTTTGGCTAAAGTCAAGGGTAGGTACGGGTGGGTTCAAATTAACCTGGAGAATGAAGGGTAGAACTTGACATGTGACTTATGATATGTTGGCCAAAGTCAAGGTCATAAGAGCATGGGGCAAAAATCACATCGGGAGTTTCGAAAGAACTGAAACTTGCCAGATATGCGCATACCTTCTGGAGTGTGATACCGTGAGCGGATTCCGTCACGTTATCATGCAGTGATAGTTGGATCCCGATTCCCACTGATGAGTTAGTTTACTCCTCGGGTGACCCCGACTAATTCTTCTTTCAGGTTTGGAGGAGAATTTGACGGTACAGTGGGAGGTTTCCAGATTAGATAAATTGGTAACCATTCTGATCTAGGTTAGAGTGCACGCTGAGTGTTTCTTTTCTCTCTCTCTTTGGCAGCGACTATTGACCCGACCCTAAGACTATGACTCAGAGACCAAAATTAACTGAACCTTCTTAAACACTGGCTTTTGGATTGTCAAAGTTGCAAACCTCGTTGCCACTCCTACTTTTACCCTTTTTCTCCAGGACACCCCGTATTACTACGAACGTCCACTTCCATTGGACAAAACCATCGTATGATTATATACGAACTCGAAGGAATTTATTCGAGGATGGTTTCCGGTTCTGGAGAAAACGGATAGGACTATTCAGTTGTATTTTCCTTTTACCTTCTCTCAGGTTGCGAGTACTCCTTGGTTTAGGAGTAGTACACCTATTACGCAAATTGGATAGTCTTCTTCCAAACCGTAGGCTGGTGCCGAACGGTGGGGAATGAAGAAAACCAATTAGCATAACAATGGTGTGCAGAAGGTATTAAGTTAAGACAAAGCAAGGGATTAGTAAAAAGGCAAAGTAAACTGCGACTGCTACTCACGACCAAACCAAGTATTTCTTCGCCAATCCTAAATCACCTTTGTATTTCTCCAGGACACTCCGGATCACTACGAAGATCCACAGTTTATTGGATACTCCATCGTATGGTTATATACGAACTCGAAAGGAACTTGTTCCAGTTCGGGGATGGATTCTGGTCCAGGAGAAATAGGAATAAGGTTTATTCGGTTGTCTTTTATCTTCACCTTCTCTCATTGCGAGCGTTCCTAGGATTAGGACAGTACACCAATTATGCTTATTGGATAATCTTCTTCCAAACCATAGGCTGGTGCCGAACGGTAGGGAAGGAAGAAAACCACTTGGCCTAAAGGGGTGTGCAGAAGGTAATGACTAAAGACATATAAAGGGATTTGGAGAGGCGGCAAAGAATTATACGGTTACAGTTGTGAATCTGGAAGAGGCATTACTAGGAATACCGGGATACCCCATCGAAACATCTCAATGTTTCAGTTTCACTGTGTACTGTTAAAAGAAAACTGATTTCCCAGTTAGACACTTGCTCCAGGGTATGTATTTACCAGGTATGATTCTCACATCTGTATGGTTTTACAGATGATGAGTGGGAGTGAGTTATTGGGAATTAGGTGATCATCCTCATTATATCGGGATTCGTTGTAATCGGTGATATTTGAGGAAATCACCTGGGCTGTTTGCCGGTCGGCAAATATTTGGTTTTGAATATCCGCTGTTGTGCACCAATTTCAAATTGATATATCTGTACGTCTATTTTTATAGAGTGAGATATACTTTTTGAAATTATGTCTACGACATTTACCTATATCAGGGGATGGTTAGGTAAGGAGCATTAAACAGCGGTGTAATTCTTCTTAACCATAAGTACAGTTTTCAACCTACGACACACAGTGAATGAGTTATCAGACTCAAGGGACTTATACAGAGTATTGTATGTTGTCCAGGGTCCATCAGGACAGAGGGGTTGGTCCTCGTACTATATTCGGTTTACTTATGACTTCTCTAGTTTTTAGACAGGTGTTTCGTGGAAACACAGGGTCCGAATTTTGAGAAGTTATAGGTATATGGATAAAGTAGAGAACCAGATGTTGCAAGTATCGGGATTCTTCAAGGTGATCGAAGATGTAGATACTTGTGTGCGGTATTCAGTTGATAGTAATGATTAAGAGACCTTGCTTCTCTTTCAGGTTACTCATAAGTGGAAGCATTCCTAAGTTGAGTAACGCTGATCGACCTCTTTCCATTTAGTTGGCATGCACTGGAGACAGCTGCATGATTCGAATCTGGTTCAATTAATTCAGTGCCTCTGGTTCTATATTGGATATAGAACAGTTCATATCTTAACGATGTTAAGGTACGGAGAGTTGTCCGGCTTATGCTTAAAACCAGACTCTGGATAACTCAAGGCACGTTTCTGTAATGGCTGTTTGTGGGTTCACCCAGGCTATGACGAGGGTTGACTTTCTACCATCTGGAAGATCAATAGCGATATTGTTCCAGACTCGCCACGGTCTTAATAAAAATGGATTTTTCAGAAAACAGTAGTGGGAGTATGGTAGAACTGGAAGTGATTCCAGAACCACAAACGATTACTGAAGATTTGATAGGAACCTAAAGATTCAATCTGGTTTGACATTCCATTGGCCACTCCGCAGATAAGGTGGGTAACTTCAGGCACCCGAGAGGTACTCCGGTAGCCTCAAGGACGGTGACAGGGAAGTTCTTGTTTACCCACACTTGCCATTGCTGTTGTTCCAGACTGTGAGACCCGGCAGGAGGATGAGTATAGCGTTGTTCTAAACTTGCTTTAAAAGTGTACGTTTATATGACTCTGCCAGAGGGTTGTCGTAATCAGTGGGAGCAGCGGAAGCATTGGTGGACAGGAGGCTTATGTCTATTTATAGACTAAAGCAGATGTAGCGGAGATAGATCATCTATTTCTGATGTGACAGTCATAGGTTTGACTTCATCAGAATAGGGGATGGATCTGTTGAGAAGGTAGTAG
This sequence comes from Agapanthus africanus, assembly GCA_030015575.1. Classification (NCBI taxonomy): domain Eukaryota; kingdom Viridiplantae; phylum Streptophyta; class Magnoliopsida; order Asparagales; family Amaryllidaceae; genus Agapanthus; species Agapanthus africanus. The sequence continues at coordinate 226,407,263 of CM057348.1, forward strand.
GGTGTGATGTCATGGTATTTGGATGACATACACAGAATAGGAAAAGAAACTCCTATACTATGATCGGTTATACTTTGGTCGTCACACAGTGGTTTCTCCACATGGGACTTGGACATTATATCAGACATACTGGTTACTAGATCTATGGTTTTAGTCAATCATGAGATGTCAAGTATCACACCAGATGTTGCTCTTGCACTAGATGCAATAAGTTGACATTGATCCAATCCTGAAGAAACAGTCGGAAGCAGTTTTAGAACATAAGTGGATGTTCTAGGGATATGATAACGACAGCCTCTTTCGGGAGACAGTTATCATTCCAGGCTTCCAAGGTGACCTGGACGACAAGGAGGTTGTCAGAGTTATAGTTTTCCTTCTGACGAGGGGCAGTATTTTGGACAGGTGGTCCAAGGCAATACTGAGGGAGGCATGGCGCGGGATACTGATTAAGTTCAGTTGACAATACAGTCTAAGAAGTTTGGATTTGGAGTTCATTTATGAGCTAGGTCCCATCAGACATCCAGACACATTCTAAGACAGGTATTACTCATTTCAGGAGATGGCTTTCTCCGCGAACTTGAGATATAGAGAGACATAGAAAGAAACATCAAAGCGGATCCACTCACTGAGGCTATTCCTCCAACGCAATAGTTTCGCAAACGAGCTTTGTGAGACTGACAAGTAGAGGAGTTGGGTGTTCGGTATCACACGGGCTGTGAGTATGCGACATCGCAATAATTAGCCTTGAGTGCAAGTGGGAGATTGTTGGAGATAGTGCCCTCAGAGTCAATTATTGGATCACAGGCACGTGATTGCAATGATTGAGGGAGGACATGTCCCAGTAGGACAGTCTTACTCGAGATGATAGTATGCTATCTGGTTTATCTTTATCATCGTGTACTGCTTTAGGTGACCTGACATGTCACTATTACACGTTGATAGAGCCCCTAGGATTCTTGCTTAACCACCAGCAGTATGAGGGCGATCATATAAGTGGGAGCTGGTAGTCTATAAGCACATCCTTAAAAGGTCCCTAGTCGTGGGAGTTTCGAGACAGGGCATCGATACTCCAGAGTAGACTAGTGTATACAGTCGAGACCCCGACGAGGGGCGGTGGCCGGTCTCACAAGCCACTGGTGTCAGTTGGTTCACCTAAGATGTATACAGGTGCTCATTGGGTTATGAGTACACCGGACAGGACTCGCCGGGAACATGCTAGTTGGTCTTATACCTGACGTCAGATAGCAGTTCCCTGGTGACATGTGTACAGGTTAGTTCATCGACCTGGGGATCGTCATTTGTCTCGTGTGAGTTCCCACTGTACTTTGATTACTACCCTACCACGCTCAAAGGAGACGTGCAAACAGGTTTTAGTTGGGTACAGTCCCGAGCCACATGGAGGCAGTGAGTGGATCTTCAGGGGTTCGTCTCTCCCGGTATTGGGGGTGAGGTCACGCTGTGTCTAGGAGAGCCATTACACGAAGCCCTCGGCCGAAGCAGGAGATTTGCTAGTAGGTATTCCAGTAGTATCTCAGGGTGTTCTGGGCTACACTCCGACACGACTTGTACCGCTTTTGGGGGTCTGACTTTACCAACCCCCTAGGCCCGCCATGCGATGCTCATAAACGAACGGACTGGACTGTACGGATATTGTCACTGACAGGCTCAGTAGGGTGTCAGGATGAGTTCGCTCATCGACGTCCCTTTTGATCAATACCTGGTAGCCCGTTACGTATTGGCTTATACCTCTGACGTGCTAGTGGTTAAATCCACAACCAAGGTGTTGACGAGTCTTTAGAGTCCCCCACATTCTGTTGCTCAAGTTTTCGGGCGAAACGCTGTAGAGGCCGTATGGATATATGGCAGGGTTCGATCAGATACGTGCGGTATTGCACGGATCAGGATCGGACAGATAATACTAGCTGGCTTTGGTTTAAGCTGGATCCTAGTATAGTACAGTGTAGATTTTGTCTCATTGCATTTGTATTTCGGTCGGAATACAAATGCGGGTGTGTATACACAGTAGCGGGGTTTTCCTGTAATTTATTACGGGACCAGTTTTCTGGAGTTGCCAGTTTGCTTTCCTTTTCGTCTATATTACTTTGTATCTTTCATTGGCCGAAGATTGGTGGAGGAGGGCTTATTTGCATTTGTGCAAATAAGCAATTTGTGGAGGGTGGTGATTGCATATTGTTGTGTCATGATGGTTTCATGATGGAGCCCCATCCTTTGACCTTCCATGGTTCATGATTGCTTGACTTTTTGTAGCAATCGTGGTTGTTGATTAGTTGGTGGAGTGTGGATTTGTTAGTGATCATTGCTTGACTTTGGAGTCATCATGTTTTTGTTGATGGTTGAATATGATAACCATTTTTCCTTTCACTTGCTTATTCTTGTGGCTATCCTTTTTCACTCACTCCATTCTCACTCTCCCCTCACCATGGCAAGGCCGGCCAAGTAGTGGGCTGTCCCAAAATTTTGGGTAGGGAAATTTTGTTCTTTTGGCTTCATAAAATCCATTTAACTCCTTCTCCAAAAGATATAGTTCATTCCTCCACCAAATGGCAAACTCCATAATCCCAAATGAGACATGGTTCTACACCATTCTGCAGCAAACCTTGGGCACGTCGGCTCGCCAACTTCGTGCCCGAGTTGCCTCGGTATAGAGGTGGGAGCCCGTAAAAGAAGCCGGCGACGTGGTGTCCTTCCGGCGACGAAGTGGAGACTGGAGATTCCGCGGGAGATCAGGACGACAACGAGAAGACCGAAGGACACGGATCGCTCGGTATATCTCTCTTCCCCATCTTGTAGTTAGCTAGGACTAGTTAATGTCCCGATCCGGGTTTTAGTGCGCGGTGGTGCCGGTTTGAAAAAATTAAAGTTAACCATCGCTTCCGCATTTGGCCTCGGGATGGAGGCCGGGACGCCGCCGTGCACTTACATATGGTAACGGAGAACTCCAAGTGGAGTCCTTTACCGATTCTAGCTTCCAGAGTGATAAGGACGACTCTAAGTCGGTCTCGGGATTTGTCTTTACCTTCAATGGAGGGGCAGTTTGCTGGAAGAGTTCCAAGCAGGAAACTGTGGCAGACTCGACGATGGAGCCTGAATACATTGCTGCCAACGATGCTGCCAAAGAGGTTGTCTGGATGAAGAAGTTCATAACTGAACTTGGAGTGGTTCCATCTATTGTGTATCCAATACCTTTGTATTGTGATAACAATGGAGCGGTGGCTTTAGCCAAGGAACCCAGGTCCCATCAGCGATCTAGTCATATTCTAAGGTGGTATCACCTGAACCGGGAGATAGTTGATCACCGGGAGATCGAGATCAGGAGAGTTGACACGAAGAACAACACTGCGGATCCACTCACGAAGGCCATTCCTCAGATACAGTTTGAGAGACTCTTCGGGATGTTGGGTATGCGATACTACAACAGTTGGCCCTAGTGCAAGTGGGAGATTGTTAGTTATATGTATGCCCTAGAGGTCATTATTGTACATATGATATATATTATAGTGGATGCTTAGACATGTATAGAGAGGACTTTCTTGCTCGGCATGATAGTATGATATCTAGTTGTTCTTTATCTTAACATGTATACTTGTCTCTTAATACTGTCTCATGGTTACATGTTGGTAAAGCCCTTAGGATGTATACTTGACCACCTGGATTATGATGCAGATCATATTAGTAGGACAAAGGTAGTCCGTGAGTACATCTTTTAATGTTCCTAGTCGTGGGTGTATCGAGACAGGGCATCAATATACCAGAGTAGACTAGCGTATACGCTTCTCGACCCATGATATGGGCGATGGATGATCCCATAACCATTGGTGTTTGACATTAGAGATGGTATACAGGTGCTCGGTGGAGACTGGGTACACTGGACGGACTCGCCGAGAACTCCTAGATGGTATTATACCTGACGTCAAATAGTAGTTCTCTGGTGACACTAGTACAGGTTAGTCTGTAGACCCGAGATCGTCATAGAGTCTTGTGTGATTCCCACTGTGCTTTGATTTCCACCTTACCGCGTTCAAGAGAACGTGCAAAACGGTGGTTTTTGGGTACAGTCCCGAGTCACATGGAGGCAATGAACGATAGGAGGGGATTTCGTCTCTCCCGGTATTGGGGGTAGATGTCGTGCTGTGCTCGATTGGCTATAACTGGAAGTCCCTGGCCAGGGCTGATTCGGAGATCTACTGGTAAGTGTTATCAGTAGTTTCTCGATCCGTTATGATCCTCGTATCGGCATGACTTATCGAATTACTAGGGTCTGACGTTTACCACCCCTAGACGAGATATGCGACATATCAGACGAAGAGACCGGACTGTACGGTAGTGTTACTGATTGGACTCGCAGGAGTATGAGCAGGCTTGCTTGTTGATCTTCTGATCGCTCAATACCCGGGTGGCCATTACGTTTAGCAGACCACTTGCGGCTTGTGGGTGTTTGATATGATCATCACCTACTGCCGGCGTATTGACGAGTCTTTAGAGTCCTACACAGAGGTTTCCTGGCTCAAGCGAAACGAAGTAGGAGCACATATGTGATATGTGCGGGACCGAGAATAATACGAGTATGTGATACCGTATTCTTTTCTCGCAATTTATTTGTATCGGTCGGTTATATATGATATAGCTGGGTTATTGAATCATTTGTTGATTCAATAAGTTGATACATATAATATTAGTCGGTTATATGTGATATAGCCGGATTATTAATCAAGTGTTGATTTGATAATTTAGTGTATAATTGTATATTTGATATACTAGTTTACATTAACTAATATTAGCTCACTTAAATATTTCTTTTTCTCACTTGTGTGCATGATTATATATGTGATATTTATTAATGTACATTTTTAGTGTCATGCTTGATGATACACACTAGATGGGTGTATGAGACTTACACCATGCTTATGATAATTTTGAGGATTGTCTATTTTAAGTAAATCCAAAATTAATGGAAATTAGTCACATGCATGAAGCTTGTGGAAGTTTGTAGATGCATTGACTTAGTCCACTAATTTTGTTTTACTTAAGATATTTATTAACCTAACCATTATCATTTAGCCATGGTTATCTCTCTACATGAGTTAGTATATAATACAAACTCACCCATAGTTGCCATTCACTCTTTCATCTATTATTTCTTCATCTTCTTCAAGCTCAAGAAAAGCTCTCTAGGTTTTTGAGAGAAGAAGAAAAAGAGTGAGAAAATTAATTCTAAAGTGAGCAAAAATCCTACTTCATCATCCTCTACTAGATTAGCCATTTAGTTTAGGATGTTAGCTTCACTAATCCCACATTAGTGAAGAGGTAGCTTGGGTTAGTGTCTCCTCAACGTAGATCATCTTCGGCCTCGAAGACTTCGTGCAAGCTCGTTCCTTTCTTCTTGTGAAGCCATGCTAGAGTCCGGAAGATCACTACTTGGAGCGAAGGGACTACTACACGGAGTTATTGAAGTGAAGGACCGGTCTACAATGTGTAGGGTTACTAGGCACACTAACAAGGCTCAACAAGGCATCGACCATACCAAAATTAAATTTCTATGTGCCGAATAACACTAAGCAAGATCGTATACTAGAGTTTAGGCGAATCAATTGGCAAGTAAACAACTTTACTCTAAAGGAAACACGAAATACAACCTTTGTAGATCGGTCCTCCACTTCATTTGCTCCTTGTTGAAGTCCCTTCACTGCGATCAAGGTTCTCCCGGGCTCTTGCATGGCTTCACGACGCGAAGGATGCGACCTTGCTTGAAGTCTCCGAGGCCAAAGATGATCTACGTCGAGGGAATTCCGACTCAAGCTCCTACTTCACTAACTAGAGAATTAGTGAAGTAAACACCCTAAACTAAAGTGCTAGTCTAGTAGAGGATGGAGAAATAGGAAGTGGGTTCTCTTTAGATTTTTGTTTCTCACAACCTTTCTCACTTTGGATCAAACCCTAGTTTTCTTTTTCTCTTGTTCAATGAAGAAGAAGATGAACAAAAGAAAGTGAAGAGGATAATGATCAAGTGAGAAGGCTAACCATGGTGAGTGAGTATCATATACTAACCCTTGTAGATCCATAACCATGGCTAAAGTTTATGGTTGGGTTAAGATATATCCATAGTAAAAACAAATTTAGTGGAATTAGTCAAATGCTTCCACAAGCTTCCACAAGCTTCAAGCATTTAGCTAATTCTCCACTAATTTTGTAATTACTTTGAATATTATATTCCAACATAAAAGATAGCATGGTGTAAGTCTCATACACCCAAGTATGATGTATCATCAACCATGATACAATATGATAACACATTTTAACATATATCATATATATGTTAAAGTAGTGTACATGTGGGAAAAAACCCTAAGTGAACAAGTGTTAGCAAGCATAAATTAGTATATCTAATATACAATTATACACTTAATTATTAAATCAACACTTGACTTAATAATTCGGTCATATCTCATATAACCGGCTAACATCTATTGTATCGACTTATCGAATCAACACTTGCTTCGATAACCCGGTCATATCATATATAACCGACCGATACAAAAAGTCGTGAGAATAGAATATGGTATCACATACATGCATTTATTCTCGGTCTTACACATATCACATACGTGCTCCTATTTCGTTTTGCCTGAGCCAGTAAAACCTCAATGTAGGACTCTAAAGACTCGTCAATACGCCGGCAGTAGGTGATGATCACATCACGCACCCACAAGCCGTCAGCGGTACTATCTGGACGTAATGGCTACCCGGGTATTGAGCGATCAGAAGATCAGCAAGCAAGTCCGCTCCAACTCCTGTAAAAGCCTGCCGGTAAGACTTCCCGTACAGTCCGGTCTCCTCGTCTGATATGTCGCATATCAAGTCTAGGGGTGGTAAACGTCAGACCCCAATAACCGATAAGTCGTGCCGATGTGAGGCTCATAACGGGTCGAGAAACTACTGGTAACACTTACCAGAAAATCTCTAAATCAGCCCTGGCCAGGAACTTCCCTGTTATAGCCAATCGAGCACAGCGCAACATCAACCCCCAATACCGGGAGAGACAAAACCCCTCCTATCGCTCATTGCCTCCATGTGACTCGGGACTATACCCAAAAACCACCATTTTGCACGCCCTCATGGACGTGGTAAGGTGGAAATCAAAGCACAGTGGGAATCACACAAGACTCTATGACGATCTCGGGTCTACAGACTAACCTGCACAAGTGTCACCAGAGAACTGCCATCTGACGTGAGGTATAATACCATCTGGGAGTTCTCGGCAAGTCCGTCCAGTGTATCCAGTCTCCACTGAGCACCCGTATACCATCTCTGATGTCAAACGCCAATGGATATGGGATCATCCATCGCCCATCTCATGGGTCGAGAAGCGTATACGCTAGTCTATACTGGTATATCGATGCCCCGTCTCGATACACCCACGACTAGGGACCTTGAAGGATGTACTTATGGACTACCATGTCCCCACTAGTATGATCCGCATCATAGTCCAGGTAGTCAAGTACACATCCTAAGGGCTTTACCAACATGTAACTATAAAACAGTATAAAGAGACAAGTATACATGTTAAGATAAAGATCAACCAGATAGCATACTATCATATCGAGCAAGAAAGTCCTCTCTATATATGTCCAAGCATCCAATATAATATACATCATCTGTACAATACTGGCCTCTAGGGCATACATACAACTAACAATCTCCCACTTGCACTAGGGCCAGCTGCTGTAGTATCGCATACCGAGCATCCCGAAGAGTCTCTCAAACTGTATCTGGGGAATGGCCTTCGTGAGTGGATCCGCTGTGTTGTTCTTCGTGTCAACCCTCCTGACCTCGATCTCTATCTCCCGGATCAGGTGATACCGCCTCAGAATATGCCTGGATCGCTGATGGGACCTGGGTTCCTTGGCTCAAACCACTGCTCCAGTGTTATCACAATACAAAGGTATTGGATGCTCAATGGATGGAACCACTCCAAGTTCAGTAATGAACTTCTTGATCCAGACAGCCTCTTTGGCAGTATCGTTGGCAGCGATGTATTCAGCCTCCATCGTCGAGTCTGCCACGGTTTCCTACTTGGAACTCTTCCAGCTAACCGCCCCTCCTTAAAGGGTAAAGACAAATCCCGACTGTGACTTAGAGTCGTCCTTATCACTCTGGAAGCTCGAATCGGTAAAGGACTCCACTTGGAGTTCTCCGTTACCATACATCAAGAGCATCTCTTTAGTCCTTCGTAAGTACTTGAGAATGCTCCTCACAGCTGTCCAGTGACTCTCTCCAGGATCAGCTTGATTCCTACTCACTACACTTAGTGAGTATGCTACATCGGGTCTGGTACATAGCATCGCGTACATGATAGAGCCTACAGTCGAAGCATAGGGTATCCCTTGCATGCGAGCTCTCTCCAAATCAGTCTTGGGAGACATCTCTTTGGAGAGAGTGAGCCCTGAGATCGTGGGTAAAAACCCACGTTTAGACTCTTCCATACTAAACCTCTTTAGTATGGTGTCAATGTACCTGGATTGGGACAATCCCAATATCCTTTTAGATCTATCTCTATAGATCCTAATTCCCAATATGCAGGAGGCATCACCAAGATCTTTCATTGAGAATATTTGTGATAAGAAGAGCTTGACCGATTGCAGCATAGGAATGTCATTTCCTATCAAGAGTATGTCGTCCACGTACAATACGAGGAAGACAACTTTACTCTCTGCCACCTTCTTGTAGATACAAGGTTCATCTACGTTTTTGACGAAATCAAACTCTTTGATAACGACGTCAAAGCAGATGTTCCAACTCCGCGATGCTTGCTTTAATCCATAAATGGATTTAAGCAGCTTGCACACCTTCCCGCTGCTCCCACTATCTACGAAGCCCTCTGGCTGAGTCATGTACACGCACTCTTCTAAATCACCGTTTAGAAAGGCTGTCTTAACATCCATTTGCCAGATTTCGTAGTCATGATATGCAGCGATGGCAAGCATGATCCGGATGGATTTAAGCATAGCCACTGGAGAAAAGGTTTCGTCATAGTCCATACCTGGTCTTTGACGAAAACCTTCTGCAATAAGTCTAGCTTTGAAAGTCTCCACTTTCCCATCTACACCAAGTTTTTTCTTGAAGATCCACTTGCTCCCAATGGGTTTTACCCCTTCAGGAGCATCTTCCAAAGTCCATACTTTGTTGGTGTACATGGATTCCATCTCGGACCGCATTGCATCCAGCCATTTCACTGAGTCCCCACTCGTGATGGCCTGCTCGAAGCTAGTTGGGTCATCATCAACCATGATGCAATCCTCGCTCCCACCATCCATAAGAAAACCGTAGTATCTCTCAGGTGGGTGAGGAACCCTACTAGATCGGCAGAGAGGCTGGGTTCGTTGGGAACTACTGAATCCTCCGGTTCAACCAAATCTTCTGTCGTAGTCTGTATTGCTGGAACCTCTTCCAGTTCTACCTCCATGCCACTAATCTCCTTTTCAAGAAATTCCTTTTCCAAAAAGGTGGCATGTTGAGAAACAAACACTTTTTGTTACTCGGTTTGGAAGAAGATATACCCGCGCGAATGTTTGGGATATCCAATAAACTTACACAGAATGGACCTTGCCTCGAGTTTGTCCGGATTTTGCGTTTTTACATAGGCCGGACAACCCCATATCTTAACATAATTAAGACATGGTCTCTTTCCTTTCCATATCTCATATGGAGTGGTTGGCACAGATTTGGTGGGAACCATATTCAATAGGTCTGCAGCTGTTTCCAGTGCATACCCCCAGAAGGAAATAGGTAACTCAGCTGTGCTCATCATAGAGCGCACCATATCTAATAGGGTGCGGTTCCTCCATTCCGATACACCGTTGTGCTGTAGTGTATATGGAGGAATTAGCTGAGAGAGAATCCCATTCTCTTTTAGGAAGTCCACGAATTCATTGCTCAAGTATTCTCCTCCTCGATCAGATCGAAGGATTTTAATACTTTTTCCGGTTTGGTTCTCGACTTCTTGTTTATATTCTCTAAATTTCTCAAAAGCTTCTGATTTGTGTTTCATCAGGAACACATATCCGAATCTAGAGAGATCGTCAGTGAATGTAATGAAGTACGCAGAACCATTCCTGGCATGTGTGGACATGGGGCCGCATACATCACTATGTACCAGTCCTAAGAGATCCGTAACTCTCTCTCCGTATCCCGTAAACGGAGTTTTGGTCATCTTGCCTTTGAGACATGACTGGCAAGTGTCATAAGATGAAAATTCAAATGGATTCAAATATCCATCCTTATGTAACTTAGCTAGTCGTGTCGCATTGATGTGACCCAGTCTACAATGCCACAAGAAGGATTTGTTCATTTCTGAACTCTTCCTCTTGTGTGTGTTTGTTATACTTAGAACCGTTGATGGATTTAAAACATAAATGCCATTGCACAACGTGCCTGATCCAACCAACTTTTGGTTAAGGAAAATGTTCATAATATTATCCTGTAATACAAAATTATATCCCTCTTTACTCAACAAAGAAACAGATATAATGTTGCATATCAGGTTCGGCATGAAATAGCATTCGTTCAGAATTAATGTATTACCAGTTGGCAATACAAGGTGATATTCGCCGACGGTTTTAGCTGCAACAATTGCACCATTTCCAACCCTTATGTCTTTATCACCCTCTCCAAGTTCTCTACCTTTCCTAAGCCCATGTAACTGATTACATATATAGGATCCTGACCCGGTATCCAGTACCCAGGACGTAGAGCAAATGGAGAAACAGTTCTCTGTAACGAACACACCCGAAGAAAATGCATCAACATGTACTTTCTTCATTCGGGTGGCGTGGGATCCTGGTATTCCCCTATATCCTGTTCAGTCCTATAACTCTTATAAGAAAGAACGGAACCAGCGTTCCCCAGCACAGTATAACATGCGGGTTCGGTCAATACCTCCATATTATTATCTTGATTAAGGCATGATATGGTCGCTCCCTGGAGAGAGAGAGAAGAAAATACTTTAGCGTATGCTCTTGCAAGATCAGATTGGTTATTATTTTATCTAATCAGGATGGCTCCAACTGTTTTTATCAAATCTTCCTTCAAACCCTAAAAGGAAAGACTAGCCGGGATTAATTACACCCTACAACTTCGCCAATCTTTCAGCCAGGCCAGTGTCGGTACTTTGAGGAAGGTTCCCCGTGCTTTCACACGGACCTAATTAAAGTAAACCTCATTTTCCCAGAGGCGTAACCCCGTTGACACTTTTCTAGATACCTACTTGATCGGCTAATTGTCCTGTGTAAAACTCTCATGGGAGTAACAATTACTCGCAGTGGGTATCGGGATCCAACTATCTCATAGAAGGTATGAAATCTCATTACAAATCTCAACACTTGAAATTCCCGATAATATTTTGCCCCTAGCGTCCCATGACCTTGACGCGGGCCAACAAACCATAGTGCGCTAGTCAAGTTCAACCCGTCATTTCTTGATTGAATTAAACCCACCCGTACGACCCTTGACGCAGGCCAAAAAAGTCGCACGACTACCCTAATCTAATCTGCATCATATGCATAAGCAGATAAAAACTAGTTAGCTACCGCACACTATGCCTTGACGCAGGCCAACAAACGTAACACAAATACTAAGTAGGACTTATCTGAAATGACGGAGGGCTACGACAGGTTTTTCTGAAAACCTATTGCGTAATGAACTTGATATCGTCGTAGAATCATGTGAATTTTGAAATGGAGTGATTTTGAGGCTTTCATTAGTTTTGCTAAAGAGATCATTCCCGGTGAAGGGATCTCGGCTCTTTCCTTATGGAATAAGGTGCAGGATATATCATATACATCGCTATGCAAAGCAAAACTCTAAAAGCAGTCAAAAGTCAAACCGAGTGTTGTAGCATCTGCCAGTTTTGCTAAAGAGGTCACTCCCGGTGAAGGGATCTCGGCTCTTTCCCCATCGAATAAGGTGCAGGGTATATCATATATACCGCTATGCAAAGCAAAACTGTAGCTACCCTTTTTATTTGAAAATTTGATTCTACAACATCTTTTAGGTTTCTTTTCTTTCATTAATCACATTAATGAAGTCCCATCATTTAAATCACCTAAACATCACAGATAAATACGACGTACACTTATGCCATCCGCATTCGCCTCGATGTCCCCTCGTGCACCGTTAGGTTAGGTAACTAATGGCAGAGCAGGGCAGGGCTAGCGCGGGTGTAAAACATAAGTAACGCCTATATAATATATCATATATACTATATACATTATCTATCACAGAACATCAAATGATCACATCACAGATATCGCAGTAGAAGAAACATATGAAACATTGGATATACTAGGACGTCCGTGTTTTATTTTGAGCCTCTATAAAAAACGGATTCCACGGTCGCGACGAATAGCCAAACCCACACCCCTAGACCCCTACAAGAGCGGCAAGCAATCCTACCAATTCTAGGGTTAGGAGACCCGGACTCGACTCCTCGAGTTGGTCTCCCACTGGACCCTAAAACCCGGTTATTTGTACTCCCCTCCTTGGGTCTATCCTAGTGCGGAAAAGTAAATAATATACAAATGGTGGCATCGACCTCATCCCGGAAGTGCCCCAATAAAAGAATATTACATACATTTAAATTTACATGAATGAAAATAAATGCTCTCATCTCACATAAAACCCCTGGCTATTCAGAACGCGATGATCCAATATAACATATCCAGCAATACAGAACATCACATGTCATCAACGTAAGTAAATATGCGCATCCCAATTGTCGTTGACATATAGCAACGAAACCGGCGATCACATATTACACTTACAGTTGCAGAAAAGAAAGTGTAAAACTACAACATTTGGAATCCACAATCTCTTTAGACATCATAAATCCGAAATATCACATATTTCGCATTTCATGCCTAACTTGTATGAATTCCACATATTGTATCACATTCCAGATAAATAGACAGTATTAAACTTTTCGAACGAATAATCAAATACTCAAGATTTCCATAATAGCTCAACACTTGAGCGGAGTTTAAAGATTCCAGAATACGTCACAGTAGCAACGGTCCAGCCGTAGAAGGGTCAAGCCAACGCCTCACATGTGGCATGCCGTACTGCCCCAAACCCTAAGGTTCAAAGGGCAGTACAAGACGGTCACATAATCGAGTTAAGGTTTGTTGTCTTCTAGAGGGTCCATCACATTTCTTGCATGTTTTTCCGAAAGATTTAAACCCGAGAAAAATTCAACACTTGAAACTTTTTCGTGCCAGGAAAAATTGTGTTAGCGATATCCGTTCGAACATTTTAATACTTACTAAATTATCCGGAATAACATAACAAAATTAAATTCTCCGATCGAATTGACGATTACAAAATAGACCCCAAAATACTCAACATTAGAGTCAGTTTAAAAATACCCATAAAATAGCACAATCAGATACAAGAATTACTGTGCAAACCAACTGTCAAAGTCTCACTGTACGGCCGCGGTTCCGCGGCACAAGCAGGGTATTGCCGCGGAACCGCGGCGGTCCGTACATATTACGTCACCAATTTTGCTCTGTAATTCTTAGAAATCCCTGCTGTATTTTTTAGGTATTTTTAATTCTTAAAAACCCAGATTTTGAAAAAAGTCCAGAGAGGGGTTGATTTCGACGTTGTCGGGTTCGTTCGGAGTTTTAACTACGTTAACACATCGCCTAATGCTCTAGCTAGGCTCTGATACCACTGTAGGGTTACTAGGTACACTAACAAGGCTCAACAAGGCATCGACCGTGCCAAAATTAAATTTTTATGTGCCGAATAACACTAAGCAAGATCGTATACTAGAGTTTAGGAGAATCAATTGGCAAGTAAACAACTTTACTCTAAAGGGAACACGAAATACAACCTTTGTAGATCGGTCCTCCACTTCATTTGCTCCTTGTTGAAGTCCCTTCGCTGCGATCAAGGTTCTCCCGAGCTCTTGCATGGCTTCACGACGCGAAGGATGCGACCTTGCTTGAAGTCTCCGAGGCCGAAGATGATCTACGTCGAGGGAATTCCGACTCAAGCTCCTACTTCACTAACTAGAGAATTAGTGAAGTAAACACCCTAAACTAAAGTGCTAGTCTAGTAGAGGATGGAGAAATAGAAAGTGGGTTCTCTTTAGATTTTTGTTTCTCACAACCTTTCTCACTTTGGATCAAACCCTAGTTTTCTTTTTCTCTTGTTCAATGAAGAAGAAGATGAACAAAAGAAAGTGAAGAGGATAATGATCAAGTGAGAAGGCTAACCATGGTGAGTGAGTATCATATACTAACCCTTGTAGAGCCATAACCATGGCTAAAGTTTATGGTTGGGTTAAGAAATATCCATAGTAAAAACAAATTTAGTGGAATTAGTCAAATGCTTCCACAAGCTTCCACAAGCTTCAAGCATTTAGCTAATTCTCCACTAATTTTGTAATTACTTTGAATATTAAAATCCAACATAAAAGATAGCATGGTGTAAGTCTCATACACCCAAGTATGATGTATCATCAACCATGATACAATATGATAACATATTTTAACATATATCATATATATGTTAAAGTAGTGTACATGTGAGAAAAAACCCTAAGTGAACAAGTGTTAGCAAGTGTAAATTAGTATATCTAATATACAATTATACACTTAATTATTAAATCAACACTTGACTTAATAATCCGGTCATATCTCATATAACCGGCTAACATCCATTGTATCGACTTATCAAATCAATACTTGATTCGATAACCCGGTCATATCATATATAACCGACAAATACAAAAAGTCGTGAGAATAGAATACGGTATCACATACACGCATTTATTCTCGGTCTTGCACATATCACATACGTGCTCCTATTTCGTTTTGCCTGAGCCAGTAAAACCTCTATGTAGGACTCTAAAGACTCGTCAATACGCCGACAGTAGGTGATGATCACATCACGCACCCACAAGCCGTCAGCGGTACTAGCTGGACGTAACGGCTACCCGGGTATTGAGCGATCAGAAGATCAGCAAGCAAGCCGGCTCCAACTCCTGTAAAAGCCTGCCGGTAACACTTCCCGTACAGTCCGGTCACCTCGTCTGATATGTCGCATATCAAGTCTAGGGGTGGTAAACGTCAGACCCCAATAACCGATAAGTCGTGCCGATGTGAGGCTCATAACGGGTCGAGAAACTACTGGTAACACTTACCAACAAATCTCTAAATCAGCCCTGGCCAGGGACTTCCCTGTTATAGCCAATCGAGCACAGCGCAACATCAATCCCCAATACCGGGAGAGTCGATACCCCTCCAATCGCTCATTGCCTCCACGTGACTCGGGACTGTACCCAAAAACCACCGTTTTGCATGCCCTCATGGACGTGGTAAGGTGGAAATCAAAGCACAGTGGGAATCACACAAGACTCTATGACGATCTCGGGTCTACAGACTAACCTGCACAAGTGTCACCAGAGAACTGCCATCTGACGTGAGGTATAATACCATCTGGGGGTTCTCGGCGAGTCCGTCCAGTGTCCCCAGTCTCCACTGAGCACCCGTATACCATCTCTGATATCAAACACCAATGGATATGGGATCATCCATCGCCCATCTCATGGGTGGAGAAGCGAATACGCTAGTCTACACTGGTATATCGATGCCCCGTCTCAATACACCCATGACTAGGGACCTTGAAGGATGTACTTATGGACTACTATGTCCCCACTAGTATGATCCGCATCATAGTCCAGGTAGTCAAGTACACATCCTAAGGGTTTTACCAACATGTAACTATAAAATAGTATAAAGAGACAAGTATACATGTTAAGATAAAGATCAACCAGATAGCATACTATCATATCGAGCAAGAAAGTCCTCTCTATCTATGTCCAAGCATCCAATATAATATACATCATCTGCACAATACTGGCCTCTAGGGCATACATACAACTAACACAATGGTTGTATTCCTAGTTCACTTAGATGTAAAGTTGTTTACACTTTGTTTCGTATGATTCTTTAGTTAAACATCCTAGGTTAGAGTTCTTTAGCATGACAAAAATTTAAAATTGGCATGGAAGATGCCACCCGAAACCTTGCTGTCGTGCGAAAGAACCTTACATCTATTAAACAGTGTTCCGAACAAAACTGTGCATACCACTCCATATGAGATATGGTATGGGAAGAGACCATCTCTTAAACGATTTAGAATATGGGGTTGTCCTGCTTTTGTTAAAAAGCAGAATCTAGACAAACTCGAGACACGATCGGTTTTGTGTAAATTTATGGGGTATCCCAAACATTCATATGGGTGTCTTTTCTATCATAAGGAGGAACAAAGAGTGTTTGTTTCTCAATATGCCACATTTATGGAAAATGAACTTTTTACAAATGATACCATTGGCAATGCGGTAGAACTAGAAGAAATTTCAGAGCCACAAACAACTACTGACGATTTGGTTGAACCTGAAGTTTTATTAGAACCCAACGAACCTCAGCCACTCCGTAGATCTAGTAGAACTTCTCGCCCACCGGATAGATACTATGGTTTTCTAATTGATGGTGATAGAGGAGATTGCATCATGGATGATGATGACCCTACTAGTTTTCAGCAAACTATCACGAGTTGTGACTTAGTGAAATGGATGGATGCCATGCGATCCGAAATGGAATCCATGCACACCAACAAAGTATGGACTTTGGAGGTTGCACCTTTTGGAGTAAAACCCATAGGGTGTAAATGGATCTTTAAGAAAAAGATTGGTGTGGATGGACAGGTGGAGAACTATAATGCTAGGCTTGTGGCGAAAGAATTTCGTCAAAGACCAGGATTGGACCATGATGAGACTTTTTCTCCAGTTGCAATGCTTAAATCCATTCGAATCCTGCTTCCTATTGCTGCTTACTATGACTATGAAATCTAGCAGATGGACGTTAAAACAACATTTCTAAATGGTGATTTAGATGAATGTGTTTTTATGGATCAGCCGGAGGGCTTCATTGACAGTGGGAGTAGCGAAAAGGCATGCATGCTGCTTAAATCCATCTATGGATTAAAGCAGGCATCACGAAGTTGGAACATCTACTTTGATGATACAATCTAAGAGTTTGATTTTATTAAAAATGTAGATGAACCTTGCATTTATAAAAAGATTGTAGGGAGTACAGTCACATTCCTCGTATTGTACGTGGATGTCATTCTCCTGATAGGAAATGACGTCCCTATGCTACAATCGGTCAAACTATTCTTATCGTAAAGGTTCTCCATGAAGGACCTGGGTGATGCCTCATGTATTCTGGGCATTAAGATCTATAGAGATAGGTCTAAGAGATTGTTGGGATTGTCTCAATCTAGGTATATAGACACCATACTAAAGAGATTTGGTATAGAAGATTTCAAGCGAGGTAATTTACCCGCTTGTCACGGGATCACCCTGTCTAAAGAGATGTCTCCAAAGATTGATGAAGAGAGGACTCGCATGAGCATTATACCCTACGCTTCAGGGTAGGATCTATAATATATATGATATTATATACTCGCCCAGATGTAGCTTACGCGCTGAGTGCAGTAAGCAGGTATCAAACCAATCCAGGGGAGAAACATTGGACGGCTATGAAGAACATTCTTAAGTACTTGCGAAGGACTAAAGAAATATTCTTGGTGTATGGTAACGGAGATCTCCAAATGGAGGCCTTTACCGATTCCAGTTTCCAGAGCGATAAGGATGATAGCAAGTCTATCTCAGGGTTTTTATTTATCCTCAATGGAGGGGCGGTATGTTGGAAGAGTTCCAAGCAAGATACCATCGCTGACTCTATGATAGAAGCTGAGTATATTGCTGCTAATGATACCGCAAAAGAGGCAATCTGGATGTGGAAGTTCGTTTCTGAACTTCAGGTAGTTCCATCCATTGCTAATCCAATACCTTTGTATTGTGATAATAATGGAGCCATGGCTTTGGAAAATGAACCACGGTCCCATCAGAAATCCAGAAATATCTTGAGGCGGTATCACCTCATCAGGGAGATCGTAGATCGCCAGGAGATCGAGGTGCGGAGAGTGGACACAAAAGATAACACAGCAGATCCATTCACCAAGGCCATCCCTCAAGTCCAGCTCGAGATGTTGGGCATGCGGTATGCCAGCAACTGGCTATGGTGCAAACAGTGGGTACTTATTGCACCAACTAAATGCCTTAGTGCAAGTGGGAGATTGTTGGATGTGTATGCCCTAAAGGCCTTTATTGTATAGAATGCTGGGGATATGTATGTATTGAAACAATCTTGCTCAATATGATAGTACGCTATTTCGTTTACCTTTATCTTAGCATGTGATGTGTTCTACTTAGTATTTCAGATCATGTATATATGTTGATAAAGCCCTTAGGATCTTTGCTTGACTACCAGGACTATGATGCAGATCATACTAGTGGGGCTTGCGTAGTCCGCAAGCAGATCCTTTAACGGTTCCTAGTCGAAGGAATATCGAGACAGGGCATCGATATTTCAGAGTAAACTAGTGTGTACGTTTCTTGATCCTGCATGGGGGCGATGGTTGATCCTACAACCATTGGTGTTTGATAACAAAAATTGTACACAGGTACTCATTAGAGAATGGGTACACCGAACAGGAATCGCCGAGAACTCCTAGATGGTATCATATCTATCGTCAGATAGAAGTTCTCTTGTGACACTTATACAGATTAGTCTGTAGACCCGAGATCGTCATAGTGTCTTGTATGGTTCCCTCTGTGCTTTGATTTCCTCCCTACCACGGCTCTTAAGAGGCGTGCAAACAGGTGGATTTAGGGTACAGTCCCGAATCACATGGAGGCGGTGAGCTATAGGAGGGGTTTCGTCTCTCCTGGTATAGGGAGTTGATGTTGCGCTATACTCGATTAGCTATAACAGCAATTCCCTGGCTAGGGTTGTTGAGATTTACTGATAAGAGTTATCAGTAGTTTCTCGAACCGTTATAAGCCACACATCGGCATGACTTATCAAGTTACTAGGGTCTGACGTTTACCACCCCTAGACTCGATATGCGACGTATCAGACAAAGAGACCGGACTATACGGTAAGTGTTACTTATAGGCTTGTTGGGGTTAGGATGAGTTCGCTCGTCGGCCACCTTTTCGACATGTACCTGGGTAGCCGTTACGCACAGCTAGTGCCGCTAACGAGCTTGTGGTTAAACCCACTGCCAGCGTACTGTCGAGTCTTTAGAGTCCCACACAGAGGGTTTCCTTGGTTCAGGAAAAACGATGTAGAGGCCGTAAGGTGTTACGGCAGGGTTTCGATCATATACGTGTACTGGCTACACAAATGATGTTCGGAAGGATAATATTAGTAGGCTTTGGTTTAAGCTGGATACCAGTATTATATTATTGGATTATTATTATCTCGTTGTATTCGTATATTTCGGAATACGAATACGGGTATATTTATACGGTATACGGTGAGGGGCATTCTTGTAATTGTACAAGAATAGGCTTCTAGAAGGAGACACCTCATATATAGATTTTCTATTTTGGAAAATAAAATAAATGAGGTAGAATTTGGAGACTTTTCCAAGCATGGATGAAAGCATGGTTAAGGATTATTATATTCATTTGGATTTACTATTAAGGCATGGTTGATTATTTTTGAGAAAAATAATCCATGCTTCAATAATTCAAAATCTTAGCCATTCTTTTATTCAACACTTAGCTCATTTTTCTCATTCTTACTCTCACATTCTCTCTCCAGATTATCTCCTCCCTCAAGCTCAATCATAATCCTTCACATGAGTTGTGAAACATAGGTTTTGAGATCAAATAATCCACTTGATTATCTTTACATCATCTAAGTAATCTCTCTTAGCAAGCTTGACTCCTTACTTACCTCTTTAGTGGAGGTTGAAGCTTGATCCAAAGCTCTCGGGTGGATCATCTATGGCTTAGCAGTGACCGGAGATCGAGATCATTCCAAGCATCCAAGGAGCTCAGAAACGCAGCAGAAAGAAGACCTGAAGGACCGGTTTCAAGAAGGTATAATCCCTATCATAGTAGCTAAAACTCCTAGATAGGGTACTAGTTATGGTTTAGGATACGATCCGGGTTCAAAAGTCATTGTTGCATGCTTCAAAATTATTGTTTGCTACTTCCGCCTCCCCACAAGTGTTGTGAGGATGTGAAACATCTACTAACAGCCCGGACCATCTACTCCTATTTTGGTCTTTGGCAGCGACTCAGAGGATAAGGCCAACGCAGTGTTCTCCATCCGCCCATCAATGCAAACCTTGGCTGGAGCAGATCAGAGTCTGCAAATCATAATGGATCCACCTCGGCATTAGAAGGAACTTGATCCGCTCGATACATACAGCGTACAAGAACTGCAAACTTTCTATATCTCTCCTAGGCGAAGAGGTGAAAAGGCGATCCTCTTCTACCAATCTACGGAGACCAAAGTAGAAAAAGAAGTCTGGCATGGTGTCGATTTCGCACTCGAAAAGCTTCAATCAATCCGTCTGCCCAGATATTACGTGGATGGATTGAAAAGGCTATTAAGATGCCAAGGTGTACCCCTCGAACAAACTGTTCGACAGGCCCAATTCTACAAAAAGATTTAGGATATTCCCGGAACTCAGCAAAAGATGCCCAACGGGAAGATGGGGACAACCGGGCTCAGATACGTTCGGTCCAAAAAATGGGAGCAATTCCACAGTTGCCACATCGTAAATAGCTCAAATGAAGCGGAATATGCTTCTCTAAATAGCCGTGACGTCAAATCGGAGTGAGATCCCGCTCTAAAAACGTTAAGTCCGTCGCTGGAAGAGCAAATTGATAGGTTAATAAAAGAAGCTTGTCAAAAGAGCCGGGACAATCACAGCCGCGAAATGGCTATTTATGAAAAGGCCAGGACGCGGTGTCTCAGTCAGCAATCTGCGGAGAAGAAAGACTATAATGCTCTTCATCCCCGGCCTACTGTATGTTCTCGCGAAAGGGGAAAATCCCAAAATAGAGGCAAAAACATGGCAAAGAACGCAAACAACGTTCGAAAACAACAAAGTGGATCCAAGACGCCATGTAATCGAGAAAAACACGGTTGGAGCCCGTCCTTTATAAAGAAGATGGGTCAGGAATACTCTTTTTCCCAAGACAAGACAAGGAAAATATTCAACCTTGTCATGAAGCACCAAATGATGACACTTCCGGAGTCTCGGCACCCCGAACAAATAAACGAGGTCCATCATCCGAATTATTGCTTCTATCACCGAGTAATAGGTCATCCCCTTGAAGACTGCCTCACCTTCAAAGACTGGGTAGAAGACTAGTATCAACAAGGCAGGTTCGCTTTATCTGACAGCTGGAGGGTAACCCCGCTGCAAAAACATGAGCTAAAGAGGACCTAACCGTGAGGATAGGACCAGCTCAATATCAAGAATGGAAGCGAACTCGTACTTGCTATATGATAACACTCTCAAAAGAGGGAGGGCATGAGACTATGAATGACCTCTTCAGGTGCTTTGCAAATGAAGACATGGACGAGGTGATCTCAGAGTTTCCACCAGCACCAAAAGAGCTGGAAGATGGAATACACACTACGGCGGACAACCTAAGAAAAATTGACTTAGGGACGGAAGATCAACCGAGACCAACGTTCATCAGTGAGCTGCTATCTGAGAAATAGGTGGCTATGTTAAAAGACGTGCAATGCAGTATAAAGATTGCTACGCCTGGAAATACTCCGAAATGCCGGGTCTAGATCCAAAGGTGGCAGAACATAAACTGGCTATATCACCAGGAATAAAGCCAATCAAACAGGCACCAAGAAGGATGCGACTCGAACTTGAGATGTGCATCAACGCTGAGGTCAGGAAACAAATTGACTCCGGCTTCATCTAAGAAGTTCAATATCCCGACTGGATCGCTAACATCGTTCCAGTGATGAAGAAAAATAGGACGGTATGCATCTGCGTGGACTTTCGGGACCTCAACAAAGCTTGCCCGAAGGATGACTTCCCAGTGCATGTTACCGAGCTGATGATCAATAACACATCTATGCATGGGGTCTTTTCCTTCATGGATGGATCTTCAGGATACAACCAAATAAAAATGCATCCAGAAGATCAAAAGCACACCGCCTTTCGGACCCCATTGGGCATATTCTGTTATAATGTGATACCCTTCGGTTTGAAGAATGCTGGCCTACCTACCAGAGGGCCATGACAAAGATCTTTGATGACCTCATACATGAAATCGTCGAATGCTATATCGACGACCTTGTGGTAAAAAGCAAATCTCACGAGGAATATTGGGAACACCTAAAAATAGTGTTAAAACATCTTCGGAAGTATAATCTGAAGATGAATCCTCTAAAATGCGCGTTTGGAGTTTCCTCAGGCAAATTCTTAGGATTCATCATACGTCACCGATGTATCGAAATCGACCCCTCAAAGATCAAGGCGATTATGGAAATTCCTACGCCAAGAACCCTCAAACAGTTGCGATCTCTGCAAGGAAAGCTCGCGTATATCGGGCGGTTCATAGACAAGCTCGCTGGAAAATGTCGTCCCTACAGTCATTTGATGAAGAAGGGGACCCCGCTCATCTGGGATCAAAAGTGCCAAAATGCACTAGACGAAATTAAACAATACTTGCAAAATCCGCCGGTATTGACCGCTCCGATTAAAGGAAAACCCATTCTCCTATATACAACAGCCCTTAAGGGTTCTTTAGACGCATTGTGGGCACAAGAGAATGATCAGGGAAAGGAGAGAGATCTGTACTATTTGAGTCGAGTTCTTCTGGGGGCAGAAAACAACTATCCCCCCATCGAAAAGCATTGCATGGCACTGATCTTCGCAATAACGAAGCTCAGACATTACGCCTTGGCACACGAAGTCCATCTCATATCGAAGGTGGATCCTCTCAAATATCTAATGTCAAGGGCCATACTAACAGGAAGGCTTGCCAAATGGGCCCTCCTCCTGATGGAGTTCTCGATAACGTATCGTCCCCTCAAAACAGTGAAAGGACAGGCCTTTGCTGACTTTCTTGCGGAGCATCCGATACCGGCTGAATTCCCCTTAAATTGCGAGTTGCCAGAAGAACATGCGTTCAATACAACCGAAGAAGAAAATGATTCCCAATAGGAACTCTACTTCGATGGAGCATCTTCCATGAAGCAACGAAAGCAAAACACCGCTATAATCAAAGCCGGGGTGGGCCTTATCTTCATGACTCTACAAGGAGGGATATTGCATTACACCCTCTCCTTAACAGAGCCAAGGACTAATAATGAAGCTGAATATGAAGCTTTGATAGCAGGTCTAGAGATCGCTATCGACATGGGAATCAGAGACCTCCTCATTTATGGAGACTCCCAGCTGATCATTAGCCAAGTAAATGGTGACTATCAGACATGCAATCCAGAGCTGATAAAGTATGGCGAAAGAGTGCAGCAACTGCTGACACAAATCCCCTCCTACATCCTGGAGAGTATACCGCATGCAGAAAACAGCAAGGCGAATGCATTGGCCAAATTGGCTAAGGAATTAGCCGATAAAGATCTCAATGATGTGAGGATCATTGTGCAAAGCTGCAGGATTCTCACGCCAACGGATATATCTTTGGAAGACCTAATAAAGCCATCTAAAGGAAAAGAAGCGACCGAACAAGTAGCCCTTCAAATAGAGGACGAAGAAAAAGTAAAGGACTGGAGGGAAGTTTTCATAGACTACTTCAAATCACAACGAACGCCCAAAAATACGTCGTCTAGACATCAGCTCATGAAACGAGCTTTGTCTTTCGCCTTCGTCAATGATACTCTATATAAGAAATCGTTCGACTGTCTGTGGCTAAGATGCCTGGGGCTGGAGGAAGCAAAGAAAGTCATCCAAGAAACTCATGACGGACTCTACGGTTCTCATAGCTGGATCAAAGATGAAGCTGAAGATAAAAAGAATGGATTACTATTGGCCCGCAAGGATTCAGGATTGCCTCGAATATGTGAAGTAGTGTCACTCGTGCCGCATTCATTGGGACTTCATCCACCAACATCCAAATCCGCTACACCCAACAGTGGTTAGCTGGCCGTTAGAAATGTGGGGAACCGATATAATTGGCCCCATTGAACCGGCATTGTCCAAAGGACATCGGTTCATACTGGCAACGACCAACTACTTCTCTAAGTAAGCAGAAGCAGTACCACTAAGGGAGGTGAAGACGGAGAATATTCTCCATTTCTTCAGAACCCATGTCATCTATCGGTTCGGCACTCCACGACGGATACTCTTGGATAATGGGCCAACTTATAGAAGTCATAAAATCAGCCGCTTCGCACAACAACATAAAATAGATTGGAGATAATCTTCAGTCTATAATTCTCGGGCCAACGGTCTAGCTGAAGCTTTCAACAAGACCTTAATAAAGATTATAAAGAAAACGGTGTCCAGAAAAAAAAGACTGGCACGAAAGGCCGCACGAAGCTCTCTGGGCGTATAGAACAACGTTCAAAATGGCCACGAATACAACACCATACACATTGGTGTTCGGCACGGAAGCAGAGCTCCCATTGGAAATAGAACTCCCCTCTCTACGAGTAGCGGTTCAATACGAGCTGACGGATGAAGAAAATGCCCATCTTAAGCTCGAGGATCTCGACGCCCTTGATGAAACTCGCCTTATAGCACAGCGAAACCTGGAGGCTTATAAGGCAAGGATGACACGGTCATACGAAGGACTGACCAGGCCGGGAACATTCTGTTAGTTATATATATGCCCTAGAGGCCATTGTTGTACATATGATGTATATTATAGCGGATTCTTGGATATATATAGTGAGGACTTTCTTGCTCAATATGATAGTATGCTATCTGGTTTCACTTTATCTAAACATGTTGACTTGTATTGGTTTACTGTCTTGCTCTCACATGTTGATAAAGCCCTTAGGATATGTACTTGACTACGAGGACTATGATGAGATCATACTAGTAGGGCCATGGTAGTCAACGAGTACATCCTATAACTGTTCCTAGTCGAGGGTGTATCGAGACAGGGCATCGATACACCAGAGTAGACTAGCGTATACGCATTTTAACCCATATGATGGGCGATGGATGATCCCATATCCATCGGTGTTTGACATCAAAGATGGTGTACGGGTGCTCAGTAGAGACTGGGTACACTGAACGGACTCGCCGAGAACTCCTAGATGGTATTATACCTATCGTCAGATAGCAGTTCTCCGGTGACACTGGTACAGGTTAGTCTGTAGACCCGAGATCGTCATAGAGTCTTGTGTGATTCCCACTGTGCTTTGATTTCCACCTTACCATGTCCAAGAGGGCGTGCAAAACGGTGGCTTTTGCGTACAGTCCCGAATCATATGGAGGCAATGAGCGATAGGAGGGGTTTCGTCTCTCCCGGTATAGAGAGTTGATGTTGTACTGTGTTCGATTGGCTATAACTGGAAGTCCCTGTCCAGGGCTGATATGGAGTGCTACTGGTAAGAGATATCAGTAGTTTCTCGACCCGTTATGAGCCTCACATCGACACGACTTATCGGTTACTGGGGTCTGACGTTTACCACCCCTAGACTTGATATGCGACATATGAGACAAAGAGACCGGATTGTACGGTAGTGTTACTGATTGGATTCACAAAAGAATGTACAGGCTTGCTTGTTGATCTTCTGATCGCTCAATACCTAGGTGGATGCTACGTTTAGCTGTCCGCTTGCAGCTTGTGGGTGTTTTATATGATCATCACCTACTGCCGGCGTTTTGACGATTCTTTAGAGTCCTACAAAGAGGTTTCCTGGCTCAGGCAAAATGGAGTAGGAGCACATATGTGATATGTGCGGGACCAAGAATAATACGATATGAGATACCGTATTCTATTCTCGCCATATGTGATATCGGCCGGGTATATGTGATATAGCCTGGTCACCGGATCAAGTGTTGATTCGATGAATTGGTACATGTTATATTAGTCGGTTATATGTAATATAGCCGGATTATTGGATCAAGTGTTGATTCGATAATTTAATGTATAATTATATATGTGATATATTACGTTACGTTAACTAATATAAGCTTGCTTTATTGATTCTTTTTCTCACTGGATAATACATTGATGTATATGCGATATATGTTAATTGTATTATTTTCTTCTGTTACAAAATATATTGTATATGTGATATATAATATTGTAACATATTAGGGTTATGGTTTTTGAGTTTAAACCTAGTTAGGGTTTGGATTAGGGTTAATCTTTGGATGAGCTTTCATGAAGCTTCATGAAGGTTTGACTTTTGTCATCATCCTTTGATATTTTGTGAAGATACTTGTTAACCCAACCCAAACCCTTAACCTATGGTTTATTCTCTACAAGGGTTAAGCCTTTCATTCTTAACCCATGGTTGCAATTGTAACAACAACAATAATTCATTATTCATCACAAAAGGTTTCATCTTCTTCTTGCTCCTTGAAAAGCTTCACTAGCTTTTGTGTTTGTGATGATAAATGGTGAGAAATTGAAAACAAAAGAGAGCAAAATTCCTACTTCATCATCCTCATCTATTCTAGCCACTTAGATTAGGGTGTTCACTTCTCTAATAAGTTCATTAGTGAAGTGTAAGCTTGGGTTAGAGATTCTTCAAGGTAGATCATCTTGGATCAAGAAGACTTCAAGCAAGATGCATCATTCACCTCTTGGAGCCTCACGAGAGTCGGAGTTCTTGATGATCGCAGCGAAGGGACCTCAACACGGAGCTTATGAAGCGAAGGAACGGACTACAAAGGTTTTAATCCTAATCTTTTTTTTCTTTGTATGTGATACAAACTTGTTACCCTAGAAATTCTAGCATGATTCATGGTTTGTTTGCTTTGTACCTCTCTGAATTTTAAAATAGCATGAGTGATGCTACCAAACCCTAGACTATGTGCAAGGGAAGCCCAACAGTGGTATCAGAGCCAAGCTAGAATTTTAGACACGGTGTTAAAACAATTACAAAAACGAAATCGACTCCGAAATACGGTATTATGAAACCTTAATTTTGCTCTCTGTAAATTTTCAAAAAAGTCCTTTAAAAATTTTTCAAACAGGTGCAGAATGATATATGGGACAATATAAGAACATGGGTGAAATACGGGGGATAGTTCTCGGATTTTGGCCGAGCACCTAGCTAGGGTTTCCGGCCTCGCCGGCCCCCCTGCCTCCTCTGCCCCCCGTATTCCCCCTGTGCTATCATGTCTCCATTTTAAGTTTCCTAGTATTGTTTATTTAGCCCAATTTTCATGTGATGATTAGTTTGACCTGGGGCTAATTCGTAGTGCTTCGTAGTCATATAATTTAACACTGTATTGGTAACCTTGACTATTTTTAGCAGTTCGATCGAACTTCGCACACCACATTTTGTACCCCGCTGAAATTTCCAGGTATTGTAATTTTCCGAAGTTGATTATATTCGTAAAATCGTGCAAGTACCCCTATGGACCCTCTATAAGAATATAATAACCTAACTCGATTATATGCCCACGGAACCACGTTCGAACCTTCGGTTTTGCCGTAGTTCCGTGGTGTCATAGGTGAGGCGTTGGTTAACTCCTTATACGGCTGGACCATAGACACTGTGGCACGGTTTTTGAGTGTTTTGATTTTGCTCAAGTGTTGAGCTCACGGGCGTAATTTGTGAGTGTATGTTGATTCGATCGAAACATTAAACATCGTCATGATATTCTGTGATTGTGATACAATATGTGGAATTCATATAGTTAGGCATGAAATCCGTAATATGTGATATTTCGGGTTTACGATGTCTAAAGTGATGGATTCCAAATGTTGTAGTTTTTCACTTTTCTTTTCTGCGACCATAAGTGTAGTATGTGGGGTATTGCCGGCTTCGTTGCTATACATCAACGATAATCGGGATACGCATACTTTCTTACATTGATGATATGAGATATTATGTGTTGCTGTGATATGTTATATTGGATCGTCGTGTTCTGAATAGCCGGGGTTTTTATGTGAGATGAGGGTTTTTATTTTCATTCATGTAAAATTCAATGTATGTAATATTCTTTTATTGGGGCACTTCCGGGATGAGGTTGTTGTCACCATTGTATATTATTTATTTTTCTGCATTAGGATAGACCCAGGAGGGGAGCACAAGTAACCGGGTTCTAGGGTCCAGTGGGAGGCCATCTCGAGGAGTCGAGACCAGGTCTCCTAACCCTAGAATTGACAGCGTTACTTGCCACTCTCGAAGGGGTCTAGGGATGTGAGTTTGGCTATTCATCGCGACCGTGGAATCCGTGTTTTATACAGGCTCGATATAAAACACGGACCTCCTAGTATATCCAATATTTCATATGTTTCTTCTGCTGCTGATATACTATGATGTGATCATATTATATGCGTGAGAAGAATGCTTTATTATTGTATATATGATATATAATAAACGTTGTAATCCTAATCTCTTTTTTTCTTTGTATGTGATACAAACTTGTTACCCTAGAAATTCTAGCATGATTCATGGTTTGTTTGCTTTGCACCTCTCTAAATTTTAAAATGGCATGAGTGATGCTACCAAACCCTAGACGAGGTGTAAGGGAAGCCCAACACATTTCGCCAAGGCGAACTCGTGCTAGTCGTCAAAAGACCAATGATCCCCAATCATGCAAAACAGGGGAAGTTTGAGCCGAACTACGAAGGCCCGTACATTATAGACAAAGTCTACCAAAGCGGAGCCTACCTGCTCATGGATATGAATGGCGAAAGACCCTTTCGGCCAATAAATGTCCGATTCCTCAAAAAATACTACGCTTGAAAGAATCATGACTTAAGTCAATGATAGATGATGACGCTTGTGTCCGCTCGCTATCTTCAAGAGTCAGAACTCTGAGAGTAGTATCCAAAAAACTTCGCTTCAAACTTGGCAACAATGGACCGAAATGTCCCTAAACTAATAACGGACCGAGATGTCCATAAACTAACAACGGACCGAGATGTCCCTAAACCAACAACGGACCGAGATGTCTCTAAACTAAAAATTCGCCTCAAACATGGCGATAACGGATCGGAATGTCCCTAAACTAGCACATCGCCCCAAATACGGCGATATTCTCCCCTGAGATTTATATTGCAATCGAAGTCCTAAAAGAGAAAGTTGCAACTCAAGTTCCACTGGCTGTACAGCTACTCTAGCAATGGAGCCACCTCCAAGTCCCACCGGCAAACAGATGGGTACCTGCGGTGAAACTACTTTCGGGAGTTCCACCGTTAAAAAAAAGGTATGTCCACAAGCGAAATGGGCGCGGATGAAAACCCGAAAGGGTGCCGTGAGTAAAAACAGCAGGACTGCCGGCAAGCTTCGTGAAAACCCGAAAAGACGCCATGAGTAAAAACAGCAGGACTGCCGGCGAGCTTCGCGAAAACCCGAAACGGCGCAATCTCATAAAAAAATAAAAAATAAATAAAAAAAGAAAAGAAAAAAACCACCTACGTGAGATCCTTACGACTCACAAATGAGCAACACACTTAGGAATCCCCACGATTCCTAAGGAGAAATTACACCTACGAGATCCTCACGACTCGTTAGGAGAATTTCCCCCTATGAGACCTTCATGGCTCATTGGATTCAAAAGCCTTAAGCTACAAGGATCTAAACATGTTCTTAAGCCGTCATATTCCCCTAATATTTCCCTACAGGCGGTTAAATATTGACCCATGTATACATTCCACGGGAATAAATAAATATATCCCCTACCAAGTTCCACCAATGACAAGAAATGTCCCCATATGGTGAACGACACTTGTAAGTCCTTTCGACTTATAAGGAGAAAACACTCTTGGAAGATCCTTACGACTTAAAAGAGAAAATATCACTTAGGAATCTCTACGATTCCTAAGGAGAAAATAGACCTATGAGATCCTCACGACCCGTAGGGAGAAATACCTTTATGAGACCCTTATGGCTCATAAAGTCAAAAAGCTTTAGCCGACAGAATCCTAACCCTGTTTGCTAAGCCACCTTTGTTCAAATCGTCAAAGGCAAATGATGATTCGTTCCTGGCAATATTCCAGTGGTAGCGATGCTAATGCCTAAATAGGTGTCAACTTTCATGTTCTCTCACGGCAAATGATGATTCGCTCATGGCAATATCCCAGTGTAGCAATGCTGATGCCTAAATAGGTATCAAATTTCAAGTCCTCTCACGGCAAATGATGATTCGCTTCTGGAAATATCCCAGTGGTAGCGATACTGATGTCAAGATTGGGATCAGACTCCAAATCCTCAACTCAAAAAAAAGCCGAAATGTTTGGCAACCCGCAATACAAATCAGTGAGTAAAAAAAATAGCCGAAATGATTGAGCAATCGCGACTTTCACGACATAAAAGATGAAAACGATAGAGCATCGCGGAAAGAAAAAAATGAAATGAAAATGCAACTTTTCTGCCCTGCAAGTATTTCCATATTGACTCTTGTATACGATCTATGGGCACAAATGAAAAAAGGGAACTATATTTTCTCACCACGCTTCGTCAAAAGGAGCTCTGAGTCTCGACGGTACATATAACACCTAGAGACTATCCCTGTGTTCCCCCTCATTCCAGCAGGGGCAGACACAACAATCAAACAAAAATGAAGTGACGGAAAAATCCTAGCTTTAGGTCTTAATGGAAAAATCTACAGCCTAGAGATCGGCTCGACGTACTTCTCATGCCAGCAGGATGCAGACGCAACGTCAACAAATACCCAAGGGTCAAAGAAAAAATGGAGTAATGGCAAAATCCTAGCTCCAAGTCTCGACAGTACATATACAACCTAGGGACTATCTCGGCGTTCGCTCTCATTTCAGCAGGATGCGAACACAATTATCAAATAAAATTGGAGCAATGGCATATCCCTAACTCCATATCTCAATTGCAATATATACAGCATAGAGATCATACAGATGTTTCCTGACTTCAGCAAAGAATCGGCGCGACATCGTCAAAACAAAAGAAAAACAAAGTGACAGCATATTCCCAGCTTCGAGTCTTGACGGCAACTCATATAAAGCCTAAAAGAACATTGGAGATCATACCACACCAGAAGGGTGCGGTTATGACTCATCGGGGCTCCAAATTGAGCCTAACCTCAAGTAAAAGCGTCATGGCAAATACCTAACACTTGTTCTTCTGACGGTGATATGACCCAAGAAGATTACTTGAAGTCGTTTTGTCCAGCCCCTGAAGGGATCAGAGACACGACAGTCACAGGGCTATTCGAACAACGGCTTAAAGACTGCATATCGAGGAATACATCAGCCAACGCGACGGTACCACGGACTAAAACCCTAGCACCACAAACCTAACGGACCCCTGTCGTAACAGAATGGGAGTTATCTATATACAACGTTAGGATAAGTTTTCCTGTAAACCCAAGGGAGGTAAACTAAAAAAAACTCCGAAATGAGTACATAAACTAGAAACTCTGAATTGAGTAAATAAACTACAAACTCCGAAACGAGTACATAAACTATTTCGCGCCAGAGCAAGACAATCAAGAAAAGGAAGGTGCAGATATGAAAGGGAAAGATGCTTTTTATTCATACTTCAAAACAAAACTACATACTCTTGGTGCAAAAAAAAGGTGCATGATCCCAGATTTACAATGGCAGGACACTAAACTCCGGACATGGATTTTCGAACTCAAAAGCAAGCTTGCGCAATGCACGTTCAGCCTCATCAACCATCTTTTTATGCATTTTCTCTCGAATGCAAGCGTCAGGGTCATCGCTGATATCCTCCACCCTCTGGTATGTTGATACTATTGCCTTTTGTTGGAAGACACGGTGCAAGATGGCGATGAGATCATCTCTCCGTTTCTTCGAGATCAACCCCATCATATACACAGAATGCACCTTGTCTTCAGCATCATCGAGTGCTAGAAGTGGCATAACCTCAAGGCGCCCGGGTATAGCTTCCCAGATCGACCCAACGACGATCTTCAAAAGGGCAGAATGGTGGGAAAGCAATCGACCGTTGTAATCATCAAAGCGACGCATCACCGCGTTGCATTGGGCGTCAGTAAACTCCTGGCCTTGACAGCGGCCTTGGATGCGAATCTCCTCATAAGAGATAATCTCTTCAAGATCATACAGATAACCAGCCATGGTACCTAAAAAAACCAGTGGAGGGTCAGCGATTAAAATACTAAAAGCACTACAGTCTAAAGAAAAACAGAGGGCCTCACAAAATCAAGGTGACAGCTCATCAATGATGAGACATGTGTTAGTTATATGTATGCCCTAGAGGTCATTACTGTACATAGGATGTATATTGTAGTGGATGCTGGGACATATATAGGGAGGACTTTCTTGCTCTACACGATAGTATGCTATCTGGTTGCTCTTTATCTTAACGTGTACACTGATTGTCTCTCTGTTACATGTTGGTAAAGCCCTTAGGATGTGTACTTGACTACCTGAACTATGATGTGGATCATACTAGTGGGGACATGGTAGTCCATAAGTACATCCTTCAAGGTCCCTAGTCGTGGGTGTATCGAGACGGGGCATCGATATACCAGAGTAGACTAGCGTATACCTTCTCGACCCATACAAATGGGCGATGGATGATCCCATATCCATTGGTGTTTGACGTCAGAGATGATATACGGGTGCTCAGTGGAGACTGGGTACACTGTACGGACTCACCGAGAACTCCCAGATGGTATTATACCTTACGTCAGATGGCAGTTCTCTGATGACACTGGTACAGGTTAGTCTGTAGACCCGAGATCGTCATAGAGTCTTGTGTGATTCCCACTGTGCTTTGATTTCCACCTTACCACATCCAAGAGGGCGTGCAAAATGGTGGTTTTTGGGTACAGTCCCGAATCACATGGAGGCAATGAGCGATAGGAGGGGATTCGTCTCTCCCGGTATAGGGAGTTGATGTTGCGCTGTGTTTGATTGGCTATAACCGGAAATCCCTGGCCAGGGTTGCTGAGATTTACTGGTAAGTGTTATTAGTAGTATCTCGAACTGTTATAGACCTCATATTGACGCGACTTATCGAGCTACTGGGGTCTGACGTTTACCACCCCTAGGCTAGATATGCGACATATCAGACGACGAGACCGGACTGTACGGTAAGTGTTACTGGTTGGATTCACAGGAGTGTGAGCGGGCTTGCTCGTTGATCTTCTGATCGCTCAATACCCGGGTGGCCGTTACGTTTAGCAGACCGCTTGCGGCTTGTGGGTGTTTGATATGATCATCACCTACTGCCGGCATATTGACGAGTCTTTAGAGTCCTACACAGAGGTTTCCTGGCTCAAGCGAAACGAAATAGAAGCGCATATGAGATATGTGCGGGACCGAGAATAATACCAGTATGTGATACTGTATTCTATTCTCGCGATTTGTATCATTGGACGGTTATATGAGATATAGCCGGGTTACCGAATCAAGTGTTGATTCGATACATTGATACACTTGATATTAGTCGGTTATATGCAGTATGACCGGATCATTAAATCAAGTGTTGATTTAATAATTTAATGTATAATTATATATTTGATATATTACTTTACATTAACTAGTATTGGTTCACCTAAGATTATTTTCTCACTAGATTGTGCACATTGTATATATGATATATATTTGTGCACTTGTTTGTGTCATGTTTGATGATACATGCAAACTTGGGTGTGCATGCTTTAAACCATAGTTTAGGTTAATGGTTAAGGTATTATTTATTTCTTTATTTATTTTATTTATTTAGTTAAAACAAAATGGTGGCTTTCTTTCTTTTCTTTACTAGAAGCTTCATGTTGTTTTCTAGCATCTTTGAAAAAGTCTTACCATTTTGTTTTATTCCTTAACCCTAACCATTTACCTAAACCCTAGTTTATTCTCTACATGAATTTATCTCACCCATGGTTGCAATATGATTGATATCACTTGAATTTTCTTTTTATGAGAATTCTTTTTCTTTTCTTCTTCTTCATCTTCTTCATGAAGAGAAGAAAACCATTCTAGAAAATTCTAAGTGATGAAATCAAGTGAGAAATCCAAATCCAAAGTGAACCCACTTCCTATTTCTTCATCCTCTACCACTTGCCATGTAGGAGAGTGTGTTATCTTCACAAGTTTCATGACCAAGTGAAGATGGAGCTTGAGTTAGAGTTGCCTCGACGTAGATCATCTTCGGCATCGAAGTCAACGACCTAGCCCGCTCATTTCTCCGACGAAACCATCGCATGAGTCCGGGATCCCGGTGATCGCAGCAAAGGGACTTCATCACGGAGCTAAAGAAGTGGAGGACCGGATCTACAATGGTTGTATTTCCATTCACTTGTTAGCAAAGTAGTTTTCTTGCTTTTCTTTTTCGCCTTACCTCTAGTAATCGATCTAGTTTAGGGTTTCTCGGCACCGGAAAATTTGAATTTGGCATGGTTGATACCTTGTGGAACCTCTTGAGTGTGCCTAGGAACCCTACAGTGGTATCAGAGCCTAGCTAGAGCTTTAGACGAAGTGTAGACGAAGTTAGAAGTCTGATCGAACCCGAAACCCTAATCCAAAACCCTTCTCTGTACATTTTTCAAAACTGTGGAATTTTTTGAATTAAAAATACTCAGAAATATCAGCAGGCTTTTATAAGGATTACTGTGCAACACGTGCGCTTAACTCGCTCATTGCGCCGCGGAACCGCGGCAAGAGCATGCTCGTGCGGCGGTTCCGCGGCCGTACAGTCACATTGATACTTTATTTTTGCACAGTAACTTCCTTATTAGTTTACTGAATCTTCTGGAAATTTTTAATGTATACTCAAGTGTTGAGTTTTCTGGGTTGTATTGGGAGTTCGACGATTCGATCGGAATCTTTAACTTTGTCTGTGTTTTTCCGGGTAATTTTAGAACATGTTAAAAAGTTCGACCGGATATAAATACCCAATTTTTCCCTGCCGGGGAATTTCCAAGTGTTGGATTTTTCCGTAGTTTGAGAACGTTCTAAATAGTGCAAGTAACGCGATGGACCCTCTAGAAGACAACAAACCTTAACTCGATTATGTGACCGTCTTGAACTGCCCTTTGAACCTTAGGGTTTGGGGCAGTACGGCGTGCCACATGTGAGGTGTTGGCTTGACCCTTCTACGGCTGGACCGTTGCTACTGTGGCATGAAGTGGATGTTTTTAAACTTATTTCAAGTGTTGAGCTGTTTCAGGAAAACTTGGGTGTTTGATTGTTCGATCGGAAAGTTTAACATTTTCTATTTATCTGGAATGTGATACAATATTTGGAATCCACAAGGAGTTATGAGATAACTGATTTGAATGTTATAAACATAGCAGTTTAGTCTCACTTGATCGGTTTCCACGGAATTTTGATGCGATCAAAAGTCCGTCGCGATCACGTAGCGTACATGGATACTCGCCGGATAAACTTAATAGACAGCTACACCCCTTAGCCCCGACCAAGTGACTGTAGGAGAACCCCGTCGCCAAAAGCATCCGTTCGGGTGCTCGCGGCAGCGGTGTTCCGCCTTAGTGCACTTCATCGACGGTATCGGGGGTGCGGCCGTCTACTAAAGTTTGCGACGAGCATTCGTTCTAGATATCGGGAATCTTGTTGAATTGCCCGATTTGATATTGAAAACAGTTTTCGATGATGAGACTAAAATGCGGGGTTTATAATTGTTAGGCATGCGATGTCTAAGGAATTCATTTGATTAGGCATGCGATGTCTAAGCAGGTTGCGGATTCCAACTGTTGTAGTTTTAGACTTTCTTTTCTGCGACCGTAAGTGTAATATGTGATATCGCCGATTTCGTTGCTATATGTCAACGACAATTGGGATGCGCATATTTACTTACGTTGATGACATGTGATGTTATGTGTTACTGGATATGTTATATTGGATCGTCGTGTTTGAATAGCCGGGGTTTTTTTTATGTGAGATGGGTGTTTTTTTCATTTTCATTCATGTAAAAACTTGTATGTAATATTCTTTTATTGGGGCACTTCCAGGTTGCGGAAGATGTCACCCATTGTATATTATTTACTTTTCCACACTAGGATAGATCCAAGGAGGAGGGCATAAGTAATCGGGTTCTGGAGTCCAGTGGGAGACCAACTCGAGGAGTCGAGTCCGGGTCTCCTAACTCTAGAATTGGTAAGGTTGCTTGCCGCTCTCGTAGGGGTCTAGGGGTATGGGTTTGGCTATTCATCGCGACCGTGGAATCCGTGTTTTATACTGGCTCGTATTGAAAATACGGACGTCCTAGTATATCCAATGTTTCATATGTTTCTTCTGCTGCGATATCTGTGATGTGATCATTTGATATGCTGTGATGGATACTGTATATAGTATATATGATATATTATATAGACGTTACTTATGTTTTACACCCACACTAGCCCTGCCCCACTCTGCCGTTAGTTATCTAACCTAACGGTGCACGAGGAGACATCGAGGCGAATGCGGATGGCATAAGTGTACGTCGTATTTATCTGTGATGTTTAGGTGACTTAAATGATGGGACTTAATTAATATGATTAATGAAAAAAAAGAAACCTAAAATATGTTGTGGAATCGAATTTTCAAAAACAGCTAGCTACAGTTCTTGCTTTGCATCGCGGTGTTCCTTGTAGAACATCCTGCACCTTATTCGATAAGCAAAGGGCCGAGATCCCTTCACCGGGAGTGACCCCTTTAGCAATAACTGGCAGATGCTACACCCCTCGGTTTGTCTTTTGATTGCTTCTATACTTTTTGCTTTGCACAGCGGTATATATGATATATCCTGCACCTTATTCGATGAGGAAAGGGCCGACGATCCCCTCACCGAGAGTGACCCCTTTAGCAAAACTAGAAAAGCCTCAAAAGCACTCCATTTTAAAATCATTTGATTCTACAACGATATCAAGTTCATTATGCAATAGGTTTTCAGAAAAAACCTGTCGTAGCCCTCCGTCATTTCAGATAAGTTGTATATAGTATTCGTGCTGCATTTGTTGGCTTTCGTCAAGGTGCAGTGTGCGGTAGCTATATGCTGCTTATCTGCTGCATATGATGCGTTTGGATTAGGGTAGTCGTACGGCTTTGTTGGATTTCGTCAAGGGTCGTGCGGGTGGGTTTAATTCAATCAAGAAATGTATGGGTTGAACTTGACTAGCGGGCTATGGTTTGTTGGCTTTCGTCAAGGTCATAGCACGTTAGGGGCAAAATTATCGGGAATTTCAAGTGTTGAAATTTGCAATGAGATTGCATACCTTCTATGAGATAGTTGGATCCCGATACCCGGTGCGAGTAAGAGTTACTCCTGAGAGAGTTTTACACATTACAATTAGCCGATCAAGTAGGTGTCTAGAAAGGTGTTAACGGGGTTACGCCTCTGGGAAAACGAGGTTTACTTTAATTAGGTTCGTGCGAAAGCACGGGGGACCTCCCTCAAAGTACCAACACTGGCCTGGCTGAAAGATTGGCGAACTTGTAGCGTGTAATTAATCCCGGCTAGTCTTTCCTTTTAGGGTTTGAAGGAAGATTTGATAAAAAACAGTGGGAGCCATCCTGATTAGATAATATAATAACCAATCTGATCTTGCAAGAGCATACGCTGAGTGTTTTCTTCTCTCTCTCTCCAGGTAGCGACCATATCACGCCTTAATCAAGATAATAAAACGGATATATTGAACGAACCCGCTTGTTATACTGAGCTGGGGACGTTGGTCCCGCTCCAACTTATAATTGTTATAAGACAGAGCAGGAAATTGGGGAATACCAGATTTCTTGTGCCGCCCAAACGAAGAAAGTGCATGTCAATGCATCATCTTCGGGTGTGTTCATTACAAAGAACTGTTTTTCTGTATCCTCTACGTCCTGGGTATTTGATACCGGATCAGGATCCCAGATATGTAATCTGTTACAAAGGGCTACAGAAAGGTAGAGAACTGAGAACGGGTGATAAGTTTCATGAGACAGAAAACGGTGCAAGTGTTGCAGCCAAGTCTGTTGGTCACTGTCACCCTGTATTCCAAATACATTGATTCTGAACGAATGTTATTAGATACCGAACCTGATATACAAAATCATATCAGTCTCTTTATTAGTAAAGAAATGATAAAATTTTGTATTGTTGGATAATGTTTTGAACATTTCCTATATCAAGAGTTGATCGGTTCAGGCACGTTATCTAAAAGCAATGATGTTCTAAATCAAACTACAGTTCTTAGTATACGGAACACACACAAGAGGAAGAGTTCAGAAATGAACGAATCCTTCTTGAGGCATTATAGACTAGGTCATATCAATGCGACCCGACTAGCTGAAGTTACATATAGATGCATATTTAAATCTGTTTGAATTTACATCTTGTGAAACTTGCCAGTCATGTCACAGAGATTAGATGACCATAGCTCTGTTTACTGGAAACAGAGAAAGAGTTAGTAAACTCTTGGGATGATACATGTTGATGTATGTAGGTCCCCTGTCTACACATGCCAAGACCGGTTCTTTGTACTTAATTACATTCACTGATTATCTCTCAAGATTCAGATATATGTTCCTGTTGAAATACAAGTCCGAAACTTTTGAGATAATCACATAATATAAGTTATAAGTAGAGAACCAAAATACGGGTATAAGTATTATGTCCTTTGATGTGATCAGGGAGGAGAATACTTGAGCACGGAAATCTTGGACTATTCTAAAGGAGAATGAGATTCTCTCTCAGCATTACTCCTCCATATACACCATAGCACGATGGTATATCGGGGCGGAGCAATTGCACCCTATGTGATATGGTGTGCTCTATGATGAGTACTACTGAGTTTCCTATTTCCTTTTGGGAGTTATGCGCTTGAGAAGCTGCATACCTATTGAATAGAGTTCAAATCAAAACAGTTGCCTACCGCTTCATATGTGATATGGAAAGGGAAGAGCCCATATCTTAAGTTTGTTAAGATTTGGGGTTGTCCAGCCTATGTCTAAAAAGCAAAATCCGGACAAGCTCGAGGCAAGATCTGTTATGTAGAACTGGAAATGTTCCAGCTATACAAACTGCAGCTGCTGATTTGGAAGAACCAAAGGATTCAATAGTTACCAACGAACCTCAACCTCTCCGCCGATCTAGTAGGGTTCCTCACCCACCTGAGAGATACTTCTGTTTCTCTATGACAGTGGGAGAGAGGATTGCATCATGAGATGATGACCCAACTAGTTTCGAGCTGGCCATCAGGAGTGGGACTCTATAAGAATGGCTGGATGCTTAGCGATCTGAGATGGAATCCTTATACACCAACAAAGTATGGACTTTGGTTGCCTTATCTGAAGGGTTGAATCCCCATCAGGAGCAAGTATATCTTGAGAAGATTACTTGGTGTAGATGGAAAAGTTGAGACTTTCAAAGACTGGACTTGTTAAAGGTTTTCGTCATCGACCAGGCGTGGAAAATGATGAAACCTTTTCAAGTATCTAAGCTTAAGTCCATCCAGATCATACTTGCCACGGCTACATACCATGACTACGATATCTGGCGGTTGGGTGTCATGACTGCTTTTCTAAATGATGTTTTAGAAAAGAGCGTCTGTAAGTACACAGCCAGAGGGCTTCATAGACAGTGGCAGCAGCGGAAATGTGAGCAAGATGTTTTATGTGATAAAGCAGGCATCGCGGAGTTGGAACGTCTATTTTGATGTGTTAGTCAAAGAGTTTGACATCATCAAAATGGTAGATGAACCTTGTATAAACAAAAAAGTAGTAGAGAGTATGGTGGTGATCCTCATAGAGTACGTGGATGACATACTCTTGATAGGGAAGGAGTTTCCTATGCTACGCTCGGTCAATCTCCGCTTATCACAAGGATTCTCCATATGGGATCAAGATGATACCTCCTAAATTCTGGGTTTTGGATCTATGAGATAGATCTAATTGGATGTTAGGATTCTCACTAGATGTAGTGAGATGGTATCAATCGATCCTGGGGAGAATCACTGGAAAGGTTCCAGGGTGATAAGGACGACTGAAAGTCAGTCACAGGCATTGTCTTTACCCTCAGTAAAGGGACGGTATGTTGGAAGAGTTCCAAGCAAAAATACCGTGGCATACTAGAAGATAAAGGCTG
Source organism: Agapanthus africanus (assembly GCA_030015575.1). Classification (NCBI taxonomy): domain Eukaryota; kingdom Viridiplantae; phylum Streptophyta; class Magnoliopsida; order Asparagales; family Amaryllidaceae; genus Agapanthus; species Agapanthus africanus. The sequence goes on from CM057348.1 coordinate 226,447,375, forward strand.
GATACATCGATACTTAAGATGCTACCAAAAAGGAAGTCTGGATGTATATTAGTTCATGAGATGAACTTCGTTCCTCCCATTGTGTGACAATGGAGTTGTGGCTTATGCCAGGGAAACCCTGTCCCATCAGTGATCCAGACATATTCTAAGGCAGTGTCACCTGATCATGGAGATAGTAGATCTCCAGAGTGATCGAGGTTAGGGGAGTAGACTCAGAGGACAACACGGCGGATCCACTCACAAAGGCCTTTTCCCAGAGAGAGACTTTTATGGGATGGTTGAGTATGAGATACTGCAACCACTGCTACAGATGGCACTAGTGCAAGTGGGAGATTGTTAATTATATGTATGCCCTAGAGGCCATTACTATACATAGGATGTATATTGTAGTGGATGCTGGGACATATATAGGGAGGACTTTCTTGCTCGACATGATAGTATGCTATCTGGTTGCTCTTTATCTTAACGTGTACACTGATTGTCTCTCTGTTAGGTAAAGCCCTTAGGATGTGTACTTGACTACCTGGACTATGATGCGGATCATACTAGTGGGGACATGGTAGTCCATAAGTACATCCTTCAAGATCCCTAGTCGTGGGTGTATCGAGACGGGGCATCGATATACCAGAGTAGACTAGCGTATACCTTCTCGACCCATACAGATGGGCGATGGATGATCTCATATCCATTGGTGTTTGACATCAGAGATGATATACGGGTGCTCAGTGGAGATTGGGTACACTGGACGGACTCGCCGAGAACTCCCAGATGGTATTATACCTCACGTCAGATGGCAGTTCTCTGGTGACACTGGTACAGGTTAGTCTGTAGACCCGAGATCGTCATAGAGTCTTGTGTGATTCCCACTGTGCTTTAATTTCTACCTTACCACGTCCAAGAGGGCATGCAAAACGGTGGTTTTTTGGTACAGTCCCGAATCACATGGAGGCAATGAGCGATAGAAGGGGATTCGTCTCTCCCGGTATAGGGAGTTGATGTTGCGCTGTGTTCGATTGGCTATAACCGGAAATCCCTGGCCAGGGTTGCTGAGATTTACTGGTAAGTGTTATCAGTAGTATCTCGAACTGTTATAGACCTCATATCGACGCGACTTATCGAGCTACTGGGGTCTGATGTTTACCACCCCTAGGAGAGATATGCGATATATCAGACGACGAGACCGGACTGTACGGTAAGTGTTACTGGTTGGATTCACAGGAGTGTGAGCGGGCTTGCTCGTTGATCTTCTGATCGCTCAATACCCGGGTGGCCGTTACGTTTAGCAGACCGCTTGCGGCTTGTGGGTGTTTGATATGATCATCACCTACTGCCGGCATATTGACGAGTCTTTAGAGTCCTACACAGAGGTTTCCTGGCTCAAGCGAAACGAAATAGAAGCGCATATGAGATATGTGCGGGACCGAGAATAATACCAGTATGTGATACTGTATTCTATTCTCGCGATTTGTATCATTGGACGGTTATATGAGATATAGCCGGGTTACCGAATCAAGTGTTGATTCGATACATTGATACACTTGATATTAGTCGGTTATATACAGTATGACCGGATCATTAAATCAAGTGTTGATTTAATAATTTAATGTATAATTATATATTTGATATATTACTTTACATTAACTAGTATTGGTTCACTTAATATTATTTTCTCACTAGATTATGCACATTGTATATATGATATATATTTGTGCACTTGTACGTGTCATGTTTGATGATACATGCAAACTTGGGTGTGCATGCTTTAAACCATAGTTTAGGTTAATGGTTAAGGTATTATTTATTTATTTATTTATTTTATTTATTTAGTTAAAACAAAATGGTGGCTTTCTTTCTTTTCTTTACTAGAAGCTTCATGTTGTTTTCTAGCATCTTTGAAAAAGTCTTACCATTTTGTCCTATTCCTTAACCCTAACCATTTACCTAAACCCTAGTTTATTCTCTACATGAATTTATCTCACCCATGATTGCAATATGATTGATATCACTTGAATTTTCTTTTTGTGAGAATTCTTTTTCTTTTCTTCTTCTTCATCTTCTTCATGAAGAGAAGAAAACCATTCTAGAAAATTCTAAGTGATGAAATCAAGTGAGAAATCCAAATCCAAAGTGAACCCACTTCCTATTTCTTCATCCTCTACCACTTGCCATGTAGTAGAGTGTGTTATCTTCACAAGTTTCATGACCAAGTGAAGATGGAGCTTGAGTTAGAGTTGCCTCGACGTAGATCATTTTCGGCATCGAAGTCAACGACCTAGCCCACTCATTTCTCCGACGAAACCATTGCAAGAGTCCGGGATCCCGGTGATCGCAGCGAAGGGACATCATCACGGAGCTAAAGAAGTGGAGGACCGGATCTACAAAGGTTGTATTTCCATTCACTTGTTAGCAAAGTAGTTTGCTTGCTTTTCTTTTTCGCCTTACCTCTAGTAATCGATCTAGTTTAGGGTTTCTCGGCACCGGAAAATTTGAATTTGGTATGGTTGATGCCTTTTGGAACCTCTTGAGTGTGCCTAGGAACCCTACAACATGCGCCTATTGTGAGAATCCAAAAGAATTCTCATCAAATGAATATTCCCATTGAGCAGGGAGTTCTGTTAAAAGACAGCAACAGATTCAAATATTTAAAAGGAGGAAAACTCAAGAACAGGAAGTAGAATAAAATTTCCAAGATTCCAAAAAATTCAGAGCTAAGCTCTGTAAGACAAAATGGAATTAAATTCCTCCAATAATGAGATTAAATCCCAGAAATACCCATGATGGGAAACAGATGGGAAACAAAATGGGATTAAATTCCAAAGACCCTCAAAGATCAGAATCAATGATAGGTTAAAATCCTAAGAAGAGAACCAACGATTCTCAAGAATGCCCATTGATTCCAGACCCACGGTTTACTCAAAAAAAAAAAGGAAAAAAAAAGTTTTTTTAAGATCTCTAAGAGATCAGTTCAGGAAAAGAGCCAAGTTCTGTTAATGGGTTAAAAATCCAAAACAAAAAAGAGGTCTATTAAGAGCTAAGCTCTGTTCATAATCCTTACCAAATTTTTTGGCAGAGTTTAACTCTGATCAGAAGGAGTTCTGTGGGCAGAGATCTAAGCTCTGAAATGGGAATTTGTAACGTTTTAAAAACAAATAATTAAATAAATAAAATCCTTTAAGTGAATTTACTGATAATCGGTAAAATAAACCGTAGTTTCCGTAAAAACTTAACTATAATTATTTTTCACCATAGATACGCCTATTTTAACTATGTAATTACTAGTAATTGGTATTTATTTAGTCACTTATAAATTGTTAGTTTATCTGAATAATTTTCCTTAATTAATTATTTTAAATATTATTTTAAGCCTTCACTTATAAATTTAATTAGTGATAATTACAAATTGGAATGGGTTAATCATTCATTAGTGAACCATGACAACTTTGGATCAAGTTTGTAACATGCTCTTTTCTTCCCAGATCCTCTCCAAGTTTCAAGAGATTTCTAGGATTAAGATAATAAAAAATAAATAAATAAATTTAGTAAGAAATGAATTAATATATTTACTAATGGGACTTTTCTTGATATAGAAATTTCTATATCCACACACTTCTCTCACTCTCCTTCTTGGAATCCAATGGCCATTCTTCAATTCTACCCAAAAAGAAAACTCTCTCCAATTTCGAGATCGCAGCCGTTATTGTCGGAGCCTCCGCCGCCATCGCCGTCGCGGCCGCCGCTCAATTCGTTGTCCCGTACTCGATCACGGCAGTGCCTCGTCTCTGGTCCCCGATCCGCTTCTTTCTTACGCCGCCGTGCCTTGTCATCATTGTCCATCTCATCATCATCGCAATCTGGAAATTCTCAAACCAAAAACACCAAAAACACCCTAACGATAAGTCTGCTGACGGCGCAGAACCGTTAGATCGCAATGTGACGCCATCGAAGGCTACTACGATGGAGATGCTGGCCGAATCGGACGCCGTTACGCCGGTCTCCGATTCGAAGATGGTGGAGTCGTGTGTGACAACCGATTCGGACAAGAACTCGGCGGTTTCGTCTGGTTTCCAGGCGAAGGCGAGCAAGGACGCGAAGATGGACTTGGAGGACACATGGCAGGCCCTAGTGATGAAAAAGAGTGCCACGTGGGAGATATCGAGTGATGCGGCGGCGGAGGTCGCTGGAGAGTTGGCGGTGAGGGGGTCGGTCACGTTCGGAGAGGCGCCAGCACCGGCAACGGGGGGAATGACGAGTTGAATCGGAGGTTTGAGGAGTTTATTAAGAAGAATTAGGATCAGATGAGGTGCTATTGATTTTTGTTTGATGTCAAATTTCAGGCTTTCTATTGTCATTCAAGCGGTGGAAAGCAATGACTAATGGGTCAAGATGAATATGCATGCTGCTTGCTTTGTAGGTTGGATCAGCCAACAATGATTGAAATCTCTGACTCAGGTAAAGGAACTTGGGACATATCTTGCTGGTTGTCCTGCTATAGCCAAAAAGTTGGAAATCTATTTTGACAACCTGTTAAAACTTTCATCTCTCAACTCGACAGCTTACACAAAATTTGTGTGGAATGAACAATGGAAAGTTCACAGGAAAGTGCCTTGCTCGTCTCATTTCGTCCATCCCAAAGAGAGATGCAAGTCGCCTCTTCCTCACTATGTAGAAGTTCCCCATACAGATGGGTACCCAATTCTATCAGACCCTCATATGTTCAGGATTCCTTTAAAGACTCCTGGAATTAATATCTCAAGTTCACTACACCATTCAAGTTATCTATCATTTTCCCCACCGGGGCTTTCATTTGGTAAGTTCCAGGCAGTTGAGCAGGCATGGGTGGAGACTATTAAATCCGTGCAGCCTCACGGAACTGTGAGAATTAGCACCATGGTTTGGCTTGGGCAATCAGAATATGTAGATCGAACAATTTATTGGTCTTCTCTCTCCTCAGCAATATCTGAGGATCGGGTGCAGAGGTGTCGGACGTGGCGCGAAAAGACAAGGCTGTGATCGGATCTGGTTAGCCGAGGCGTCCCGGTGAGTAGATGTACACATTTATGGGGGAATCGTCTGGATGGCGCGAGGCACCCCATAGTTTAGGATAAATTGCAGTTCTTGCATTTTATATGCGTAGTTACCCAGTTAAACATCTCATTGTATCGCACCATCTCATATATATGCAAATATTGTAGGGTTCCTAGGCACCCTATGAAGGTCTCACAAGGCATCGAACATGCCAATATAAAATTTTACGGGTGCCGAGAGACCCGACTACGGATCGTTTGCTAGAAAACTAGGCGAAAAGTAAACTAGTTAACAATTAACTAAGAGATACGGAAATACAACCTTTGTAGATCCGGTCCTCCACCTCCACGGCTCCGAGATGAGGTCCTCTCCGCTGTCCAAATCAAATCCGGGCTCTAGCGTCGGCTTCGTCGGAGAATGGGCAAGCTAGGTCGTCGATGTCCATGCCGAAGATGATCTACGTCGAGGCATCGCTAGATCAAGCTCACAACTTCACCAAGTCAAGAAACTTGTGAAGTAAACACACTCTACTACTTGGCAAGAGGTAGAGGATGAAGAAATAGGAAGTGGGTAGACTTTAGTTTTGGATTTCTCACTCTTTATCATCAATCACCATTGATGACCAAAGCTTTTCTTCTTGAGTTCAAGGAAGAAGAAGAAGAAAAATGATATGATAAGTTAAATGAAAAAGAAAAGAAAATGAATTCTTATCATAAAATTAACCATAGTCAAGTGTAGAGAATGAATCATGGTTAGTGGGAATGGTTAGGGTTAAGGAAGAGATAAGAATGGTTGACTTGATCAAAGCTTCATGAAGCTTCAACTAAACTCCAAAACTTGCAACCATTCTTTTCTCTTCTTTTCCAAAAAGAATAAACAAATAAATAAATGAATAAATAAAGGAAATGAAACCCTAGCCATTCTTTTAACCATGGTTTAATTCTTTGCACTTAACCAAGTAAACATGTATCATCAAACATGATACAATCAAGTGCACAAAATCATATCGCATATGTAATGTGCACAATCCAAGTGAGAAAATCCGTTTAAAGTGAACCAATACTAGTTAGTGCAAAGTAACATATCAAATATATAATTATGCATTAAATCATTAAATCAACACTGGATTCAATGATCCGGTCATGTCGTACACAACCGACTAGTATTCAATGTATCGGCTTATCGAATCAACGCTTGAATCGATAACTAGGTTATATCGCATACAACCTTTCCGATACATTCATCGCGAGAATGGAATGCGGCATCACATACACGCATTATTCTCGGTCCCGCACATATCTCATATGCGCTCCTATTTCGTTTCGCTTGAGCCAGGAAACCTCTGTGTAGGACTCTAAAGACTCGTCAATACGCCGGCAGCAGGTGATGATCATATCAAGCACCCACAAGCCGCAAGCGATCTGCTAAACGTAACGGCCATCCGGGTATTGAGCGATCTGAAGATCGACGAGCAAGTCCGCTCACACTCCAGTGAATCCAACCAGTAACACTACCGTACAGTCCGGTGTGATCGTCTGATATGTCGCATATCTTGCCTAGGGGTGGTAAACGTCAGACCCCAATAGCTCGATAAGTCATGTCGATATGAGGCTCATAACGGGTCGAGAAACTACTGGTAACACTTACCAGCAATTCTCTGATCAGCCCTGGCCAGGGACTTCCTGTTATAGCCAATCGAACACTGTGCAACATCAACTCTCTATACCGGGAGAGACGAATCCCCTCCTATCGCTCATTGCCTCCATGTGACTCGGGACTGTACCCAAAAACCACCGTTTTGCACGCCCTCTTGGACATGGTAAGATGGAAATCAAAGCACAGTGGGAACCACACAAGACTCTATGACGATCTCGGGTCAACAGACTACTCTGTACCAGTGTCACCAGAGAACTGCCATCTGACGTGAGGTATAATACCATCTGGGAGTTCTCGGCGAGTCCGTCCAGTGTACCCAGTCTCTACTGAGCACCCGTATATCATCTCTGATGTCAAACACCAATGGATATGGGATCATCCATCGCCCATCTGTATGGGTCGAGAAGGTATACGCTAGTCTACTCTGGTATATCGATGCCCCGTCTCGATACACCCACGACTAGGGACTTTGAAGGATGTACTTATGGACTACCATGTCCCCACTAGTATGATCCGCATCATAATCCAGGTAGTCAAGTACAGATCCTAAGGGCTTTACCAACATGTAACAGAGAGACAAACAGTATACACGTTAAGGTAAAGTTCAACCAGATAGCATACTATCATGTCGAGCAAGAAAGTCCTCCCTATATATGTCCCAGCATCCACTACAATATACATCCTATGTACAGTAATGGCCTCTAGGGCATACATATAACTAACAATCTCCCACTTGCACTAGGGCCATCTGTAGCAGTGGTTGTAGTATCTCATACTCAACCATCCCCTTAAAAGTCTCTCTATGGGAACGGGCCTTTGTGAGTGGATCCGCTGTGTTGTCCTCTGAGTCTACTCTCCTAACCTCGATCTCCCTGGAGATCAACCATCTCCATGATCAAGTGATACTGCCTTAGAATATGTCTGGATCACAGATGGGACCGGCGTTCCTTGGCAAAAGCCACAACTCCTTTGTCACACAATGGGAGGAACATAGTTCATCTTATGAACCAATACACCCAGACTGCCTCTTTGGTAGCATCTTAAGTAGCGATGTATCCTGCCTTTATCGTCTAGTATGTCACGGTATCTAGCTTGGAACTCTTCCAACATACCGTCCCTTTACTGAGGGTAAAGACAATGCCTGCGACTGACATTCAGTCGTCTGTATCACCCTGGAACCCTTCCAGTGATTCTTCCCAGGATCGATTGATACCATCTCACTACAACTAGTGAGATTCCTAACATCCAATTAGATCTATCTCATAGATCCAAAATCCAGGATTTAGTAGGTATCATTTTGATCCTATATGGAGAATTATGGTGATAAGCGGAGATCGACCGAGCGTAGCATAAGAAACTCCTTTCTTATCAAGAGTATGTCATCCACGTACTCTACGAGGATCACCACCATACTCCCTACTACCTTTTTGTTTATACTAGGTTCATCTACCATTTTGATGATGTCAACTTCCTTGACTAATTCATCAAAACAGATGTTCCAACTCCGCGATGCCTGCTATATCAAATAAAGCATCTTGCACACGTTTTCGCTGCTCCCACTGTTTACGAAGCCCTCTGGCTGTGTACTTATAGACGCACTCTTCTAAAACATCATTTAGAAAAGCAGTCATGACACCCAACCACCAGATATCGCAGTCATGGTATGTAGCCGTGGCAAGTAGGATCTGGATGGACTTAAGCATAGTTGCTTAGAAAAGGTTTCATCATCATCCATACCTGGTCAATGATGTAGACCTTTAACAAGTCTAGCTTTGAAAGTCTCAACTCTTCCATGTACACCAAGTAATCTTCTCAAGATATACTTGCTCCTGATGGGGATTTAACCCTTCAGATATAGCAACCAAAGTCTATACTTTGTTGGTGTATAAGGATTCCATCTCAGATCGATAAACATCCAGCCATTCTTACAGAGTCTCACTCTTGATGGCCAGCTCGAAACTAGTTGGGTCATCATCTCATGATGCAATCTTCGCTCCCACTGTCATAGAGAAACAGAAGTATCTCTCAGGCGGGTGAGGAACCCTACTAGATCAGCGGAGAGGCTAAGGTTCGTTGGAATCTACTGAATCCTTTGGTTCTACCAAATCATCTGCTGTAGTTTGTATTACTGGAACTTTTCCAGTTCTACATTACAGACTTTGCCTCGAGCTTGTCCGGATTTTGCTTTTAGACACAGGCCGGGCAACCCCAAATCTTAACTAACTTAAGACATGGGCTCTTCCCATTCCATATCATATATGAAGCGGCAACTGATTTGATTGAAACCCTATTCAATAGGTATGCAACTTCTCAAGTGCATAACTCCCTAAAGGAATTAGGTAACTCAGTAGTACTCATCATAGAGCACACCTTATCACATAGGGTGTGATTGCTCCGCCCTGATATACCATCGTGCTATGGTGTATACAGAGGAGTAATGCTGAGAGAGAATCTCATTCTCCTTTAGAATAGTCCAGTATTTCCGTGCTCAAGTATTCTCCTCCTTGATCTCATCAAAGGACATAATACTTTTACCCGTATTTTGGTTCTCTACTTCTAACTTATATTCTGTGAATATCTCAAAAGGTTCGGACTTGTGTTTCAACAGGAACATATGTCTGAATCTAAAAAGATCATCAGAGAACGTAATGAAGTATAAAGAACCAATCTTGGCATGTGTAGACAGGGGACCTTTATACATCAACATGTATCATCCCAAGAGTTCACTAACTCTTTCTCTGTTTCCAGTAAACGGAGCTATGGTCATCTTATCTTTGTGACATGACTGGCGAGTTTCACAAGATGTAAATTCAAACTGATTTAAATATACATCTTTATGTAACTCTAGCTAGTCGGGTCACATTGATCTGACCTAGTCTACAATGCCTCAAGAAGAATTCGTTCATTTCTGAACTCTTCCTCTTGTGTGTGTTCTGTATACTAAGAACTGTAGTTTGATTTAGAACATCAATGCTTTTAGATAACGTGCCTGAACCGATCAACTTTTGATATAGGAAATGTTCAAAACATTATCCAACAATACAAAATTTTATCATTTCTTTATTAAAAAAAAGACTGATATGATTTTGTATATCAGGTTCGGTATCTAATAACATTCGTTCAGAATCAATGTATTCTGGTAATACAGGGTGACAGTGACCAACAGACTTGGCTGCAACGCTTGCCCCGTTTTCTGCCTCATGAAACTTATCACCCGTTCTCAGTTCTCTACCTTTCTGTAGCCCTATGTAACAGATTACATATCTGGGATCCTGATCTCGTATCACATACCCAGGACGTAAAGGATACTGAGAAACAGTTCTGTATAATGAACACACCCGAAGATGATGCATCAGCATGCACTCTCTTCGTTTGGGCGGCACGGGAAATCTGGTATTCCCCAATTTCCTGCTCTGTCTCATAACAATTATAAGTTGGAGCGGGACCAACGTTCCCCAGCTCAGTATAACAAGCGGGTTCGGTCAAATATCCGTATTATTATCTTGATTAAGGCGTGATAGGGTCGCTACCTGGAGAGAGAGAGAAGAAAACACTCAGCGTGCGCTCTGTCAAGAATAGATTGGTTATTATTTTATCTAATCAGGATGGCTCCCACTGCTTTTTATCAAATCTTCCTTCAAACCCTAAAAGGAAAGACTAGCCGGGATTAATTACACACTACAAGTTCGCCAATCTTTCAGCCAGGCCAGTGTCGGTACTTTGAGGGAGGTCCCTCATGCTTTCGCACGAACCTAATTAATGTAAACCTCGTTTTCCCATAAGCGTAACCCCGTTGACACTTTTCTAGACACCTACTTGATCGGCTAATTGTAATGTATAAAACTCTCCCAGGAGTAACTCTTACTCGCAGCGGGTATCGGGATCCAACTATCTCATAGAAGGTATGCAATCTCATTGCAAATTTCAACACTTGAAATTCCCGATAATATTTTGCCCCTAGCTCGCTATGACCTTGACGCATGCCAAACAACCCATAGTCTGCTAGTCAAGTTCAACCCGTACATTTCTTGATTGAATTAAACCCACCCGCACGACCCTTGACGCATGCCAAACAACGCCGTACGAATACCCTAATCCAATCGCATCATATGCTAGCAGATAAGCACTAGTTAGCTACCGTACACTACGCCTTGACGCATGCCAAACAACCGCAGCACGAATACTAACTAGAACTTATCTGAAATGACGGAGGGTTACGACAGGTTTTTCTGAAAACCTATTGCGTAATGAACTTGATATCGTTGTAGGATCGAATGAATTTTGAAATGGAGTGTTTTTGAGGCTTTTCTAGTTTTGCTAAAGGAGTCACTCCCGGTGAAGGGATCGTCGGTCCTTTCCTCGTCGAATGAGGTGCGGGATATATCATATATATCACTGTGCAAAGCAAAAACACTTAAAAGCAATCAAAAGACAAACCGAGTGTGTAGCATCTGCCAGTTATTGCTAAAGGAGTCACTCCCGGTGAAGGGATCTCGGTCCTTTCCTCATCGAATAAGGTGCAGGATATATCACATATACCGCTATGCAAAGCAAGAACTGTAGCTACCTGTTTTATTTTGAAATTCGATTCTGCAACATCTTAGGTTTCTTTTATTTCATTAATCACATTAATGAAGTCCCATCATTTAAATACCTAAACATCACAGATAAATACGACGTACACTTATGCCATCCGCATTCGCCTCGATGTCCCCTCGTGCACCGTTAGGTTAGGTAACTAACGGCAGAGCAGGGCAGGGCTAGCGCGGGTGTAAAACATAAGTAACGTCTATATAATATATCATATATACTATATACTGTATCTATCACAGAACATCTCATGATCACATCACAGATATCACAGCAGAAGAATCATATGAAATATTGGATATACTAGGACGTCCGTGTTTTCAATACGAGCCAGTATAAAACACGGATTCCACGGTCGTGATGAATAGCCAAACCCACACCCCTAGACCCCTACGAGAGCGGCAAGCAACCCTACCAATTCTGGAGTTAGGAGACCCGGACTCGACTCCTCGAGTTGGTCTCCCACTGGACTCCAGAACCCGGTTACTTGTGCTCCCCTCCTTGGGTCTATCCTAGTGCGGAAAAGTAAATAATATACAAACGGTGACTACTTCCGCAACCTGGAAGCGCCTCAATAAAAGAATATTACATACAAGTTTTTACATGAATGAAAATGAAAAACACTCATCTCACATAAAAACCCCCGGCTATTCGAACACGACGATCCAATATAACATATCCAGCAACACATAACATCACATGTCATCAACGTAAGTAAATATGCGCATCCCAATTGTCGTTGACATATAGCAACGAAACCGGCGATATCACATATTACACTTACGGTCACAAAAAAGAAAGTGTAAAACTACAACAGTTGGAATCCGCAACCACCTCAGACATCGCATGCCTGACCAAATGAATTACTTAGACATCGCATGCCTAACAATTATAAACCCCGCATTTTAGTCTCAAAATCGAAAACTCTTTTCAATATCAAGTCGGGGAATTCAACAAGATTCCCGACATCCTGATCGAATACTCGTCGCAAACTTCAGTAGACGGCCGCACGCCCGATACCGTCGACGAAGTGCACCAAGGCGGAACACCGCTACCGCGAGCACCCGGAGGGATGCTTTCGGCGACGGGGTTCTCCTACAGTCACTTGGTCGGGGCTATGGAGTGAGGCTGTCTATTAAGTTTACCCGGCGAGTATCCGCGTACGCTACGTGATTGCAACGGACTTTTGATCACATCAAAATTCCGTGGTAATCGATCAAGTGAGACTAAACTGCTACGTTTATAACATTCATTTAGTTATCTCATAACTACTTGTGAATTCCAATTATTGTATCCCATTCCAGATAAATAGAAAATGTTAAACTTTCCGATCGAACAATCGAACACCCAAGTTTTCCCGATACAGATCAACACATGAAATAAGTCTAACAACATTCCGTTCGTGCCTCAGTACCAACGGTCCAGCCGTAGAAGGGTCAAGCCAACGCCTCACATGTGGCACGCCGTACTCCCCCAAACCCGAAGGTTCAAAGGGCAGTTCAAGACGGTCACATAATCGAGTTAAGGTTTGTTGTCTTCTAGAGGGTCCATCGCGTTACTTGCACTACTTAGAACGTCGTCAAACTACGGAAAAATCCAACACTTGGAAATTTCCCGACAGGGGAAAAGTTGGGTATTTATATCCGGTCGAACTTTTTAACATATTCTAAAAATTTATCCGGAAAGCCACACAGACAAAATTCGATAATCCGATCGAACATTCGAATCCCCAAAACAACCCAGAAAATTCAACTCTTGAATAAATTTTAAAAATTCCCAGAAAATCCAGAAGAATTTATCAGGTATTACTGTGCAAACAGTAAGGGATGACGTCATGATTGGGCCGCTGATCCGCCGCAGAAGCCATGCTTCTGCCGCGAATCCGCCGCGAAAATTACTGTTCACCAGAAACTTTTTGCACCGTAATTCTTATTTTTCCCTGCTGAATTTTTTAGCAATTTTTAATTTGGAAAAACTCACTGTTTTCAAAAAAGTACAGAGAGCAAGATTGATTTGGTGTTTCGGGTTCGTTCGGACTTCAAATTCCGTCTGGACTTCGCCTAAGGCTCTAGCTAGGCTCTGATACCACTGTAGGGTTCCTAGGCACCCTATGAAGGTCTCACAAGGCATCGAACATGCCAATATAAAATTTTACGGGTGCCGAGAGACCCGACTACGGATCGTTTGCTAGAAAACTAGGCGAAAAGTAAACTAGTTAACAATTAACTAAGAGATACGGAAATACAACCTTTGTAGATCCGGTCCTCCACCTCCACGGCTCCGAGATGAGGTCCTCTCCGCTGTCCAAATCAAATCCGGGCTCTAGCGTCGGCTTCGTCGGAGAATGGGCAAGCTAGGTCGTCGATGTCCATGCCGAAGATGATCTACGTCGAGGCATCGCTAGATCAAGCTCACAACTTCACCAAGTCAAGAAACTTGTGAAGTAAACACACTCTACTACTTGCCAAGAGGTAGAGGATGAAGAAATAGGAACTGGATAGACTTTAGTTTTGGATTTCTCACTCTTTATCATCAATCACCATTGATGACCAAAGCTTTTCTTCTTGAGTTCAAGGAAGAAGAAGAAGAAAAATGATATGATAAGTTAAATGAAAAAGAAAAGAAAATGAATTCTTATCATAAAATTAACCATAGTCAAGTGTAGAGAATGAATCATGGTTAGTGGGAATGGTTAGGGTTAAGGAAGAGATAAGAATGGTTGACTTGATCAAAGCTTCATGAAGCTTCAACTAAACTCCAAAACTTGCAACCATTCTTTTCTCTTCTTTTCCAAAAAGAATAAACAAATAAATAAATGAATAAATAAAGGAAATGAAACCCTAGCCATTCTTTTAACCATGGTTTAATTCTTTGCACTTAACCAAGTAAACATGTATCATCAAACATGATACAATCAAGTGCACAAAATCATATCGCATATGTAATGTGCACAATCCAAGTGAGAAAATCCGTTTAAAGTGAACCAATACTAGTTAGTGCAAAGTAACATATCAAATATATAATTATGCATTAAATCATTAAATCAACACTTGATTCAATGATCCGGTCATGTCGTACACAACCGACTAGTATTCAATGTATCGGCTTATCGAATCAACGCTTGAATCGATAACTAGGTTATATCGCATACAACCTTTCCGATACATTCATCGCGAGAATGGAATGCGGCATCACATACACGCATTATTCTCGGTCCCGCACATATCTCATATGCGCTCCTATTTCGTTTCGCTTGAGCCAGGAAACCTCTGTGTAGGACTCTAAAGACTCGTCAATACGCCGGCAGCAGGTGATGATCATATCAAGCACCCACAAGCCGCAAGCGGTCTGCTAAACGTAACGGCCACCCGGGTATTGAGCGATCTGAAGATCGACGAGCAAGTCCGCTCACACTCCAGTGAATCCAACCAGTAACACTACCGTACAGTCCGGTGTGATCGTCTGATATGTCGCATATCTTGCCTACGGGTGGTAAACGTCAAACCCCAATAGCTCGATAAGTCGTGTCGATATGAGGCTCATAACGGGTCGAGAAACTACTGGTAACACTTACCAGCAATTCTCTGATCAGCCCTGGCCAGGGACTTCCTGTTATAGCCAATCGAACACTGTGCAACATCAACTCCCTATACCGGGAGAGACGAATCCCCTCCTATCGCTCATTGCCTCCATGTGACTCGGGACTGTACCCAAAAACCACCGTTTTGCACGCCCTCTTGGACGTGGTAAGATGGAAATCAAAGCACAGTGGGAACCACACAAGACTCTATGACGATCTCGGGTCAACAGACTACTCTGTACCAGTGTCACCAGAGAACTGCCATCTGACGTGAGGTATAATACCATCTGGGAGTTCTCGGCGAGTCCGTCCAGTGTACCCAGTCTCTACTGAGCACCCGTATATCATCTCTGATGTCAAACACCAATGGATATGGGATCATCCATCGCCCATCTGTATTGGTCGAGAAGGTATACGCTAGTCTACTCTGGTATATCGATGCCCCGTCTCGATACACCCACGACTAGGGACTTTGAAGGATGTACTTATGGACTACCATGTCCCCACTAGTATGATCCGCATCATAATCCAGGTAGTCAAGTACAGATCCTAAGGGCTTTACCAACATGTAACAGAGAGACAAACAGTATACACGTTAAGGTAAAGTTCAACCAGATAGCATACTATCATGTCGAGCAAGAAAGTCCTCCCTATATATATCCCAGCATCCACTGCAATATACATCCTATGTACAGTAATGGCCTCTAGGGCATACATATAACTAACAAATATGCGGTATCATCTCATAGGACACTTGCATTATTACTATTGGTTCATGCTGCACATGCACTATTCATGTGTGTAAGTGCACGGCGGCGCCCCGGCCGTCAATCCGACGGCCAAATGCGGAAGCGGTGATAAACTTTAAATTTTCTTGAACTGGTAAACCGCCGCGCACTAATACCCGGATCGAACCACTAACTAGTCCTAGCTAACTACAAGAAAGGGAAGAGAGATATACCGACAGATCCGAGTCCTCCGGTCTTCTCGTCGTCGTCCCGATCTCCTGCGGAATGTCCCGTCTCCTCCTCGTCGCCGGAAGTGCACCACATCGCCTACTTCTTTTACGGGCTCCCACCTCAATGCCGAGGCAACTCGGGCACGAAGCTGGCTAGTCGACGTGCCCAAGATTTGCTGTAGAATGTGTAGTGAAGAAGTCTCTTTTGGGTTGTAGGAATTGCCTTTTTGGTGGAGGGAAGATACAAGAACTATGTGGAGGAACTTTGGGGATTTTGGAACATCAAATGAACCAAAAACCCCCACTCAAAATTTGGGACAGCCCCCCCTCCTCTATGAGGCCGGCCATTATCATGGTGGAGAGGTTGAAAGAGTGGGAGTCTCACTCAAAAAAATGGGAGCCATTCTCATCTCATACAAGAGAGAGAGAGTCAAGACAAAGAGGTGGTTGAAAAGCAAGTGATGATGAGAAACAATGATCACTCCCAAAACCAATACTCAACCAACAATCATCAACAACCATGATTGTCTACAAAGTCAAGCCATCATGATAAAGCTAGAAGTCAAGGTAGTCAAGGTCAATGAAAAGCTATCATGACACAAGAATATGCAAAGAACTCCTCCACAAATACTTATTTGCAACAATGCAAATAAGCCCTCCTCCACCAATCTTCGGCCAATGAACGATACAAAGGAAATCGGCCGAAACGAAAAGCAAACTGGCAACTCCGGAAAACTGGTCCCGTAATAAATTACAGGAAAACCCCGATACTGTGCATACACACCCGCATTTGTATTCCGACCGAAATACAAATGCAATGAGACAAAATCTACACTGTACTATACTAGGATCCGGCTTAACCAAAGCCGGCTAGTAATATCCGTTCGATCCTGATCCGTGCAATACCGCACGTATCTGATCGAACCCTGCCATATATCCATACGGCCTATAGTACAAACTGTCCGATCCGGATCCGTGCAATACCGCACGTATCTGATCGGACCTTGCCATATCTCCATACGGCCTCTACAACCTTTCGCCCGAAAGCTGAGTAACTGAATGTGGGAGACTCTAAAGACTCATCAACACCTTGGTTGTGGATTTAACCACTAGCACGTCAGAGGTATAAGCCAATACGTAACGGGCTACCAGGTATTGACTAAAAGGGACGTCTGTGAGCGAACTCAGCCTGACAACCCTACTGAGCCTATCAGTGACAATATCCGTACAGTCCGGTCCGTTCGTCTATGAGCATCGCATGGCGGGCCTAGGGGGTTGGTAAAAGTCAGACCCCCAAAAGCGGTACAAGTCGTGTCGGAGTGTAGCCTAGAACACCCTGAGATACTACTGGAATACCTATGAGTAAATCTCCTTGCCTCGGCCGAGGGCTTCGTGTAATGGCTCTCTTAGACACAGCGCGACCTCACCCCCAATACCGGGAGAGACGAACCCCTGAAGATACGCTCACTGCCTCCATGTGGCTCGGGACTGTACCCAACTAAAACCTGTTTGCACGACTCCTTTGAGCCGTGGTAGGGTAGTAATCAAAGTACAGTGGGAACTCACACGAGACAAATGACGATCCCCAGGTCGATGAACTAACCTGTACACATGTCACCAGGGAACTGCCATCTGACGTCTGGTATATGACCAACTAGCATGTTCCCGGCGAGTCCTGTCCGGTGTACTCATAACCCAATGAGCACCTGTATACATCTTAGGTGATCCAACTGACACCAGTGGCTTGTGAGACCGGCCACCGCCCCTCGTCGGGGTCTCGACTGTATACACTAGTCTACTCTGGAGTATCGATGACCTGTCTCGAAACTCACACGACTAGGGACCATTTAAGGATATGCTTATAGACCCCAGCTCCCACTTATATGATCGCCCTCATACTGCTGGTGGTCAAGCAAGAATCCTAGGGGCTCTATCAACGTGTAATAGCAACTTGTCAGGTCACCTAAAACAGTACACGATGATAAAGGTAAACCAGATAGCATACTATCATCTCGAGTAAGACTGTCCTACCGGGATAGGTCCTCCATCAATCATTGCAATCACGTACCTGTGACCTAATAATTGACTCTGAGGGCACTATCTCCAACAATCTCCCACTTGCACTCAAGGCTAATTATTGCGATGTCGCATACTCACAGCCCATGTGATACCGAACACCCAACTCCTGTACTAGTCAGTCTCACAAAGCTCGTTTGCGAAACTATTGCGTTCGAGGAATAGCCTTAGTGAGTGGATCCGCTTTGTTGTATCTTTCTATGTCTCTCTATATCTCAAGTTCGCGGAGAAAGCCATCTCCCGAAATGAGCAATACCTGTCTTAGAATGTGTCTGGATGTCTGATGGGACATAGCTCATAAATGAACTCCAAATCCAAACTTCTTAGACTGTATCGTCAACTGAACTTAATCAGTATCCTGCGCCATGCCTCCCTCAGTATTGCCTTGGACCAACTATCCAAAATACTGTCCCTCGTCAGAAGGAAAACTATAACTCTGACAACCTCCCTGTCGTCCAGGTCACCTTGGAAGCCTGGAATGATAACTGTCTCCTCAACGAGGCTGTCGTTATCATATCCCTAGAACATCCACTAATGTTCTAAAACTGCTTCCGACTGTTTCTCCAGGATAGGATCAATATCAAGTTATTGCATCTAGTGCAAGAACAACATCTGGTGTGGTATTTGACATCTCACGATTGACTCAATTGCCTAAGCAAGTGATCTGCCAATCATGCACATCCCTCTCCCCTTTAGTCTGTAAGACACCTTTGGAGAGGGTGACTCCATCTTCTGTAGGTACACTACCGTGCCAGGAGTCGTCCATCCTAAATACTCTTAGAATGCTGTCAAGTATCCTGATTGGGAAACCACCCAAATCTAGATCTAAAATTATAGATCTAGTAACCAGTATGTCTGATATAAAATCCATTTCCTTTGTGGAGAAAACACTGTGTGACGACCAAAGTATAACCGACTGTAGTATAGGAGTTTCCTTTCCTACTATGTGTATGTCATCCAAATACCAGGATATCACACCCTACTACCTTCTCAACAGATCCATCCCCTATTCTGATGAAGTCAAACCTATGACTGTCATATCAGAAATAGATGATCTATCTCCGCTATATCTGCTTTAGTCTATAAATAGACATAAGCAACCTGTCCACCAATGCTTCCGCTGCTCCCACTGACTACGACAACCCTCTGGCAGAGTCATATAGACGTACACTTCTAAAGCTAGTTTAGAACGACGCTATACTCATCCTCCTGCCGGGTCTCACGGTCTGGAACAACAGCAATGGCAAGTTTGGGTAAACAAGAACTTCACTGTCACCGTCCTTGAGGCTACCGGAGTACCTCTCGGGTGCCTGAAGTTACCCACCGTATCTGCGGAGTGGCCAATGGAATGTCAATCCAGATTGAATCTTTAGGTTCCTTGTCAAATCTTCAGTAATCGTTCGTGGTTCTGGAATCACCTCCAGTTCTACCATACTCCCACTACTGTTTTCTGAAAAAATCCATTTTTAATAAAACTGTGGCGAGTCTAGAACAATATTGCTTTTGTTCATCCAGATGGTAGAAAGTCAACCCTCGTCATAGCCTGGGTCAACCCACAAACAGCCATTACAGAATCATGCCTTGAGTTGTCCAGTGTCTGGTTTTAATCATAAGCCGGACAACTCCCCGTACCTTAACAACGTTAAGATACGAACTGTTCTATATCCAATATAGAAACAGAGGCACTGATTTAATTGAACCAGATTCAAATCATGCAGCTGTCTCCAGTGCATGTTAACTAAATGGAAGGAGGCGGATCAGCGTTACTCAACTTAGGAATGCTTCCAATTATGAGTAACCTGAAAGAGAAGCAAGATCTCTTAATCATTACTATCAACTGAATACCATTGACAAGTATCTACATCTTCGATCTCTTTGAAGAATCCCGATACTTGCTATACCTGGTTCTCTACTCTATTCAAATACCTATAACTTCTCAAAAATTCGGACCCTGTGTTTCCACGAAACGCCTGTCTAAAAACTAGAGAAGTCATAAGTAAACCGAATATAGTACGAGGACCAACCCCTCTGTCCTGATGGACTTTGGACAACATACAATACTCTGTATAAGTCTCTTGAGTCTGATAACTCATTCACTGTGTGTCGTAGGTTGAAAACTGTACTTATGGTTAAGAAGAATTACACCGCTGTTTAATGCTCCTTACCTAACCATCCACTGATATAGGTAAATGTCATAGACATAATTTCAAAAGGTATATCTCACTCTATGAAAATAGACGTACAGATATATCAATTTGAAATTGGTGCATAACAGAGGATATTCAAAACCAAATATTTGCCGTCCAGCAAACAACCCAGGTGACTTCCTCAAATATCACCGATTACAACGAATCCCGATATAATGAGGATGATCACCTAATTCCCAATAACTTACTCCCACTCATCATCTGTAAAACCATACAGATGTGAGAATCATACCTGGTAAATACATACCCTGGAGTAAATATCTAATCGGGAAATCAGTTTTCTTTTAACAGTACACAGTGAAACTGAAACATTGAATTGTTTCGATGGGGTATCCTGGTATTCTTAGTAATGCCTCTTCCAGATTCACGACTGTAACCGTATAATTCTTTGCCACCTCTCCAAATCCCTTCATATGTCTTTAGTCTTTACCTTCTGCACACCCCTTTAGGCCAAATGGTTTTCTTCCTTCCCTACCGTTCGGCACCAGCCTATGGTTTGGAAGAAGACTATCCAATAAGCATAATGGGTGTACTGTCCCAATCCTAGGAACACTCGCAATGAGAGAGGGTGAATATAAAAGACAACCGAATAAACCTTATTCCTATTTCTCCTGGACCAGAATCCATCCCCGAACTGGAACAAGTTCCTTTCGAGTTCGTATATAACCATTCGATGGAGTATCCAATAAACTGTGGATCTTCGTAGTGATACGGAGTGTCCTGGAGAAATACAAAGGTGATTTTAGGATTGGCGAAGGAATACTTGGTTTGGTCGTGAATATCTATTGCAATTTACTTTGCCCTCTTACTAATCCCTTGCTTTGTCTTAACTTAATACCTTCTGTACACCATCGTTATGCTAATTGGTTTTCTTCATTCCCTACCGGTCGGCACCAGCCTAAGGTTTGGAAGAAGACTATCCAATTTGCGTAATAGGTGTACTATCTCCTAAACCAAGGAGTACTCACAACTTGAGAGAAGGTAAAAAGGAAAAGACAACTGAATAATCCTATCCGTTTTCTCCAGAACCGGAAACCATCCTCGAATAAAGCCCTTCGAGTTCGTATCTAACCATACGATGGTTTTGTCCAATGGAAGTGGACGTTCGCAGTAATGCGGGGTGTCCTGGAGAAAAGGGTAAAAGTAGGAAGTGGCAATGAGGTTTGCAACTCTGACAATCCAAAAGCCAGTGTTAAGAAGGTTCGGTCAACTTGGTCACTGAGTCATAGTCTTAGGGTCGGGTCAATGGTCGCTGCCAAAGAGAGGGAGAAAAGAAACACTCAGCGTGCACTCTAACCTAGATCAGAATGGTTACCAATTTATCTAATCTGGAAACCTCCCACTGTACCTCAAATTCTCCTCCAAACCTGAAAGAAGAATTAGTCGGGATCACCCGAGGAGTATACCAACTCATCAGTGGGAATCGGGATCCAACTATCATCGCATGATAACGTGACGGAATCCGCTCACGTCATCACACTCCAGAAGGTATGCGCATATCTGGCAAGTTTCAGTTCTTTTGAAACTCCCGATGTGATTTCTGCCCCATGCTCTTATGACCTTGGCGAAGGTCAACAAATCATAAGTCACATGTCAAGTTCTACCCGTCATTATCCAGGTTAATTTGAATCCACCCGTACAAGCCCTTGACGAAGGCCAACAAGGCTATACGACTGTCCCAAACCAACGCATCTATCTATGCAGCAGAAAGGTAACAAGCAGCTACCATACACTATGCCTTGACGAAGGTCAACAAACACAGCATGAATACTACGTGCTACCCGTCTGAAACGACGGAGGGCTACGAATGGTTTCTGGCGAAAACCTTTAACGTAATGAACTTGATATCGTTGAAGGAACGGATAGCTTTTTAGAAATATAGTGACGACAACCTTCGCTAAAGAGGTCACTCCCGGTGAAGGGATCTCGGCTCTTTCCCCGTAGAATGAGGTGCAGGATATTCCAACTGAATACCACGGTGCAAAGCAAAAGTAATCGGCTATAGTGAAGTTAATGCCCTGACGCAAACTTCTGTCCAAGGGGTCACTCCCGGTGAAGGGATCTCGGCCCTTGCCTCGTCGACTGAGGAGCAGGATATTCTAACTGAATACCACGATGCAAAACAAAAGTGAACGTCCTTGCAATAACAGCTTTTTGAAAAGTGTTCCAACAACATCAGATAAGGTTTGTTTTTAACTTGCATTGATCAGAATCAACGCAGTCCCATCAATTGATCACACCACAAAGAACGAAAATAATATGACGTACGTATATGCCATCCGCATTCGCCACTGGGTCCCGTCATTACCCGTTAGGTTAGCTAACTAACGACAGAGCGGGGACTGGACTAGCGCGGATGCAAAACATATACAACATCTACTAATATATATACCAATATATTATATTCGCTCAAGGCGTGATAAAATGCAACATCACAGAAAATGTACAGCATCACAGAAACAATACAGATATCTGGGATCCCCGGGTTTCACAGAGCCACTACTGAAACCCGACGTTCCCCTGGTCGTGTGGATAGCCTGTGCAATGAGAACCTAGACCCCTACGGGCACGGCAAGTCACCCGCCAAAACCTGAAGCGAGGCAGCCCCCTTCAGCGCCGTGAATGGACCACCCAGCACTTCACGGAATCCGGTAACTTGGGCACCCCTCCTGGGTCAACCTGTACCCCCTACGAGTGCGGCGAATAGCCCGCCAATTCTAGAGTGAATCCCCCTCCGTCTCAATGCCATGAGATGCGGGCTTGTTGCCCTCTAGAACCCGGCTATCCGTGCACCCCTCCGCGGGGCAATCCTAGTACAGAAAGTAAAATATACATACAACGGGTACATCGACCGCAACCTGGCCGTGCCCCAAAATAATAATACAAACAGGCAGTGACGGCAGTCCACATGTCGGACGCTCGCCCCGCAATATCAAATGTACATAATACAACCACAACTGTACTAGCATTGCATCCAGGCTATCCCCCACGACCGATCCGCAACATCACAGCAAAAACAGAACATCAACGTGAAAGTCACGTTCGCAAATCCGTCTAACCGGGCTATAGCAGTTAGACTGGATTTACCGATCAAGTGACATTCACGGTCGCAGATATAATGTAAATACTGTGAAATAATGTGTTTAAAATATCCGATCAATCAAATTTTAACAAGTGGGCCCCAAAGCATTACTGTAGCAGATCAGGAAATTCTGGGCCCAAAATTAACATTCCAAAACCCCAATTTTAACCCCATAAAGCCTCTGTAAAAAATTGGTGCAGCAAACCCAAAGTAGTGCGGCGGAACCGCGGCCCAAGGGGGTGTTTGGCCGCGGTTCCGCGCTCCTACAGAGGAGTTACGTCATCGAATTTTCACAGAACTCTTAGATTTTCCAGTACATCACTTTTCTGTAACCTGAAAAAAATTTCGACACCAAAAAATTTCAACAGAAAACTGATGTGAACAAAAATGTAGATTTTGGAATTTTGGTCGATCGGAAATGCAAAACACATTAAACCAAGCTAGACTAAGTTAATGGCGAGGCTCTGATACCACTGTAAGTGCACGGCGGCGCCCCGGCCGTCAATCCGACGGCCAAATGCGGAAGCGGTGATAAACTTTAAATTTTCTTGAACTGGCAAACCGCCGCGCACTAATACCCGGATCGAACCACTAACTAGTCCTAGCTAACTACAAGAAAGGGAAGAGAGATATACCGATAGATCCGAGTCCTCCGGTCTTCTCGTCGTCGTCCCGATCTCCTGCGGAATGTCCCGTCTCCTCCTCGTCGCCGGAAGTGCACCACATCGCCTACTTCTTTTACGGGCTCCCACCTCAATGCCGAGGCAACTCGGGCACGAAGCTGGCTAGTCGACGTGCCCAAGATTTGCTGTAGAATGTGTAGTGAAGAAGTCTCTTTTGGGGTTGTAGGAATTGCCTTTTTGGTGGAGGGAAGATACAAGAACTATGTGGAGGAACTTTGGGGATTTTGGAACATCAAATGAACCAAAAACCCCCACTCAAAATTTGGGACAGCCCCCCCTCCTCTATGAGGCCGGCCATTATCATGGTGGAGAGGTTGAAAGAGTGGGAGTCTCACTCAAAAAAATGGGAGCCATTCTCATCTCATACAAGAGAGAGAGAGTCAAGACAAAGAGGTGGTTGAAAAGCAAGTGATGATGAGAAACAATGATCACTCCCAAAACCAATACTCAACCAACAATCATCAACAACCATGATTGTCTACAAAGTCAAGCCATCATGATAAAGCTAGAAGTCAAGGTAGTCAAGGTAGTCAAGGTCAATGAAAAGCTATCATGACACAAGAATATGCAAAGAACTCCTCCACAAATACTTATTTGCAACAATGCAAATAAGCCCTCCTCCACCAATCTTCGGCCAATGAACGATACAAAGGAAATCGGCCGAAACGAAAAGCAAACTGGCAACTCCAGAAAACTGGTCCCGTAATAAATTACAGGAAAACCCCGATACTGTGCATACACACCCGCATTTGTATTCCGACCGAAATACAAATGCAATGAGACAAAATCTACACTGTACTATACTAGGATCCGGCTTAAACCAAAGCCGGCTAGTAATATCCGTTCGATCCTGATCCGTGCAATACCGCACGTATCTGATCGAACCCTGCCATATATCCATACGGCCTATAGTACAAACTGTCCGATCCGGATCCGTGCAATACCGCACGTATCTGATCGGACCTTGCCATATCTCCATACGGCCTCTACAACCTTTCGCCCGAAAGCTGAGTAACTGAATGTGGGGGACTCTAAAGACTCATCAACACCTTGGTTGTGGATTTAACCACTAGCACGTCAGAGGTATAAGCCAATACGTAACGGGCTACCAGGTATTGACTAAAAGGGACGTCTGTGAGCGAACTCAGCCTGACAACCCTACTGAGCCTATCAGTGACAATATCCGTACAGTCCAGTCCGTTCGTCTATGAGCATCGCATGGCGGGCCTAGGGGGTTGGTAAAAGTCAGACCCCCAAAAGCGGTACAAGTCGTGTCGGAGTGTAGCCCAGAACACCCTGAGATACTACTGGAATACCTACGAGTAAATCTCCTTGCCTCGGCCGAGGGCTTCGTGTAATGGCTCTCTTAGACACATCGCGACCTCACCCCCAATACCGGGAGAGACGAACCCCTGAAGATACGCTCACTGCCTCCATGTGGCTCGGGACTGTACCCAACTAAAACCTGTTTGCACGACTCCTTTGAGCCGTGGTAGGGTAGTAATCAAAGTACAGTGGGAACTCACACGAGACAAATGACGATCCCCAGGTCGATGAACTAACCTGTACACATGTCACCAGGGAACTGCCATCTGACGTCTGGTATATGACCAACTAGCATGTTCCCGGCGAGTCCTGTCCGGTGTACTCATAACCCAATGAGCACCTGTATACATCTTAGGTGATCCAACTGACACCAGTGGCTTGTGAGACCGGCCACCGCCTCTCGTCGGGGTCTCGACTGTATACACTAGTCTACTCTGGAGTATCGATGCCCTGTCTCGAAACTCACACGACTAGGGACCATTTAAGGATATGCTTGTAGACCCCAGCTCCCACTTATATGATCGCCCTCATACTGCTGGTGGTCAAGCAAGAATCCTAGGGGCTCTATCAACGTGTAATAGCAACTTGTCAGGTCACCTAAAACAGTACACGATGATAAAGGTAAACCAGATAGCATACTATCATCTCGAGTAAGACTGTCCTATCGGGATAGGTCCTCCATCAATCATTGCAATCACGTACCTGTGACCTAATAATTGACTCTGAGGGCACTATCTCCAACAATGTGAACACACACGTCTTTGGTAATTGCTATGCCACGAACACTTTAGAACTTGCTAGATTAGTATCAAAACATTTGCATCATACATGATACTTAAACTGATAGTTGTATTCTCCATTTCATCAAGATTGCTAGTCGTATATATATCGCATTTCATCATCATTCATACATAGTTTTCTAATCATAAATTGCATTTCATGTTATGGATATCATTTACATTATCATTTTCCTGCATGTTTATGTATTGTGATTCTTCTCGAGAATTTCAGTATTTATGAGATTTCTCGATTTTTGGGAAAACTGCAAGAAATTTTATAAACCTATTATCATTTTTAAAAACATAAATTTGCGGTTTTCTCGTGATGTGATGTGTGTGGCGTCCACTATGAGTTTTCTCGGTTCTTGAGCAGTATCATATACCCGATTCGAGGAGGGGGATCACCGTCTGCGAGTACATGGTGGACCCGGTATCTTACCTCGAGGCAAGAAGATCGCAGATGATGGTGTTGAGCCCGGCAGGGGAGCACTACCTACCGGTTATTTGTGACGCGGCGGATATTCGGAGGATACCGACCGTAGTCGTGTGATTTGATGATATGGGCCGATCCGGACTGACAGAGCCCGACATATTGAGATCTTGAGATACAGAGATATTGATATATTGAGACATTGGGATATACATATTGTGTCGATGCTTGACACGGATTTCAGTTGATTTCATTGTTGATATTTCAGATTATTTCATAAAAAGGTTTTACGAAGTTAAAGATACAAATCTTCTCATAACAGATATTTCACAATTTCACGTTGATTATATATTCATATTGCATCCAGACTTTTGCATCGCATCATATTAGTATATGTAAGCTGTGACGCATTTGCGTGCATTCTTACGATAGCCTTATTAGATATTACTTGCTATTCATGAGTTGGCAACTCACCCCTGTTGTGCCACAGTATCTTGCAGGTCCGACACGTCAGCATTGTAGCGGGGGGCGTGCTTTTCTTGGCTTCTTTCGCTCGGACTTGCGACTTTGCTCGTAGGTGAGTTGTAAGGATTATTTTTATCTTCACTTATACTATTATTTGTATCTAGTATTCTCCATCTGCCATTTCTACTATTGTATATGTGACCTAGTGACTAGACCGTGAGATTTGTGTATATGTTGTTTCTCTGGGGTCGAGCTCACTTGAGCCGACGCGATGCTTTCTTACTTTTGTGTTTTTATATGCTTATTTGCTCGATGATTATACATATTGTGTGTGGTTGTGATTCCACCTTGGGCGAAGAGCTAGCTCCCGCTTGGGGATGCCATTATTATTTCATATATGTATTCTTGTTTTGTACCCGTTTGAGGGCCAGTATTTACAAAGGAGATTCTGCCGAAATTTTCGGAAAAATTTGACGATTAAAAAAGTGTTTCATGAAACTTTGTTTTCTTAAAACTCATTTCTTAAGCAGTTTTCCTTACTCCTTTCCTTTTTATGGTTTAGATTTCTGGGCTTGGCTTACTTAGATTACGTTACAACTTTAGACGTCTCGTAATTTAAGTGACAGTCACGTTCCGTACCTTCGAGTCGTGACGGAATTAAATTCTCAAGAAACTTAAGGAAGAATCCGAAAAAAGTAGTCATCTCAAGGGCCAAAGGCCCCATTTATAAGACGTGAGGGGAGCGGTTCAACTTCCTATTCTCCTAGGCAATCCAATGGTGGTAAAAATGGACAATGTTGTACTCACGTGCAAGCTACGTGAGAGCAACGCCGGGGGGGCATTTGTTCCCTTATTAAAAAGGGAGAGAAGAAAAAAGAGAAGAATTCCCACATTTTGGGCCTCACGTGTTAAACACGTGAGCGCTTATATGCAAAGCATATAAGCGCTAAAATAACAGTTTAAAACTCACATTAGGGTCACGTGTTAAACACGTAAGAAGACATTTTTGAAGCATTAGCTTCAGATAGAATCAAACTCTATATAAAGAATTAAATTCTATTTTTTGTATGCAAAGCATATAAACACTAAAAGCAAGTAACTAAAGACCAAACCAGCCTCACGTGTTAAACACGTGAGCGCTCATATGCAAGGCATACGAGTGCCAAATGAAAGAAGCTAAATATGCCTCACGTGTTAAACACGTGAGCGCCTCCTTATGTAGAATTAAATTCTACTATTGGGAAACACCTTTCTGGATTTTTCTAAAAGAGAAAGATTCTCTCTGTTAAACAGAGGGCCGTTGGACCAAAGATCCAAGGGTGATTAAAAAAGCCACCAAATATAGAATTAAATTCTTTTGGGAGGAAATATCTCCCAAATCTCTCTAAATGAGAAGGATATTTTCTGTTAAACAGTAAGTGGTTGGAACAAAGATCCAATGAAATGGGAATATATTTCCTCAATATTTCTAAATAAAGAAAGATTGTGCTCTATTAAACCGAGCACCCTTGGATTAAAAATCCAATGGTGATTAAAAATCACCGTTTGACAGAATAAAATTCTGTATATGGGAAAATATTTCCCCAATCTTATTAAAAAACAAGAAAGCATATTCTATGAAAAAAATCACTGGATCAAAGATCCAACGGTGGATAAAATCCCCCGAGCAAATTTTGAGACCAATTAAATCAATTGGAATCTCTTAATGAGAGATTTTCTCAAAACTAATTAACAATTTGCCTCCACAATATAAAGGACCCGAGACTTCAAGTCTCATATAGAGGGAACCCCAGCATAAGCTTTTGCAAAAAAATACAGAAGGCTCTAAAAAACAACAGAGAATTTAATTATCAATAGAAGAAAGAAGATCTCCCTCCTTCAAGACTCTAAGTAAAAAAAAGAAGAAGAGATCAAAATATCTCATTTGCCTAGTATGATGGAAACAAGGGTTTAACCCTTATAAAAGAACTTAGTTCTTCCTCTGGTTTGAGATTTGCAAAAGCAAATCTCTCCACAAGTTGAGAATTTAATTCTTATCGAGGAGATTCTGTTCTTCAAACTCAAAACTTAGGAAAAAAGAACTAGATTCGAAAGAAAGAGAAAGAAAAAGAACATATGTTCTGGGAATTTAATTCTTCCGAAATTAGGGTTTAACCCTACATAAAGAACTTAGTTCTTATAAAAATGAAAAAAAAGAACTTAGTTCTCCAATAGAAAAAACGATCCAAGAACTTCAAAACAGAAATCTTGATGATCATCAATGACTAAAATGTCATTAACAGAGATTAAAATCTCTAAAAAGAAAAAGAACTTGGCGTCTCATGTGAAACACACGTGAGCAAAATTAGTGCTTAGCATTATTATAGTGCCTCACGTGTTTCCCACATGAGTGCCCCAAAAAAAAAGCTAAAATGCCTCACACGCTTCCCACGTGAGCGTCCAAAAACAAAGAAAACTCATTTGTGTTGATTGGGCAGCCACCAAATAAAGCAACCCAGCATCCCAAAAATAAAGCAATCACGTGAAATACACGTGAAACAAAAAAGAGAGAGGCTGAATGCCTCACGTGATTCACACGTGAGCACCAAAGCTCTGACCAAGTGCTTAGCACTTCTGTATAGAGAAAAATGGGTGAACAAACAAAACCCGAAATCAATACTCAGCGCCTCACGTGCCATACAAAGTGCTTAGCACTCTATATTCAGTCAAAATGACTAAGTGCTTAGCACTGATTGGGCAGCGTCCATATCTGAGCGCCTCACATGTTTCACACGTGAGCGCCAGAGAAAATTAGTGCTTAGCACTATGATAGCGCCTCATGTGAAAAGCACGTGAGCGCCCAAAGCTAAAAACTCAGCGCCTCACGTGAAAAGCACACGAGCGCCCAAGGCTAAAAAAATTCAACGCCTTACGTGAAAAGCACGCGAGCGCCAGAAAAGATTAGTGCTTAGCACTATTCCAGTGCCCCACGTGAAACATACGTGAGCGCTGTATATCTTAGTGCTTAGCACTGCTGGGTAGTATAGAAACCCAATCTCAGCCCAAATTAGCTAAGTTTCCTGAGGTTAAACCTCTTTGATTTTAAATCAACCGAGTCTATATGCCCGTAATTTCCAAACTAATCTTAGTCTTAAACATGACTAATGATCTCTCATTGATGATATCCAAAATGATATTCATCCCATATCTCCTAAGGTAATCTTAGTCTCAAATATGACTAACGATTTTTAGGCCCACAACCCCGTGTCCCCTCAAATACAGGATTTGGTTCAAGGGTACATCTTTCCACACCTCTCATATATGTCGTCATAATTCCTCAACGTTTTCAGAGAGGTGGCGGGTCCCGACAACCAACAACTCCTTTCTCGTCCCAACTTGATATAAAATTTCATCAAGATAGGGAATGATGCATCCCATATTAATGCACTTCCAAATTGACGTGCACACCTCAAATCGGATCGCATCCCAAATTGAGTGCATTCCATATCACCATTGTTTACTCCGCCACGTAACAAATACACATGCGTATAAGATGAATGATGGACCGAAAGTCCTTAAACTAATATTCGTCCCCAAAATGGGAATGTTGGACCGAAATGTCCTTAAACTAATATTCGTCCTCAAAATGGGAATGTTGGACCGAAATGTCCTTAAACTAACATCCATCACTAAAACAGGAATGTTTGACCGAAACATCCTTAAACTAATATTCGCTCCAAACATGGCGATGTTGGACCGCGATGTCCTTAAACTAATATAATTGAGCTCATATGCTCATTTATTTCTAAGTTGTCTTGGTCTCAAATATGACTAATGATCCTTAGATCAAACCCAAGTTTCATGTGAACTGATGGACCTCATTTATATGAGATCTGCGTCCTAAATTCACTCCCGTTGGCAAACCAAGCTACCAACATGGACCTCGTCAAGCAAATCCTTGACCTAAACCCTAAATCTAAAAATATACGGACTTGGACTAATCCACGCCCTACGGGCGACAACATAAACTAGTCTCCATATACAATCCATTGGCAACCAAAACAAACAAAATAACACACGACATGAAGTGAACTACTGGAGAAGGAGAAAGTGGCTATTGCAATGTGGTAACGTAATTAACTGCAGGGGCTTGCGCCTGCAGGGAAGAGCGTCCCCACAATCAAAATCCCCTTACAAATGAGGGGGAATCCGATGAAGTCTGCTACAACGGTCGCATCTATCCAAACCTTCGATATACAATGCCATAAATCAACTTGGTATCTTCGGAGAGGTGGATGGATATGTCCAAATAGCATCTGCCCCCAAATTCAGGCAAGACGGTCTATCCCAATTCGTCCCTGTTTTCGGCGATATACACGTACTTATACCGATAAGGAGTACTTATCAGTATTAATACGTCGTGGGCCATGTTACGTCTCCGTCCTTATACTTTGGGAAGCAAGACGTGATACCTGGTATGCGATATCTTTGACGAAGAGACCGAACTGTACATCAATTGTCACTGATAGGCTTTGTTGGGTTTCGATGAGTTTTCTTGTCGACTTAGCTTTTGATCAATCCCAAGGTAGCCGTTACGTACAACTAATACCGCTGATGTGCTTGTGGGTTAACCCGTTAGGAGATTGATCTGAAATTGTTTTAGATTCAACTAGACATGATCCTATTAGCCTACTGCCAGCGTATTGTCAAGTCTTTAGAGTCCTACGCCGAATGTGCCCGCTCAGGCGAAACGATGATGTGGATTTGCATTGTGCGTATAGTTGATACGTGTGGGAGTTCGATTAAACACGTGTATATGATATACGTATATTAATCGAACGTTTGATAATACTAGCCGGTTTATTTATAAGCCGGATTATTAAGTCAAGCGTTAGACTTAATATCCATATGTGATATGGTTGCTAGTATCGTGTATATGATACACACACACACTCTCTCTCTCATTAATATATGATACTAATGTATTAATATGTATATGATACATATACTAGTTTATGTATGGGATACATATACTAGGTCTGTCACTTAGTGACAAATAGGCAAGTGAAGGCATGTGAGCAAGTGGGGGCCACTTGAGGAGATAAGCTTCATCCCCTCTCTTTTTTATATGATAGAGGAGAGAGAAATGGGAAGGCTAATTCATTTCATTTACCTCTTCATCCTCTCTCTAATGTGTTGAGAAAAAGAGAGGAAATTGAGAGAAAGAGAGGGACATTTCCGCATCATCTTCTTCCTCTTACTTACACTAGTAATTTATGAGAGCAAGCTGCTTCACAAAGAAGTGTTCTTTGGCAGAGTTGAACCTTGTAGTGGATTGCTTTCAAGGTAGATCATCTTCGACGAGGAGGTCATTGATCAAGCTCGATCCGGACGCCTAGGAGAAAAACTTGGGTCTTCCACTTGGGTGTGGATGTCACGACCTGAAATGGCACGTGACTGGCACTTGAATAATATGAAGTCTATAGGACCCCATCTAATTCAAGTAAGCCAAAATCCCAGAAATCTAAACCATTTTAAAGAGAAAGTGAAGGAAAACTTGTTAAAAGTTTGCATATAAATCACTTTTAAGATCGTAGTAAACATTTTAAAATATCATGTCTTTTCCAAAAATTTCGGCCAGGTCTCCTTTGTAAATACTGGCCCCAAACAGGTACAAACATGCATAATATACATAATAAATAAATGCATCCCCAAGCGGGAGCTAGCTCTTCGCCAATTGGCAAACACAACTACGCAAACAATATAATATACAACACCGAAGGGCGAGAATCAAAACTCAGAATAAAACCAATAGTCTCACGAAAACTAGAGAAAGAATCATAATACTACAAGCGCGCGACTCTAAGATCGAAAGAATAGACATACCGGTCTTCGAAGTCTATAAAATATACAAGTCTGGTTGATTGAGTTTACTAGATACAACTGAATGTAAATACAAATACTACGGTGGTCACTATACAAGTGAACCCACCTACCAAAGCAATCACCCGGAAGGGAGCAGTGTGCCAGCAAAGCAGCCAAGGAAACCTGTACGGCAAAACCTGCAAGAAACTGTGGCACAACGGGGGTGAGTTGCCAACTCGTGAGTAGAAAACATCACCGAGAAGAAATCGCATGTATGACTCTATCCTAGGTCATACAATAAAATATCCTCAAAGTATAATATATATAACCTGAAGTATCTAATAGTGGTAAGGTAATCATCTATCATACGTATAATGCCAAGTGCTCGTGTCAGTGCCCCAGGTAGTAACATGCCACATATATGATCTACGAATGCATTAAGAATGAAACAGAATACATCTTGAATGAGAAAACTGTTTTCATATCTCAGTGAGATTTGTGTATAAAAACCGAAGTATCATCAATGAAATCGACGGAAAATCTGTGTTCAGCATCTATACAAAACATATATCTGAATATCTCAATGTCTCGGGCTCCGGCAATCCGGACCGGCCCATATAATCAAATCTCAATATCTCGGGCTCCGGCAATCCGGACTGGCCCATATAATCAAATCTCATGACTACGTCGGTATCCTTCGGATATCCGCCGTGTCATAAATAATCGGTCGGTAGTGCTCCCCTGCCGTGCTCACTCCATCATCTGCGATCATCTTGCCCCGGGGTACCGCACCGGATCCACCATGCACCCACAGACGGTTCCTCCTCCTGCTCGAATCGGGTGTATGATATCGCTCAAGAGCCGAGAAAACTCATGGTGGACACCTCTCAAATCATATCACGAGAAAACCGTAGTTTCTATCTTTTGAAAATGATAATGAGTTTATAAAATCCTTGCGGTTTCTCCAAATCCATAAATCTCATGGAAAATCCGAATCCCATAATCAAAAGTCAATAAACAGTGAATACCGGCATACAGCTTTATAATATTGCATGACAATGAAAATACACATGCATGAGATATCACAGTAATAAATGCAATGTCTAGGCTATCAAATAAAAGCAAGCGCACTAGTACCATGTCGAAACTATCGGCTAACAATTTATACTAATGAAGTAGTGTTTTCTAATGTGTACGTGACATGAAAATTACCGATGATGATGTGTGTGAGCCGGCGAGCAGGTGTACGTAGAGCATACGCATCATCGGTAATGGTGCTGGTGTCCTGACAGCATGGGTTCATAGTAACTAAAGAAAACATATTTACAAGCATGCGATGCGATGAGAACATGAATATAACGGAAAATGAATAGTAAATGCAACATTGGAGAATATACATTTCTAGGTACGAGTCATAAAATATTGGCATTTGAAATAGCACGAATCGTGGTTTTTAGAAAATAGGGCATGTCTTTAAAATACCCACGAATCGTCAGTTTTGAAAATAAGTATGACTCGAGCCCAAATCTAACATCTACTAAGTAAACTACATGACAAGCTAAGAGATTAACCAAAGGGGTAAGGAAATCCACCTAAGTCCGAGTCGATATATCTAGTAGTCGGCGATCCCGCCTCAATAGCGTCACGTACAATAAAATATATAATACGACATCCTCGAGCTGAGAGTGCGGATCAATCATCATAATTATACTTCGTACGGAAAAATCCATCGTACGACATCCCAAATCGGGGTACGGGTCAATATCACATATAACTTATAATTTATCTGGTATCATTATCATCATATCCTGAATTAGGGGTACTGATCTAAAGTCTAGTACATTCCGATACCATCAAACAAATAAATATATTCTCGTGTGTATGAGAACACATCGCCCAACGATCCGCTATACTATCATGTCATATCTCATAATACGACCCAAGTCACATCACCGATCTCACGGCATCATGCCCAATCATATCGACTCATCTCCAAATATCATATACTATCCTCATCATCCGTGTATACGTGTATATATATATATATATGTACCAACGCAATCCATACACACACACACACACACACATATATATATACATATAAACATATACACCCAAACATAACCCGTGTGTGCAGGTGTGCGTGTGTGCACCTATACTCTAGGGTTCGCGACTAAGAAACTATACAATAAGCACTACCTTGATAATCATCCACGTCTCACAATACACATTTATATACATATATAACGTATTCGTATACTACACTACGAAACTGCGGGGGTGCTATACGCCATCCATCCGACTTCCCCCGTAGATATATATCTACTCACTTTGATCCTTACTTGCCGAAGTCGATGTCACCATGCCTCTCCTTGTTATCCAAAGTCCACACGAGGGTACCTACATATTCACATACGTCGCATCATAATCAAGAATCAACACGAGGAACAGAAACAGCATACGAAGAGTACATAGGTTAGAACCTACGAACTACGCGTGCAAGAAGGGCCCAACAAATCCTCGATGTCGATGTACAAATGTCAAACCATCGAGTTAAAACCCAAATACCAAAACCAAAGTTAAAACGAAGTCGCAAAACGAAAAAACATAAGAAAACACCTCTAGATTTTACCCCAGGTTGAATTAGCCAATTTTGCACATGTGGAGAGTCTAATTTACTGAAGATAAAGCTATGGACCCAGTACGAATCAATTTGGTCATACCCAGGCCACAAATTGCGGCCAAATAGGTTAAATCTGCGGTCTAAATGAAGGAGTTAAGGCTTGGGTCTCTATGGTAGCTTCCAGGTTGCCTGCACGACTCACTGTAATCGCTAAATAATTTTTAAGGTCCCCGGGTTATAGCAGATCTCCAAAACACATCACCAAAACCAACAAAATCCGACATCGGGGTTTCCAAGTTCAAGATGTGGGGTTTCAGTCTCAAGTTTGGTCCAGGTTTTTATCAATAAAGGAGTCGTAGTCACTTAAAACACCTCAATTTCACTTTTCCAATACACACAAAACCCTAACCTCCTCTTGAAGTTTTCCAAGTTCACTAAACCTCACTCAATCACTTCTAAACTAATATAGAAGTTAAAGAAAATAAATTAATACACTAATGGTGAAGGAAATACCTCATTTGGCAACTCAAGAAAATTCTTGAGTTGCCCCCAAGTGCTCAAAATCCTATCTTGCTTGATCTCCCATGCTTGTAGTGGGCTTGTGCACAATTTTAATGAAGGGATTATGGTGTTTTGGTGTAGATTTTGGGTTGTTGTGAGGAGGTAG
The DNA here is from genome assembly GCA_030015575.1 of Agapanthus africanus. Classification (NCBI taxonomy): domain Eukaryota; kingdom Viridiplantae; phylum Streptophyta; class Magnoliopsida; order Asparagales; family Amaryllidaceae; genus Agapanthus; species Agapanthus africanus. The sequence goes on from CM057348.1 coordinate 226,483,366, forward strand.
AGGAGGGGAGAGAAGAGGGCAGCCATGGAGATGAGGGGGAGAGAAATGATGAAGATGATGAAGGAAACACAAATGGGAACCATGGTCAATTGACCCCTCACCTCTCTCTCTCTCTTCTCTCTCTTGCCTCTACCCATTTTTTTAATCTTTTCCTTTTCTTTTATTTATCTTTTCCCTTGTCTTTTCTTTTCAATTTCAAACACAAACGAAAGCCCAAAACGAAACCATGTTCACATAAAAAAAATAATAAGGTTTGTAACATGAAATGGTGCATGTCATAATGCATAACAAAGCTTAAATGCAAGATTAGTGAAATTTAATCGAGTTTAGCATTAATATAGAATATAATTAATTATTAGAAATCTATGAATGCTCCATTCTTTCTTTCAAAAACAATAATTAACATAAATTTTCAAATATTTCCCAATTTATCGGTATTTAATTATACCATAACCTTTAAAACTAATCTCCACACATTAAAATATTCGTAATATTAATTATTCAATTATATAAATTTCCAAAAATAATATTTTATTTTTCTGAAATGTTATAGTGGACACGCTACAAAAGTTGTAGCCCCTCTAAACCCTAGTTTAGCTCTCGTGTATTTTACAACTACTAGTTCTTGGATAATTTTGGGTTTTTAGTTTGTGGTGCTTGCATAAAAATTCTTGTTTTCTATTCCGCCGCGATCCACAAGTGTTGCGACTTGAGCACTACACACTTGCATGGTATCAGAGCCAATCCATCTACTAGTAGTTGTTGTCGATGATCCGATGAAACTAAACTTGTACCATGCTTTTCGTTTGATTTCAAAATCAGTTTTTAAAAATTTTTTGTGCTCACCGAGACCCTCCCGAACCCCACTAAAACACACCCGAGCCCCGAAAGGCTCAGGGCTGAACTGAACTAGAGCTGATTTGGCTCTGGTTCAGATCTAAACTAGAGCCAAATCAACTCTAGTTCAGGACAGAAACTGAGTCCAAGTTAGGCTCGGGGCTAATCCGGAGCCCAATTGTGCTCGGGGTTTTAGGGGGGCTTCTCATGCCCGTCGGGCCTTTTCTCATGGTGGGGATCGGTGGTTTTTTGCGACTGGGGATGTGCTCGTATTTGTTTTGAAGGGCACATCTCCAGGTTCGTTTTGGAATTCTTTTAATTGTTTTTTGGATCATCGGGATACAAAATAGTTTGATTAAATTATTTAATTAAATTAATCTGTATACATATATGTGATATGTGTTGGTAAACGAAGCCTAATTGATGTGTGATCAATTAGAATGGGTTGCACATTATGAATGTGATGTTGGTGTGTATAGTTTGGTTTAGATTGTCGTGTTTGAATAGCCTCTCGTGTGAATATGATGTATACAAATGTTGTATATTCAATTCATGTACTTTGTGGCCTGCCTAAATGTATATTCTTTTATTCGGATCTTCGAGTCCTATTTGTAATGTATATAATATAGGTTGACCCACGAAGAAGTGCTTGGGCCGTCGGTTTCTAGAATTGCGAGGTTGCCCTCTCAAAGAGTTGAGACCGGGTGGACTGGTTCTAGAATTGGCGGGTGGTTCATCACACTTGTAGGGGCTCTTGGGTTTAGTAATGTTACGGCTATACACAAGACTATGGAATGTCGCGTTTCATTTGTGGCTCAAGTGAAACGCGAGATTCCTAGTATATTCGACTATTCCATTTTCTGTGATGTTTACTGCACGCCTGTGATGTGATTTATTGCCTATGATGACTTTAAATGCCCGTGACGTGATTACTTGCATGCGATGTTTTTATATGCTTTACAATTGCAGAAGTCCTGCGTCCGCCCAGCTGCTAGTTGTCTAACCTAACAATGAAGACCCAATGCCCCGTGGCGATTGCAATTGGCATATAAAAACATGATTTTATTTACTATCTTGTGTTCGGTGTGAAACATAGGATACTAGATAAAAAGAGTTTTTATCTAAATGATGGGACAATATTAATACGATTAATGTAAATAAATAAACCTAAACTGATGTTGTAGGAACCAATCTGTTTTTCAAAACATCTTTGTTTTTAAATATCTCGGTTCCTTCAAAGATATCAAGTTTATTACATTAAAGATTTTCTTCAAAACCAGCCGTAGCCCTCCGTCATTTTAGATTACTAGAGTACTTAGTATTCGTGCTGTGTTTTTTGGCCTATATCAAGGCGTAGTGTACGGTAGCTAAGTGATGCTAATCTACCACATATTATGAGATTGGTTAGGATGGTAGTACGACTTTGTTGGCCTTTGTCAAGGGTTGTCTTAGGACAGTCGTAGGACTTTATTGGCCTTTATGCGGGTGGGTCTAATTAATCATGAAATGGCGGATTGAACTTGACCAGCGACTTATGGTTTGTTGGCCTTTGTCAAGGTCATAAGCCGTTTGGGGTAAAAACCATATCAGGAGTTTCAATTATTGAAACTTTCAATATTGATTGTATACCTTCTATGGAGTGTGGTGATTTGTTGGCCTCTGTCAAGGTTATCATGCCATGATAGTTGGATCCCAATTCCCACTGTGAATAAAAGTTATTCTCGGGAGAATCTCACCTTCATAATAAATAGACTCGTGCCTAGAAAGATGTTTACAGGATTACACCTCTAAGGAACGAGAGTTATTTAATTAGGTCTGTGCGAAAGCGCGGGAAACCTCCCTCCTAGTACTTACATTGGCCTGGCTGACCGGTTAGTGAACTTGTGGGGTGTTAATGATTCCATCTAATTCTCCTTTTAAGGTTTGAAAGAGAATTCGACGAAACAGTGGGAGTTATCTTGATTAGATGAATTAATAAACCAATCTAATCTTGCAAGAGCGCACGCTGAGTATTTCATTTCTCTCTCTTGGCAGCGAGCATGACTGATCTTAAACTAAAACTCATAAAACCAAGTTAACCAAACCTTCTTATAATGCATGGCTTAGGAATGTTTTGCTGCCCTAACTTACGACAAGGTCGCATATGCCCTTACCGCTCCTACTTCCCCTTCACCTAATCCAGAATCCTCTGTATTAGATGCAGAGATCCATGTTGAATGGAATCGAGATAGTGTATTGGCTAGTGCCTCGTGTTAGCCTCTGTAAAGCAAGCAATTATAGAGGAAGCACGAGAGGATGGACGTAAAGTCTGTTCTTCTCCATGTAAATTGGTTGTACGTAGAGCCATCTCGTATAGTTAGATACGATACCTCGAAGAAATTATTTCAGTCGAGGATGGCCGCTGATTTCGTTCTGGAGAATGAATTGTATATTGATATAATCTTACTGTCTCTCCTCTCCACCTTCCCTCCAGTTGAGAGCTTCTTTAATTAGGAGAATATATCGGTTATGCTTGTTGGATGGTCTTCTTCTAAACATAAGGCTAAAGCTAAAAGGAAGGGAAAGAAGAAAACTATTGGGTTTCGGCAGCGCTTCGGCCATCAAACCGTGACCAAATATGGAACAAAATTTTTCTAAAACTGGAGCTACCACAACCCGATGCTCGAATCTACCCTAAACCCTATACCAGCAAGCTATAAAATGAGTTAGGAATCGTTATACCGAATAGATTCATGTCCTTCGGTCTTCAACCACCTTCCCAAGCTCCTAGAGGCCACCATGATCAAGCTTGATCTCCGGTCTCCCTTTATCGATGATGATCCACCCGAGGATTTATGAAACGAGCTCCTACCTCAATAGCCGAGGTAACTAGGGTATCTAGATCGCTACACTAGATAGCCTAGGAGATGTAGAGAGTGATGGAGGAATTATTTGTCTCAAGAAACCCTAGGATTCTCAACTCATGAGAGGGTTAGGGTGGAGGAAGAAGATGAAGCTAGAGGATGAGAGAGAGAGAGGGGGGGCATGGCAACTTAAGAAAAAGAAAATGAAAATGGCTTATCTTTTTGTTGTGTTGTGAGAGTGCATCATAAATAATGGAGCCATCCCAAATATATATCTCAAGTCAACTAAAAATATTTTAAGTCAACAAAACACTCACATAATCTCACAACACAACAAAAACCAAGCATGCCACTAATCACCTCATCCTCCACCTCATTAACCATTTAATCCTAAATGGTTAAATCTAAATGAGGTGGTATCTTCTAAAAGTAATCTTGTAAAGAATTACAAGAATACCCATCATCCGTATATACATACCCGCATCCGTATTCCGAAAAATACGAATATAATGAGACGAAAATAATCCGTCAATATAATACTAGAATTCGGCTTAAACCGAAACCACTAGTATTATCCGTCCGAATCCTGATACGTGCACAAGTGCACGTATATGATCGAACCCTACCGTAAAACCATACGGCCTCTACATCATTTCGTCCGAAGAAGGGAAACCCTCTGTGTGGGACTCTAAAGACTCGTCAATGCGCTGGCAATGAGTTTAACCATAAGCACATCAGCGACACTAGCTGTACGTAACGGCTACCCAGGTATTGAGCGAAAGGGAGGCCGATAAGCAAACTCATCCTGAAACCCCTACTGAGCCTGACAGTGACAATATCCGTACAGTCCGGTCCGTTCATCTATGAGTATCGCATATCGAGTCTAGGGGGGTGGATAAAGTCAGGCCCCTAATAATTTGACATTTAGTGTCGGTATGAAACCCATCACCACCTGAGAAACTACCGATCCTAGATCAATAATTCTCGACTACTTTGGCCAAGGATTTCTGGTGATGGCCACCCGTGCACAACGCGACATCAACCCCTAATACTGGGAGAGACGAATCCCCGACGATTCGCTCACTGCCTCCATGTGGCTCGGGACTGTACCCAACTAAAACCTGTTTGCACGACTCCTTTTAGCCGTGGTAGGGTACTAATCAAAGCACAATGGGAACTCACATGAGACAAATGACGATCTCAGGTCGACAGACTAACCTGTACACATGTCACCTGGGAACTGCTATCTGACAATAGGTATAATACTAACTAGCATGTTCCCGGCGAGTCTGTCCGGTGTACTCATAACCCAATGAGCACATGTATACATCTTAGGTGAACAAACAGACACCAATGGCTTGTGAGACCGGCCACCGCCCCTCGTCGGGGTCTCGATCAGTATACACTAGTCTAATTTGGAGTATCGATGCCCAGTCTCGAAACTCCCACGACTAGGGACATTTAAGGATGTGCTTATAGACCACCCAGCTCCTACGTATATGATTTCCATCATATTGCCGGTAGTCAAGCAAGAATCCTGAGGGCTCTATCAATATGTAATAGTGATCTGTAATACCACCTGAAGCTGTACATGATGATAAAGACAAACCAGATAGTATACTATCATCTCGAGTAAGACTGTTCTACCGGTATAGGTCCTCCCTCAATAATCATAATCATCTTCCTCCGACTATGATAATTGCCTTGAGGGAACTATAGCCAACAAAAACTAACCAACCTAAGTATGTTGTAAAGAAGGTAAGGCGTAGAGACATTAAAAGCGGTTGCAGATGAGGGGAAAGGAGATTGCAACTACTGTCATGAGCCCGGTAATTGGAAGAGGCATTACAGGGAATACCTGGCCACCTTCTTGAAGTATAATGATGCTTCATCTTATGGTGTGTTTGTAATTGAATTTTTTTCTCAATTAACTCTACTTCCTAAGTATATGATACCGGATCAGGATCTCACGTCTGTAAGGAGTTATAGATGCTGAGAAGAAGCAGAGTATTAGGAAATAGCGATTTGAACCTCAGAGTCGAAAATCAGAGCAATTGTTGCTATTGGAGAAAATCGCTTGTCTTTGCCCAAAGGCAAACTTTTGGTTTTGAATAATTATTGTCGAGCACCAACTTTACTTTTAAAAATGATATTCGTCTTTTTATTAGATAAAGAAGAGTATGAACATGTTATGAACATTTACCTTGATCAAATGTTGATTGGGTTGGTGCATTAAATAACGGTATAAATATTCTTAACCAAAATACAGTTCTCAACTTACTACACACAAAGTAAGGGTTAGTAAACTCTTAGGATTTATATATAGTAATGTAGGTGGTCCGATATCTATACATGTAAGAGGTGGGTACTCATACTTCAATCCGTTCACCAACGAGTTCTCTAGTTTTAGACATGTGTTTTAGTTAAAATGCAAAGTCCAAAGTTTTTGAGAAGGTCAAAGAGTATAAGAATGAAGTAGAGAACCTGATTGGTGTAATTTATTGCACGTTTTTATAACCCATTTATCATGTTATTATCATATTTTATGCTTGTCCGGGTATCTTTTATGAATTATTATAGATAACAGGGCTTGGATGCAAAAGACGGAAAATTGTGCTAAAATAAGGATTACGTGTGTATAATGGAGAATTAAAGGAATTATCCAGAAAATCAAAAGGATAATTTGCAAATTTGGAACAAATTTGGGAATATCATTACAAATCAGCAAAGATTGCAACAAATAGAAGTGATTCATTCATCACAACAACAAATCAGACGGAGAAACCAAATCAAATCAAAAGCAACAAATAATTCTCCCTAAGTATATACCAAATTTGGGGACAATTCAGAAATCCGTGCAACTATAGAAATACAAAGGGATATTCAAGATTTTATGAGATCAAAAATCATTTAAATTGAAGATAAAACCACAGAAAAAATCTGGAGCCACGACGCCAAGAAATCGCGACGGATCAGCGGTCGATTTTGGGCCGTTCGATGAGATTTTTTATGGGCACGATCGTCTTTCCACATAAATTAATATGAGATGTAAGGTTTCTTCTTTTGAAGATTCTGAAGGCACGCAATAGTATACAACAGAGCAATTAGATTAGATTATCATAGTTGTTAGCAAGTAGATGTTTTGTATCTTCTATTACTTATTCTTCAATCTTCCTTAGCCCTTTATAAGCACTTGTATAGTCTTAGGGTTTCATATCTCTCCCATCTCTCTCATTGCTTTCAACCTAGGGTTTTCTAGAGGGAGATCAATCACAATTGTAAGTATTTCATTATCAATAAAACTTTTTTTTATCTTTAATTATGATGAGTACTTAATTTAATTCTAGGGTTTGTGTTGTTTAATTCTAGTGGTTGGATGTTTTCAAATTCTTCTTTCCTAATGCTTAATTTGTGAGTTCTTTTAATTTAATTCCCTTCTTTTTATGTTTTCATCATATAAACTAGATCATATAGGGATAATTAACGTTTTGAATTAGATCTAGGGATCGATGATACACTTAAAACGTAATTAGGATAATGAAGGTTCGAAAAACTAGAAACCTAATTTGGGACGGTAAAAAAGGATTATATCAAAATAAATTCCACCTTGGTAGTTAAAGGATTCTAGGTTAAATCAATAACATGATAGTATAGATTGACCACCTAATACTGTTAATCAAAGATTAAAGATAGGGAACTTTTAATTAACTAGAAACATAGATGTTTAATATAGTTTCTAAATGATATTTTGTAATTGATAGGTTATTTTTAATCTAATTAATATAATCTATTCTTTTATTTGAATTAATAGAAAACATATAAAATATAGATCTAGAAAAGAAGTATTATCTTTTAAACGAACCCTAGAAGATAAAACAATACAAAACCCTAGAACTTTTTCTCTCTCGTGAAAACCAACTTTTATTTTATTTTGCATTGAAATTTTTAGATTTTAAAAACAACTCAACTTTAATTTAGTTGAAAAGTAGTTAACACACATCTCTGTGGGAACGATCCTCAAGTACAACCGCGATAAGCTGTATACTTATGGTTAAATTTGGAGACTAATAAAATACCAATCAAGTTTTTGGCGCCGTTGCCGGGGAGGTGTTGTTTAATTACATTTAAATTTAACTTTTAGATTTTAGCTGTAGATTAAATTAGATTTAGTTTACTTGATTCTGCGAATTCTCTGTTTTATATTTCAGGAATCAAGACAAACTTACTGGTAAAGAAGATCAAGACGAACAGAGGCAAATCTAGATAAGATCTCGTTCTTCTTAAAATTTCGATTTGATTCCAACTAACATATTTTTGCAGGATTTTTTGCGCTAAAAAAATTAGTTTAGATTTTAGATATTTGATTGTTTTAGACTGCATTGCATATTTAAAAAGATTCTAAGGGGCAACAACCCAAATCCAGATTAGGTGGGGATTTCATCATCCTTCCTAGGCCCCATAAATCACAACTGAGCATCTGCATTGACCTACAGTAATTTAAAAAATATCTAGACTTCAGCCCCTAAGGACATATCGCGCTCAATAGGACAAGAGGAGCTTGTAGGTAATGTAACGGTTATCCAATTCAATTTTGAGGCGTCTAATGACGTGTGACTAGTTGTAGTTATTTAATTAAGTCCCGCTATTTCGATGATTTGTATAGCGGAACCCTTCCACTTAACTGGCACTGATCTGGCCTCAAGATTGTTAAAGAGCTGTTAGAGGATAAATCCCGCAATTTGTCTCTTGGCAGTTAGGAGCGGGTCTAGTAACTTGACCTAGGTAACCCTAAATCCAGGTTTGTTTGCGTACTGTGTTGGTGATTTGTTAGAATCTCTAGTCGTTTTAGTTTTTGCATTAAAAAAACAAAAAAAAACTTTTACGTACGGTGTATGCATGTATAGGGTCGAGACAAAATTGTTAGTGTATATGCCCTAGAGGCCATTACTGTATCATACTAGTTTGTATATTACTTAATGGAAGCTTGGGATATTCACCTTGTATATACAATCTTGCTCAAAATAGTAGTATGCTACTTGGTTTGTTTCTACTTCAATGTGTACATGTGTTTATTTTATTATATCACCTATACGCATTAGTGGAGCCCTTAGAATCTTTGCTTGATTACCAGCGATGTGATGGCAGTCACACTAGTGGGGGCTGGGTAATCTATAAGCACATCCTTATGCAGGTCCCTAGTCGCAGGACTATCGAGACAGGGCATCGATACTCCGGAGTAGACTAGCGCATGCGCTTCTCATCCCAGTGTGGGAGATGGTCTGTCCTACAGCCATCAGTACGTCGTACTGGAGATAGTATGCGGGTGCTCGTTGGGTTACGAGTACACTGGACAGGACTCGTCGGGAACTGACCGGTTGGTATTATACCTATCGTCAGTTATCAGTTCCCAGGTGACATGAGTACAGCTTAGTCCACTGACTTGACACTGTCACTTCGCCTCGAGTGTGTTCCCACTGTACTTTGATTACTACCCTACCACGGCTCAAATGAGTCGTGCAAACAGGTAGTAGTTGGGTGCAGTCTCGAAGCACTTGGAGGCAGTGACGGTTAGACAGGATTCGTCTCTCCCGGTATTGGGGGTTGACATTGCGCTGTGTCTAGAAGAGCCATTACACGAGTAGTCCCTGGCCAGGGCAAGCGAGATATACTGGTAGGCTTCCAGTGTTATCTCAGGGTGTATTGGGCTTCACTCCGACACGACTTGTACCGCTATTAGGGGACTGACGTTTACCGCCCCCTTAGGCCCGCCATGCGATGTATCAGACGAACAGACCGGACTGTACGGAGACTGTCACATTCAGGCTCAGTAGGAGTTCAGATGGGTTTCACCTCGTCAGTCTTCTTGTCGGCATCTACCTGGGGACCGTTACGCACAGCTAGTGCTGCTTGCGGTCTGTGGTTAAACCCACTGCCAGCGTAGTGTCGAGTTTTTAGAGTCGCACACAGAAAGCTATTCGCCTTTAGGCAAAAGAGTAGAGGTCGCATGGTTTTGCGACAGGTCGCATGGTTTTGTGACAGGGTTCGGTCACATCCGTGCACTTGTGCACGTACAGTGTCCGGACAGTTAACACTAGCGGGCTTTGGTTTAAACTAGATCCTAGTGTACGTTTTGGGATTGATTTTATCTCGTTTGTATTTGTGTTCCTCGGAACGCGGATGCGGGTGTGTATGCACAGTTGACAGAGAGACAGAGGCAGAGTATTCTCATTGGGGTTGTTGACTGTTGGCTGTTGACAGTTGACTGTTGACCATTGACTTTTGCTTAACCCTAATGAGAATAAGATATATGATTAACATTAATATTAATTAAGTATTATAGTGACATGGTTGTTGAGGGGTTGACTTTGTTGACTTGTTGACTTTGTTGACCGGTTGACTAGGTTGGACTAGTTGACCATCATCATGACAATGGCTATCATTCCATGGCAAAGACTTTTGCTTGCTTGTTTATTTATGCAAAATGAGTGCATGAAATGATATAGCCATTTTGACTTAAACCATTTACACAATACTTGATTACTATTTTTGTTATGATGGCTTTTGGATTATGAGAGGTGAGAATGAGAAGAGTATGGTTCATTCTATCATTTGCTTTCTCTCTCTTGAGCTCTCTCATTCTCAAGCTCTCCCTCTTCCTCTTGCTCTCTCTCCCTCAAGGCAAACCATTCTCATGTGTTGAGACTCATTGCCTTAGAGATAAAAAGACACCAAAACATTCCTCTACTCATTCTAGTTCACAAGGCCTAGCAAGCCAAGTGATTTAGTTTCTTCAAAGTTCGAAGAAGAAGCCAAAGGTAGAAGCTTTCGGGTGGATCCATCTTCGGCCCAAGGAGACGACGAGGTGAGGCCGATCCGTACACCGGAAGGAGTCAAAGACGAAGGAGTTCAAGAAAGGTATAGCCCCCTAACCGAGTAGGTAAACTCTTGTTAGGTTGTTAGTTAGTAGTTTAACAAAGATCCGGTTTTGAGTCCATGTTACCGCCTCTAGAAAATTGTTTTTCATCAAATTCCGCATGCCCGAAAGTACCGGGAGAGGTAGCATGGACTTACAGTGGTATCAGAGCCTAGTTAAACTCTATCTAACATGTTAGCAAAGTAACTAGAAGATCGATCAAAGAAAAAGTCACGAAACGAACCCGATATGTCAAGTTTCTGCCGATTTTTTTTCTGTTCAAAAATTGATAAATTTCATCTTAAAAATCGGCTCAGGCTTTTTATTGAATAACCACAAAATTTGGTCCCACGAACCGATCAAAGCGCCGCGGAAACGCGGCGGGAGCACGCTCCCACCGCGGTTCCGCGGCCGAGTTGACTCGGCCGAGGTCCAAACTTTGTGCAGTGTATTTCTGGGGTTGTTTTGGGATTTTTGAAATATGTCTTTTCAGCCCAGATTTTCCAGAACGAAAATTTTGTGTTTGGGGCTTAAAAATCCGTATTTTTGATCGAACTTCTTAAGACTTAAGCTGACGGGTTTTTATCTGTGATTTGATATTTGTATTGAACGTCTGCTAATCGCTATATGTCGATTAGTGGGAGTTATACAAATCTGTGATCTGTAATGTCATTGGAATGTGTATATGAATTCATTGGATTGTCGCGGGTGAATAGCCGGGGGTTGTGAGACGAGAGTTTTCTTTTCTTTCAATTCATGTAAATTTGTAAATTGATGTAATAATTATTTGTATGGCCGCACAACCGGGTCGGGGTTGTAGCCGTCATTGTATAATTTCTTTTTACTGTTTTTGCTCCTAGGATAGACCCATGGAGGGGGTGCACAAACTACCGGGTATGCCTAAGTGCCGAGTGGCCTACTCACGGAGTTGAGGGAGGTTGCTTCGCTTCGGGTACTTGGCGGGTAGTTTGCCGCACCCGTAGGGGTCTTGGGTGGGGTATTGGCTATTCACCGCGACCGTGTAATCTGCTTTTTGTTACAGGCTCGTACGAATTGCGGATTCCTAGTATATCCAATGTGTTCATCTGTGATCTGAAATGGCTATCATTGCAATATATCTATATATGATATTATTTAGGCGTTGCTTATGTTTTACAGCCGCGCTAACCCAGCCCCCGCTCTGTCGTTAGTTAAGTAACCTAACGGGTAATGACGGGGCCCCGTGGCGAATGCGAATGGCATAAGCGTACGTCATATTTTGGTTGTTTTCTGCAATGGTAGGATTAAATGATGGGACGCATTAAAAGAACTAATGCAAGAATATCACGCATTAAAAGAACTAATGCAAGAAAATAAACCAAGTAAAAGTCGTTGGAACACTTTCGAAAAACCACTCGGTTCTTTTCAAAAACAACTTTTAAATGCGGAGCTTGAGCCACTCCTTTTAAAAGCTATCTCGTTCCATCGATTATATCAAGTTCACTACGTACACGGTTTAGCCAAAACCATTCGTAGCCCTCCATCATTTCAGTTAAATATTCGGTAGTATTCAAGGTATGTATTTTGACCTCACGCCAAGGCATAGTGATTGGTAGCTGCCGGATATTTATCTATTGCATAGATAGAATGCGTTGGTTTGGGACAGCCGTACTGCCATTTTGGCCTACGTCAAGGGTAGGTACGGGTGGGTTCAAATTAACCTGGATAATGATGGGAAGAACTTGACATGTGACTTATGACATTTTGACCTCACGCCAAGGTCATAAGAGCACGGGGCAAAAATCCACATCGGGAGTTTCATAAGTACTGAAACTTGCTAGAGTTGCATACCATTTGGAGTGTGATGATTCTGGTAGGATTCCTTCAGTTTCGTCACGCAATGATATTTGGATCCCGATCCTACTGTGAGTATATGCTACTCCTCGGGAAATTTCTCACTTAACGATCAATGCTATAAACCAAGTAGGTGTTTAGAAAGGTGTTAGCGGGGCTACGCCCACAGGGAAAAGAGGTTATTTAATTAAGGAACTTCGCGAAAGCGTTGGAAAACCTCCCTCGAAGTACCGACACTAGCCTGGCCGAACGGTTAAGAAAGAATTGTACGGTGAGATTGATCCTGACTAATTCTTCCTTTTTGGTTTGAGGAGGGATTCGAGAGACAGTGGGAGCCATCCTGTTTAGATAAACTAAAAACCACTCTAAACTTGCAAGAGCATAATGCTGAGTGTTTCTTCTCTCTCTCCTAATTGCAGCGACCAATCGACATGACTGGACTTAAGTTACTTCTAGATAAAAACATACCGACAGGGCCAAACTACAAAGATTGGCTCAGGAATGTCAAGATGGCAATCACTTACGACAAGCTGGGGTATCTTCTTACCACCAAAGCTCCCCTTGTCCCAGGTCCCAAAACCAGCGTCGCGGATAAGGAAATCCGTAAGACCTGGGAACTAGACTGCGCGAAGGCCAAGTGCCTCGTGCTTTCCTCTATGGACAACGAACATCAGAGGAGGCACGAGAATATGGACCTCGAATCCATATTTCTTCATACAAAAGAACTGTATGGAGAGCAATCTCGTATCGCAAGATACGAAGTGTCGAAGAAGTTATTTTCGGCAAGATTGGCCGTCGGATCATCGGTAGCGGAACACGTGCTTAAGATGATTGGCTACATTGAGGAGCTCGTGGACCTTGGGACCACGTTGGAGAATGAGCTCTATACGGAGTTGATTCTCCAGTCCCTTCCTTCCACTTACGCCCAGTTTATACTGAACTTCAACTTACAAGAGAAGGAAGTTGAACTTTCAGAACTCCTCAACATGCTGAGGAGCGCAGAGGGCACCCTACAGAAAGGTAGGGAAACATCCACTTTATTTGTAGGAGGATCTTCTTCTTCTAGGTCCAAGGCGAAAGCCAAGGGAAAGAAGAAGAAAGCCCCCGCCAAACCAAGAGGCGGTGTTAGTAAAGTGGATACGAAGGGAAAAGCAAAAGCAACAAAGAAAATGGGAAAGCTTGTGGATAAGGAAGAATGCTTCTATTGTCATAAGAAGGGACATTGGAAGAATGATTGCAGGGCTTGGAAGGCCAGAACACAGGATCTGAAGCAGGTTGCGGCTTCAGCTTCAGGTGTGTATGTTATTGAAAACTGTCTTTCAATAAACTCTACTTCCTGGGTATTGGATACCGAATTAGGATCTCATATCTGTAATTCTTTGCAGGCGTTGAGAAACCATAGGGTTTTGAAGGCAGGTAACATGACCCTCAAAGTTGCAAACGGAGCTAGCATGGATGCTAAGGCCGTGGGGGACTATCACCTGGGAATGTCAGATGGACATGTTTTGATTTTGCGTAATTACTTTTTTGTACCCAACGCAACTTGTAATATCATTTCTGTATCTTTGGTTTCTAAAGAAGGTTATGAATTTGCGTTTGTAAGTAATGTTGTAAACATTCACCTTAATCAAGTTCTGATTGGGTCAGGTACATTGAGCAATGGTATATACGTATTAAACCAACCACAGATTTTCAATGTCCAGAATACACACAAAAGAAAGTCTCCGGAAATAAATCAGACTTTCCTATGGCATTGTAGACTGGGTCACATCAATGAGAGAAGGTTGACGAAGTTACATACAGAAGGATATTTGAATCCGTTCGAATATCAATCATATGCCACTTGTCAATCCTGTCTCAAAGGAAAGATGACAAAGACTCCGTTCACTAGACACGGAGTAAGAGCGAGCGAGCTCTTGGGACTCGTACACAGCGACGTGTGCGGTCCAATGTCTACACATGCACGAAGCGGTTTTTCTTACTTCATTACTTTTACGGATGATTTTTCAAGATTCGGACATGTCTTCTTAATGAAACATAAGTCCGAAGCCTTTGGAAAATTCCAGGAATATAAGAATGAGGTAGAAAAACAAACCGGCAAAAGTATCAAGATTCTAAGATCGGATCGAGGTGGTGAATACTTAAGTGCCGAGTTCCTGGACTATTTAAAAGAGAATGGAATTCTCTCTCAGCTTACTCCTCCATACACTCCGCAACATAACGGTGTATCGGAGAGACGGAACCGAACCCTATTGGATATGGTACGGTCCATGATGAGTAACACTGAGTTACCACGATCATTCTGGGGATATGCGCTTGAATCAGCCCCATACCTTTTGAACCGAGTTCCTACTAAGACTGTGCCTACCACACCATATGAGTTATGGAGTGGGAAGAAACCCTATCTTCAATATCTGAAGATCTGGGGATGTCCAGCTTTTGTCAAAAAGCAGCATGCGGACAAACTCGAGGCACGCTCAGTACTGTGCAAGTTTGTGGGATACCCAAAGAACACCAGGGGGTATCTTTTCTACCATGCAGAGGAACAAAAAGTCCTTATTTCTCGTAATGCCCACTTTCTAGAACACCAGTTCTTGGAAAGGGAAATTAGTGGGAGCGCAGTAGAACTGGAAGAAATTCCAGAACCACAGACTATTACTGAAAGCTTAGTAGAACCTGAGGGTTCAAAATAACAGGACATTCCTACGCCGCTCCGCAGAAGTAGTAGGCAGTCTCATCTGCCCGAGAGATACTACGGTTTTCTCATAGACGGGGATAGAGAGGATTGCATCATAGATTATGATGAGCCTACTAGCTTCCAGCAGGCCGTTCAGAGCGTTGACTCGGTAAAATGGCTGGATGCAATGCGGACCGAAATGGAATCCATATACACCAACAAAGTATGGACGTTGGACATTGCTCCAGACGGGGTAAAACCCGTAGGATGCAAGTGGATCTTCAAAAGGAAGATTGGTGTAGATGGACAGGTTGAGACCTATAAAGCTAGAATTGTTGCAAAGGGTTTCCGTCAAAGACCTGGCTTGGACTATGACGAAACCTTTTCTCCAGTGTCTATGCTGAAATCCATTCGGATCCTTCTTGCCATTGCTGCCTTCCATGATTATGAGATCTGGCAAATGGACGTAAAGACCGCCTTTCTAAATGGAAATTTAGAGGAGTGTGTCTATATGGACCAACCAGAGGGTTTCATTCAGAGTGGGAGCAGCGGAAAGGTGTGCAAGTTGCTTAAGTCCATCTATGGACTAAAGCAGGCATCGCGGAGTTGGAACATCTGCTTTGATGAGACGGTCAAAGAATTTAGCTTTATCAAAAATCCAGATGAACCATGCATCTATAGTAGATTTGTAGTGAGAACTGTAGTATTCCTCGTTTTATACGTGGATGACATTCTCTTAATAGGAAATGACATTCATATGCTACAATCTGTCAAGGGGTTCTTGTCACACAGGTTCTCCATGAAAGACCTGGGTGATGCCTCATACATCCTGGGGATCCGGATCCATCATGATAGATCCAAGAGGATATTAGGACTTTCACAGTCCAGGTACATCGACACCATACTAAAAAGATTCAGTATGGAAGATTCCAAGCGCGGTAATCTACCGGCTTGTCACGGGATCATCCTCTCTAAAGAGATGTCTCCCAAGACTGATTTGGAGAGGGATCGCATGTCTATTATACCCTACGCTTCTGCGGTAGGCTCTCTAATGTATGCGATGTTGTGTACCAGACCGGATGTAGCTTATGCACTTAGTGTAGTAAGCCGGTATCAGTCAAACCCCCGGGAGAAACACTGGATAGCGGTAAAGAACATTCTCATGTACCTGAGAAGGACTAAGGAGATGTTCTTGGTGTATAGCGGAAAAGACCTCCAGATCGAGGCCTTTGCTGACTCCAGCTTCCAGAGTGACAAGGATGATTCCAAGTCCATGTCGGGTTTTGTCTTTACCCTCAATGGAGGGGCGGTGTGTTGGAAGAGTTCCAAACAGGAAACCGTTGCAGACTCGACGATGGAAGCGGAATACATCGCTGCATCTGATGCCGCAAAAGAAGCTGTCTGGATGAGGAAGTTATTGAAAGAACTTCAGGTGGTTCCGTCCATTGTTGATCCAATACCTCTGTATTGCGATAACAACGGGGCTATAGCTTTAGCGAAGGAACCCAGGTCCCATCAGAGATCCAGACACATCTTGAGGCGGTATCACCTGATCAGGGAGATCGTGGATCGCCAGGAGATCGAGGTTCGGAGGGTTGCTTCAGAAGATAACACTGCAGATCCATTCACCAAGGCCTTGCCCCAGACTCAGTTCGAGCGGCTAATCGAGATGATAGGTCTTCGATACGCCAGTACATGGCCTTAGTGCAAGTGTGAGATTGTTAGTGTATATGCCCTAGAGGCCATTACTGTATCATACTAGTTTGTATATTACTTAATGGAAGCTAGGGATATTCACCTTGTATATACAATCTTGCTCAAAATAGTAGTATGCTACTTGGTTTGTTTCTACTTCAATGTGTACATGTGTTATTTTATTATATCACCTATACACATTAGTGGAGCCCTTAGGATCTTTGCTTGATTACCAGCATTGTGATGGCAGTCACACTAGTGGGGGCTGGGTAATCTATAAGCACATCCTTATGCAGGTCCCTAGTCGCAGGACTATCGAGACAGGGCATCGATACTCCGGAGTAGACTAGCGCATGCGCTTCTCATCCCAGTATGGGAGATGGTCTGTCCCACAGCCATCAGTACATCGTACTGGAGATAGTATGCCGGTGCTCGTTGGGTTACGAGTACACTGGACAGGACTCGTCGGGAACTGACCGGTTGGTATTATACCTATCGTCAGTTATCAGTTCCCAAGTGACATGAGTACAGCTTAGTCCGCTGACTTGACACTGTCACTTCGCCTCGAGTGTGTTCCCACTGTACTTTGATTACTACCCTACCACGGCTCAAATGAGTCGTGCAAACAGGTAGTAGTTGGGTGCAGTCTCGAAGCACTTGGAGGCAGTGACGGTTAGACAGGATTCGTCTCTCCCGGTATTGGGGGTTGACATTGCGCTGTGTCTAGAAGAGCCATTACACGAGTAGTCCCTGGCCAGGGCAAGCGAGATATACTGGTAGGCTTCCAGTGTTATCTCAGGGTGTATTGAGCTTCACTCTGACACGACTTGTACCGCTATTAGGGGACTGACGTTTACCACCCCCCTAGGCCCGCCATGCGATGTATCAGACGAACAGACCAGACTGTACGGAGACTGTCACATTCAGGCTCAGTAGGAGTTCAGATGGGTTTCACCTCGTCAGTCTTCTTGTCGGCATCTACCTGGGGACCGTTACGCACAGCTAATGCCGCTTGCGGTCTGTGGTTAAACCCATTGCCAACGTAGTGTCGAGTTTTTAGAGTCGCACACAGAAAGCTATTCGCCTTTAGGCAAAAGAGTAGAGGTCGCATGGTTTTGCGACAGGTCGCATGGTTTTGCGACAGGGTTCGGTCACATCCGTGCACTTGTGCACGTACAGTGTCCGGACAGTTAACACTGGCGGGCTTTGGTTTAAGCCAGATCCTAGTGTACGTTTTGGGATTGATTTTATCTCGTTTGTATTCGTGTTCCTCGGAACGCGGATGCGGGTGTGTATGCACAGTTGATAGAGAGACAGAGGCAGAGTATTCTCACTGGGGTTGTTGACTGTTGACAGTTGACTGTTGACCATTGACTTTTGCTTAACCCTAATGAGAATAAGATATATGATTAACATTAATATTAATTAAGTATTATAGTGACATGGTTGTTGAGGGGTTGACTTTGTTGACTTGTTGACTTTGTTGACCGGTTGACTAGGTTGGACTAGTTGACCATCATCATGACAATGGCTATCATTCCATGGCAAAGACTTTTGCTTGCTTGTTTATTTATGCAAAATGAGTGCATGAAATGATATAGCCATTTTGACTTAAACCATTTACACAATACTTGATTACTATTTTTGTTATGATGGCTTTTGGATTATGAGAGGTGAGAATGAGAAGAGTATGGTTCATTCTATCATTTGCTTTCTCTCTCTTGAGCTCTCTCATTCTCAAGCTCTCCCTCTTCCTCTTGCTCTCTCTACCTCAAGGCAAACCATTCTCATGTGTTGAGACTCATTCCCTTTGAGATAAAAAGACACCAAAACATTCCTCTACTCATTCTAGTTCACAAGGCCTAGCAAGCCAAGTGATCTAGTTTCTTCAAAGTTCGAAGAAGAAGCCAAAGGTAGAAGCTTTCGGGTGGATCCATCTTCGGCGCAAGGAGACGACGAGGTGAGGCCGATCCGTACACCGGAAGGAGTCGAAGACGAAGGAGTTCAAGAAAGGTATAGCCCCCTAACCGAGTAGGTAAACTCTTGTTAGGTTGTTAATTAGTAGTTTAACAAAGATCCGGTTTTGAGTCCATGTTACCGCCTCTAGAAAATTGTTTTTCATCAAATTCCGCATGCCCGAAAGTACCGGGAGAGGTAGCATGGACTTACAAAAATAAACCGTTTGACTCGTCTTGATTTTACAGATATTATGGCTGAAATAGTCTCCGCTACACCTACCCTACAGGATAGATATTATCATATCTGCACATCACTGCCATCTTGCATTGTCTTACCGATTGCTGCCGGTGACTATGAAATAAAACCTGCTTTCATAAACTCACTTCCTAAATTTCATGGTTTAGAATCCGTAGACGTCCATGTCTTCATAAAGTAGTTTGAGGATTTATGTCAAATGCTTGAACTTAAGCAGTTGAACCAAGATGCAGTTAAGCTTAGATTTATTCCCTTTGCCCTCATTGATAAAGCTAAGCATTGACTTTACAGTGTACCAGCCAATACAATTAGGACATGGGATAGTTTACGAAGACATTTCTTAAAAAGTTCTACCCATATTTTAAAACCGCCAAATTTTGAAATGAAATCAGGAATTTTTCACAAAAATAAGGAGAATCTTTGGAAGTATTTCAAATGTTTCAAGGACGTTCTCATAAAATGCCTCCATTATGGTATAGCTAAGTGGAAGTTATGTCAAATAGTCTATGACGACATGGAATCCAAGTTTATGTTTGAGTCCATGTGTCAAGGGAATTTTGTCTCGTCCCGCTTCCCAGTAGACGGAAACGGTGACGTGGCAAGCCCACAACGTATTACTATAAAAATACGTTAAGCGTAATTAAGCAATATAATAATGAGCAAGAATGACAAGAGTAATGAAAATGAACAACAACTTTATTTACATTCAACTTTACATACAACTGTCTGAAAATAAAAGATACAATAATAAAAGCAAATGCCTGAACATTGGCATACTGAAAGTAAGTGCAAGAAGGAAGAACTAGTAGTCTGTCTGAGCTGCAAACTGGTCCAAGTCCTCCTGGCTCGGCTGTACGCCTTCAGAGTCCGGTCCTTCTGACGAACATTCCAAAGAAAGAAATAGAAATGAATGTCATCTGCGAACTAGCGCTCGGTAAGTCCCAAAAGAAGTAAGAGAAGTTAATATATAATGTGAATAGAAACTAAAAGAATAGTGGACAGGTAAAGTTGTATATGATCATTCACAAGTATAAGATAGTTATTCTAACGTGGTTATTTGTATTTTGATAAAAAAAAAATGTATTCAAGTATATAAGAGGAGTCCATCTTACCCCGTGGACTATGGTAACATGTAGTACAAGGCCCCGTCATAACCCACGGGACAACAACATATGAATTCATGTAGGTATCTTTTAAAGTGACCTCTTGTAACACAATATACGTTCCGTACCAATCTACCCCTTTATCCCCGCGTATTGTATTGTATAGATTAAAATTAAAAGTCTTGGAAGAATCCATGGATATAAAATATACAGGTTCATGTTCAAGGTGTAATCATATATTCAGGTATGCATGTCAAGTTCATGTCAAGTTATAACCATGGTTCGATCAAGTCGAGTCAAGTATAAAAGTTTGAGTTTGATATTTGAATTCGAGTGTTCAGGTTCATGATCAAGTATTCAAGTTCGTGTTTGATTTTGGATTTTGGTTGGAGTTTGGATTCATGTTGGAGTTAGAATCTTATGAAAGGACTTTGTACTTGCAACATCTTAAGTTCGGGAGAAATCGGCAACTGCTGCACATAGACGGCAGGATTTGTGTCTTTTTCCAAGACAATTGCCATTAATAACTTCATTAAGTTGTCTAACCTGAATAGGCAAGCACTCATTTTCTCCGGCTCCCCGGGGCTCAAGAGAATTGATCCCGCTTAAACCTATATTAATCTAGAGTCCTTAAATATTGTTTTGCATATCTCGAGAGGGTTTTATGAAAAATACTTTAATATAGTTTAAAAATAAATCTTGAGGGTGATTTATAATATTTAAGGTTTTCATGAACCATCTATTTTAATTGTTGTGGTATTTTGGTGATAAAACCTAGCTTTTAAAAGTTTGTGGTATTTTTATGGAAACTAGCTCTTTTGGAAACTTGATGGTATGTTATTAAAAATTTTAAATCTTCATTATAAAAAATATAGTTTCATAATATGTTTTTATTAAAAATACGAATTCATAGTTTATATAATTTTCCAAAATTTAGTTTTGTTTAGAAAAGTCGTATTTCTTAAAAACCGTATTTTTATTTCCTTTCGAGACCGAATACTCCGTGAGGTGCTCTGCATCTCGCTCTACTATTCCAAGAATGTGAGATAATACGCACCATCCATTAGCGGGTCCCCTAACGAGGGTTGTAGAGGCGTAATTGCTAAGGATGTAAAAATATCGATTCAAAAGAAACCCGTTTTTGTAAAAGTGTGGTATTTTAATGTAAACCTATTCTTTTAAATTAGCCGTATGTTTAGAATGCCGTGCTATGAAACCATAATGTGCATGTGGGGCAGGTCGTTACCCCGTGAAGTTTTCCTAAAGGTATTTTTAGTGATTATCGAAGTAAGGGTCATACTAAAGTTCATGGTATTTTAATGAAAAATTCGTTATATGCTTGTTTCACATGAAATTTTTTATTAAACTAAAAGCTAAATGATTATAAGTAAGGTTAAAAGGGTTGTGAGGAAGTTAGTTTGATCTATTTTTCTTGAAAAAGTGGGTAACAATGTTAAAAAGAAGATTACATCGGAACTAACTCCACTTTGTCGATATTTTCTTAGAAGACGAATTGAGATGAAAGAAATGGAGAGAAGAGGGACTTACACATTGTGTGGCTTGGGGAAGAGGTTAAAGATGAGGGAGAGGGTTTCGTGGCGTCGCAGAAGCTCCGGAAACGGTTTCGATCTTCGTCGGAAAGAGCTTGGTTGCTAACTCCACTTGACTCTACTTGCACTTAGGAACTTTTGGGGATAATTTGCTAGAATTTTCAGAATAGAGGAGAGCTAGGGCATGGGTGGTATTTATAGAGAAGAATTAGGATTTAAGAATTAAAAGTCTGGATTAAAAAGAATTAAAATGATGTTAAATGGTGAACTGAATGGTCTCTATTTGATTGCAGGAAAATCAAACAGTGCAGGGGAGTAGAAGGGGAGTCGAAGGGGTGTGTGTGCAAAGCAAGGAGGCGATTGAGGGTGATCCAACCGTCAGCGCCGGCCCAAAGGTGAGAACGGGCGGTCGGATTTGGTCGGTTTGCCTCGAGATTTGTGCCACGTGTCTAGGTGTGTGTTTACTTCTCTTTGCGTCTGTTTGATTTTTCTGAAACTTTTCGATTCTCCGTGAATTACACGTGCAACTCTTGGGCTTCCGAAAAATTAAAAAGAAAAATCTAAAAAATAATTGGGTCTGATGGGATTCGAATACACAGGCTATGTCACAGCAATGTAGAGGCTTTACCAGTGAGCTACAAGTTGTTTCTTACTTTTATTAAACAAAAATGACTTATAATTTTACAGCAGGCTGAAATACCCTTTCTATACAATAAACAAGTAATTCTGTATAGGGATTTCAGAGTCGTTACAGATTTTATGATGAAGAAAGAGGGTGATGCATGAGACTTTTTAGAATAATTGTCCGTAAGACCATATAGTAGGAGAGTTATAGTGAGAGAGGGTCAACTAATTCTAAGGATGGGATCCACACGGTTGAAGCTACAATTGGAATGCAAACCCAGTTGGCTGCCATTCAGAAATCAATAAAAAAACTATCAACTACCCTCGCCCCCGTTGCTCAAGTCAGTCAACCCTCTCCTTGTCTTAACTGTCAAGACTCTTTCCACCTTTCGGAAGAATGTGCTCTTTTAAATGGTTCTCAAGGTCAAGAGATCACTAATGTTATCTATCAATGTAACAACAATAATAATCCTTATTCTCAAACCTACAACCAAGGAAGGAGGAACCACCCTAACTTGCAATGGAATCAAGGCAACACTAGCCAACAATTCCAAAATCAAAGACAAGGTCCTCCATCCAATCCTACCCAACCTAATACTTATCAAAGGGGTGGGAATGAAAATAATTATATTAACGTTGAGAAGCAAATGGCCACCTATTTTCAAAATGAGATAACACCAATTAAACAATCTATCTATAATACAGAAAGGAAAATCGGTTAGTTAGCTGCAGCATTAGGAGGACGTGAGCAAAGAACCCTACCTAGTTAACCTGTTATGAATCCTAAAGATACACGTACAAATCTAGCGCAAGCAAATGCCATAACTACCTTGTGATGGGGTAAACATGTTGATAATCAGGTTAGGATGCCCGAAGATTCGGAAGAGATCCCGGTTAATGAGGAGCAGCAGTCTCCTACCCCGCTTACACAGCCGGCATCTATTGATGCACCCATATCTCCACCCCACCCATCTTTTATAGATACCCTTCTTGAGCCTAGAGCACCATATCCAAAACATTTGAAGGCCAAGAAGTAAGCTGCTAAGGTAGAAAAGATGGTGGAGATATTTAAACAAGTGAAGGCCAACGTCCCTCTTTTGGACATGATTGACCAAGTTCCTTCATATGCAAAATATCTCAAAGATTTATGCACGAAGAAGAGAAAAACTAAAGAGCCTAAGAAGGTCTTTTTAGCAGGCAATATTTGCGACATCCTAAAAAATGCTATGCCCGTTAAGTATAAGGACCCCGCTAATCCTACTATATCTTGCATTATAGGCAAAAGGTCATAAATAGAGATTTATTGGACTTGGGTACTAGTGTTAATCTTTTGCCATATTCTGTATATGAGCAGTTAGGGTTAGGTGAGCTTAAGCCCACCAAGATCACTTTGCAATTAGCCTACCGGTCCATCAAGACTCCTATGAGTGAGATTAATGATGTGTTGATTAAATTTGGGGAATTTATATTCCCCGTAAATTTTATCGTGATAGAAACACAACCTATCACTAACCCTAGGAATCAAATTCCTGTCATACTAGGTCATCTCTTCCTAGCCATTTCGAATGCATTAATCAATTGTCGCAATGGTTCTATGAAACTATCATTTGGGAACATGATAATTGATCTTAATATTTTTAACCCAGGAAATCAGCCAAGTGATCCCTATAAGCCCTTCGAAGTCAACTTAATTAATGATGTTCCTAATGATGAAGAAGTTGATTTAGATAACTGCTTTATAGAAAATTGCATAGAGGAGGAACTTGATAACACAGAAGCTGTTACTTTTGATAATTCTCTCCCAATAACCTACATGGAAAGGACCCCACTTGAGCCACTTTTTCTTGAACCTAGGCCTCTTTTTCGCCCATCGATAGAAGAGGCCCCACAGTTAGAGCTCAAGCCCCACCCATCAAACCTAAAATATTCCTATTTAGGTTTGAATAACACGATCCCAGTTATAATTTCTGCTGATCTTCTTAAGGAGCATGAGGAGGCCTTACTATCTATTCTTAAGAATAATGAGGAGGTTATAAGATGGACTATAGCAGATATCAAGGGAATTAGCCCTACTTGTTGGCAATAGTGCCCTCAAGTCAATTACTGGATCGCTGGCACATGATTGCAATGATTGAGGGAGGACCTATACCGGTAGAACAGTCTTACTCGAGATGATAGTATGCTATCTGGTTTGTCTTTATCATTGTGTACATACTTTAGGTGACATTACAGATCATTATTACATGTTGATAGAGCCCATAGGATTCTTGCTTGACTACCAACAGTATGATAGCGTCATATACGTGGGAGCTGGGTGGTCTATAAGCACATCCTTAAAGTGTCCCTAGTCGTGGGAGTTTCGAGACTGGGCATCGATACTCCAAGAGTAGACTATTGTATACTGATCGAGACCCCAACGAGAGGCGGTGGCCGGTCTCACAAGCCATTGGTGTTAGTTGGTTCACCTAGATGTATACAAGTGCTCATTGGGTTATGAGTACACCGGACGGACTCACCGGGAACATGCTAGTTAGTATTATACCTATTGTCAAATAGCAGTTCCCTGGTGACATGTGTACAGGTTAGTCTATCAACCTGAGATCGTCATTTTTCTCGTGTAAGTTCCCACTGTGCTTTGATTACTACCCTACCACGGCTCAAAGGATTCGTGCAAACAGGTTTTAGTTGGGTACAGTCCCGAGCCACATGGAGGCAGTGAGTGGATCGTCAAGGGATTCGTCTCTCCCGATATTGGGGGTTGAAGTCGCGGAGTGCACGGGTGGCCATCACCAGAAATCCTTAGCCAAGATAGTCAAGAATTACTGATTCGGATCAGTAGTTTCTTAGGTAGTGATGGGCTTCATACCGACAATAAATGTCGCGTTATTAGGGGTCTGACTTTATCCACCCTCCTAGACTCGATATACGATACTCATAGAAGAACGGACCGGACTGTACGGATATAGTCACATCAGGCTCAGTAGGGGTTTCAGGATGAGTTTGCTCGTCGGCCTCCCTTTCGCTCAATACCTGGGTAGCCGTTACGTACAGCTAGTGCCGCTGACGTGCTTGTGGTTAAACCTACTGCCGGCGTATTGACGAATCTTTAGAGTCCCACACAGAAGGTTTCCCTGCTTCGGGCTAAACGATGTAGAGGCCGTATGGTTTTACGGTAGGGTTCGATCACATACGTGTACTTGTGCACGGATGATGTTCGGACGGATAATACTAGTGGGCTTTGGTTTAAGCCGGATCCTAGTATTATATTTGTTGGATTATTTTTGTCTCTTTGAATTCGTATTCTTCGGAATAAGTATGCGGGTATATATATACGGTTGAGGGATATTCTTGTAATTTATTATAAGATTACTTTTAGAAGATTACACCTCATCATGGTTTAGACCTTTTTGGATTAAAAGGTTATTGAGGTGTAGGATGAGGTGTTTATTGCATTTTTGTGGCATGGCTAATTAGTGACCCATGGTTACTATTCTAGCATGCTTAGGGTTTTTGTTTGTTGTGAGATTATATTGACTTGAGATATTTTTTGTTGACTAAGATATTTTGGAGACATGGACATTTATGTGATGGCTCCATTATTTCTTATCACACTCACACAACAAACAAAAACACAAGCCATTATTCATTTCTTTTTCTCTCTCTTGAGTTGCTCTCAACGTCTCATTCTCATGGCATCTTCTTCTTCCTCTAGCTCCACCCAAACCCTCTCATAAGTTGAGAATCCTTGGGTGTCTTGAGATAAATTAATCCTTCATCACTCTCTACTTCATATACGGTATCTAGAGTAGCGATCTAGGTGCCCTAGTTGCCTCGGATATGAGGTTGGAGCTCGTTGCATAGACTCTCGGGTGGATCATCTTCGATGGAGGGAGACCGGAGATTAAGCTTGATCAAGAAAGCCCCTAGGAGCTTGGGATGATGGTTGAAGATCGAAGGACACGGATCTATTCGTTATAACCATTCTAACTCCTTTGTATGCTTTGTTATCTAGGGCTTATGGGTAGATTCGGGTAATTGGTTGTGGTAGCACCAAGTTTTATAAATTTTTGTTCCGCATTTGATCACGGATTGATGGCCGGGACGCTTGCATAACCCAACATGGTATCAGAGCCATCCCATAAGCCTTAGTTAACTCATTGCGATATTAGAAATCCGACGTTTTTGTCGTGCAAAAACTGCCGACAAAAACAGTTCCAAAAACTGAAAGTTTGAGATGTTTGCACACCCCGCGGGCTCACGGTTTGAACTGATAATCCACGGGGTGGTGCATGGGCACCCTGGGGAACCCATGAGGGGGGACCGAACGGCTGGGCCCACTCCCTAAGACCACCACAAGGTGGTCTTGGCAATGGGGACCCGAAACTGCCCCAACTTGGGCAGTTTCAGGTCTGCCTCACCCCCTGGCCGCCTCGTGGTGGCCTCAGGGGTGGGGTACCACCTCTAAGCCCCCCGACTCAAAGTTAATTTCGTGCTCTAACTCCCCGTGAAGATTCGGGCACGTTTCGTTTTGATTCGGACTTCCGGATTGGTTTTAAATGGTCGGTTTTTGGAACTTTAGCTCACTATTTTTTCATGGTTTTGAAAATTGGTTTAGTTTGCTAATTGCGTGCGGAATTCTAATGTCGTAGTTTTCAGTACATACATTACTATCTGCGACCGTGAATATCATTCGAGCGGTACAATTCGTCTAACTGGTATATGTTCTTTTAGACGGGTTTGCGAACGTGACATTCAAGTTGATATTCTGTGTTGTGCTGTGTTGTGGCTGAATCGTCGTGGTGGATAGCTTGGGTGCAATGGTAGTACAGTTTGGATTTATTTGTACATTTGATATTGAGGGACGAGCGTCCGACATGTGGACTGCCGTCACTGCCAGTTTGTATATTATTTGTTTGGGGCACGACCGGGTTGAGGTCGATGTCACCGTTGTACATATTTTTCTTTTCTGTACTAGAATTACCCTGCATTGGAGTCCACGGATAGCCGAGTTCTGGAGGGTAACGGGTCCGCATCTCATGGCTTTGAGAAGGAGGGGGCCTCATTTTAGAATTGGCGGGCTATTCACCGCACTCGTAGGGGGTACAGGTTGACCCAGGGAGGGGTGCTCAAGTTACCGGATTCCGTGAAGTGCCGGGTGACCCATTCACTTTGATGAAGGGGGTTGCCTCACTTCTGGTTTTGATGGGTAACTTTCCGCATTCGTAGGGGTCTAGTTTTTTATTGCACAGGCTATCCACACGACCAGGGGAACGTCGGGTTTTACTTGCGGCTCAAAGGAAACCCGGGGCTCCCAGATCATTAGTATTGTTCTGTGATGCTTATCGCTTATCTGTGATGTTGTATATATCATGCCTAGAATGATTATTATATATTTTTATATATATACTAGTAGATGTTGTATATGCTTTGCACCCGCGCTAGTCCAGCCCCCGCTCTGTCGTTAGTTAACTAACCTAACGGGTGATGACGGGGCCCAGTGGCGAATGCGGATGGCAGATACGTACATCATATTTTCATTTTTTTCTGGTGTGATTAATTGATGGGACTGCGTTAATTCTGATCAATACAAAGATAAAACAAACATATATATGATGTTGTTGGAACAATTTTTAAAAGTTGTTATTACAAAGACGTTTACTTTTGTTTTGCACAGCGGTATTCGGTTAGGAATATCCAGCACCTCATTCGGCGAGGCAACAGCTGAGATCCCTTCACCGGGAGTGACCTCTTGGGCAGAAGTTTGCGTCAGGGTAATAACTTCACTATAGTCGATTACTTTTTTGCTTTGCATCGAGATATTCGGTTAGGAATATCCTGCACCTCATTCGACGAGGAAAGAGCCGAGATCCCTTCACCGGGAGTGGCCTCTTTAGCAAAAGTTTTCGCTACTATATATTTGTAAAGCTATCCGGTTCCTTCAACGATATCAAGTTCATTACGTTAAAGGTTTTTCTCCAAAACCATTCGTATCCCTCTATCATTTCTGACGGGTAGCACTTAGTATTCATGCTATATTTGTTGGCCTTAGTCAAGGCATAGTGTATGGTAGCTATTTATTACTTTTCTGTTGCATAGATAGATGCGTTGGTTTAGGACAGTCATACAGCCTTGTTGTCCTTACTCAAGGGTGAGTACGGGTGGGTTCAAATTAACATGGACAATGACGGGTAGAACTTGACATGTGACTTATGATTTGTTGGCCTTAGTCAAGGTCATAAGAGCATGGGGTAAAAATCACATCGAGGGTTTCTAAAGAAACTGAAATTTGCCAGGCATGCGCATACCTTCTGGAGTGTGATAACTTGAGTGGATTTCATCAAGTTATCATGCGATGATAGTTGGATCCCGATTCCCACTGATGAGTTGGTTTACTCCTCGGGTGATTTTAGATGATCCCGACTAATTCTCCTTTGGGTTTGGGGGAGGATTCGAGGAAACAGTGGGAGCCATCCGGATTAGATAGAGTGATTAACCATTCTGATCTAGGTTAGAGTGCACATTGAGTGTTTCTTTTCTCTCTCTGTTTGGCAGCGACCATGGCCCGGCCCTAGACTAGAACTCATGAACCAAGTTAACCGAACCTTCTTAAAACACACTGGCTTTAGGATTGTCAGAGTTGCATACTTCATTGCCACTCCTACTTTTACCCTTTGCTTTTCTCCTGAACATTCCGTATCACTACGAAGATCCACAGTTGTTGGATATGACCATCGTATAGTTACATACGAACTCGAAGAAACTTGTTTTAGATTCAAGAATGGTTTCCGGTTCTGGAGAAATTGAATAAGACTATTCAGTTGTCTTTTCCTTTTACCTTCTCTCAGGTTGCGAGGGATCCTTAGATTAGGAGAGAGTACACCTATTGCGCTTATTGGATAATCTTCTTCCAAACCATAGGCTGGTGCCAAAAGGTAGGGAAGGAAGAAAACCAATTAGCCTAAGTGTGGTGTACATAAGGTAATAAGTAAAGACAAATAAAGAGATTAGAAAGAGGGCAAAGTAAAATGTGACTGCTATCATTCACGACGAAACCACGTATATCATCGCCACTCCTACTTCACCTTTACATTTCTCCTGAACATTCCGTATCACTACGAAGATCCATATTTATTGGATACGCCATCGTATAGTTACATACGAACTCGAACGAACTTATTCCAGTTCGAGAATGGTTTCTGGTTCAAGAGAAATAGAATAAGAATTATTCAGTTGTCTTTTCCTTTTACCTTCTCTCAGGTTGCGAGGGCTCCTAGGATTAGGAGGGTACACCTATTACGCTTATTGGATAGTCTTCTTCCAAACCTTAGGCTGGTGCCAAAAGGTAGAGAAGGAAGAAAACCATTTAGCCTAAGTACGGTGTACAGAAGGTAATAAGTAAAGACAAATAAAGGAATTGGAGAGATGGTAAGGAAATATACGGTTACAGTCATGAATCTGGATAGTGGAAGAGACATTAGTAGGAATACCCGGATACCCCTTCGAAACATTTTTATGTTTCAGTTTCACTGTGAGTTGTTAATTGAAAACTGATTTCCGAATTAGATTCTTACTTCAGGGTATGTATTTACCAGGTTTGATTCTCACATCTGTATGGTATTACAGATGATGAGTGGGAGTAAGATATTGGGAATTAGGTGATTATATCCTCATTATATCGGAATTTAGGTGATTATATCCTCATTATATCGGAATTCGTTGTAATTGGTGATATTTGAGGAAATCACCTGGGTGTTTGCCGGACAGCAAATATTTGGTTTTGAATATCCGTAGTTATGCACCAGTTTCAAACTGATATATATGTACGTTTATTTTATAAAGTGAGATATAACTTTTTGAAATTATGTCTATGACATTTACATATATCAGTTGATGGTTAGGTAAGGAGTATTCAACAACGGTGTAATTCTTTTTAACCATAGTACAGTTTTCAACCTACGACGTACTGGGTTTGAGTTATTAAATTCAGGGGACTTATACAAAGTATTGTATGTTGTCCAGGTCCATTAGGACAGAGGGGTTAGTACTCTTACTATATTCTGTTTACTTGTGACTTCTTTAGTTTTTAGATAAGTATTTCATAGAAATACAGGGTTCAAGTTTTGAGAAGTTATAGGTACAAGAATAAAGTAGAGAACCATATGTTGCAATTATCATAATTCTTCAAGGTGATCGAAGATGTAGATACTTGTGTTTGGTATTCAGTTGATAGTAATTGTTTTGAGAAGTTGCTTCTCTTTCAGGTTACTCATATCTGGATGCACTCCTAGTTAAGTAATGCTGATCGGCCTCTCTCCATTTGGTTGACATGCACTGGAGAAAGCTGCATGATTTGAATCTGATTCCAATTAAATTAGTGCATCTATTTCTATATTGTATATAGAATGGTTCATATCTTAACGATATTAAGGTATATGGAGTTGTCCGGCTTATGCTTAAAACCAGACTCTGGATAACTCAAATCACGTTTCTGTAATGACAGTTTGTGGGTTATCCCGAGCTATAAGGAGGGTTAACTTTCTACCATCAGGAAGATCAATAGTGATATTGTTCTTGACTCACCACAGTTTTAGCAAAATGGATTTTTTCAGAAAACAGTAGTGAGAGTATGGTAGAACTGGAAGTGATTCCAGAACCACAAACGATTACTGAAAATTTAATAGAACCTAAAGATTCGATCGGGTTTGACATTCCATTAGCCACTCCGCAGATATAGTGGGTAACCTCAGGCACCCGAGAGGTACTTCGGTATCCTCAAAGACGGTGAAAGGGAGGTTCTTGTTTACCCAGACTCGCCATTACTGCTGTTCTAGACTATTAGACTCGGTAGGAGGATGAGTATAGTATCGTTCTAAACTAGCTTTAGAAATGCACGTATACATGACTCTGCCAGAGGGTTGTTATAGTCAGCAGGAGCAGCGGAAGCATAGTGGACAAGTAGCTTATGTCTATTTATAGACTAAAGCGAGTATAGCGGAGATAGATCATCTATTTTTGATATGACAGTCATAGGCTTTTACTTCATCAGAATAGGAGATGGATCTGTTAAGAAGGTAGTAGGGTGTAATGTCCTGGTATTTGGATGACATACATTTTGTAGGAAGTGAAATTCCTATACTACGATCGGTTATACTGTGGTTGTCACACAGTGGTTTCTTCACATAGGATATGGATATTATATCAGGCATTCTGGTTACTGGATCTATGGTTTTAGATCTAGATTTGGATAGTTTTCCAATTTGGGTACTTAGACAGTATTCTAAAGGTGTTTTAGAATGGACGACTCCTGGCATGGTTGTGTACCTGCAGGTGATGGAGTCACCCTCTCTAAAGGTGTCTTACAGACTAAAAGGGAGAGGGGTGTGCATGATTGGCATATCACTTGCTTAGGCAATTGAGTCAATCATGAGATGTCAAGTACCACACCAGATGTTGTTTTTGCACTAGATGCAATAAGTTTATAAATTAATCCAATCCTAGAGAAACGTTCGGAAGAAGTTTATGAACATAAGTGAATGTTCTAGGGATGTAGTAACGGCAGCCTCCTTCGGGAGACGGTTATCATTCCAGGCTTCTAAGATGACCTGGATGACAGAGTGACTGTCAGAGTTATAGTTTTCCCTCTTTTGAGGGGCAGTAGTTTGGACAGGTGGTCCAAGCGGATACTGAGGAAGGCATGGCGTAGGATACTGATTAAATTCAATGGACGATACAGTCTTAGAAGTTTGCTGGATTTGGAGTTCATTTATGAACTGGGTCCCATCAGATATCCAGACATTCTAAGACAGGTATTGCTCATTTCGGGAGATGGCTTTCTCCGCGAACTTGAGATAAAGAGAGACATAGAAAGAAACATTGGAGCGGATCCACTCACTGAGGCTATTTCTCGAACGCAATAGTTTTATAAACGAGCTTTGTGAAATTAATTAGTAGAGAAGTTGGGTGTTCGGTATCACACGGACTGTGAGTATGCGACACCGCAATAATTCGCCTTAAGTGCAAGTGGGAGATTGTTGGCTATAGTGCCCTCAAGTCAATTATTGGATCGCAGGCACGTGATTGCAATGATTGAGGGAGGACATATACCTGTAGAACAGTCTTACTCGAGATGATAGTATGCTATCTGGTTTGTCTTTATCATCGTGTACATGCTTTAGGTGACATTACAGATCACTATTACATGTTGATAGAGCCCATAGGATTCTTGCTTGACTACCAGCAGTATGATGGCGATCATATACGTGGGAGGTGGGTGGTCTATAAGCACATCCTTAAAGTGTCCCTAGTCATGGGAGTTTCGAGACTGAGCATCGATACTCCAAGAGTAGACTAGTTTATACTGATCGAGACCCCGATGAAGGGCAGTGGCCGGTCTCACAAGCCATTGGTGTTAGTTGGTTCACCTAAGATGTATACAGGTGCTCATTGGGTTATGAGTACACCGGACGGACTCGCCGGGAACATGCTAGTTGGTATTATACCTATTGTCAGATAGCAGTTCCCTGGTGATATGTGTACAGGTTAGTCTATCAACCTGAGATCGTCATTTGTCTCGTGTGAGTTTCCACTGTGCTTTGATTACTACCCTACCATGGCTCAAAGGAGTCGTGCAAACAGGTTTTAGTTGGGTACAGTCCCGAGCCACATGGAGGCAGTGAGCAGATCGTCAGGGGATTCATCTCTCCCGGTATTGGGGGTTGATGTCGCGGAGTGCACGGGTGGCCATCACCAGAAATCCTTGGCCAAGCTAGTCGAGAATTACTGATTCGGATCAGTAGTTTCTCAGGTGGTGATGGGCTTCATACGGACACTAAATGTCGCGTTATTAGAGATCTGACTTTGTCCACCCCCCTAGACTCGATATGCAAACTCATAGACGGACGGACCAGACTGTACGGATATTGTCACTATCAGGCTCAATAGGGGTTTCAGGATGAGATTGCTCGTCGGCCTCCCTTTCACTCAATACCTGGGTAGTCGTTACGTACAGCTAGTGCCACTGACGTGCTTGTGGTTAAACCCATTGCCGGTGTATTGACGAATCTTTTGAGTTTCACATAGAGGGTTTCCCTGCTTCGAGCGAAACGATGTAGAGGTCGTATGGTTTTACGGCAGGGTTCGATCACATACGTGTACTTGTGCACGGATGATGTTCGGACGGATAATACTAGTGGGCTTTGGTTTAAGCCGGATCCTAGTATTATATTTGTTGGATTATTTTCGTCTCTTTGTATTTGTATTCTTCGGAATACGGATGTGGGTATGTATATACGGTTGAGGGGTATTCTTGTAATTTATTACAAGATTACTTTTAGAAGATTACACCTCATCATGGTTTAGACCTTTTTGGATTAAAAGGTTATTGAGATGTAGGATGGGGTGTTTATTGCATTTTTATGGCATGGCTAATTAGTGACCCATGGTTACTATTCTAGCATGCTTAGGATTTTTGTTTGTTGTGAGATTATGTTGACTTGAGATATTTTTTGTTGACTAAGATATTTTGGAGACATGGACATTTATGTGATGGCTCCATTATTTCTTATCACACTCACACAACAAACAAAAACATAAGCCATTATTCATTTCTTTTTCTCTCTCCTGAGTTGCTCTCAACACCCCATTCTCATGGCATCTTCTTCTTCCTCTAGCTCCACCCAAACCCTCTCATGAGTTGAGAATCCTTGGGTGTCTTGAGACAAATTAATCCTTCATCACTATCTACTTCATCTACGGTATCTAGAGTAGCGATCTAGGTGCCCTAGTTGCCTCGGATATGAGGTTGGAGCTCGTTGCATAGACTCTCGGGTGGATCATCTTCGATGGAGGGAGACCGGAGATAAAGATTGATCAAGGAAGCCCCTGGGAGCTTGGGATAATGGTTGAAGACCGAAGGACATGGATCTATTCGGTATAACCATTCTAACTCCTTTGCATGTTTTGTTATCTAGGGCTTATGGGTAGATCTGGGTAATTGGTTGTGGTAGCGCCAAGTTTTATAAAATTTTTGTTCCGCATTTGGTCACGGATTGATGGCCGGGGCACTTGCATAACCCAACACTACTATAGTACAACATAGAATTCACTTGATAGACAACGCCAAATCAGTTAGAGATCCTCAACGCCATTTGAATTCTATTATGAAAAAGGCAGTGAGGAAAGACATAATTAAATGTCTTGATAGTGATATAGTATACCTTATTTCTGATATCACGTAGGTTGGCTCAATTCATATGGTACCTAAAAAGTCGGGTATTACTGTCATTGAAAACCACATGAACGAGCTAGTCCTTATTCGCATGCAAATTGGGTGGCGTGTGTGCATTGACTATTATAAGCAAAATGCCGTAACTAGGAAAGATCACTTTCCGTTGCCTTTTAACTATCAAATGCTAGAAAGGTTAGTTGGTCATGAGTACTATTGTTTCCTAGATGGATACTCTGGTTATAACCAAATACCCGTTGCACTCGAAGACCAAGAAAAGACCACCTTCACATGTCCATTTGGCACCTTTGCATATAGACGGATGCCTTTTGGGCTATGTAATGCACCCGCCACTTATCAGCGGTGCATGATGAGCCTATTTTCCAACATGGTGGATGTAACACCTTAGGATGTGTTTAGTGGCTAATTATATTTAAATAAAGGGTTTTTAATAAAAAAGTTTACCAAATTGAGTTTC
The DNA here is from genome assembly GCA_030015575.1 of Agapanthus africanus. Lineage (NCBI taxonomy): Eukaryota > Viridiplantae > Streptophyta > Magnoliopsida > Asparagales > Amaryllidaceae > Agapanthus > Agapanthus africanus. Next base: position 226,518,356 of record CM057348.1, read on the forward strand.
AAATATTTTTCCAAATTTAATAAATATTTTTCTAGAATTTTCCTAGGCTTGCACACACATGTGCATGTAAACTAGGGTTTAAAATGAGGTTATACCATGATTAGCAACCATGGTGGGTTTAATAATGGGGATTAAGTCTTTTGGATTTTAATTAAGTCTATTTAGTTAATTGATGGTTGTTTTAATTTGAATTTTGTTTTGGGGTGTTGACTTGAGAGAATGAGAGAGAGAGAGAGAGAGAGAATGCATCATGGCAAAGCCCATGCTTGCATTTAATGATGAGAGAGAAAGGAGGGGTTGACATTGGGAGTTATTATTTTCCTCTCATTCTTGTGCTCATTTCTCTCAACCTCTCACTCTCACACTCACACACCCACAAGCACAGCAGCAGCAGAAGCAAGCACAGCAACAGCAAGCACAGCAGCAGCAGCAAGTAGTGAGCAGCAGCAGCAACAGTGAGCAGCAGCAACAGCAACAACTTCAGCTACAGCTCCTTCCCTCTACTCCTTCTTCTTCCTCCAACTCCCTAGGGTCGAGTGTGGGGTATACTTCTTGAACTTAACCCCTAGTTTGCTTAATTAGTGTAGCTTAGCTTCGATTAGTGATTAATGGTGCGTTTTAGTGCGATATGTGGTAATTAATGGGAATTTTGATCAAGTGAAGTATGTATTGGTTTAAGTAAGTTGATGGAGTGTTGTTAGGGCCATGTTAACCTAGTTTAGCCCCCAATTGCATTAAAATACCACCAGATTGCTATTTGATGCAAATTCATCGTTTTTGAACAAATTCTAGCTTTCTGCAAACTGCTATCGACCCAGTGAGTTCAGATTAAAATTGTGATGACTGCAGTATAGTTGTTAGGTGCTGATCCCTCAGGTAGAACACGACCCCCAGATTCCCTACTTTGGCTGCCGAAAAATTTATTCTGGCCGCAATTTGCGGCCAGATGGTGGGGACTTGGGTTTGGGTTTGGCTCTCTAGGTGTCTGCTGCTATCCTTAGACTCATGGCATGTGCAATTTTATTTAATTATTGCTGTAGAAAAATCTGGAGCTAAATACTTGTTTCTCGTATTTTTAAACCTTCGCGACACGCGTGATACGTGTGTGGGTTTGGGGTTTCTGCGTATCGTGACGCGTCGGGGTAGTTTCAGGCGCGTAATCACATGTTTTAGCATATCGCGCACACGCGCGCTTGGTTTGCGACGCCGGTTTCTAGTTTGACCTTAATATCGTGTTTTTGTGGACTTGAGCTTATGTGTATATTGTGTAATTCTAGGTTTGCAGGCGAGTGAGACGGACGCTGCGAAGAAGGGGAAGCAAGTCGTCGGCTACACTTAGCGCGAGACTTCGATGAGTAGATTTAACATCTACGGGGATATCGCCCGCATGGCGTTCTACGTCAGGGCCGATAGGACCTTATAGCTACATTTCCATATATTGACTGTTCATGGCTACTAATTAGTGCATACCGCATTCCCTGCTATATGTATATATAAACTAGAATTGATAGAACACCGCACCATTACTAACGGTTCATGTTGCACGAGCACTATCCTGCATGTTACACACACGCCGTTAGTAATTGCAATGACACTCACACTGTAGAATTTCCATGATCATTATGCTGTAGCTCATCTTTTATGTGACTTGACATGATATTCATACTTGATGCATATATCACATCGCATTGACTTGCATATTGGTTTGGATTACATGTAATTTCTGGATTTGGGAACCGTGGCTATTTCAAAGAGAATATGTAATCATTTAAAAACACGGTTTCCCTTGATATGATATTTCAGTGCGTCCACCATGTGTTTTCTCGGTGCTAGAGCGATATATGAGAGAGAGGGCTGACCCGGAGTGACGGATGCCCGATATATTAGAGAGAGGGCTAACCCGGACTGACGGATGCCCGATATGTGTGAGAGAGAGGGCTGACCCGGACTGACGGATGCCCGATATATTAGAGAGAGGGCTGACCCGGACTGACGGATGCCCGATATATTAGAGAGAGGGCTGACCCGGACTGACGGATGCCCGATATAGGAGGTTTTGCGTGTCGATGCTAGACACGAGTATTTATGATATTTGGGTGCTGATGTTGGGCACTCGTGATTCTCAGTGATGTACAGGATTTGAGGGCCGATGGAAGTGCCGGCGTCTGGGTTGTTGGGATTTGGGTGCATTGGTGGGTACCGATCATCTTTCCACGTTGACATTCCGTATAGATGTTATTTCATCCCATGCTCAGCATTTATTATTTTGCATCTCATCCTGTAGTTACTTTACTTGACAGAGCACTTGCACGATTATGCATATACTGCTTATTGCATATAGATTTATCTGCTGGAATGTGATAGAGTAGCGCAGCACGTGCATGCTCGCGATTACCTTTATATGTTATCTACTACTCACGAGTTGGCAACTCACCCCCGTTGTGCCACAGTGCTTGTAGGTTGCCCTTTGGAGTAATCGCGGCGGCTGTTTACCGCATCTTTTGACACAGATACCATTACTGAGGCGTGTTAGCCCTTTTGCTATTAGGTGGGTTTTGTACGGTATCTGTTTACTTTTCAGTTGTATATTGATGTATCTAGTATTCTCCATCTACCTTCATGTATTGACTTAGAAACGGTTGTGAGGACGATGTATGTTATTTTTGTATTCTAGTGTCGAGCTCGTGGGAGCCGACTGTTTATATACGCAGTTTATTGTTCTGTGATGTTTGCTTATTGCTCATTCTTCGCTATGGCGTCGTATATCACTCTTGTGGTGATGGTTTCCGCCGTTGGGCATGAGTGCTCCCGTTTGGGGATGCTTGTTTCATTATATCTCATTTTCACCTATATCCTGTTTTATACCCGATTTCGAAGTTACTTTTACAAAGGAAATGCTGCCAAAATTATTTAAATGATAATGTAACTTTAAAAGAACTTATTGAACTATTTAAGGTTTTCTAAATGTCTTAATTAAATGTTTTCAACACTCGCTACTTTTAAATGGTTTTGATTTCTGGGTTCGGCTTACTTAGCCGCGTTACGCCTGTAGTCGTTGCGTGGTTAAGTGCCGGTCACGAGTCGAAACATTCGGGCCGTGACAAAGTTGGTATCAGAGCGTAGGTTTTGCCTTTCGGAGTGTAGGATGACCTTGGTATGATAGAGTAGGTAGCTGAAGCAAAGTGGCGTAGCGTGTGTATGTTCCACGGCATACTCACGACACGGTACTCCGCCAAGGCGACCTTAGGACTTATTGATTTAAATTGCTTCTTGAGTATATATATATTCTTGCGATTCGATTTCCGTATTCTTATCGAATCCTAATTTCCTTTCAGCCATTATGCCGCCAAAGAATACGAGGGCGCAGAGAGCGGCCGCGAGGGCTGAGATTCGAGTTGATTCGTCTGAGACGAGGACTGATCCGGAAAGTACACCGGTTGTACCCGAGCAGGCTGTTTCTCCCGTGACAGATCAGATCGCCACGCTAGGGGCCGGTATGCAGGAGATGCGCCAGATGATAGGATCGCTAGTTGAGACGCTTCGAGCGTAGTGACCAGAGGTAGCTCCACCCGTTACAGAGACCGCGATGGTACCTACCGCACAGCCAGTTGCCCCTGCAGCCACGGAGGTGATTACAGTATCGCTATCAGATTTTATAAGGCTGAAGCCTCCGGTCTTCACAGGCACCGATACAGCCGAGGACCCACAGTCTTTCATTGATAGGATAGCTCGGATATGTCGTTCCCTCAGATGCGCAGATGCGAGATGGGTTGAGTTCGCGAGCTTTCGCCTGGAAGGTCTTGCGCAGAAGTGGTGTGAATCTGTCGAGAAGGGTAGAGCGGCAGGTCTTTCTCCTATGACCTGGACAGAGTTTGTGGCACTATTCCTTGCCCGCTTTCTCCTACTGAGTGTCAGAGATGCTAGAGCACGCAGGTTTGAGTCTTTACGCCAGACTCCGGAGATGTCAGTGGCAGAGTATGACATGCTGTTTACAGAGCTATTAGTTTATGCCCCGTATTTAGTGGCTACCGAGGAGTTGCGAGTCAAGAGATTTGTTCGAGGCTTGCTTACACCACTGTTCCTTACGATCAGCGCGCAGTATTACGAGACATATGCAGCAGCGGTAGACGCTGCCCTATTAGTCGAGGAGCGCCTTGCTGAGACTTCGGTAGTTCCAGAGCCGAAGAGAGTTCGTACTGGTATATCAGCACGGAGACAGACATTCAGACGCCGCGGCAGGTATCGTTCAGGTACGAGGAGTGGCAGAGATTCGGGACGAGGCCAGATGTTTAGTTCGTATCCACGGGAGAATCAGCAGTCGTCGCGAGGTTGCTATAGATGCGGCAGTCTACTTCACCTCGTCAGAGATTGTCCTGAGATACACCGGAGGGAGACAGCAGCACCGCATGTTACCTTACCATCTTCACCACCCCAGAGGGCGTTGCCTGTTGTACCTATTGTCGCTCCGCGTCAGACTCATACTCAGAGAGGTCGTGAGCGTGGAGGAGTTGCTCTGAGAGGACGGGATGACCGAGGCAGAGGGCAGTCAGTCACCGGTGGAGGACAGGCGTTGGTTTTTGCTTTGACGCATCAGGACGCGTAAGCGTCCAATGCGGTGGTCTCAGGTATCCTTCCAGTATGTTCTGTTGATGCACACGTGTTGTTCGATCCCGGATCCACGCACTCGTACGTATCCACACACTTTATGCCGAGTTTGGGTAGGGAGTCCGGTTTGCTTGATCAGCCGCTTGTTGTGACCACTCCTGTGGGAGAGTCGTTTGTTGCTAGGCACGTGTTCCAATCCTGTACCATCTGTATTGGCGAGAGAGAGTTGCCTGTCGACTTGATCCTTCTTGAGATGTTGAACTTCGACGTTCTTTTGGGCATGGATTGGTTAGCCACGTGCTATGCTTCTGTGGACTGCCGTGAGAAGACAGTTAGATTCTGTTTTTCCGGCGAGTCGGTTTTTGTTGCGTTGGGGGACCGTGGTGCCGCCCCTCACAGTGTGATTTCTTCTTTTCGCGCTGGACAGCTTTTGAGGAAGGGATGTCAGGGATTTCTCGTCTATGTTTGCGATGCTAGCACTTCAGGGGTTCCGTTGGATCAGGTTCCGGTTGTTAGCGAGTTTCCTGATGTATTCCCTGACGAGCTTCCTGGGCTACCGCCCGAGCATGACATTTCTTTCTGTATTGATTTGGTTCCTGACACGGGGCCTATTTCCATACCGCCTTATCGGATGGCCCCGGCGGAACTTCGAGAATTGAAGGGTCAGTTGCAAGATTTGCTGGATAAGGGACTTATTCGACCCAGTGTTTCTCCTTGGGGTGCTCCAGTCCTGTTCGTCAAGAAGAAGGACGGCAGTTTGCGTCTGTGTATCGACTACCGCCAGCTGAACAGGGTGACAGTGCGGAACAGATATCCTTTGCCACGTATCGACGATTTGTTCGACCAGCTTCAGGGGGCAGGATACTTTTCGAGGATCGATTTACGATCGGGCTATCATCAGCTGTGGGTTCGATAGGAGGACATTCCTAGGACGGCTTTCCGTACGCGTTACGGCCATTATGAGTTTTTGGTGATGTCGTTCGGACTCACCAATGCCCCAGCAGCATTCATGGACTTGATGAACCGTATTTTCCGGCCATATCTGGATCTGTTCATCATAGTATTCATTAACGATATCTTGGTATATTCCCGGAGTAGTGAGGAGCACGAGCAGCACCTGCGGATTACACTGCAGACTTTGAGGGAGCACCAGCTTTACGCGAAATTCTCCAAGTGTGCTTTCTGGCTGGACAGCGTAGACTTCTTGGGGCATGTGATTTCACGAGACGGTATATGTGTAGACCCGAAAAAGATCGAGGCCGTTCAGCGTTGGCCCAAACCCACATCAGTTACGGAGATTCGCAGCTTTTTGGGGTTGGCCGGTTACTACAGGCGATTTGTGCAGGACTTCTCCAGTATTGCTACATCTTTGACCGGGTTGACCCGGAAGGGAGTTCTTTTCGATTGGACGGAGGAGTGCGGGCACAATTTTCAGCAGCTACGGACTCGGCCGACTACGGCACCGGTGTTATCATTGCCTTCAGGATCAGGCGGATTTGTGGTCTATTGTGATGCTTCTCGAGTGGGGCTAGGGTGCGTATTGTGCAGCATGATAGGGTGATCGCGTATGCTTAGCGACAATTGAAGAAATATGAACAGAACTACCCCACTCACGATTTGGAGATGGCTGCAGTAGTCTTTGCACTTAAGATCTGGCGACATTACCTATATGGCGAGTCGTGCTAGATATTCACCGATCATAAAAGTTTAAAGTATATATTTCAGCAGCGAGACCTGAACCTTAGACAACGCCGATGGATGGAGTTAGTGAAGGATTACGACTGCGAGATCTTGTATCACCCGGGCAAGGCGAATGTAGTGGTGGATGCTTTGAGCAGGAGGCCCAGGGGTAGTCTATCTTGTTTGAGCTCAGTACAGGGGCAGTCGTCGGCAGATTGGCAGATATTATGCGACGGTCGGGTACAGTTTGAGTTCACGCCGATCGGAGGACAGATTGTGCATGTTCGTGCACGCCCATAGTTGCTTGACCGTATACATGAGGCACAGCACAGTGATGACCGATATTCAAAGATCAGGACGAAGATTGGACAGGGCAGATTTTTCGAGTTCATGATCGATGATCAGGGGATACTGAAATTTGGGACTAGACTGTGCATACCAGATGCTGAGGGGCTGCGGCGTGAGATTCTTGAGGAGGCACATCGATCGGTATACAGCGTCCATCCCGGTTCCACCAAGAAGTATCATGATATGAGAGATGTTTACTGGTGGGACGGAATGAAGAGGGACATCGCAGATTTCGTGTCGAGATGCCTGACTTGTCGGCAAGTCAAGGTCGAGCACCAGAGGCCCGCGGGAGAGCTACAGCCGTTACCCATTCCGGAGTGGAAATGGGAGCAGATTTTGATGGATTTCGTTGTGGGTCTACCCAGGACTAGGCGAGGGTATAACTCCATTTGGGTGATCGTGGATCATCTGACGAAAGCGGCTCACTTCCTTCCAGTGAAGATGACTTTCGGATTTGCTCAGTACGCCCAGATTTACATCGACGAGATAGTATGACTGCATGGAGTCCCGACGTGTATCGTGTCCGACAGAGGCACCCAGTTTACCAGCCGACTATGGCAGAGACTTCAGGAGGCTTTGAGCACACGCTTGAGTTTCAGCACAGCATTTCATCCGCAGACCGACGGCCAGTCAGAGCGGACGATTCAGCCTCTCGAGGACATGCTCCGAGCGTGCGTTTTAGACTTTGGTGCTAGCTGGGATCATCATTTACCCTTGGTGGAGTTCTCCTACAATAATAGTTTCCAGGATACTATTCAGATGGCACCTTTCGAGGCTCTGTATAGGAGGAGATGTAGATCGCCCGTCTGCTGGACAGAGCTCAGTGAGAGCAGAATTTTGGGGCCCCAGATCGTACAAGAGACGACCGAGAAGATACAGCTGATTCGAGACAGGATGAGGACAGCTCAGAGCAGGCAGAGATCGTATGCTGACAGGCGCGGCCGCAGATTAGAGTTCGCGGTTGGAGATCACGTTTTTCTGGGGGTCTCTCCGATGAAGGGAGTGATGAGGTTTGGACGGAAGGGAAAGCTTAGCCCCAGATTCATAGGTCCCTTCGAGATCCTCGAGCATGTGGGCACAGTAGCTTATCGTTTTGCTCTTCCACCCGACTTCCCAGATGTTCACCCCGTGTTCCACGTGTCGATGCTTCGCAGATACCTACATGACCCTTCGCATATGATTCAGCATCAGACCGTTCAGCTCGAGCGCGACCTTTCGTTCACCGAGCAGCCAGTCGTGATATTGGACCGGCAGGTGAAGAAACTTAGATCGAACGTCTTGCCATCAGTGAAGGTGTTTTGGCGCAGCCCGAGTGGCGAAGAGATCACTTGGGAGGCTGAGGGTGAGATGCGGAACAAGTTCCCTCATCTCTTTGAAGGTATGCGTAGCTCTATATTTTCAAATTCGGGGACGAATTTCTTTTAAAGGGGGGAGATTGTAACACCTTAGGATGTGTTTAGTGGCTAATTATATTTAAATAAAGGGTTTTTAATAAAAAGTTTACTAAATTGAGTTTCAAATATTTTTCCAAATTTAATAAATATTTTTCTAGAATTTTCCTAGGCTTGCACACACATGTGCATGTAAACTAGGGTTTAAAATGAGGTTATACCATGATTAGCAACCATGGTGGGTTTAATAATGGGGATTAAGTCTTTTGGATTTTAATTAAGTCTATTTAGTTAATTGATGGTTGTTTTAATTTGAATTTTGTTTTGGGGTGTTGACTTGAGAGAATGAGAGAGAGAGAGAGAGAGAATGCATCATGGCAAAGCCCATGCTTGCATTTAATGATGAGAGAGAAAGGAGGGGTTGACATTGGGAGTTATCATTTTCCTCTCATTCTTGTGCTCATTTCTCTCAATCTCTCACTCTCACACTCACACACCCACAAGCACAGCAGCAGCAGAAGCAAGCACAGCAGCAGCAGCAAGCAGTGAGCAGCAACAGCAACAGTGAGCAGCAGCAGCAGCAACAACTTTAGCTGCAGCTCCTTCCCTCTACTCCTTCCTCCAGCTCCCTAGGGTCGAGTGTGGGGTATACTTCTTGAACTTACCCCCTAGTTTGCTTAGTTAGTGTATCTTAGCTTCGATTAGTGATTAATGGTGCGTTTTAGTGCGATATGTGGTAATTAGTGGGAACTTTGATCAAGTGAAGTATGTATTGGTTTAAGTAAGTTGATGGAGTGTTGTTAGGGCCATGTTAACCTAGTTTAGCCCACAATTGCACTAAAATACCACCAGATTGCTATTTGATGCAAATTCATCGTTTTTGAACAAATTTTAGCTTTCTGCAAACTGCTATCGACCAAGTGAGTTCAGAATAAAATTGTGATGACTGCAGTATAGTTGTTAGGTGCTGATCCCTCAGGTAGAATACGACCCCCAGATTTGGCCACCGAAAAATTGATTCTGGCCGCAATTTGCGGCCAGATGGTGGGGACTTGGGTTTGGGTTTGGCTCTCTAGGTGTCTGCTGCTATCCTTAGACTCATGGCATGTGCAATTTTATTTAATTATTGCTGTAGAAAAATCTGGAGCTAAATACCTGTTTCTCGTATTTTTAAACCTTCGCGACACGCGTGATACGTGTGTGGGTTTGGGGTTTCTGCGTATCGTGACGCGTCGGGGTAGTTTCAGGCGCGTAATCACACGTTTTAGCATATCGCGCACACGCGCGCTTGGTTTGCGATGCCGGTTTCTAGTTTGACCTTAATATCGCGTTTTTGTGGACTTGAGCTTATGTGTATATTGTGTAATTCTAGGTTCGCAGGCGAGTGAGACGGACGCTGCGAAGAAGGGGAAGCAAGTCGTTGGCTACACTTAACGCGAGACTTCGATGAGTAGATTTAACATCTACGGGGATATCGCCCGCATGGCGTTCTACGTCAGGGCTGATAGGACCTTATAGCTACATTTCCATATATTGACTGTTCATGGCTACTAATTAGTGCATACCGCATTCCCTGCTATATGTATATATAAACTAGAATTGATAGAACACCGCACCATTACTAACGGTTCATGTTGCACGAGCACTATCCTGCATGTTACACACATGCCGTTAGTAATTGCCATGACACTCACACTGTAGAATTTCCATGATCATTATGTTGTAGCTCATCTTTTATGTGACTTGACATGATATTCATACTTGATGCATATATCACATCGCATTGACTTGTATATTGGTTTGGATTACATGTAATTTCTGGATTTGGGAACCGTGGCTATTTCAAAGAAAATATGTAATCATTTAAAAACCCGGTTTCCCTTGATATGATATTTCAATGCGTCCACCATGTGTTTTCTCGGTGCTAGAGCGATATATAAGAAAGAGGGCTGACCCGAACTGACGGATGCCCGATATATTAGAGAGAGGGCTAACCCGGACTGACGGATGCCCGATATGTGTGAGAGAGAGGGCTGACCCGGACTGACGGATGTCCAATATATTAGAGAGAGGGCTGACCCGGACTGACGGATGCCCGATATATTAGAGAGAGGGCTGACCCGGACTGACGGATGCCCGATATAGGAGGTTTTGCGTGTCGATGCTAGACACGAGTATTTATGATATTTGGGTGCCGATGTTGGGCACTCGTGATTCTCGGTGATGTACAGGATTTGAGGGCCGATTGAAGTGACGGCGTCTGGGTTGTTGGGATTTGGGTGCATTGGTGGGTACCGATCATCTTTCCACGTTGACATTCCGTATAGATGTTATTTCATCCCATGCTCAGCATTTATTATTTTGCATCTCATCCTGTAGTTACTTTACTTGACAGAGCACTTGCACGATTATGCACATACTGCTTATTGCATATAGATTTATCTGCTGGAATGTGATAGAGTAGCGCAGCACGTGCATGCTCGCGATTACCTTTATATGTTATCTACTACTCACGAGTTGGCAACTCACCCCCGTTGCGCCACAGTGCTTGTAGGTTGCCCTTTGGAGTAGTCGCGGCGGCTGTTTACCGCATCTTTTGACACAGATAACATTACTGAGGCGTGTTAGCCCTTTTGCTATTAGGTGGGTTTTGTACGGTATCTGTTTACTTTTTAGTTGTATATTGATGTATCTAGTATTCTCCATCTACCTTCATGTATTGACTTAGAAACAGTTGTGAGGATGATGTATGTTATTTTTGTATTCTAGTGTCGAGCTTGTGGGAGCCGACTGTTTATATACACAGTTTATTATTCTGTGATGTTTGCTTATTGCTCATTCTTCGCTACGGCGTCGTATATCACTCTTGTGGTGATGGTTTCCGCCGTTGGGCGTGAGTGCTCCCGTTTGGGGATGCTTGTTTCATTATATCTCATTTTCACCTATATCCTGTTTTATACCCGATTTCGGGGTTACTTTTACAAAGGAAATGCTGCCAAAATTATTTAAATGATAACGTAACTTTAAAAGAACTTATTGAACTATTTAAGGTTTTCTAAATGTCTTAATTAAATGTTTTCAACACTCGCTACTTTTAAATGGTTTTGATTTCTGTGTTCGGCTTACTTAGCCGCGTTACGCCTGTAGACGTTGCGTGGTTAAGTGCCAGTCACGAGTCGAAACATTCGGGTTGTGACAGTGGAACATTGTCTTGAGGTTTTTATGGACGATTTTTCAGTCTTTGGGGATACATTTGATGAGTGTTTACACCACTTGGAGTTAGTACTCTAAAGGTCCAAAGAAAAAAATTTAGCACTCAATTGGGAGAAATGCACTTTATGGTCAAGCAAGGTATTGTGCTAGGCCACATTATTTCACGCAAAGGCATTGAGGTAGATAAATCTAAAATATATATAATCTCTAATCTACACCCTCCCAAAACCGTTAAGGACATTAGGTCATTCCTTAGGCATGCGGGATTTAATAGACGCTTTATTAAGGACTTTAGTTAGATTGCTAGACCCTTGACTTCACTTCTAACCAAGAATACACCTTTTGAATATGGTTCCGATTGCCTCAAATCATTCGAGCAATTGAAGAAGGAGCTTACATCCGCTCCTATTATTCACGCTCCTAATTAGAGTGAGCTTTTTGAGATTATGTGTGATGCATTAGATTTTGCAATTAGAGCTGTCTTAGGACAACAAATTAACAAGATGCCATATGTCATCCATTATACGAGTAGGACCCTAAATGATGCACAGTTAAACTATTCTACTACCGAAAAAGAATTTTTAGCTGTTGTATATGCACTTAAAAAGTTTAGGTCCTATATTATCGGTTCACACATTATGATCTACACGAATCATTCGGCTATTAGACATCTTATTTCTAAGAAAGATACTAAAGCCCGATTGCTTAGATTGATCCTTTTATTGCAAGAGTTTGACCTTCAAATAAAAGACAGAAAGGGATCCAAAAATGTTGCAGCCGATCACTTATCACGTCTACCACTTGCACCTACACAAGAACTTCCTATAAATGACCATTTTCCCGACGAACAGTTATACACAGCTGCTAGCGAACCATAGTTCGTGGATATAGTTAACTTTCTCGTCACGGAAATGACACCGCCCGATTGGTCTAAACAAGATCGATATAAGTTTCACTCCCAAGTAAAATATTTCTTTTGGGATGTTCCGTATTTGTTTAAACGGTGCAATGTCCAAATTATTCGGCGGTGTGTACCTAATGATGAAATTAGGAGTGTTCTTTCATTTTGTCATGATCATGCAAGTAGGGGCCATTTTGGGGCTAAAACGACGGCGGAAAAAGTTTTACAAAGTGGGTTTTATTGGCCCACGTTATTTAAAAATGCATATGAATTTTGTAAAACTTGTAAATGCTATCAACACTTAGGTAAAATCACTAGGCGGAACATGATACCTCTCAATTCTATTCTTATAGTTAAGATCTTTGATGTATGGGGCATCGATTTCATGGGGCCATTCCCAAATTCATTTGGGAACGTTTATATTTTAGTAGCAGTTGATTGCGTATCGAAATGGGTGGAAGCAAGGGCATGCAAAACCAATGAAAACAAGGTTGTTGTCAAGTTTTTGAAAAATAATATAATTTCTCAGTTTGGAATTCCACGCTCCATTAATAGTGATAATGGGACCCATTTTTGTAACCAATCTTTCGAATATCTTATGAGAAAATATTCGATTCACCACAAGTTATCAACCCCATATCATCTACAAACTAGTTGATAAGTTGAGACATCAAATAGACAAATTAAACAAATGTTGGAAAAGACAATTAATAAGAACCCCAAGGATTGGTCGCTTAAGCTTGTTGACGCATTATGGGCTTACCGAACCGCATACAAAACATTTCCACTTACCAGTGGAGTTAGAACACAGCGCTATGTGGGCTAAAACAGTTAATTATGGATATTGAAGAAGACGGTAAATATAGAAAGCTCCAACTAAATGAATTAGAAGAAATTAGGAACGATGCTTATGACAATGCCAAGATTTTTAAAGAAAATACGAAAAATTTCCATGATAAAAACATTTTACGAAAAGATTTTCAAATGGGCCAAAAATTTTTACTATATAATTTGCGATTGCATCTATTTTATGGAAAATTAAAATCGCGATGGACCGAGCCATTTATTGTCAAAAACATTTTTTCACATGGGGCTATCGAGATTGAAAATCCTAAAAATAGTAAGGTGTTCAAAGTTAATAGTCAAAGATTGAAACCGTTTTTAGAATTTTCTGTGGATAATGAGGCAGAGCTCATGGATCGCCATGAGCCGGAATACACATGAAAATATTTTAAATCCCCACATTTGTAACATATGTACATCATTGGTTTATTAGTTTTTTTTAGGGAAGAGTCGCGGTAGACAGCGAGGGCACTGTCAAGTTCAAGTGGGGGGGGTTGTACATAGTTTTAGTTTTCAAAATAAAAAATAAAAAAATTTAGAAAATTAGAAAATTTTGAAAATAGAAATGAAAAAATGAAAAATGTATATAAAAGAGAGAAAAAGATTTTAAGAAAAATAAATTGTTAAACGGATCTAGTAATAAGTTGTCATGAGTCCGTTCCCAAAAGGCTAGCATCATGAAGGAGTTACTAGGTTTGAGAAGATATAAGTGGAGCCTATTTTTGAGTCCAAACATTTGAACGTTGATACTCTATTATATGTGCATACACAAATCTTGAAGGTTGGGATAGTAGAAGAGACCTGTCATGCTCTTGTCTGTAATATCCTAGTACGAAAAAAATTAATATAAAAAATGAACACTGTCTTGCAATTATCAAGGTAGCATAAAAAATTCAGCGAGGATGCTTCATCACGCAGTGACTTGGACCAACTGGTTTGAGATCATTTGGTGTGCCTTAGGTGTTATAAGATTAGAATACTGCTATTACGCCCAATAAGTGATCACATTCGGTAATCGGTTGGTTAGTGTCTCACGAAGCACTAACAGCCACATGAAAAATGTGAGAACAAATCCATCAATTTTGATCCGCTGATTAAAAAATGATAGGGAGCGAAGGGCAAGAGTATGGGAGCTTGAACTGAATTCTCCGAGAGTAGGGATTATTTTTCACACACGTAGGGGTATATGATCATGTTTGGAATCAAAATAGCTAGGAAAGATTGGAAAAATGATAAGGAAGTAATTTTCGGTATAGATCAAAGTCTATTAAGGCATGGTTCATGGCGACTGAAAATCTAGTGAGGTTTGAACTCTTGTTTTTCGTATTTTTCTTATCTATTCCTATTTTTGTATATAGTTTTCATTTTCTTATTTTTATTTCTTTTATTTTCTTAAATAGGAGTAGGAGTAGGATTTAGTTAGATAGTGTTTGGTTTAGTTTAGAGTTTAAAACCCTAAATCTGCTTGAGAACTAGCAAAAGATAAGTGTGGGGGTATTTGATAGGTGTAATTTATTGCATATTTTTCTAACTCATTTATCATGTTATTGTCATATTTTATGCTTGTCCAGGTATCTTTTATGAATTATTACAGATAACAGGGCTTGGATGCAAAAGACGGAAAATTGTGCTAAAACGAGAATTACGTGCGTATAATGGAGAATTAAGGGAATTATCCAGAAAATCAAAAGGATGATTTGCAAATTTAGGAATATCATTACAAATCAGCAAAGGTTGCAACAAATAAAGGCAATTCATTTATCACAACAACAAATCAGATGGAGAGACCAAATCAAATCAAAAGTAACAAATAAATCTCTCTAATTATATACCAAATTTGGGAACAATTCAGAGATCCATACAACTATAGAAATACAGAGAGATATTCAAGATTTTATAAGCTCAAAAATCATCTAAATTGAAGATAAAACCACAGAAAAAATCTGGAGCCATGACGCCAAGAAACCACGGCGGATCAGCCGTCGATTTTGGGCCGTTCGATGAGATTTTTTATGGGCTCGATCATGTCTTTCCACATAGATTAATATGAGATGTAGGGTTTCGTCTTTTGAAGATTCTAAAAGCACGCAATAGTATCCAACAGAGCAATTAAATTAGATTATCATAGTTGTTAGCAAGTAGATTTTTTGTATCTTTTATTACTTATTCTCCAATCTTCCTTAGCCCTCTATAAGCACTTGTATAGCCTCAGGGTTTCATATCTCTCTCATTGCTTTCAGCCTAGGGTTTTCTAGAGGGAGATCAATCGCATATGTAAGTATTTCATTATCAATCAAACTTCTTTTATCTTTAATTATGATGAGTACTTAATTTAATTCTAGGATTTGTGTTGTTTAATTCTAGTGGTTGGATGTTTTCAAATTCTTCTTTCCTTATGCTTAATTTGTGAGTTCTTTTGATTTAATTCCCTTCTTTTTATGTTTTCATCATATAAACTAGATCATATAGGGATAATGGACAATTTGAATTAAAACTAGGGATCGATGATACACCTAAAATCAAATGAGGATAATGAAGGTTCAACAAATTAGAAACCTAATTAGGGATGGTAAGAAAGGATTAAATCAAAATAAATTCCACCTCGGTAGTTAAATGGTTCTAGGTTAAATAAATAACATGATAGTATAGCTTGACCACTTAATACTGTTAATCGAAGATTAAACCTAGGGAACTTTTAATTAACTAGAAACATAGATGTTTAATATAGTTTCTAAATGATATTTTGTAATTGATAGGTTATTTCTAATCTAATTAATATAATCTATGCTTTTATTTGAATTAATAGAAAACATATTAAATATAGATCTAGAAAAGAAGTAGTTTCTTTTAAACCAACCATAGAAGATAAAACAATACAAAACCCTAGAACTTTTCCTCTCTCGTGAAAACCAATTTTTATTTTATTTTGCATTTAAATTTTTAGATTTTAAAAACAACTCAACTTTAATTTAGTTTAAAAGTAGTTAACACACATCTCTGTGGAAACGATTCTCAAGTACAGCTGTGATAAGCTGTATACTTGCAGTTAAATTTGGAGACTAATAAAATACCAATCAAAACTAGACGAGCGGAAGTATCAAGATTCTTTGATATGAACAAGAAGGTGAATACTTAAGCTTGAAATTCCATGGTTGTCTAAAAGAGAATTTGATTCTCTCTCATCTTACTCCTCCGCATAAACCATTGCAGTACGGAGTATCGGATATGAGGAATCGCACCCTATAGGATATGGTGCGCTCTATGATGAGTATTGCTGAGTGCCTCTTTCATTTTGAGGGTTTGCACTGGAAACAGCTGCATACTTATTGAATAAGGTTCCGTCTAAATCAGTTCCTATGATTCTATATAAGATATAGAATGGAAGGAAACCATGTCTTAAGGTTGTTAAGATATGTGGTTGTTTGACTTAGGTTGAAAGTAGAATTCGGGCAAGCTCAAGGCGCGTTTCAGTAATATAAAGTTTGTGGGTTATCCCAAGCATTCACAAGGGTTTAACTTCTACCATGTTAAGGATCAAAAGTTGTTTTGTTCTCGACATGCTACCTTTTTTAGAAAAGGGATTCCTTACAAAACAAATTAGTGGGAGTATGGTAGAACTGGAAGTGATTCCAGAACCATAAACGGTTACTGAAAATTTAGTAGAACCTGTAAATTCATTTATACTCGACAAAGCTTAGCCACTCCACAGAACTAGTAGGCGACCTTAGCTACCTAAAAGATACTACGGTTTCGTCGTAGACGGTGACAGGGAGGCTTGCATCATAATTGATGATGACCCTACTAGTTATTAGCAGACCATAGGGAGTAGTGACTTCCGAGAGATGGCTGGATGCCATGAAATCCGAGTTGGACTCCATTCACTCCAACAAAGTATGGACCTTGTTGGATGCTCCTGAAGGGGGGAAACCCATTAGAAGCAAGTAGATCTTTCAAAATAAAATCGATATATATGGAAAGATAGTAACCTAATAAAGCAAAGACTTGCAGCAAAAGGTTTTCATCAAAGACCTGGTATGGATTGTAATGAAAACATTTCTCAAGTGTCTATGCTGAAGATCATTCGGATACAACTTGCCATTGCTGCATTTCATGACCATGAGATGTGGCAGGTGGATATCAATAACATTTTTATAAATGGATATTTAGAAGTGAGCGTGTGTATAGCTCTGCCAGAGAGCTTTGTAGTCAGTGGGAGCAGCGGAAAGGTATGCAAGTAGCTTAAGTCAATTTATGGACTAAAGCAGACATCGCGGAGTTGGATCATTTGTTTTGATGTGACAGTCAAAAAGTTTGACTTCATCAAAATTATATATGAACCAAGCATTTGTAAGAAGGTTGTAGGGAGTGCTGTCACATTTCTCATATTATATGTGGATGACACCCTCCTGATAGGAAATGATGTTCCTATGCTACAATCGGTCAAAATTTTCTAGTCACAAAAGTTCTCTGGCGAAACATTGGATAGCGGTGAAGAACATTCTCAAGTACTTGAGAAGTACTAAAGAGATGTGAAATAATCGCAGAGGGGGTGGATAGGATTATACTAACAATATCCACAAAAATTCAACAAACAAGTAATGTGTAAGTAATAAAATTGAGAGAAAGAAAGAGAAGCAATCTCAAACACAAGCGTTTAGTGTGGTTCAGAAGATCCCCTAGTCCTCTTTCTTTAGGCGTATGAGCCTGTTCAACTAACACGTCTCTGATGAGACTCTCACGTTGCGCACTCGCAACTACAACCACATCTCTCCACACATAAAAGACACTCTTCAACAAACCTCTCCTCTCCTACAAGAATCCTTTTGCACCCAAGAGATTCCACACAAAGAAGGAAGAAGTACAAGATTACAATCCCAGATACTCTCTCAAGAATTTACAATCAAAGATCTAGAATACTTCAAACGAATATTAGATTTGCAATAAAAGCTCAAGTGTTTTTCTTTTCTTTTGGTGGGTGAAGATGAACTCAAGAAATGGATACTATTTTTCAGAATAGTTGAGATGCAATGACTGTACAAGCAAAGCCCTTAAATACCCCACACCAAAACATAACACACATACATACGCATTTAATGCGGCTTGAGCTAAAGCACAGACATCTGAAGGCCAAGTCGACGGACGTTTGAAGGCAAAATAAAACTAGCTGTTATAGCATTTAATGCACGGTAATGGTCATACTTTCCAAACATTTATTGCTTCAGAAGTTAGTCATGTAAAGCTTCAGACGTTTACTATAACTTTCAAAGAAAGCAACTTTTAAAACGGTACAGTAAATAGACGTCTAAAAAAGAAATATACTAACGTCCGAAGAAGAAAACATTTTCATGGAAAATATGCTTCAGACATTTGTTTTGTAAAGCGTCAGACGTTCGCCAATCTTTTCAAAAAATGTAAAATTTAAGCTCAAAATGGCAACTGACGTCTGAAGGGTAAAAAGACTGACGTCTGAAGAAGAAAACAATTTTCATCCAGTAACTCTGGCCTAAACGTCTGATATAAGAACATGCGTTTTCAGTAGTGTCCAGACGTTTGTTCTAGTATACCTTCAGACGTTTGTTCTGAAGTGAAAAACAAATATTTGAACTGTGCATGTTTTGTAATAGTGTACTGACTTCTGAAGAAGAATATGACCGACGTCTGAAAAAAGAATGCACAGAAAACTTTGAACTTTGATTTTGAAAAACGTTTTGAACAAAATCCTTTGCAAAGTTTTGGCCAGTAGTTTCATGCATGCAATATAGTGTGTGCTTAAGCTTTTTGTTTGCTAATCTCATAAACCAAGAAATACTTACATTGGTTTCCTAGAGATTACAATGTAGCTCAAACTCTTGAATTCTTCGATTTCTTGAATTTCTTCAAATCTTTAAACTTGGACTTTGACTCCTTTAGCCTTTTGAAGCATGTATTTGATTTTTGAGGAGCTCTACTGCAATAACCTCCAACCTCCAATAGATTTTCCATTTAAGTTTATTTTCCTGCATCCCCTATCCTCCATCATAAGCTTGTATCGTGAGAATATCCTGAAAAACCAATCTCAAGCATGACCAAGTTTATATACAGTGTTATAAGATATGCAATAATAAATATTTCTATCTATCCATTAATATTATACAATATCATCAAAAATAAATAATCGGATTACGAAAATCCATAAGCCAACAAGATGCTCTTGGGGTATGGTAATAGTAGCTTCCAAATGGAGGCGGTTACCTATTCCAGCTTCTCAGGTGACATAGATGACAGAAAGTATGTCATGGGTTATGTGTTTACCCTCTATTGAGGAGCAGTATATTGGAAGAGTTCCAAGCAGGATATTGTGGCAGACATGGCGATGGAAGCTGAGTATGACTCTGCCGAATGATGCAGCCTGAGAAGCTGTTTGGATAGATAAGTTCATTTCTGAACTTGGTCCCATCAGATATCCAGACAAATTCTAAGGCGGGTATCGCTTGATTTAGGAGATATTTGATCTCTACAAGATTAAGATAAAGAGAGAAGAAATTAGAGACATTGTAGCGGATCCACTCACTTAGGCTGTTTCTCAGATACAGTTTGTGAAACTGTTGTTAGAGGAGTTGGGTATGTATACTGTAATAATTGGCATTGAGTGCAAGTGGGAGATTGTTGGATATAGGGGCCCTTAAGACAATTATTGTAATTGTACATGGACCTATATGAATAGAACATTCTTGCATGAGATGATAGTATGCTATCCGGTTTGCTTTATCATTCATGTGTATATGTTTTACTTGTTATTATGTATCGCTAATACATGTTGATAAATCCTTTAGGATCTTTGCTTGACTACCAAGATTATAATATGATCATAGTACCGGGGCTCGCGTAGTTGATAATCACATTCTTAAATGTTCGTAGTCGTGGAAGTATCGAGACATGGCATCGGTGATCCAGTGTAGACTAGTGTATACGTTTCTTGACCCCGGCCGGGGCAATGGCCGGTCCCACAGTCATTCGTGTTTGACACCGAAGACTGTATACAGATTCTCATTAGAGAATGAGTACACTGAACCGACTAGCCGAGAACTCCTAAATGGTGTTATATCTATTATCAGATAGCAGCTCATAGCAGCTCTCTGGTGATAATGGTATAGGGTAGTCTTTTGACATGAGATCGTCATAGTGTCTTGTGTGTGTTCCCACTATACTTTGACTTCTACCTAACCACGGCTTTAAATAGCTATGCATACAGGTTTTAGTTGGGTATAGTTCCGAAGCACATAGAGACAGTTGTTGGATATAGGTGCCCTCAAGGCAATTATTATAATTGAAGGAGGACCTATACAAGAGAACAGTTTTACTCGAGATGATAGTATGCTATCTGGTTTGTCTTTATCTATCATGTGAACAAGTTTTACTAGTTATCACATATCGCAAATTCATGAGATAGCCCTTAGGATTTTGCTTGACTACCAGGACGATAATGCATATCATACTAGTGGGGCATGGGTAGTCGATAAGCACATCCTTAAAGGTCCCTAGTCGTTGGAGTATTGAGACGGGGTATCGGTACTCCAGTTTAGACTAGTGTATACGTTTCCTGACTTGATTGGAGGATGATAGTTGATCTCATAGCTATTAGTGTTTGACACCGAGGATTGTATACAGGTGCTCATTGGATGAGTTACACTAGACGAACTCACCGAGAACTCTTAGTTGGTAATATACCAATGTCAGATAGCAATTCTCTGGTGACATGAGTACAGGGTAGTCCCTAGGACCTGAGATCGCCACAGTGTCTCATGTGTGTTCCCACTATACTTAGATTTCTACTATACCACGGCTCAAAGGAGTCGTATAAATAGGTTTTTGTTGGGTATAGTCCCGAAGCACATGGAGGCAGTGAGCGGTCGGGGGGATTCGTTTCTCCTGATATAGGGAGTTGATGTCGCGCTGTGCAGGACATGACCGCAACCACAAGTCGGTAGCCACCGCAGTGGAGATAAACTGATAAGCGTTATCAGTTGTATCTCCGGTTGGTTATGAGTCCTCTATTGCACGACTTATCGAGTTATTGAGGTCTGACAGATTTCAAACCGTAGACCCGATATGCGATACTCATAGACGAAGAGACCGGACTGTACGATGACTGTCACTTATAGATTTTGTAGGGTCTAGATGAGTTTGCTCATCGACCTGCTTTTATTTTGATCATACATGGGTAGCCGTTACGTACAGCTAGTGACACTGACGTGCTTGTGGGTTACCCTATCAGGGGATTGGATCCTAAGAGGTTTCGGATTCAATCGAATATGATCCTATATAACTTACTGTCAGCGTATTGACAGGTCTTTAGAGTCCCACAACGAATGTACCTGCCTAGGCAAAATGTTGATGTGACGTGTATATAGGATACGTGCGAGAGTTCGATTAAATGTTTGATTTAATCGAATGTTTGAAAAATACTAGCCGGTTTAAAAACCGGAATATTAAGTCAAGTGTTGACTTAACCGTATTTTGATATGATTTCTAGTATTGTGTATTGTATACACACATTCTCTCTGTATATTATATTAGTATGTGATACTGATATATTATTGCGTATAAGATACGTGTAATGAAAATGTATTTGATACATATTTTCTTCTCTTTATTAATATGTATTTATATATATATAGTAAAGAGAAATGATTTATGTTAAGAATAAATATAAAGAGAAATGAAAAGAAATGAAATGAAATGAAATGATAAGAAGAATGGACTTCTTCTTCTATCTTCTTTTCTTTGTTTTATTCATTCTTCTCTTCTATTCTTCCTTTTTCTTTTTATGTTAATTCTTTAACATATTTTTCCATGGCTCATCTTCTTCCTCCTCTCTACAAAAATGATGGAGGTTAGAAATGAGGTTAGAATTCTAAAAGAGAGTGTTTTTCTTGATCACATCACCTCACACATTAATCTAGCTAGTTCAATGTGTGAGTTTCTTCACTTGAGAAGTGAAAATGGAGTTTCGGATGGCCACTCTTCACCGCGGATCATCTAAGGCAAGGCGGTCGGCTAGTAGACTCTCCGTAGATTGCGAAGTCTAGCTTGAGTCTTCCGATGGCGACACGCTACAAAGGTTGTAACACACTAAACTTATTCTCTTTTCTTTTTCCTATTGCAAGTATTTGATGATCTTGGTTACGTTTTGGTTCTATGTTTGAAAAAGTATTGTTTTCTATTTCCGCTACAGTCCGTGAATGTCATGACCCTAGAACTGAAACCCTATAGTGGTATCAGAGCCATATCAAATTTATTTGCAATAGTTTGTGACCGATTGCGTTTCCGAAACCGATATCCAAACCGATTCTAAAACTGTTTTTCACTTGGTGTTAAATCGATTCATTTCAGAGTTTTTTTCTCATTCTCGAGGACGTTTGAGGGTCTAGATGGATAGGAATTGATTATGTAGGGGTTAGGGAAGGTCACCCCTACCCGGGAGCATGACGAAGTGCTCCCGGGAAGGGGTGGGGGCCGAGAGCACCCCAAAAGGTTCTCTGGTCTGTACACCCCCCAGACCCCCTCCCCAAAGTTAATTTAGTATCCTCCCAGGTCTCTTTTTGATGATCGGGCAAAGTTTCAAGTCAATCGGACTTCGTTTGTTGCCGAAATGAATTGATTTTGGAGTTGGATGCAAAATTAAATTTCAGTTTTTTCAAAATTTCATTTTGCGAATCCGTTGGTTTTTGAAATGGTCGGCCATAGGTTTTGTATTGACGTTATTAAAGCGTTTAATCAAGTTAACATGATGTAACATACTTTTTGATATGTGATGGGCAACGTCGACGAATTGATAAGTGATCAATTCGACAGGGTTGCTTTAGTGCGTTTGAGTTATTTTATGAGCTTGATATATGTTGATATTTTGTATTGTTGGAATATATTGGATTGTCGCGAAATGAATAGTCCCATGCGGAATTGTGATGTGATAAGTTTCATATTCTTTTCATATCAAGCCTATGAGTATTCTTCAGTTTGGAACAAGCTCTAACTTGTGGCCGCCATTTCCGCTAAATGTATATTCTTTTTCAGGAAGTAGCGATTCACATGTAGCCGTAGTTACCAGCTTGATGTATTATTATTGTCAGGACACAATCAGGTTACGATCGTTGTCGCTGTCGTATTAATACAAGTTTAGGATTACCCCGCGAAGAAGCGCACGGGCAGCCGAGTTCTAGATTGCAGCGGTTGGCCATCTCAAGGAGTTGAGATCGGGTCACTTGAGTCTAAAATTGGCAGGTTGCTTGCCGTGCTTATAGGGGGTATAGAACAGACCCGTAGAGGAGTGCTCAAGTCACCGGATTCGAGAAAGTGTCGGGTGGCCCCCTCAGGATGATGATGTTGGGTTGCTTCGTTTCTTGGGTTTCCTGGTAGCTTGCCGCACTCGTAGGGGTCTGCTTTTGGCTACACACGGGCTATTCACGCAACCGGGAAATGTCACGTTTCGTTTGATAGCTCAAACGAAACGCGGGATTCCTAAGTAATCCGACCATTCCATCTCTGCATTTTTCATTACTTGTTTGTGATGTGATTACCTGCCTGTGATGATATTTATCGCTTGCCTGTAATATTTATTATCTACCTGCGATGATATATATAGTGATATATATGATATATAAATAAATGCTATATAAGTTTTGCATCCGCGCTAGCTTTGCCCCCTCCCTGCCGTAAGTTAAGTAACCTTACGATGGAGACCCGAGGCCCCGTGGCGAATGCGGATGGCATATACGTGCATTCTATTTTCTTTTCATACTTTTCTATGATTGTATGAGAAGATGCTAGGTAACGTGATTATCTATTTGATGGGATTGTATTGATTCGGATTAATGCAAAGATAATAAACCTAAAACACATTGTAGAAACCAAATCATAGGTACTTGTGTTATAGTCGATTCTTTTACTTTGCATCAAGGTATTCAATTAGGAATATCCTGCATCTTATTCGATGAGGAAAGAGCCTAGATCCTTTCACAGGGAGTGACCTCTTTGGCAAAAGATTGTGTTATTATAAATTTGCAAATTGAATAGCCGTATCTTATTGCTTTGCACAGAGATATTCAGTTAGGAATATCCTGCACCTCATTCGCTAAAGTAAGAGCCATGATCTGTTCACGGGGAATCCGCACTAAAGCAATAGTCTACGTAACTATAAATATGCAAAACCACTCGGTTCCTACGATGAGATCCGGTTCATTACGTTAAAGGTTTTCTCCAAAATCAGTCGTAGCCCTCTATCATTTCAGAAAGTAGAGTACTTAGTAATCGTGCAGCGTTTGTTGACCTTCGTCAAGGCGTAGTGTACGGTAGCTAAGTGATATCTTCCTGTTAATATGTGATGTGATTAGTCGGTACAATCGCACGACTTTGTTGGCCTTCGTCAAGGGCCTGTGTGGGTGGGTTTGAGTTAATCACGAAATGACAGGTAGAACTTGACTAGCGTCCTATGGTTTGTTGGCCTTCGTCAAAGTCATAGGTCGTTAGGGGTAAAAACCGATATCAGGAGTTTCAAGTGTTAAAACTTGCAATGAGATTGTATACCTTCTATGGAGTGGGGTGACTTGTTGTCCTTCATCAAGGTTACCACGCCATAATAATTTGAATCTTGATTCCTACTGTGAATAATTGTTGCTCCCGGGAGATTTTCAGATGACCCCGGCTAATTCTTCTTATAGGATTTGAAGGAGGATTCGATGGAACAGTGGGAGCCATCCTAATCAGATAAATATATCAATCTAATCTTGATAGAGTGCACGACAAGTGTTTCTTTTCTCTCTCTGGCAGCGACCTAAGGCTAACCTTAAACTAAAAAATTCGTAAACCAAGTTAACCGAACCTTTTTACAATCATCGGCTTTGGAATGTCATGATTGCCCTATTTTTACGACATAGTTGCATATATCCTTACCCCTCCCACTTCCCCTTTTGCTTTCTTCAGAACACTCTGTATCCGATATAGAGATCCATAATTGCTTGGAAGGCCATCGTATAGTTACATATGAACTCCTTGAAAGTGTTTCGGTTGAGGATGGCCACTAGTTCTGGAGAAAATAAATTGTATATGATACAATTCATTTGTCTCTTTTCTCCACCTTATCTCAAGTTTGAAAGCTCCTTAAATAAGGAGAATATATCGGTTATACTTGTTGGATAGTCTTCTTCCAATCTCGATACTGGAGCTGAAAAGAAGGGTAAGAAGAAAACCAACGAGCATAAGTCCGGTATACACAATTCAAGAAAGAGAGACAACCAAAAGAGGTCAAAGTGAGCGGAATGGAAAATGCAATTACTGTTATGACCCTGGGCGGTGAAAAAGGCATGAATTGGAATACCCGGCCATCCGTTGAAACATTTTGATATTTCATGTTTTCTATATGATTGTAATCGAAAACTGTTTTCCAATAAATTTTGACTCCTAGGTATATAGATACCGGATTAACATTCCACATTTATAAGTTGTTACAGATACTGAGAAGGATTAGATTATTGAAAAGGTAATTTGATCCTCAATAATGGAGCAATTGTTGCTATTAGGGAAATCGCCTGGTGTTTCCTTTCGGTAAATTTTTGGTTTTGAATGTCTGTTATTATGCACCAACTTTTAAAGACCGATATATTCATCTCTTTATTTGATAAAGTGGGATATAAATTTTCAAAAATTATGTTATGAACATTTGCTTTTATTATTTGATGATTGGGTAAGACGCATTGAATAATGGGATATACATTCTTTACCAAAATACAGTTTTAAAATTACAACACACAGAAAATGGGTTAGTGAACTCATAAGACATTTACATAATGATGTATGTTGTCCAATGTCCGCAAAGACAAAAGGTTGGTACTCATACTTTGTTCCATTTTCCTATGAGTTCTCTGGTTTTAGACATACATTCTTGTTGAAATGCAAAGTCCAAAGATTTTGAGAAGTTCATAGGATATAAGAATAAAGTAGAGAACCAAACATTGGAAGTATCAAAAAAATTTCGAAGTGTTCAAAGATGTGGATACTTATGCTAGGTATTCCGTAGTTAAATAATCGAGAATTTGATTCTCTCTCAGATTGCCATCCACGGGTGTGCTCCATGATGAGTAATGATGAATCGCCTTTTTCAATTAGAAATAGATGCATATCAATTAATACTGGTTCCACCTAAATCAATGCCTCAAATTCTATATGTGATATAGAATGAGTTATCATCTTAAGATTGTTAAGATGTTGAGTTGTCCGGCCTAAGCTTAAAATCAGAATCCTGATAAACTCAAGGCACGTTTCAGTAATGGAATTTTGTGGGTTATCCCGAGCATTGACGAGGATTTAACATTCTACCATTTGTAAGATCAAAAGTTGTTTTGTTCTCGACACGCCACCTTTTTAGAAAAGGAATTTCTTGTAAAAGAAATTAGTCAGAGTATGGTAGAACGAGAAGTGATTCCAGAACCACAAACGGTTACTGAAGATTTAGTAGAACATGAAGATTCAATTGACCCTGACAAGCGTTAGCTACTCTGCAGATTTGGTAGGTGACCTTAGCCGCCTAAGAGGTACTATGGTTTCCTTGTTAACGGTGACAAGGAGACTTCCATCATATGATGATGACCCTACTAGTTATCAGCAGATCATAAGAAGTGGTGACTTCCGACTGATGTCTGGATGCCAAGTTATCCTAGTTGGACTCTATGCACTGCAACAAAGTGTAGATTTTGTTAAGTGCTCCTGAAGGGGTAAAACCCATTAGGAGCAAGTAGATCTTACAAGATCAGTGCAAATGGAAAGGTACTGACCTAATAAGGCTAGAGTTGTAGTAAAAAGTTTTCATCAAATACCCGATGTGGATTGTGATGAAACTATTACTTCAGTATCTGTGCTAAAGTCCATACAGATATAACTTGCCACTGCTGTTTTTCATGACTGTGATATCTAGCAGATAGATGACTATAACGTCTTTCTAAATTGGATTTAGAAGCGTACGTATATATGACTCTGCTAGAGGGTTATCTTAGTTAGTGGGAGAAGTGGTAAACGTGCAAATTGCTTATATCTATTTTTAGACTAAAGCAGGCATAGCGAAGAATGATCATCTGCTTTGATGATACGGTCAAAGCGTTTGATTTCATCAAAATGAAAGATTAACCTGGTATTTGTAAGAAAGTAGTAGGAAGTGTTGTCAGATTCCTCATAAGGTATGTGGATGACATACTCATGATAGGAAGTGATGTTTCTATGCTGCAAATCGGTAAACAATGGTGGTCACATGTGTTTCTTCATATAGGATATGGATATCAGTCCAATCCTGAAGAAACATAGGGTAGCAGTAAAGAACATTTGATGTTATTGATGTATGGTAATAGCAACCTCCTGAAGAAGGTGGTTACCAATTCTAGTTTCCCAGGTAAAATAGAAGACAGAGCATCTGTCTCTAGTTATACAGTTTTCCCTCTTTTGAAGAGCAGTATATTGGAAAGAGTTCCAAGTGGGATACTGAGGTAGTCGTGGCGCTAGATGCTGGTTATGAATCGGCAAAGGATACCGCCTTAGAATTTGCTGGATATAATTGTTCGTTTATGAACATGGTCCCATCGACTGTCCAGGTAAATACTAAGGCAGATATCGCTCAGTTCGGGAGATATTTGATCTCCGTGAAGTTGAGATTCAGGGAGAAACAAAGAGATGCACTATGCCGGGTCCACTCATTGAGGCTAGTTCTCGAACATAGTTTGCAAAACTATTAGTACAGAAATTGGGTATACGATACTGCAATAATTGACCTTAAGTGCAAGTTGGAGATATAGGTGCCCTCTAGGCAATTATTGTAATTGAAGGAGACCTATATAAAAGAATAATCTTACTCGATATGATAGTATATTATCTGGTTTGTCTTTATCTGTCATATGAACACGTTTTACTAGTTATCACGTATCGCTAATACATGAGATAAAACCTTTAGGATTTTGCTTGCCAGGACGATGATGCAGATCATACTGGTGGGGACTGGGTAGTCGATAAGCACATCTTTAAAGGTCCCTAGTCGTAAGTGTATCGAGACTGGGCATCAGTACTCCAGTTTAGAGTAGTGTATACGTTTCCTGATCCGGTTGGAGGGCGATAGCTGATCCCATATCTATTAGTGTTTGACACCGAGGATTGTATACATATGCTCATTAGATGAGTTACACTGGACGGACTTATCGAGAAATCCTAGTTGGTAATATACCAATGTCAGATAGCAGTTCTCTGGCGACATGAGTACAAGATAGTCCTTAGGACCTGAGATCGTCACAGTGTCTCATGTGTGTTCCCACTATACTTAGAATTCTATCTTACCATGGCTCAAAGGAGTCATGCAAACATGTTTTTGTTGGGTACAGTCCCAAAACACGTGGAGGCAGTGAGCGGTCGATGGGATTCGTCTCTCCCGGTATAAGGAGTTGATGTCGTGCTGTGCAGGACATGACCACAACCACAAGTCAGTGGCCACCGCAATGGAGATAAACTGATAAGTGTTATGTAACGTTTTGAAAATCGTTCAGGTGAAATTTCGAATAATCGGTAAAATAACAGGTGTTTTTCGTAAAAATTAATATATAAATATCTTTTAATATAAAATAAAATATACATATTCTAGCTAGTATTTGGTGTTTATTGAGTCACTTGTAAAATTTCTAGTTGACTGAAAATTTTTCCGAAATTAATTATTTTAATATTATTTTAAACCGTCACTAATACATTTATTTAGGGATAATTACAAATTGGAATGGGTTGATACAAGTTTTGTGCATCATGACACATTAAACTAACATGTAAAATATTATTTTTGAAATGAAAAGAAATTGTCATGACGGTTTTAGAAAATATCAAGGAAAAAGGCTTAAATAGTGAAATTAATGTAAAGGGAAATTGGGGTATAATAATTATCATTTTTCTTCCTCACCCACACCCTCTCTCCTCTCCCCTTAGGCTGCTGGCCGAGCCCCTTGGCTGCCCCAAGTCCCCACTTCTCTCACACAAAAAGAAAAGAGAATAGAAAAAGAAAAGAATAAAGAAATGAGAATGGTGTTGACTTGAGATATGGGTTCTTGACTTGGCCAATTACTTTCCCCACCTCACTCTCTCTCCTCACCCCCCAATTATTGGCCGAGCCCCTCCCCTTTCCAGCAGCCCCCCTATTTTTCTTCTCTCATTCTCATCAAAAAATTCATCTTTTTGCCTCAAAATCAAGCTAAAACCTCAATAATTCTTCAATCCAACTCTTACCCATTATTTTTTTGCCCTAGCTAACATGAATCATGGAGCAAGGAAGCAATTTGGAGGTCAAGTTCCATGTTTGATCTCATGCTTTGGAGGTATAATCCTAACCCAAGTGTTAATTTTTGATAAACTACTTTAAATTAGTTTAATTAACTAATTAAATGGTTCCAATTTCAAATTTGAAAATTCAAGATTAGGGTTGTGATCAAGTGAGAATTTTTATCAATTATTCATAGTTTTTATGGGTAGATTAACATGTTAATGGAATGCAAAACTTAATCAAGTTACTAGTTTGCTAATTTTTAATTTAAAATTGTGATACTTATGCTATTTTGCAAACTAGGTTTTTAGAAATTGATTAAATAATTGAGATTAAAATCTAATTAGGGTTTTCATGACATTATTAACATTATAAATTGTAGTTTAATACCTTAGATCATGCAAAACCTAGTTTAGTTATTGTTTTGTGCATTGTTACTTTGGAATTGTTAAAATCGGATAATTTTGCAAACTAGAATTTTGGGATTAATGGAAATTGATGAGATTAAATTTAAGTAATGGTTTGTATGATCTACTTATGATATTTAGTGAATATTATGGCCATTAGTTTTGTTAAAACATCAAGTTTCGAATTAAAACGGCTAATTGATGCTCACTAGGTTTCTTGTAATAAATCGATTTGATCAATTTATTGGTTTTGATGATTTGCACCCTATTCCTTATAACCTTTTTTGAGTTGTGAAACCACGAATGGTACGTTTTAGTTTTTCTCGATCATCGTGTTTGTATGCCGATGTCGAGATCTATTTGGTCCTTTTGCGAGAGCAAACCATAGGTTTTGGCCTATGTGAGAAACGTGTGTCGTTTTGGTTTTAAATCGGATTTTAATGCGGCACGATACGCTATGATATGTAGGTACCCTCCATGAGGACTTCGAGACGATAAGCAAGCGCGTGGCGACATCGACTCCGGCGAGCGAGGAGCAAGGTGAGTAGATATATATTTACGGGGAGAAGTCGGGTGGATGGCGTATAGCACCCCCTCAATGTCGTAAAAAATGATATGATGTGATATAGATATACTTAGATGTGTTGTTTAGAGATATGAATACTTAGCAAGAAAAGCTTTAGAAGATCATGGGTTAGTGTTAGCGAGAATTGAAGAAAGGACTTTAGTTGGTCATAGTCACGAAACCTAGAGTAAGGTCGTACACATACACATACACGCACGAGATATGGGTTTGGGTGTATATGTATATGTATATCGATAGATGTGGATGCGTGGGTATTTATATATATACATATACATATACACAGATGATTGAGAATAGTATATGGTATTTGGAGATGAGTCGATGAGTTTGAGCATGTGCCATGAGATCGGTGATGTGATTGGTTCGTATTAGGAGATACGACGTGATATTAGCGGATTGTTTGGGCGATGTGTATTTGCACACACGCATACATTTATGTTGATGATATTAGTATTGTACTAGACTTAGATCAGTACCCCCCTCCCGTTCACGATATGTGATGATAAGGATATCAGATGAGTAATGAGATAGATTGATAATTGACCCGTACCCCGATTTTGGGGGGTGCCATACGATAGATTTACCGTACGAGATATATTTATGATGTTAGATCCGCACTCTTGACTCGAGGATGTTATATATATATATATATATATATATATATATATATATATATATATTGTATCGTACGTGATACTATTGAGGCGAGATCACCGACTACTAGATATACATATAGATCGACTCAGACTTGGGTGGATTTCCTTACCCTTTTGACTGGGCTCGAGTCATACTTGTTTTCAAAAGTCGAGAATTATGAGTATTTTAGATACCAAACTGTATGCCTCGTATATTGGATAGGTATATTCTTCAGTGTTGCTGTTACTACATCACTTTCTGTATATTCATGATATTTCATCGCATTGCATGCTTGTACATGTGTTATCTGTAATTATTATGAAACCCTGCTGTCAGGACACCAGTACCTTTACCGATGATGCGTATGTTCTATGTATACCTGCTTGCTGGCTCACACACATCATCATCGGTAATTACCATGTCACGTACACTTTAGAGAATACTATTCATTGACATAGCTTGCTAGTTGATAGTTGCAATTTGTTATGGCTTACATATGCTAGTTTAACTATTGCATTTATTGCATAATATCAGATTCATTCATATATTCATTGGTCATGCAGTATTATGGAGATTTATGCCGGTATTCACTGTTTATTGATATCTTGATTTTTGGATTTCGGACTTTCATGAGATTTCTGGATTTGGGGGAAAACCGCAAGAATATATATAAACTTCTCTCTCCCTCTCTCTCATTTTAAAATGCAAGATGCGGTTTTCTCGTGATGTATGTGTCGTCCACCATGAGTTTCATGATTGCTGTTGGATTTCGAGACCCGATTCGATGAGGAGTAGGAACCGTTTCGGGTACATGGTGCGCCCGGTACGGTACCCCGGGGCGAGAGTGATTTCATAGAGGATGATGAGCCTGGCAGGGGCAGACTGCCTACCGGTGATTTTACCTGGCGCGTCGAATATCCGGAGGATACCGTTTGTGGTCGTGTGATTGATGATATGGGCCGATCCGGACTGACGGAGCCCGAGATATTGAGATACTGAGATATTGAGATTTGAGATATTGAGATACCGAGATATTGAGATACTGAGATTTATGTTTTGTGTCGATACTTGACACTGATTTCTCTGTTGATTTCATGATGTATTTTGTTTCCATTCGTCATGCATTCATACATCATATATCTGATATGTTGCTATCTGAGGCACTGACACGAGCATGTAGTATTACACTTACATAGATGGTCCAGGATATTATTTGAGGATATTATTTGATTTGACCTAGGATAGCGTCATGCATGCGATTTCTACTCGTAGATGTTTTCTACTCACGAGTTGGCAACTCACCCCCGTTGTGCCACAGTTCCTTGCAGGTTTTGCCGTACAGGTTTTGTTGCGGCTTTGCTGGCACACTGTTCTTTCCGGGTGATTGCTTTGGTAGGTGGGTTCTTTTGCATCAGGACCACCATTGTATATTTATTTCAGTTGTATCTAGTAAAACTCCATCAACCAGACTTGTATATTTGATAGAGATAGAAGACCGGTGTTTATTCTTCGACCTCAGAGTCGCGCGTTGTATTATTATGGTTTCCATGTTGATTTGAGCTTCTTTTGAGTTTTGATCCTCGCCCTTCGGTGTTGTATATTATCTTGCTTGCGTGGTTGTGACCGTTGACCGTTGATTGACGAAGAGCTAGCTCCCGCTTGGGGATGCCTTTTATCATTTCATATACTATTCATGTTGTACCCCGTTTGGGGCCAATATTTACAAAGGAAACTCTGCCGAAATTTTCAGAAAAGACTTGATATTTTAAAAGACGTATAATTCGCTTATTCTATTAAAACTACTTTCTTTAAAATTGGTTTTTCTTTCACTCTACTGCTTTACTTGGTTTTGATTTCTGGGTTTTGGTTTACTTAGATTACGTACGCCTCGAGACGTTTCGTAATTTAAGTGCCGGTCATGTTCCGTACTTTTCGGGTCGTGACATGTTATCAGTTGTATCTCCGGTTGGTTATGAGTCCTATGTCTCACAACTTATCAAGTTATTGGGGTCTGACAAATTCCAAATCCTAATCCCGATATACGATACTCGTAGACAAAGAGACCGGACTGTACGGTGACTGACACTTATAGATTTTGTAGGGTCCAAATGAGTTTGCTCATTGATATGCTTTTATCTTGATTATACTTGGGTAGCCATTACGTACAGCTAGTGTCACTGACGTGCTTGTGGGTTACCCCATCAGAGGATTGGATCCGAAAAGGTTTCGGATTCAATCGGATATGATCCTATATAATCTACTGCCAGCGTATTGACAGGTCTTTAGAGTCCTGCAATGAAGGTGCCTGCCCGAGCAAAATGTTGATGTGACGTGTGTATAGGATACGTGCGAGAGTTCGATTAAATGTATGATTTAATCGAATGTCTGGAAAATACTAGCCGGTTTAAAAACCGAAATTGTTAGTGTATATGCCCTAGAGGCCATTACTGTATCATACTAGTATGTATATTACTTAATGGAAGCTTGGGATATTCACCTTGTATTGACAATCTTGCTCAAAATAGTAGTATGCTACTTGGTTTGTTTCTACTTCAATGTGTACATGTGTTTATTTTAGTATATCGCCTATACACATTAGTAGAGCCCTTAGGATCTTTGCTTGATTACCAGCGATGTGATGGCCGTCACACTAGTGGGGCTGGGTAATCTATAAGCACATCCTTATGCAGGTCCCTGGTCGCAGGACTATCGAGACAGGGCATCGATACTCCGGAGTAGACCAGCGCATGCGCTTCTCATCCCAGTGTGGGAGACGGTCTGTCCCACAGCCGTCAGTACGTCGTACTTGAGATAGTATGCGGGTGCTCGTTAGGTTACGGGTACACTGGACAGGACTCGTCGGGAACTGACTAGTTGGTATTATACCTATCGTCAGTTATCAGTTCCCAGGTGACATGAGTACAGCTTAGTCCGCTGACTTGACACTGTCACTCCGCCTCGAGTGTGTTCCCACTGTACTTTGATCACTACCCTACCACGGCTCAAAGGAGTCGTGCAAACAGGTGGTGGTTGGGTGCAATCCCGAAGCACTTGGAGGCAGTGACGGTTAGACAGGATTCGTCTCTCCCGGTATTGGGGGTTGACATCGCGCTGTGTCTAGGAGAGCCATTACACGAGTAGTCCCTGGCCAGGGCAATCGAGATATACTGGTAGGTTTCCAGTGTTATCTCAGGGTGTTTTGGGCTTCGCTCCGGCACGACTTGTACCGCTATTGGGGGACTGACATTTACCGCCCCCTAGGCCCGCCATGCGATGTATCAGACGAACAGACCGGACTGTACGGAGAATGTCACACTCAGGCTCAGTAGGAGTTCAGATGGGTTTCGCCTCGTCGGTCTTCTTATCGGCATTACCTGGGGACCGTTACGCACAGCTAGTGCCGCTTGCGGTCTGTGGTTAAACCCACTGCCAGCGTAGTGTCGAGTCTTTAGAGTCCCACACAGAAAGCTTTTCGCCTTTAGGCAAAAGAGTAGAGGTCGCATGGTATTGCGACAGGTCGCATGGTTTTCCGACGGGGTTCGATCACATCCGTGCACTTGTGCACGTACAGTGTCCGGACAGTTTACACTAGCGGGCTTTGGTTTAAGCCAGATCCTAGTGTACCTTATGGGATTGGATTTATCCAGTTTGCATTCGTGTTCCTCGGAACGCGGATGCGGGTGTGTATGCACAGTTGACAGGGAGGCAGAGGCTGCGGATTCTCATTAGGGTTGTTGACAGTTGACCGTTGACTATTTGACTTTTTGCTCAACCCTAATGAGAATATGATATGTGATTAACTATTATATTAATTAAGTATTATGGTGATATGGTTGTTGACTTGTTGACTTTTGTTGACTTGTTGACTTTGGTGACTTGTTGACTTTTGTTGACTTGTTGACCGGTTGACTAGGTTTGACTAGTTGACCATCATGATAACCATGGTTATCATTTCATGCCAAAGACTTTTTCTTGCTTGCTCATTTGAGTAAAATGAGTGCATGACATGATAAGGTTATGGTTGCTTCTAACCATCACATAAGACTTTTTTAATATGATGAGTTATGATCACTTTGGATTATGAGAGGGTGAAAGACAAAAGAGTTGCTCACTTTTTCTTGCTCATTCTCTCTCTTGTTCTTGAGCTCTCCTCTTGCTCTCACCCTCAACCTCTTGCTCCCTCTCTTGATCTATGGTTCTCTTGTCTCATGAGTTGAGAATCAAGAACCATAGATAAAATCCCATTCTAAATCATCTCTACTCATTCTAGTTCACTAGGTTTAGCAAACCAAGTGAACTAGTTTCTTCAAAGAACGAAGAAGGAGCTAAAGGTTGGAGCTTTCAAGTGGATCTATCTTCGGCGTACGGAGACAACGAGAAGGAGCCATCGAACCACCATCGGAGCTTGAAGAGAAGGAGTTCAAGTTTAGGTATAACCATCTTCATCCGAGTAGCTAAATATCTTTAGCTTAGTTTGCTAGTTTTAGTTTAGGTAAAGATCCCGACCTAGCTTAGTCCATGTTGCCTCTTGCGTTAAAATTTTGATTTTATACCGTTTCCGCCTCCCCGTAAGAACCGGGGGTCGCAACGTGGACTTACAGTGGTATCAGAGCCTAACTAAACTTAAACTAGCTTGGTAGTGAAGTGTAACGAAGTTCGGAACCGGAAAAATCCAAAAACCAAACTTTTACAAAAACTGAGTTTCTGTTGAAATTTTTTTGGCTCAAAATGAAAAACGTTATACTTGTAAATTCGGCTCAGGGTTTTGTGTGAACACCCAAGAAAAACGTTGCCCTAATTCGTTCAAACCGCCGCGCTTCCGCCGCACGAGGTAGGCATGTGCCTCGGAAGCGCCGCGGTTTGTCGTCTTCTCTGCATTGTTTTTCGTGCAGTGTGTGTCTGTGTTGGTTTTGGGATTTTTGGAATATATTATATGTGCCCAGATTTTCCAGAAAAGAAATTTCCTTTTGGGGTCCTATAATTCCGTATTTTTTCCGAACTTCACTGCACTTTGACTATGATGGTTATATCTGTGATGTTTGCATGTATTGAACGTCGGCCAATCGCTATAAGTCGATTGGTCGGGGTTATACATGATCTGTAATGTGCTGGAATGTGTATATAAATATGTTGGATTGTCGCGGGTGAATAGCCGGGGGTTGTGAGACGAGAGTTTTCTTTTCTTGCAATTCATGTAAATTTGTAAATTGATGTAATAATTATTTGTATGGCCGCACAACCGGGTCGGGGTTGTAGCCGTCATTGTATAATTTCTTTTTACTGTTTTTGCTCCTAGGATAGACCCATGGAGGGGTGCACAAACTACCGGGTATGCCGAAGTGTCGAGTGGCCTACTCATGGAGATGAGGGAGGTTGCTACGCTTCGGGTACTTGGCGGGTAGTTTGCCGCACCCGTAGGGGTCTTGGGTGGGGTTTTGGCTATTCACCGCGACCGTGTAATCTGTTTTTGTTACAGGCTCGTACAAATTACAGATTCCTAGTATATCCAATGTATTTATCTGTGATCTGAAATGTTTATCATTGCAGTATATCTATATATGATATTATTTAGGCGTTGCTTATGTTTTTCAGACGCGCTAGCCCAGCCCCCGCTCTGTCGTTAGTTAAGTAACCTAACGGGTAATGACGGGGCCCCGTGGCGAATGCGAATGGCATAAGCGTACGTCATATTTTGGTTGTTTTCTGCAATGGTAGGATTAATTGATGGGACGCATTAAAAGAACTAATGCAAGAATATCACGCATTAAAAGAACTAATGCAAGCAAAACATGCATTAAAAGAACTAATGCAAGAAAATAAACCAAGTATAAGTCGTTGGAACATTTTCGAAAAACCACTCGGTTCTTTTCAAAACAAACTTTTAAAATGCGGAGTTTGAGCCACTCCATTTAAAAGCTATCTCGTTCCATCGACTAAATCAAGTTCACTACGTTCACGGTTTCGCCAAAACCATTCGTAGCCCTCCGTCGTTTCATATGAATATTCAACAGTATTCAAGCTGTGTTTGTTGGCCTTAGTCAAGGCACAGTGTTTGGTAGCTGGTGGGTATTCATATGTTGCATAGATAGAATGCGTTGGTTTGGGACAGTCGTATTACCTTGTTGGCCTTAGTCAAGGGTATATACGGGTGGATTCAAATTAACCTGGACAACGACGGGTAGAACTTGACATGTGACTTATGATTTGTTGGCCTTAGTCAAGGTCATAAGAGCATGGGGTAAAAATATACATCGGGAGTTTCATAAGTACTGAAACTTGCTAGATTTGCATACCATTTGGAGTGTGATGATTCTGGTAGGAATCCTTCAGTTTCGTCATGCGATGATATTTGGATCCCGATCCTACTGTGAGTATATGCTACTCCTCGGGAAATTTCTCACTAAACGATCAATGCTATAAACCTAGTAGGTGCCTAGAAAGGTGTTAGCGGGGCTACGCCCCCAGGGAAAAGAGGTTCTATAATTAAGGAACTTCGCGAAAGCGTTGGAAAACCTCCCTCGAAGTACCGACACCGGCCTGGCTGAACGGTCAAGCAAGTATTGTACGGTGGGATTGATCCTGACTAATTCTTCCTTTATGGTTTGAGGAGGGATTCGAGAAACAGTGGAAGCCATCCTGTTTAGACAAACTAAAAACCACTCTAAACTTGCAAGAGCATCATGCTGAGTGTTTCTTCTTCTCTCTCTTAAATTGCAGCGACCCTGTGACCACGCCTAGGTTACATCTAGATAAAAATATGACTGAACCTGACTGTTATGACTGGCAAAGGTCTGTCCAGATGTCCATTGCCCATGACAAGCTGGAACGCCTCTTAACTAATCAAAACCCTGCTGTCTCAGGTCCAGTTTCCCCTGTCACGGATGTTCACATCCGCAGGACATCGGAAAAGGATTATGCGAAAGCCAAGTGCCTCGTGTTAGCCTCAGTTGATGGTGCAAACCAGAGGCAGCACGAGAAGATGGACTCAGTTTCTGTCTTCCTCCATAACAAAGTTTTATATGGAGAGCAATCTCGTATCGCAAGATATGAGACCTCGAACGAATTGCTTCAAGCGAGGTTGGCTGTCGGGTCATCTGTAAGGGGCAACGTCCTTACAGAGACCAGCTATATTGAGCTCACGGACCTGGAGACCACGTTGGAGAATGGGTCAAGTACTGACATAATTCTACAGTCCCTGCCCTCTGCTAATACCCTGAAAGAAACCAGGGAAGAAAAAGGAAAAACAAGGGCAAAAGTTTCAGGACTGGATATAGTAAAAGAGGGATATTCCTATTGTAACGGGAATGAACTATGGCAGAAAGATTGCAGGGCTTGTAAAGCCTGTAGCCAGAATTCGAAGCATGTTGTGGCTTCGGCTTCGAGTGTGTTTGTAATTGAGAACTGTTTGTCAGTTAACCCTACTTTCTGGGTATTGGATACCGGATCAGGATCTCATATCTGTAATTCGTTACAGGGTCTGAGAAACCGTGGGGTTATCAAGAAAGGTGATATGACTCTCAGGGTTGCTAACGGAATGAGCATGGATGCTGTATCCGTAGGGGAATATCACCTAGGACTGACAACTGGGCAGATATTGATTCTGCGTGACTGTTTGTATGTACCAGGTGCGACTTGTAACATCATATCTGTATCCTTACTTTCTAAGGAAGGATATGATTTTGCTTTTGTAAGCGATGTAGTAAACATCCACCTAAATCAAGCACTGATTGGGTCAGGTACATTAAATAATGGTATATACGTATTGAATCAAGCTCAGATATTCAGTGTCCAGAACACACTTAAAAGAAAGTCTCCAGAATTAAATCAGGCTTTCTTATGGCATTGTAGACTGGGTCACATCAATGAGACACGGTTGACTAAGTTGCATAAAGAAGGATACTTGGATCCGTTCGAGTACCAGTCTTATGCCACTTGTGAATCTTGTCTCATGGGAAAGATGACAAAGACTCCGTTCACTGGACACGGAGTAAGAGCGAGCGAGCTCTTGGGACTTATACACAGTGACGTGTGTGGTCCAATGTCTACACATGCGCGAAGCGGTTATTCATACTTCATTACTTTCACAGATGATTTCTCTAGGTTTGGACATGTCTTCTTAATGAAGCACAAATCCGAGGCCTTTGAGAAATTTCGAGAATATAAGAATGAAGTAGAAAAACAAACAGGCAAAAGTATCAAGATCCTAAGATCGGATCGAGGTGGTGAATACTTGAGTGCCGAGTTTCTGGACTACTTAAAAGAGAATGGAATTCTCTCTCAGCGTACTCCTCCATACACACCACAACACAACGGTGTATCGGAAAGAAGGAATCGAACCCTATTAGATATGGTTCGTTCCATGATGAGTAAGGCTGAGTTACCGCGATCTTTCTGGGGTTATGCACTGGAAACAGCTGCACATCTCTTGAACCAAGTTCCTACTAAGACAGTGCCTACCACACCATACCAGATGTGGAGTGGGAAGAAACCCTGTCTTAAATCCTTTAAGACATGGGGATGTCCGGCTTTTGTAAAAAAGCAGCATGCGGACAAGCTCGAGGCACGCTCAGTACAGTGCAAGTTTGTGGGATACCCAAAGAACTCCAAGGGGTATCTTTTCTATTACGCAGAGGAGCAAAAAGTCCTTGTTTCTCGTCATGCCCGCTTCTTGGAAACTGAGTTTTTAGAAAATCAGATAAGTGGGAGCGCAATAGAACTGGAAGAAATTCCAGAACCACAAGCTATTACTGAAACCTTAGTAGAACCAGAAGGTTCAGGGGAACCGGACATTCCTACGCCGCTCCGCAGGAGTAGTAGGCAGTCTCATCCGCCCGAGAGATACTACGGTTTTCTCATAGACGGGGATAGAGAGGATTGCATCATAGATTATGATGAGCCTACTAGCTTCCAGCAAGCCATTCAGAGCGGTGACTCGGTAAAATGGCTGGATGCAATGCGGACCGAGATGGAGTCCATGTACACCAACAAAGTTTGGACTTTGGACTTTGCTCCAGAAGGGGTAAAACCCGTAGGCTGCAAATGGATCTTCAGAAAGAAGATTGGTGTAGATGGGCAGGTTGAAACCTATAAAGCTAGGCTCGTTGCAAAGGGTTTTCGTCAAAGACCTGGTTTGGACTATGACGAGACTTTTTCTCCGGTAGCCATGCTTAAATCCATTCGGATCCTTCTTGCCATTGCTGCCTTCCACGATTATGAGATCTGGCAGATGGACGTTAAGACGGCTTTCCTAAATGGAAATTTAGAAGAGTGCGTCTTTATGGATCAGCCAGAGGGATTCAATCAGAGTGGGAGCAG
Organism: Agapanthus africanus; assembly: GCA_030015575.1. Lineage (NCBI taxonomy): Eukaryota > Viridiplantae > Streptophyta > Magnoliopsida > Asparagales > Amaryllidaceae > Agapanthus > Agapanthus africanus. The sequence goes on from CM057348.1 coordinate 226,558,590, forward strand.
CGGTAAAGTGTGCAAGTTGCTCAAGTCCATCTATGGACTTAAGCAGGCATCGCGGAGTTGGAACATCTGCTTTGATGATACTGTCAAAGAATTCGACTTTGTCAAAAACCCAGATGAACCATGCATTTACAGTAAGATTGTAGGGAGAAATGTGGTATTCCTCGTCTTGTACGTCGATGACATTCTCCTAATAGGAAATGATATTCCTATGCTACAGTCAGTTAAAGGATTCTTGTCACAGAGGTTCTCCATGAAGGACCTGGGCGATGCCAACTACATTCTGGGGATCCAGATCTATCGTGATAGATCTAAAAGGATGTTGGGACTTTCACAGTCAAGGTACATCGACACCATACTGAAACGATTCAGTATGGAAGATTCCAAGCGCGGTAATCTACCGGCTTGTCACGGAATCACCCTCTCCAAAGAGATGTCTCCCAAGACTGATTTGGAAAGGGCTCGCATGTCATCAATACCCTACGCATCTGCGGTAGGCTCTATTATGTATGCGATGTTATGTACCAGACCAGATGTAGCATACGCATTGAGCGTTGTAAGCCGGTATCAGTCGGACCCAGGGGAGAAACACTGGATAGCAGTAAAGAACATTCTCAAGTACCTGAGAAGGACTAAGGAGATGTTCTTGGTGTATGGCGGAAAAGACCTCCAGATTGAGGCCTTTGCTGACTCCAGCTTCCAGAGTGACAAGGATGACTCCAAGTCCATGTCGGGTTATGTCTTTACCCTCAATGGAGGGGCGGTTTGCTGGAAGAGTTCCAAGCAGGAAACCGTTGCTGACTCAACCATGGAAGCGGAGTACATAGCTGCTTGCGATGCCGCAAAGGAAGCTGTCTGGATGAAGAAGTTTCTCACGGAACTTCAGGTGGTTCCTACCAGTGTTGATCCAATACCGCTGTATTGTGACAACAACGGCGCTATAGCTTTAGCGAAGGAACCAAGGTCCCATCAGAAGTCCAGGCACATTTTGAGGCGGTTCCACCTGATCAGGGAGATCATTGATCGCCAGGAGATCGAGGTAAAGAGAGTAAAATCAAAAGATAACACTGCAGATCCATTCACCAAGGCCTTGCCCCAGACTCAGTTCGAGCGGCTGATCGAGATGATAGGTCTTCGATACGCCAGTACATGGCCTTAGTGCAAGTGGGAGATTGTTAGTGTATATGCCCTAGAGGCCATTACTGTATCATACTAGTATGTATATTACTTAATGGAAGCTTGGGATATTCACCTTGTATTGACAATCTTGCTCAAAATAGTAGTATGCTACTTGGTTTGTTTCTACTTCAATGTGTACATGTGTTTATTTTAGTATATCGCCTATACACATTAGTAGAGCCCTTAGGATCTTTGCTTGATTACCAGCGATGTGATGGCCGTCACACTAGTGGGGCTGGGTAATCTATAAGCACATCCTTATGCAGGTCCCTGGTCGCAGGACTATCGAGACAGGGCATCGATACTCCGGAGTAGACCAGCGCATGCGCTTCTCATCCCAGTGTGGGAGACGGTCTGTCCCACAGCCGTCAGTACGTCGTACTTGAGATAGTATGCGGGTGCTCGTTAGGTTACGGGTACACTGGACAGGACTCGTCGGGAACTGACTAGTTGGTATTATACCTATCGTCAGTTATCAGTTCCCAGGTGACATGAGTACAGCTTAGTCCGCTGACTTGACACTGTCACTCCGCCTCGAGTGTGTTCCCACTGTACTTTGATCACTACCCTACCACGGCTCAAAGGAGTCGTGCAAACAGGTGGTGGTTGGGTGCAGTCCCGAAGCACTTGGAGGCAGTGACGGTTAGACAGGATTCGTCTCTCCCGGTATTGGGGGTTGACATCGCGCTGTGTCTAGGAGAGCCATTACACGAGTAGTCCCTGGCTAGGGCAATCGAGATATACTGGTAGGTTTCCAGTGTTATCTCAGGGTGTTTTGGGCTTCGCTCCGGCACGACTTGTACCGCTATTGGGGGACTGACGTTTACCGCCCCCTAGGCCCGCCATGCGATGTATCAGACGAACAGACCGGACTGTACGGAGAATGTCACACTCAGGCTCAGTAGGAGTTCAGATGGGTTTCGCCTCGTCGGTCTTCTTATCGGCATTACCTGGGGACCGTTACGCACAGCTAGTGCCGCTTGCGGTCTGTGGTTAAACCCACTGCCAGCGTAGTGTCGAGTCTTTAGAGTCCCACACAGAAAGCTTTTCGCCTTTAGGCAAAAGAGTAGAGGTCGCATGGTATTGCGACAGGTCGCATGGTTTTGCGACGGGGTTCGATCACATCCGTGCACTTGTGCACGTACAGTGTCCGGACAGTTTACACTAGCGGGCTTTGGTTTAAGCCAGATCCTAGTGTACCTTATGGGATTGGATTTATCCAGTTTGCATTCGTGTTCCTCGGAACGCAGATGCGGGTGTGTATGCACAGTTGACAGGGAGGCAGAGGCTGCGGATTCTCATTAGGGTTGTTGACAGTTGACCGTTGACTATTTGACTTTTTGCTCAACGCTAATGAGAATATGATATGTGATTAACTATTATATTAATTAAGTATTATGGTGATATGGTTGTTGACTTGTTGACTTTTGTTGACTTGTTGACTTTGGTGACTTGTTGACTTTTGTTGACTTGTTGACCGGTTGACTAGGTTTGACTAGTTGACCATCATGATAACCATGGTTATCATTTCATGCCAAAGACTTTTTCTTGCTTGCTCATTTGAGTAAAATGAGTGCATGACATGATAAGGTTATGGTTGCTTCTAACCATCACATAAGACTTTTTTGATATGATGAGTTATGATCACTTTGGATTATGAGAGGGTGAAAGACAAAAGAGTTGCTCACTTTTTCTTGCTCATTCTCTCTCTTGTTCTTGAGCTCTCCTCTTGCTCTCACCCTCAACCTCTTGCTCCCTCTCTTGATCTATGGTTCTCTTGTCTCATGAGTTGAGAATCAAGAACCATAGATAAAATCCCATTCTAAATCATCTCTACTCATTCTAGTTCACTAGGTTTAGCAAACCAAGTGAACTAGTTTCTTCAAAGAACGAAGAAGGAGCTAAAGGTTGGAGCTTTCAAGTGGATCTATCTTCGGCGTACGGAGACAACGAGAAGGAGCCATCGAACCACCATCGGAGCTTGAAGAGAAGGAGTTCAAGTTTAGGTATAACCATCTTCATCCGAGTAGCTAAATATCTTTAGCTTAGTTTGCTAGTTTTAGTTTAGGTAAAGATCCCGACCTAGCTTAGTCCATGTTGCCTCTTGCGTTAAAATTTTGATTTTATACCGTTTCCGCCTCCCCGTAAGAACCGGGGGTCGCAACGTGGACTTACAGAAATATTAAGTCAAGTGTTGACTTAATGACAGTATTTTGATATGGTTTCTAGTATTGTGTATTGTATACACACACACTCTCTCTGTATATTATATTAGTATGTGATATTGATATATTATTGCGTATAGATACGTGTAATGGAAATGTATTTGATACATGTTTTCTTCTCTTTATTAATGTGTGTGTGTGTGTAGTAAAGATTTATATTAAGGATAATAATAAAGAGAAAGGAAAAGAAATGGAAAAAAAATGAAAAGAAGAATGGACTTCTTCTATCTTCTTTTCTTTGTTTTATTCATTCTTCTATTCTATTCTTCCTTTTTCTTTTTATGTTAATTCTTTAACATATTTTTCCATGGCTCATCTTCTTCCTCCTCTCTACAAAAATGGTGGAGGTTAGAAATGAGGTTAGAATTCTAAAAGAGAGTGTTTTTCTTGATCACATCACCTAACACATTAATCTAGCTAGTTCAATGTGTGTGTTTCTTCACTTGAGAAGTGAAGATGGAGTTTCGGATGGCCACTCTTCACCGTGGACATCTACAGCAAGACGGTCGACTAGTAGACTCCTTGGAGATTACGAAGTCTAGCTTGGGTCTTCCAATGACGACCGAACACGCTACAAAGGTTGTAGCACACTAAACTTGTTCTCTTTTCTATTTTATATTGCAAGTATTCAATGATCTTGGTTAAGTTTTAGTTCTATATTTAAAAAATTATTGTTTTCTATTTCCGCCGTGGTCCGTGAATGTCACGACCCTAGAACCGAAATCTTACAACAGTGAGCGATCAAGAGGGGATTCGTCTCTCCCGGTATAAGGAGTTGATGTCGCGTTGTGCATGATAAACTATGACCATAAGTCTCTGGTCAGGACGGTTGAGATAAACTAATAAGTGTTATTAATTGTATCTTGGATGGTTATAAGTTTCATATCGGCATGACTTATTGAGTTATTAGGAGTCTGACAGTTTCCACCCCCCAGACCCGGTATGCGATACTCTTTGATGAAGAGAACAGACTATACGACAATTGTCACTGATAGGTTTTATTTGGTTCGGATGAGTTTGCTTGTCAACCTATCTTTTGATCAATACCTGGGTAGCCATTACGTACATCGAGTGCCGCTGACGTGCTTGTGGGTTAACCCGTCAGGGGATTGATCTGAAATTGTTTCAGATTCAATCAGACATGATCCTATTAGCCTACTGTCAACGTATTGTCAAGTCTTTAGAGTCCCATGCCAAAAGTGCCCGCTCAGGCGAAATGATGATGTGGATTTGTATTGTGCATATAGTTGATACGTGTTGGAGTTCGATTAAACGAGTGTATATGATACACGTATATTAATCGGATGTTTGATAATACTAGTCGGTTTATTTATAAGCCGGATTATTAAGTTAAGTGTTGACTTAATATCCATATGTGATGTGGCTGCTAGTATTGTGTATATGATAAACACACACTCTCACATTAGTATATGATACTAATATATTAATATGTATATGATACATATACTAGTTTATGTATGTGATACATATACTAGGTTTGTCACTTTGTGACAAAGAGGCATGCGAAGGCATGTTGGAAAATGGGGGCCACCTGAGGAGATAAGCTTCATACCCTTTCTCTTTTATATGATAGAGGAGAGAGAAATATGAGGGTTAATTCATTTCATTTGCCTCTTCATCCTCTCTCTCATGTGTTGAGAAAAAGAGAGGAAATTGAAAGAAAGAGAGGGCGCTTTCTACATCATCTTCTTTCTCTTACTTACTAGCAATTTGTAAGAGCAAGTTGCTTCACGAAGAAGTGTTTTTTGCTGAATTTGAAGCTTGTACTGGGTTGCTTTCAAGTGGATCATCTTCGGCGATGAGGTCATTGATCAAGTTCGATCCGAACGTTTAGGAGCAAAGGTTGGGTCTTCCATTTGAGTGTGGACACACTACAAAGGTTGTAGCACCCTCTAAACCCTAGTTTAGCTCTCGATCTTTTACAACTACTAGTTCTTGGATGATTTTGGGTTTTTAGTCTGTGGTGTTTGTATGAAAATTCTTGTTTTTTATTCCGTCGCGGTCCGCAAGTGTTGCGACCCTAACACCACCCACTTGCAATAAACGTATCTACATATCAAATATAGATATAATCATATCCATATCTGAAAGTTATTTGGAAGCGAATACGGATATGGATTATGAAAACCGGTATTCTATTCGAAAAAGTTGGATATGGATACAATATTCGTAGCTGGTTATCGTTGACGAACACGAATATAGATACAGGTAGTCATCGGATATGAAAATTTATATCCGTATTTCATAAAAATTGGATACAAATATAGATTCCATTTTAACTATTCATATCCATTTACATCCATAACAAAGATAGAGATGGAAATTAAACTTTTTCATTGGAATTCTCAATATAATTTTTAAGAGATTGAGGCTACATTATTTTCAGAACACATGACCACTGATCCACATGTGATATGAATATATAGTGAATTGGAGTTAATTTGAATTCTGCAAGAACAGGAAGGGGTGATTGAAAATTTTGACAATCCACATCCAATCAGAAACACTGTAGCCAAAGTGGAAATGAAAATTTCAAGAAAAACAAGGAGCTGAACAAAAGTTATGCGAAACATGAGCTTGATCTGGCTTCTCCAAATACAAATTTCCTAAAATAGCGGGGCAAAAGCTAATTTTTCCGAACCACACCGCACAATCAGCGTTCCTTAGAAGGGGCCAAATGAAAATTTCATTAAAATGGAAGGGCCGAATCTAATATTCCAAGAAAAAGGACAGAAAATTGCTGGATCCCGCGCTGCGTACAACTTTATATAGTATATAATAACATAATAATATATATAAATAAAAGGGCTGAATTTGAATTTCCATCCTCGTTTTTGGCATCTAACGGAAAATTATATAGAAGACTTATTTTCAAATTTTGCCATGGTTGCAAAATTTTATAAATAAACTCCACTAATAAACTTTAACTTCCTCATGGTTGTAAAATTTTGCTTGGGGGCCCCAACCTCGCCCAATCAATTAACTCCAATTCTTAATTTAAGGCCCCCGTAACCTTGCCCGAACAATAAACTCCAATTCCTAATTCAAGGCCAAATTAACATGGTTACTCAGCTCTTTCCAATCAGCACGTATATCTCGCTTGAACCTTTTTTCTGGTACGGATCGCCTTTCCCTTCGAAATCAAGAGATAAAGATAAGGACTAAGGAAAAAAAGAGAAAAATGTGAGAAAGAAAAGAGAAAAATGTAAGAAAGAAAAAATCCGGAGACGACGAAGAAGAAGAGAAGGTTAGAAGAAAATAAGAAATTTCACTTTCCTTTTTGCTTTATTTTGATTGCTTTCTCATCTCTTCCACCTCAAAAATGTTCATTTTCCATTGATCCTTTCAGAGAAAAAGAGAAGAAAATTGTCCATTGAGAAAAAATTTGCAATTCAAATATGGTTTTTTGGGATGATGAAGTATATCTTTAGGTCAATCTTTCCCATATTACTCTTTATGGTTTTTCCCCTAGAAATCTTAATGTGAATTTTATGTTGTTCATAGCATGTCAAAGGTTTGGGAGGCATGGATCGGGTATGTTGCTATGGATCAACATCATCCAACTCTTTTTGAAAATGCCGTAGGTTTAATATATATTGAGATTGTTTTGAGTTATGGTGGTTTAGGGGATAATTTTAATCCCTTTCTGTTGAAATTTCATCAACATATTAAACCATTTTGATGTATTCTGATTATTTGGATGTTTATGGAAAAAAATTTAATTTGCGACAACAATCTTATTGCAGTTATATTAGAAAATCGTTGTTTAATGCACTGTTTATTTTGCTTTTGAATATACAGATGGAAACTTCTGTGACCCTGCGCTTGCACAGGGGATCTTGCTAGTCCTATAAGAAAATAAATTGTTTGTCATATAAGTTTGATTTCGGTCTGTAATACGTTTTTGAGACAAGACCTAAATGTTTTAGTGCAGAGATTTAGCATTAAGACCAAGTCCAATCTAAACCTCAAAAATGGGCCAATTCGAATTGTCTCACAATACTAAAACTTCCATTCAACAATGTAGGTTGTTTCATAAAAAACACCCTCTATCTCATCAGATTTTTCCACAACCCCTTAGGGTTATAACCCGTCACAAAAAATCCGACATTAACTTCCGTAAAATAGCACCTACATGTCCGTTTTTATATTTTTCAGCCTCTTTTATCTCCAAATTGTCCTTGTTTTTCTATAGCATCCGCTTAAGAATTTAGAGATGGTGGGTCAACACTACTACAAATAAGGGTTGCCCCTACGGATTTACCCGTAGGGGCAAACCACTGCCCCTACAGTTATATCCGTAGGGGCAAAAAATTAATCTGTAGGTGCAAACGCCGTAGGTGCAACTTGAAGCCCTGAACTTGCCCCTACGGGCAAAAACTTGCTCCTACGGAGTACTGTGTAGGTTCATTTCCCCCTACGGAGTTGTCCGTAGGGGAAAAAAATTTATTTTATTTACGACTTTTTAAAATATATTAGCTGTACCTACGGATATCTACGTAGGGCCAAGTACTATCCCCTACGGATACATGCGTAGATACATATCCGTAGGGGCAAAATATCAGGAATCCTGATATTTTGCCCCTACGGATATATCCGTAGGGGCATTTGTTTGCCCCTACGGATATATCCGTAGGGGCAAGCCCAACCCCCCTGATACTGAGATTAGGAGGGAAATATCAGTTAATGCTGATATTTTGCCCCTACGGTTGAAACCGTAGGGGCAACATGTGTACCTACGGATTAATCCGTAGGTACATATTATCTGTTTTTTTTAAAAAAAGGGCTGCCTTATTTTTTCTCGCCCTGTGCACAATAATATATATATATATATATATCAATAAAATATAAAATTAATCATCACACAACATATATCGCAGTATTCATAATCACATCTCACGCATATAATATACAAAAGAAACCCAAATACTAAATATGATATAAATATAAACCAATATCAATATCAATATCGTTTCAAAATGTAGTACAATATGTATGATATAAATAAATACATGTTTCAAAAAATAATAATCAAAAAGCTACCCTAGCTCGGTCCAGCTCCACCTCTGATAAACGATAGAATAAGGCGCGCCTACTCCTCGGTCAATAAACCATGCAATTCGGCGCGAGCGGGAGTCTGAGCGTCCTGTGGAGCTGGCGATGTGGTCTGCGCAGCCGCCGTCGAGGGAGTCGCTTGCGGAGCAGCGGCTGCGGGAGTCTGAGCGGACGGTGGAGCTATAGGAGCTGTCTGCGGAACCGCAGCCGATGTAGTGGCTTGCGGAGCCGCAGCCGAAGGAGATGCATGCCATATACCCTGTCGCGTCTGGACATAACGTGTGTAAGAAGCGTGTAAGAACTGTGTATTATTCGAATTCGTATCATTATCAAGTTATTTCGAAATCCCATTTGGATATCTAGTTTGGAAAACCGTTGTTTATTTTAATTACATATGTATGTATGATTAATCAAACCTAAGTCTAAAACCAAATAAGCTCAAGCTACGTACTAATTATGGATATGTTGATATCTATAATATGACATGATATTTTACTATAAAGTAGTATACATGCCAGCATCTCCTTCAACTCCTGAACGGTGGCCCTCAAGCTCTCCAGTTCTTGCCGGACACGTCGCTCACTGGAGACGGAGGAAGTAACCGCCGGGGTGGAGTCCAACCTCATATGGGCCCTGCTAGGGCCCAGTCCCCGGCCTCTCTCCCAACCTCCTTGGTGCCCTCCGTGTGCGGCGTCCAGAACTGGGGTCAGCAGCCTCGGATCGCTCTGTCCGGTAAAATCGATCCCCGAGGCCTCGGCCTGCTCAACCACCCGTTCCTACACCCACATTAAGCAGTAAAGTATAAGTATAAAATTTAAACTTGAACCTTTCAAAACTAAAATTTCAAATATGGGTAGAATAAATATTAACACTTACGCAATACTCCTGGGTAGCGACGTCGGGATATCGGAGCTCGCCCGTGGCGGGATCTGTCGAGGTGCCGTGGACGGCAAGATATGCGAACAGCACGCTCGGTGTACTACCTTGCGCCACGGTCTGAGCTGTCTGCAATATTAGAAAATAACTCTTAATATTAGAAATATTAGAAAATAACTCTTAATATTGCAGAATATCACAAAGGTCGGTCTATTGTAATTTACCGATAACTCCATGGCTCGAGTAATATTCCTCGAGCCACCTGTGTAAGGGGGGCGATCCCTCTTCGCCGACTTCCTGTTCTCTGTATTCTAAGAGGCCTATTTCTGCACAACGCATTAACATTTAGTTTTCTAATTAAGGAACACAAAAAAATAAATTATATCCTAAACAATGAATTGCATTTAAAATACATACCTGTTTGCGTTGGGAGTCGAAATATTCGCACAATAGAGGCCATGTCTCTACGTCGACTCTCGCAAACGCCGGAGTAGATAGGAGGGCCGCTCTCTCTGCCTCGGGGGTCGCCATCCACAGGAAGTAGCAGTCGGCCTTCAGCTCATTCCTGTTGTATCGGACCTTGGTCTGCATGTTCTTCATCAGGCCATTGTACAGAGCATGAAGGTCGAGCACCCTCTAGGGTGATCAGGGTCGGGTACAGGCTGAAAATCGTAATCCGACTGAAAATGCAAAAAAAACATTGTTATTAGATTGCAAGTGTTAATAATAAATATATTGGATAAATCAAATGAAAATATATATTAATACGTACCCGAGCCTGATCAAAGAAGAGGGCGAATGAGCGCCGGTGCTTCTCGTCCCACTCAACGTGAAGTGGATAGTTCTTCACGAGCCGGCTCTTGTCCCCCATATACCGGCCGAACCTCTCGGCATGAGGACCGGTATAGCGATAGTCAAGGGTAAAAAAGAGGGGGAATGCTGCCTCCCCCTAGCTCTGTCAGGCCTCAGCCTATGGGACTGATTTGGGCCTCGAGTCCCCCTCTGAGGATGGGGAGGCCCTGCGTCTGCACGAAATATCAAGACAATCAATATTAAGACAAAGTTGTATTAAGAAATCAAGCTTAAACGAAAATTGAAGTGTGATATATACCTCCGGTGACTATCGCACGAGCCTGGGCCCGGGCAGCAGCACGAGCAGGACGATAGTTCCTCCGGTGAGGAACAACCGGGGTCCCGGATGCGGACGCATCCCCTCCAACTAGAAAATAAATATTGACGCTAAATTTCCATGAAGTTCATATTTATTCTATAAAGTATATGTAAAATGAATAAATATTTTATATTTATTCATACTAACCTGCAGACGATGCGGATGGTATGGAAGCGGCAAGAGTGGCCCCTGCGGAAGATGTGGACGCACCACCTATAACTAGACAATTAAAAATAGATTATATAAGTAATTGAAAAAAGAATGTGTAGATCAATAATATAACGTTCTAAATCAATATGCATGCACTATAGGATATATAAACATACCCGCAGATGCGGTGGTGTCACCACCTACAGCTAGACAATAATAAAAATTGCTAAGTAAGAGCAAAAGGAATGCGTGTATATTTATGATATAGCATTCTAAATCAATATACATGCACTATATGATATATAAACATGCCTGGAGGAGCGGGAGTGGCCTCTGTCCCAGATGTGGACGCATCACCAACAACTAGACAATCAAACATTGACAATATAAGTAATTTTGACATAAACAGGCATGAGTATCTGTAATATTACATTCAAAATGGATATGCGTGCAGTATACTTGGAGGTGTGGCAAAATCCACACGGAAGGAGGCATCCGAAGGGGTCTCCGATCTGGGTGCAAGACCGGCCCTCTGAAGCTCCCTACGAAGCTTTCCGGGCGGCAGAACCGCTCTGCCTCTGCCTCTGCCTCTGCCGCGGCTAGAGCTCCTGCCGCCCCTCGCTGCTCCCGACATCGTCATCAAATCTAGATAAACGGTTCGTGGACGCATTAGACAATCATTAAAAGTATTGACTATATATGTATAGAGCGTAAAATGTGAAGTAATAATATAACATTACTGATAACCTTTTTCGTTTTGTGGGCGCATTATACATATTTACTTGGATTTCATCGTCGATGTCATTTCTAACCCACGTAACTTCATGATCGGTCGAAGACAACCCGTCCTTCGAAACAGACGGTCGGAGCACTTTAAGCCTTCTCTCTTCTTCGTCCTCATCGCTGTCCTCGTATTCTGGGACATCGTAGACATCTCTGGGTTTCCATCGGCATACAACACTCCATCCCGGATGCTTCAAACACTGTGAGTAGTATACTTGGAACGCTTGGTTCGGAAAGATAAACGGATCTTCCTGACCGTAAAATCGAAGTGTGTTCACACTGGTCAATCCATATTCATCTTTCCAAGTCCCAAGATTGCTTCTCCACTTGTCCGTATCGGTTCGCGTATCGTACCAAGTACACTGGAATATATAAAAGGGTTCTGATCGTTCGAGATAGTGGATGTTGAGTATACAATTTAAGTACCCATAATAAATCACACCATCCGATCCTACCGTCGCAATCCCACTATTCTGAGTGGTTCTAGATGTTTCTATGTTCTTAACTTCGAATTTGTATCCAAGGACACCAAATCCTTTGTAATATGCAACCTCCGTACTAGGAAATTGAGCTAAATATCTTGAATCACTCTCAAATGATGCAGACAAGTTCGGATCGTGGATCTAACAAAATAAATTTTACGACAAATACATAACGATACAAGTTTAGATTAAAACTACTAGCAATAAAATGTTAGTCGAATAACTTACATGATCTGTGACCCAATCACAAAAATTATCCTGATGATATTTTTCCAATTGTTCTTCATTCCAATCAGGATGCCCCTCACGTACCTCGTTAAAATGAATTCTGTTTTCGACAAATAATGGTGACATTAATATTATATCATTTCATATACACACAAACACAGATATAACAATTAATCCAAAAAAACTTACTCTCTAATTTGTTCAAGACATGCACAATTAAGCAAGATAAACTGGTATATCTTGTTAATAAACATAGTGTCTACCCTCTTATACTCGGCTTTACCATATGGCCCGTATTGAATTCTTCGTGGCTGGTTAAACCTTGTCTCAATGTTCTCGTCCAGATAGCGGGAACAAAATATGGTTGCTTCATCAAGAAGATAACCTTGCATGATAGAACCCTCTGGTCGATTTTTATTGTGTATATACTTCTTAAGAGTGTAGAGATACCTAATGAAAATATGTTGAATAAATAAATACGGGCATACAGGACAACAATAAATTTATAAATTGCGCGAAACGAAAAATTACACGTACCTCTCGACGGGATACATCCATCGATATTGTACCGGTCCGGCTAATTTCACCTCAGTTGCAAGATGAACCGTCAAGTGTATTATGATATCGAAGAATGACGGTGGGAAAACACGCTCAAACTTGCAAAGTATCAACGCAATAGAATTTTCTAGTTTATCCAGCGTCACAACCTCCAGTGTTTTAGCACACAACTCCCTGAAAAAACAACATAAGTCGTTGATTACTAGACCAACCGATTCGGGGAGAGAAGTTCTGAGGGCTAATGGAAGAAGTTGCTCCACGATAACATGGTGATCATGACTTTTCAGTCCATCGATCTTGCCCTTCACAATTTTTATTTTCTTGCTGAATGATCCTGAAAAACCTGTGGGAACTTTCAAATCATGCACCTGCAGGAATCTTTTCTTCTCCGGTTGTGACATATGATAAGCGGCATTGGGAAGTACAAACTTGCTCGGTTTACCCGCTACCGGTCTAGGGTGCAATTCACTTCTTATTCCCCACTCTTGTAGATCCATCCGAGCATTCAGGTTATCTTTCGATTTCCCGTCTTTACAAAGAAGCAAGTTAAGTATGTGCTCTGATACTCCCTTCTCTATATGCATGACGTCCAGACAATGACGCACTGAATTTGTAGACCAGTACGGAAGCTCGAAGAAAATGCTTAACTTGTTCCAAAATGGTGGTTTGACCTGTTTCGTCGGATCCATCCCGAAGGTCACATTATTGTAACCATCCCATTTAGCAGTCACGTCCTCTCCGGACAATGGGGATGGAGGTCCAAGAAGCTCTTGATGACCATCAAAATGAACCGTGTCTAACCTATAGGGGTGGTCTGGAGGCAGGAAACGTCGATGGCCACAATAACAAACCTTTCTGCTAAAATTCAAGAATTTTGATGTTGTGTGTTCATGGTAATGAGGACATGCTTTGTGACCATGTACGGACCAACCTGATAGCATTCCATACGCATGAAGTCATTAATTGTCCACATTAGAGCCACACGCAGTATGAAGGTTGTATTTGTGTTTGCATCATATGTCTCTACACCATCAATGAACAAAGATTTCAACTCCTCGATCGGAGGTCGGAGATAGACATCAATATTGTTCCCCGGTGAGTTTGGTCCATCGATAAGAAGAGGCATCATAAAGTATGATTGGTCCATAGCCAGCCAAGACGACAGATTATAAATTATCATTACAACGGGCCATGTGCTGTGACTTCCAGCCATATAGTTGAATGGGCAGAAGCCATCAGTAGCCAGTCCGAGCCGGACATTGCGAGGATCGCTACTGAATATTCCGTGCCTCCTATCGAAATCCTTCCATGCCGGTGAATCTCTTGGATGGCTCATTTTTCCATCTTCACTTGGAGGAGCACGGTGATGCCAAATCATTGCCTCGGCTGTTTTCTTGCACCTGAATAGCCTCTGTAGCCTCTGTGTTATGGGAAAGTATCGTGCTATCTTGACAGGTATATCGGGCTTCTTATCAGAATCTTTCGGCTTATACCTGGCCTCTCCGCATGTTGGACACTCTTTCAAATCTGAATTCTCTTTCCGGTACAACACACAATTTTTAGGACATGCTTGAATCTTCTCGCACTTTAGACCCAAATCAGACATCATCTTCTGGGCTCCGTACCAGCTGTCGGGCACGTTATTTCCCGGAGGCATAGAATCTTTCAAGAACGAAAGAAGCATTGTGAATGACTTGTTGCTCCATCCATTTAGGCACTTAATCTGGAAAAGTTGGACGAATCATGAGAGGGTGGAATACTTCGCATTCTCATAAATTGGTTTCCTAACATCATTCATGAAATTTTCATATTTATCCGCACGCGGTCCTTAACCGGAAGGAATGTCATCTTCGGTACGAATAAATTCACCAGGACAACCTCTACCATATCCTCCATTTCTTCTGATGGAAATAAATTACCGTCTTCTCCTTTTGCCGCATTACCGAATTCTTCTTCTTCTCCTGCCGCATTATCGTGTTCTCCTTCTTCTTCTGCCGCAGTACTGCATTCTTCTCCATCTCCGTGATATTTCCAAGTTGTATAAAGTCTAGTAAATCCATATTTTACAAAATGAAACTCTGCCAATTCTACCTTCTGCCAGTACTTATTGCTACATCTATCGCACGGACAGAGAATCTTCTCTATTATGATCTTATTATGTGCGCGTGCAAATTCAGTAAAAGCAGCAACTCCTGCGACAAACTTAGGTTGCATACGTTGTTGCCAATCCACATACATCCAGTCCTTAACTCTGACGTACTCATGGGCCATGTTAGACTGTATAACATATAAATTGTAGGTTATGGTGACCATATTGAGAAATATAAGAACGGGATAGTTACCGACAAAGGAGAAAATCCGTGTATAGGCTTTGTGTGTGCGTTTGTCGTTGAAAAGAATAAATTATCGCACGTATGTTAACCGATAGACGGGGAGTAAGTGGCGCTTTTAGTTTCATATATGAGTATCGATGGGAATATGAAGGTTTCATATTATCATCGAGTATCATATATTGGTTTTAACCTGAACATCTCGAATCACTCTTTAATTATGCGTTTGTTGTGTATTCTTGTTGTATGTGTGTGTTCCGGCTGTCGGGGATAGGCTTCTATCCCATTAAGAATGTATAGAGCGAACACCCATCACTTTTGTTTTCAACCGTTTCGAGTAAATTTAGGCAGCACCTCCCCGCTGTTCTCCGAGTACACTGTAATAGAATAGATAATCATTTCAAAGCTGTGAAACAACGTTGAAATGAACATCTAATCTATCTTTGTACACGGAGAACCAGCGGAAAGGTACCGACGAAATATCTCGAAACGGATGAAAACACAAGTGAATGAAGGCGTTTGCTTTATACATTCTTAACTTGTCCACACGAGACAAATCTATGGGTTACCATACGATTAAATTTTCTCGTCGCGTAGACTATACTACGGTTGTTAGTATCGAGCAATACAGTTCGATATTTAACAACCTTCGTATAGTTCTATGTCACGACGAACATCGCACGTATGTTAACCGATAGACGGGGACTAAGTGGCGCTTTTAGTTTCATATATGAGTATCGATGAGAATATGAAGGTTTTATATTATCATCGAGTATCATATATTGGTTTTAACCTGAACATCTCGAATCGGTCTCTAATTATACGTTTGTTGTGTATTCTTGTTGTATGTGTGTGTTCCGGCTGTCGGGGGTAGGCTTCTATCCCATTAAGAATGTATAGAGCGAACACCCATCACTTGTGTTTTCAACCGTTTCGAGTAAATTTCGGTAGCACATCCCCGCTGTTCTCCGAGTACACTGTAATAGAATAGATAATCATTTCAAAGCTGTGAAACAACGTTGAAATGAACATCTAATCTATCTTTGTATACGGAGAACCAGCGCAAAGGTACCGACGAAATATCTCAAAACGGATGAAAACACAAGTGAATGAAGGCGTTTGCTTTATACATTCTTAACTTGTCCACACGGGACAAATCTATGGGTTACCATACGATTGAATTTTCTCGTCGCGTAGACTATATGATGGTTGTTAGTATCGAGCTATACCGTCCGATATTTAACAACCTTCGTATAGTTCTATGTCACGACGAACATCGCACGTATGTTAACCGATAGACGGGGACTAAGTGACGCTTTTAGTTTCATATATGAGTATCGATGAGAATATGAAGGTTTCATATTATCACCGAGTATCATATATTGGTTTTAAACTGAACATCTCGAATCGCTCTCTAATTATGCGTTTGTTATGTATTCTTGCTGTATGTGTGTGTTCCGGCTGTCGGGGGTAGGCTTCTATCCCATTAAGAATGTATAGAGCGAACACCCATCACTTGTGCTTTCAATCGTTTCGAGTAAATTTCGGCAGCACCTCCCTGCTGTTCTCCGAGTACTGTTAGTTATATGTATGCCCTAGAGGCCATTACTGTACATTGGATGTATATTGTAGTGGATGCTTGGACATATATAGGGAGGACTTTCTTGCTCGACATGATAGTATGCTATCTGGTTGATCTTTACCTTAACGTGTACACTGATTGTCTCTCTGTTACATATTGGTAAAGCCCTTAGGATGTGTACTTGACTACCTGGACTATGATGTGGATCATACTAGTGGGGACAGGGTAGTCCATAAGTACATCCTTCAAGGTCCCTAGTCGTGGGTATATCGAGACGGGGCATCGATATACCAGAGTAGACTAGCGTATACCTTCTCGACCCATACAGATGGGCGATGGATGATCCTATATCCATTGGTGTTTGACATCAGAGATGATATACGGGTGCTCAGTGGAGACTGGGTACACTGGACGGACTCGCCGAGAACTCCCAGATGGTATTATACCTTATGTCAGATGGCAGTTTTCTGGTGACACTGGTACAGAGTAGTCTGTTGACCCGAGATCGTCATAGAGTCTTGTGTGGTTCCCACTGTGCTTTGATTTTCATCTTACCACGTCCAAGAGGGCGTGCAAAACGGTGGTTTTTGGGTACAGTCCCAAATCACATGGAGGCAATGAGCGATAGGAGGGGATTCGTCTCTCCCGGTATAGGGGGTTGATGTTGCGCTGTGTTCGATTGGCTATAACAGGAAATCCCTGGCCAGGGTTGCTGAGATTTACTGGTAAGTGTTACCGGTAGTTTCTCGAATTGTTATAGACCTCACATCGTGTCACGACCCGAAATTACGGAACATGACCGGCACTTAAACTACGAACGTCTCGAGGCGTACGTAATCTAAGTAAACCGAAAACCCAGAAATCCAAACCAAGAAAATAGTAGAGTGAGGAAAAACAACTTAAAGCAAGTAATTTCAATAGCATAAGCCGAATTATGCGGTTTTTAAAACATCAAAAATTTACTGAAAATTTCGGCAGAGTCTCCTTTGTAAAAACTGGCCCCCAAACGGGATACAACATGAATAGTATACGAAAACAATAAAAAGGCATCCCCAAGAGGGAGCTAGCTCTTCGTCAATCGACGGTCACAACCACACAAGCAATATAATATACAACGCCAACGGCGAGGATCAAAACTCAAAAGGAAACTCAAAACCACCAGAAATATAACGAGCGACTTTAAGGTCGAAAGAATAAACAACACTGGTCTCTATCTCAATAAATGCATGTTTGGTTGATGGAATTCTAGATACAACAGAATAATGATATACAAGATAAATAATGGGGGTATGATACAAGTAAACCCACCTACTAGCAAATCACTCGAATGAAACTATGCCCGCAAAGCCGTAATGAACCAGTACGGCAACCTGCAAGAAACTGGGGCACAACGGGGGTGAGTTGCCAACTCGTGAATAGAAAAACATCTACGCACAGAAATCGCATAAATAACGCAATCCTAGGTCAATGATCATAATATATCCTCAAATATATAAAACATGCAGCCTATAACAATGGCTAGGGTAAATATCTAACCCGAGTGTAAACTTATGTGCCCGTGTCAGTGCCTCAGGTAGCAATATATCATATGAATGAGGTATGAATGCATGAAAACAGAATACATGTAAATGAAGAAACTGTTTTCATAAATTAGTGAGATTTCCTTCGTATTTTAAACTGAGGTATCATAATTAAAATCAGTATCAACAGTGTCTAGCATCGACACAAAACATAAATCTCACTGTCTCGAAATATCAATGTCTCAATCTCAATATCTAGGGCGCCGTCAGTCCAGACCGGCCCCTACCATCCATCTCAAGACCACGACGGTATCCTCCGGATATCCGACGCGTCGGGTAATATCACCGGTAGGTAGTGCTCCCCAGCCAGGCTCAACGTCAACACCACATTCCTCTTGCCCCGGGGTACCATACCGGGCCCACCATATACCCGTGACGGTTCCTCCACTCCTCGACACGGATCTCCAAAACCACAGCAAACTCATGGTGGACGACACTTTACATCACTAGAAAACCGCAACATTTTATATTTTAAAAGATCATAAGTTGTAAATTTTGCGGCTTTCCCCGAAATCCAGAAATATCATAAATCTCAAGAAATCATCACAAGTGCATATGTCAATGATAATGAACTAGGCATGAACAACTGAATAACAGTATGCATGAAGTGGTAGGTAATAACTACAATGTCTAATATGGCATATAAGGGAATCACACTAATATCATGTCAACACTACTAGCTAACAATCTAAGTCAAGCAATTATATTCTCTAAAGTGTACGTGACATGGCAATTACCGATGAAGATGTGTGTGAGCCGGCAAGTAGGTGTACGTGGTACATACGCATCATCGGTAATGGTGCTGGTGTCCTAACAGCATGATATCAATAATGGAATATGCAGCAAAATAAATATGCGAGGCAGAGCGAACAGCAATAATGTGCGGGAGCTGAATACTAGACACAACGATAACTAATCTGCAATAATCTAATATAAGTCCTACAAATGGTGCCTTTTGAAATAACACGAATCATGGGGTTTTGAAAATAGGGGCTACGGTGTTTTTTATGAAAAGATACGTCGTTTTTGAAATATCCGTAGATTCCCTTGAGCTGTCTTTAAAAATGCCCACGATTCGTTAGTTTTTGAAATAGGTAAGAAGTCTAATCTAATCTAACAACTACACTAAACTATACGGCTGAACTACAAGCTGAACTACAGGTAAGGAAACCGCCTATCATCTGAGTCGATACATATACATACCTGTATATGTATAGTCGGTGATCTCGCCTCAATAATATCATATCCGATACCATATCTATAATCAGGCATCCCAAGTCAAGAGTGCGGATCAATCATCAATATAGCTCGTATGTAAATCCGTCGTACGGCATCCCAATCTGGGTACGGGTCAATATCACATTCATCATACTATTCACCGGGTATCCTCTTTATCAAATATCATGATCGGGGTACTGATCTACGTCTAGTACCATACTGATACCGCCTACGTATGCATGGACGTGTGTGAAACACTACGTCAAGGACCCGCTACAACGTCATGTCGTATCTAAGATACGAACCCTGCTATATCACCGATCTCACGGCCTCAAATCAAATCTCATCGACTCATCATAAATCCCAAGTACTATCATCCTCAATCCGTATGTGAACACATAGTCCCATACCCATGTGAACACATAACTATATAATCCCGTATAAGCGCAAATGAAAGAAGAAAGTATGCAAGTATGGGTGTGTGTGTGCATGTGTGGTGCGACCACTACTCTAGGGTTTCGCGACACGAAATCATCCAAGAACACTAAATATCTATATCATCGATAATATCAAACAAATTATAGTCAAAATATATATATATGTGTGTATACGTATTCGTATACATCACCACGAACTGCGGGGGTGCTATACGCCATCCACCCGACTTCTCCCCGTAGATATAAATCTACTCACCTGGTCCTCGCTCGCCGGTGCCGACGTCGCCACGCGCTTGCTTGTCGTCTCGAAGTCCACGTGGGGGTACCTACATATCATAACGCACCATATCGCATTAAAACTAAATTCGAGATCGAAACGGCATACGAAAATCAAATCGGCACGCGTATCACGCATAGGTCCAAACCTATCGCCTACGCATGCAAGAATAGTAAAACCAACCCTCGATGTCGATGTACAAACGTCAAACCATCGAGAAAAATCCAATCACACTCATTTGCACATTCACGAACACTAATTTTAATATAAACTAGGTTAAAACTCACAAAGACGCCAATTTCACTTAAAAAGTCATTTTTCCGAAAATCTAGCAAGCACAATTCGCCGTTTTTGTACAAAACACGATGTTTAAATGAATGTAGCGGCCAATATATTTATTAAATATCTTAAATAAGTCGTATAAACAATTTCCGGAATTTAATCTCATTAAATTCCAAAAATCCTAATATTCTAGTTTACAAAAATACCCTTTTTTAACAATTTCAAAGCAAAAATGCACAAACTACAATCTAGCTTAGATTTGCATGATCCAAAGCATTAAACCACACTTAATAAAGTTAATGAAGCCAAGAAAACCCTAATCACATTTTTAATCCCAAGAATTTAACAAATTTCAAAAACCTAGTAAGCAATTAGCAAATTAACACAATTTTTCAAGTAACAACTTGTAATTAACAACTAGATTAGTTTTCTACAAAACTAATTATGTTAAACCACTTCACTAAACCATGCACAATCAAACACAACTCATTTCCACAACAAACCCTAACTTGAAATCCAAAACTTGGAATTAAACTCACATATCCAAGTTAACACTTAATTTAAATTAGCTTTAAGAAACAAGTAACAATTTAAGCAAAAAGTTTTAGAATTATACCCAAAAATATATGAAGGTCCACAAGCATCCATGGCCTCCCAAAATGCTCTCTTTTCACAAGGATCCATGCTATACGGGCTAAGCTAAAATGGGTAGGAGTCGGATTTGGGTTTTGGGATTTTTTTGAAGGATTTTGGGGCAATTTTTGATGAAGTTTGAAGAGAAAAGAGAAGGGAAATTGAGGGGGGGGCTGTTGCTGCAGTAGGGGAGGGAAATTTCGGCTGGAATTGGGAGTGGGGGAGGAGAGAGAGGGAGGTAAAGAAAGTGGGGCAAAGTCAAGGTCAAAGAAAAGTCAAGGTCCACCTAATTCACCCATTTTCTTTTCTTTTCTTTCATTTCTTTTCCTTTGAAATCAAGTGGGGAAAAATTATGGTGAGTGCTGAATTCAGCCATGGGGAGGAGTAAGTGGGGGGGGTGTGGGTACGGGTGTGGGGTGATGAAAAATGATAAATACAATACCCCAAATATCCATTTACGCTAAAAAAAAAGCCTTTTTTCTTCAATAATTTCTAAACCGTTTTGGCAAATGATTTCGTTCCAAAAACCACATGATAAAATTTTATTTAATGTTTTATGATGCACAAAATTTGTTTCAACTCATTCCAATTTGTAATTTTCCCTAATTAAATGTATTAGTGACGGCTTAAAATAATAATAAAATAATATTTTTTTCAGAACATTTGAAATTTCACCAGCGGCTCAATAAACACCAAATAATAGCAATTACATAGCTAGAATATGTATATTTAATTTTTATAATAAGATATTTGTATTTTGACTTTTTACAGAAAACTCCCTTATTTTACCGATTTTTTCGAAATTTCACCGAAACGATTTTCAAAACGTTACAATCTTCCCCCCTTAAAGAAATTCGGTCCCCGAATTTAAATTCAAACTCCCCCAAATACTAAAACATTTAAGAAAAACCATCAAGTCGTCGGGGCTCCGAAATTGTAAATACATAAGACAAATCGTAGCGCAGCGCATGCGCTTGAAAAATGAGCATATAACTCAAATCAAAACTCCGTCAAGCATCCCGCAATCATCGGAGTCATGGAGAAGACATCAATGCCAAATCCAAATCAAAACCAATATGACATAACTCGAAACTATACATGTAAATATCGAATCTATATATGTAAGTATCTGAAGGAAATGCATGCCAAATCTCTTTATGTCGCTGTGCACGCGTATAACACTGCACAGTGGCGGACGTCTAACATAAGGAAATAACTATATACATATATACCTTTGTTTGAAATGTACGTTCCGCCGTTTTGGAAACAATTTAGAAGGGTCTCCTTGTTTTAAACATTTCGTGTCATATCAGACACGTAGCTAAATACTGAGGCTATAGCTCGCTTTTTTTTTTTTTGGAAATCCCTTCAATAACTATCAATGCATGCAAAATATATTCAGGTACTGTCCTCTGACTAGTTCTGCTCAGTACGAAAACACATAGCAATATCATAAAAACGTACTGCTCTATACGAAATCAATCCCCAAAATATGCACATGAATGCTACGTGCGTCTGGTGCGCACGGAAATCAAAATCCATGAATGTGCCATACATGCGCACAGAAACAACATCTAAGTGCATCGGGTGTGCACGAAACATCTGTCGTAGGCAACATGTGTGCCTGACAGCAAAATCAGGTGCATCTGACATGCACGAAAAATCTCAATTTAGTGCATCTGGTGTGCACCAAAATCGCATCTTAAGACATGCGCTCAACATGCGCGAAAATCCAAATCAGGTGCATCCATCGCGCACGAAATCATGAAATCCAATATCAAGCGCCGAACGTGCGCAAAATCAATCAGGTGCACAAGGTGCACAAAACAAATATCGAGTATCATAATCGAAATCGAAGTCCAGTGCATCTAAGTTTACATAAGGCGTATCACTGCACTTCAAGCATATATAAACTATACCGAGTGCAGGAACGAAATCGTGTGCATGCATACGCACAAAACCAACTCAACTATTTAAAACCGTAATATCACAAACATGTGAAACTAAAGCACGAAAACGATATCAAGTGCAACACTGTGCAAAGGTCGTAAATCCTCAATCATCAAAATCAAATCATACGAATAAATCACCCAAAACATCGTAATCAATAATGGCGGAATAGTACCGCTCAAGTGCATCCTCTAAGAATCTCGGCCAACTGTCGTGGTCACTAGTGGGACGTCTCGTCGCTGATCATGAACTCTGTCCTGCTGGTGTGCGTAACCATGACCACTCCTGGGTCAAGGTCTTCACTGTGAATTACCAATCTTTCGGTCCATCGGCTCATCGCCCCTGTCAGGTGTGCTAACGGGGACGATTCCGTTCTGGCACTTCTCTGGTCATCTCTTGGTCAATCATCGTGACCACTCGTAAGACAACATATCACTGGAGTTGGCCTCTGGCTCTCTAAATGTACGTGACACATCTGATCCTGGGTGCAAGTATCATTGCAGCAGTGTCCTGGAAGGAATCCTGCTCACGGTCTCTTCCATGTCTTGTCTCTGCCAACTGTCCGGAAGTCATTGTCCTTTCCTATATCTGCATCTTGCTCTGGAACGACTGCATACTCATCGCGACTCCTTCTGGAAGGTAAGTCCAAGTACCATGCCTCGGCATGCGCATCGCCTCTCTGATGTCGGCGGAGTGGAACGTCATCTCATCTAGATCTGGTGCGAACCTCTTACTCCACTTTTCTCTAATGTCGTCTGCTTTGGACTCGTCTCGTCGCGGCTGCATGGACTGAGCTCCAACGGCTATCCTCGTATCTGGAGTCTCCCAAGAATGCATCTCACCACCTAGCATCCGAATTAAGTCGAGCCATCCGATCGAGTCGTCAAAACCTCATAATCCCCCAAGAGCTCAACCTCTTGGGCACAGTTTAATAGTATCGAGTACATACCACAGCATCGGTGGTCCAGCCGTAGAAGGGCAAACCCAAGCCTCACTAATGGCGCCGTAGAACTGCCGCAAACCCGAAGGTTCAAAGGCTTTCACACGGTCATTAAGTCGAGTTAGGGTTTCATTCTTCTAGAGGGACCATAGAATTGCCTGCATGTCTTTCCGACTACTTTAAACTTGGAATAATAGGTTTCTGACATTCGATCGTCTCTGTCGACTCCCAACGTCTCCGCGTGAAGTCGTCTCTAGCTGGAATCAATCTATCTGATGACCTCGCATCGGGTTAGGCGAACGATCCACATGTCCTAGTCATTCATCCACGATGACTAGCGACCTTCTATCATCTCTTAGTACAACTCGTTCTGCACTAACTCCAACATCTGGGGCAATACCTCGTCGTTCGCAGCAATAACTGGCTCGCTCGTCTGCACGCTGAACAGTGCCTCGATCATCATGAATAAGCAACACACCAACGGCCATCAAGATCTGGCTGGCCTCTATCACTGGCTCAATCCTCTAATATCGATCAGCACATCCGAGTAACCTCATAAAGGTGATCCGCCAAACGCTCATGGCGCGGAAACACAGTCAAAAGACACCTCTCCACAATCGGGTGTCGCCGGAATCATGCCCTGGTCAGTCCTCGTTCGTGCCGAGCTCGTGCTGACCGCAACTCTAGCCGTAGCTCTCCCTGCCCGTAATCGTGGCAGCAAAACCAAACTGGTACCGACGAGGCTAGATCAGGAAGGAATATAATACTGAACAAGGAAATGTACATCCTAAGGCTTCTTAAGTGGAGTGGCGTGTCGTAAATATGCCGCGGAACATACCAACGGTACGTCACTCTACTTTAGTCACCTATTCCATCAACCAAGGGTCATCCTACGCTCCGAAGGTAAAACCAAACGCTCTGATACCAACTTGTCACGACCCGAAAGTACGGAACATGACCGGCACTTAAACTACGAACGTCTCGAGGCGTACGTAATCTAAATAAACCGAAAACCCAGAAATCCAAACCAAGAAAATAGTAGAGTGCAGGAAAAACAACTTAAAGCAAGTGATTTCAATAGCATAAGCCGAATTATGCGGTTTTTAAAACATCAAAAATTTACTGAAAATTTCGGCAGAGTCTCCTTTGTAAAAACTGGCCCCCAAACGGGATACAACATGAATAGTATACGAAAACAATAAAAAGGCATCCCCAAGCGGGAGCTAGCTCTTCGTCAATCGACGGTCACAACCACACAAGCAATATAATATACAACGCCAACGGCGAGGATCAAAACTCAAAAGGAAACTCAAAACCACCAGAAATATAACGAGCGACTCTAAGGTCGAAAGAATAAACAACACTGGTCTGTATCTCAATAAATGCATGTTTGGTTGATGGAATTCTAGATACAACAGAATAATGATATACAAGATAAATAATGGGGGTATGATACAAGTAAACCCACCTACTAGCAAATCACCCGAATGAAACTATGCCCGCAAAGCCGTAATGAACCTGTACGGCAACCTGCAAGAAACTGGGGCACAACGGGGGTGAGTTGCCAACTTGTGAATAGAAAAACATCTACGCACAGAAATCGCATAAATAACGCAATCCTAGGTCAATGATCATAATATATCCTCAAATATATAAAACATGCAGCCTATAACAATGGCTAGGGTAAATATCTAACCCGAGTGTAAACTTATGTGCCCGTGTCAGTGCCTCAGGTAGCAATATATCATATGAATGAGGTATGAATGCATGAAAACAGAATACATGTAAATGAAGAAACTGTTTTCATAAATTAGTGAGATTTCCTTCGTATTTTAAACTGAGGTATCATAATTAAAATCAGTATCAACAGTGTCTAGCATCGACACAAAACATAAATCTCACTGTCTCGAAATATCAATGTCTCAATCTCAATATCTAGGGCGCCGTCAGTCCAGACCGGCCCCTACCATCCATCTCAAGACCACGACGGTATCCTCCGGATATCCGACGCGTCGGGTAATATCACCGGTAGGTAGTGCTCCCCAGCCAGGCTCAACGTCAACACCACATTCCTCTTGCCCCGGGGTACCATACCGGGCCCACCATATACCCGTGACGGTTCCTCCACTCCTCGACACGGATCTCCAAAACCACAGCAAACTCATGGTGGACGACACTTTACATCACTAGAAAACCGCAACATTTTATATTTTAAAAGATCATAAGTTGTAAATTTTGCGGCTTTCCCCGAAATCCAGAAATATCATAAATCTCAAGAAATCATCACAAGTGCATATGTCAATGATAATGAACTAGGCATGAACAACTGAATAACAGTATGCATGAAGTGGTAGGTAATAACTACAATGTCTAATATGGCATATAAGGGAATCACACTAATATCATGTCAACACTACTAGCTAACAATCTAAGTCAAGCAATTATATTCTCTAAAGTGTACGTGACATGGCAATTACCGATGAAGATGTGTGTGAGCCGGCAAGTAGGTGTACGTGGTACATACGCATCATCGGTAATGGTGCTGGTGTCCTAACAGCATGATATCAATAATGGAATATGCAGCAAAATAAATATGCGAGGCAGAGCGAACAGCAATAATGTGCGGGAGCTGAATACTAGACACAACGATAACTAATCTGCAATAATCTAATATAAGTCCTACAAATGGTGCCTTTTGAAATAACACGAATCATGGGGTTTTGAAAATAGGGGCTACGGTGTTTTTTATGAAAAGATACGTCGTTTTTGAAATATCCGTAGATTCCCTTGAGCTGTCTTTAAAAATGCCCACGATTCGTTAGTTTTTGAAATAGGTAAGAAGTCTAATCTAATCTAACAACTACACTAAACTATACGGCTGAACTACAAGCTGAACTACAGGTAAGGAAACCGCCTATCATCTGAGTCGATACATATACATACCTGTATATGTATAGTCGGTGATCTCGCCTCAATAATATCATATCCGATACCATATCTATAATCAGGCATCCCAAGTCAAGAGTGCGGATCAATCATCAATATAGCTCGTACGTAAATCCGTCGTACGGCATCCCAATCTGGGTACGGGTCAATATCACATTCATCATACTATTCACCGGGTATCCTCTTTATCAAATATCATGATCGGGGTACTGATCTACGTCTAGTACCATACTGATACCGCCTACGTATGCATGGACGTGTGTGAAACACTACGTCAAGGACCCGCTACAACGTCATGTCGTATCTAAGATACGAACCCTGCTATATCACCGATCTCACGGCCTCAAATCAAATCTCATCGACTCATCATAAATCCCAAGTACTATCATCCTCAATCCGTATGTGAACACATAGTCCCATACCCATGTGAACACATAACTATATAATCCCGTATAAGCGCAAATGAAAGAAGAAAGTATGCAAGTATGGGTGTGTGTGTGCATGTGTGGTGCGACCACTACTCTAGGGTTTCGCGACACGAAATCATCCAAGAACACTAAATATCTATATCATCGATAATATCAAACAAATTATAGTCAAAATATATATATGTGTGTGTATACGTATTCGTATACATCACCACGAACTGCGGGGGTGCTATACGCCATCCACCCGACTTCTCCCCGTAGATATAAATCTACTCACCTGGTCCTCGCTCGCCGGTGCCGACGTCGCCACGCGCTTGCTTGTCGTCTCGAAGTCCACGTGGGGGTACCTACATATCATAACGCACCATATCGCATTAAAACTAAATTCGAGATCGAAACGGCATACGAAAATCAAATCGGCACGCGTATCACGCATAGGTCCAAACCTATCGCCTACGCATGCAAGAATAGTAAAACCAACCCTCGATGTCGATGTACAAACGTCAAACCATCGAGAAAAATCCAATCACACTCATTTGCACATTCACGAACACTAATTTTAATATAAACTAGGTTAAAACTCACAAAGACGCCAATTTCACTTAAAAAGTCATTTTTCCGAAAATCTAGCAAGCACAATTCGCCGTTTTTGTACAAAACACGATGTTTAAATGAATGTAGCGGCCAATATATTTATTAAATATCTTAAATAAGTCGTATAAACAATTTCCGGAATTTAATCTCATTAAATTCCAAAAATCCTAATATTCTAGTTTACAAAAATACCCTTTTTTAACAATTTCAAAGCAAAAATGCACAAACTACAATCTAGCTTAGATTTGCATGATCCAAAGCATTAAACCACACTTAATAAAGTTAATGAAGCCAAGAAAACCCTAATCACATTTTTAATCCCAAGAATTTAACAAATTTCAAAAACCTAGTAAGCAATTAGCAAATTAACACAAATTTTCAAGTAACAACTTGTAATTAACAACTAGATTAGTTTTCTACAAAACTAATTATGTTAAACCACTTCACTAAACCATGCACAATCAAACACAACTCATTTCCACAACAAACCCTAACTTGAAATCCAAAACTTGGAATTAAACTCACATATCCAAGTTAACACTTAATTTAAATTAGCTTTAAGAAACAAGTAACAATTTAAGCAAAAAGTTTTAGAATTATACCCAAAAATATATGAAGGTCCACAAGCATCCATGGCCTCCCAAAATGCTCTCTTTTCACAAGGATCCATGCTATACGGGCTAAGCTAAAATGGGTAGGAGTCGGATTTGGGTTTTGGGATTTTTTTGAAGGATTTTGGGGCAATTTTTGATGAAGTTTGAAGAGAAAAGAGAAGGGAAATTGAGGGGGGGCTGTTGCTGCAGTAGGGGAGGGAAATTTCGGCTGGAATTGGGAGTGGGGGAGGAGAGAGAGGGAGGTAAAGAAAGTGGGGCAAAGTCAAGGTCAAAGAAAAGTCAAGGTCCACCTAATTCACCCATTTTCTTTTCTTTTCTTTCATTTCTTTTCCTTTGAAATCAAGTGGGGAAAAATTATGGTGAGTGCTGAATTCAGCCATGGGGAGGAGTAAGTGGGGGGGTGTGGGTACGGGTGTGGGGTGATGAAAAATGATAAATACAATACCCCAAATATCCATTTACGCTAAAAAAAAGCCTTTTTTCTTCAATAATTTCTAAACCGTTTTGGCAAATGATTTCGTTCCAAAAACCATATGATAAAATTTTATTTAATGTTTTATGATGCACAAAATTGTTTTCAACTCATTCCAATTTGTAATTTTCCCTAATTAAATGTATTAGTGACGGCTTAAAATAATAATAAAATAATATTTTTTTCAGAACATTTGAAATTTCACCAGCGGCTCAATAAACACCAAATAATAGCAATTACATAGCTAGAATATGTATATTTAATTTTTATAATAAGATATTTGTATTTTGACTTTTTACAGAAAACTCCCTTATTTTACCGATTTTTCGAAATTTCACCGAAACGATTTTCAAAACGTTACACATCGACACGACTTATCGAGCTATTGGGGTCTGACGTTTACCACCCCTAGGCGAGATATGCGACATATCAGACGACGAGACCGGACTGTACGGTAAGTGTTACTGGTTGGATTCACAGGAGTGTGAGCGGGCTTGCTCGTCGATCTTCTGATCGCTCAATACCCGGGTGGCCGTTACGTTTGGCAGACCGCTTGCTGCTTGTGGGTGTTTGATATGATCATCATCTGCTGCCGGCGTATTGACGAGTCTTTAGAGTCCTACACAGAGGTTTCCTGGCTCAAGCGAAACGAAATAGGAGCGCATATGAGATATGTGCGGGACCGAGAATAATGCGTTTATGTGATACCGTATTCTATTCTCGCGATGAATGTATCGGTTGGTTGTATGCGATATAACCTAGTTATCGAATCAAGTATAGATTCGATAAGCCGATACATAGGATACTAGTCGGTTATATGCGATATGACCGGATCGTTAAATCAAGTGTTGATTTAATGATTTAATGTATAATTATATATTTGATATATTACTTTGCATTAACTAGTATTGGTTCACTTTAAATGGATTTTCTCACTTGAATTGTGCACATTGTATATGTGATATACTTTTGTACACAAGTTAGTATCATGTTTGATGATACATGCTCACTAGGGTTTGTGTAAAGATTAAACCATGGTTGTATAATGGTTAGGGTTTTCATTTTCTTATTTATTTGTTTATTTATTCTTTTTGGAAAATGAAAAGCAATGAGAGAAAATGGTGGCTTTCTTTGTTTGATATTGAAGCTTCATGAAGTTTTGACTTTGTGACCATTTTGTCTCATGCTTAACCCTAACCATTCCCACTAACCCTAGTTTAGTCTCTACACTTAACCATGGTTTGAATATGATAAGTATTGATTTTCTTTTCCTTTTTTAATTAACACTTATCATATTCTTTCTTGCTTCTTCTTCTTCTTCACTTGAAGAAAGCTTGCTTCAACAATGGAAACTTGAGCAAATGAGTGAGAAATCCAATTCTAAAGTGAACCCACTTCCTATTTCTTCATCCTCTACCTCTTGCCAAGTAGTAGAGTGTGTTTTATTCACAAGTTTCATGACTTGGTGAAGTGGGAGCTTGATCTTGCGATGCCTCGACGTAGATCATCTTCGGCACGAAGCCGACGACCTTGCCTGCCCATTTCTCCGATGAAGCCGACGCTAGAGCCCGAGTTTCCATTTGGACAGCGAGGAGACTTCATTGCGGAGCTATGGAGGTGGAGGACCGGATCTACAAAGGTTGTATTTCCGTTCTTTTAGTTATTTTGTTAACTAGTTTCATTGTTTCGCCTAGACTTCTAGTTAACGATCCGTAGTCTAGGGTTTCTCGGCACCGTAAAATTTGAAATTGGCATGGTTGATGCCTTGTGAGACCTCATTAGTGTGAGACCTCATTAGTGTGCCTAGGAACCCTACAGTGGTATCAGAGCCTAGCTAGAGCCTTAGGCGATGCGTAGACGGAATTAGAAAACCGATCGAACCGAAACCCTAACCCTAAGCATGCTCTCTGGACTTTTTCTGAAAAAGTGGATTTTTCCATATTAAAAATATGCAGAAAATTAAGCAGGGTCTAATTTGAATTACTGTGAAATACGAGGGTCTAATTTGAATATTCCACAGCGGAACCGCGGCAGAAGCCTTGCATGTGCGGCGGTTCCGCGGCCGTACGGTATCCTCTTTCATTGTTTTCTTCACAGTAATTCTTATATCTAAATGCTATATTTTCTGGGTATTTTTATTTTGACTCTGGAGTTGTATGTTCTGGGGTTGTATTGGAACTCGGTGATTCGATCGGATTATCTAATTTTGCCTATGTGTTTTTCCAGATATTTTAGAATATGTTAGAAAGTTCGACCGGATATAAATACCCAACTTTTCCCCTGTCGGGAAATTTCCAAGCGTTGGATTTTTCCGTGGTTTAACGACGTTCTAAGTAGTGCAAGTAACGCGATGGTCCCTCTAGAAGACAACAAACCTTAACTCGATTATGTGACCGTCTTGAACTACCCTTTGAACCTTAGGGTTTGGGGCAGTACGGCGTGCCACATGTGAGGCGTTGGCTTGACCCTTCTACGGCTGGACCGTTGGTACTGAGGCACGAACTGAATGTTTTTAGGCTTGTTTCATGTGTTGAGCTGTATCGGGAAAACTTGGGTGTTTGGATGTTCGATCGGAAAGTTTAACATTTTCTATTTATCTGGAATGTGATACAATAATTGGAATTCACAATAAGTTATGAGATAACTGAATGAATGTTATAAACATAGCAGTTTAGTCTCACTTGATCGGTTGCCACGGAATTTTGATGTGATCAAAAGTCCGTCGCATTCACGTAGCGTACGCGGATACTCGCCGGATAAACTTAATAGACAGCCTCGCCCCATAGCCCCGACCAAGTGACTGTAGGAGAACCCCGTCGCCGAAAGCATCCGTTCGGGTGCTCGCGGCAGCAGTGTTCCGTCTTGGTGCACTTCGTCGACGGCGTCAGGGGTGCGGCCGCCTACTAAAGTTTGCGACGAGCATTCGATCAGGATGTTGGGAATCTTGTTGAATTGCCCGACTTGGTATTGAAAAGTGTTTTCGATAATGAGACTAAAATGCGGGGTTTATAATTGTTAGGCATGTGATGTCTAAGGTATTCATTTGATTAGGCATGCGATGTCTATGCAGATTGCGGATTCCAACTGTTGTAGTTTTACACTTTCTTTTCTGTGACCGTAAGTGTAATATGTGATATCGCCGGTTTCGTTGCTATATGTCAACGACAATTGGGATGCGCATATTTACTTACGTTGATGACATGTGATGTTATGTGTTGCTGGATATGTTATATTGGATTGTCGTGTTTGAATAGCCGGGGGTTTTTATGTGAGATGAGTGTTTTTCATTTTCATTCATGTAAAAACTTGTATGTAATATTCTTTTATTGGGGCACTTCCAGGTTGCGGAAGATGTCACCCATTGTATATTATTTTCTTTTCCGCACTAGGATAGACCCAAGGAGGGGAGCACAAGTAACCGGGTTCTGGAGTCCAGTGGGAGACCAACTCGAGGAGTCGAGTCCGGGTCTCCTAACTCTAGAATTGGTAGGGTTGCTTGCCGCTCTCGTAGGGGTCTAGGGGTGTGGGATTGGCTATTCATCGCGACCGTGGAATCCGTGTTTTATACTGGCTCGTATTGAAAACA
This sequence comes from Agapanthus africanus, assembly GCA_030015575.1. Taxonomy (NCBI): domain Eukaryota; kingdom Viridiplantae; phylum Streptophyta; class Magnoliopsida; order Asparagales; family Amaryllidaceae; genus Agapanthus; species Agapanthus africanus. The sequence goes on from CM057348.1 coordinate 226,591,184, forward strand.
CGGACGTCCTAGTATATCCAATATTTCATATGTTTCTTCTGCTGCGATATCTGTGATGTGATCATGTGATGTTCTGTGATAGATACAGTATATAGTATATATGATATATTATATAGACGTTACTTATGTTTTACACCCGCGCTAGCCCTGCCTCGCTCTGCCGTTAGTTACCTAACCTAACGGTGCACGAGGGGACATCGAGGCGAATGCGGATGGCATAAGTGTACATCGTATTTATCTGTGATGTTTAGGTACTTAAATGATGGGACTTCATTAATGTGATTAATGAAATAAAAGAAACCTAAGATGTTGTAGAATCGAATTTCAAAATAAAACAGGTAGCTACAGTTCTTGCTTTGCACAGAGGTATATGTGATATATCCTGCACCTTATTCGATGAGGAAAGGACCGAGATCCCTTCACCGGGAGTGACTCCTTTAGCAATAACTGGCAGATGCTACACACTCGGTTTGTCTTTTGATTGCTTTTAAGAGTTTTTGCTTTGCACAGTGATATATATGATATATCCCGCACCTTATTCAATGAGGAAAGGACCGACGATCCCTTCACCGGGAGTGACTCCTTTAGCAAAACTAGAAAAGTCTCAAAAGCACTCCATTTTAAAATCATTTGATTCTACAACGATATCAAGTTCATTACGCAATAGGTTTTAAGAAAAACCTGTCGTAGCCCTCCGTCATTTCAGATAAGTTGTATATAGTATTCGTGCTACATTTGTTGGCTTTCGTCAAGGTGTAGTGTGCGGTAGCTATATGCTACTTATCTGCTGCATATGATGCGATTGGATTAGGGTAGTCGTGCGGCTTTGTTGGCTTTCGTCAAGGGTCATGCGGGTGGGTTTAATTCAATCAAGAAATGTACGGGTTGAACTTGACTAGCGGGCTATGGTTTGTTGGCTTTCGTCAAGGTCATAGCACGTTAGGGGCAAAATATTATCGGGAATTTCAAGTGTTGAAATTTTCAATGAGATTGCATACCTTCTATGAGATAGTTGGATCCCGATACCCGCTGCGAGTAAGAGTTACTCCTGGGAGAGTTTTATATATTACAATTAGCCGATCAAGTAGGTGTCTAGAAAGGTGTCAACGGGGTTACGCCTCTGGGAAAACGAGCTTTACATTAATTAGGTTCGTGCGAAAGCACGGGGGACCTCCCTCAAAGTACCGACACTGGCCTGGCTGAAAGATTGGCGAACTTGTAGTGTGTAATTAATCCCGGCTAGTCTTTCCTTTTTGGGTTTGAAGGAAGATTTGATAAAAACAGTGGGAGCCATCCTGATTAGATAAAATAATAACCAATCTGATCTTGCAAGAGCGCACGCTGAGTGTTTTCTTCTCTCTCTCTCTCTAGGTAGCGACCATATCACGCCTTAATCAAAATAATAATATGGAATATTGACCGAACCCGCTTGTTATACTGAGCTGGGGAACGTTGGTCCCGCTCCAACTTATAATTGTTATAAGACAGAGCAGGAAATAGGGGAATACCAGAATTCCCGGACCGCCCAACGAAGAAAGTGCATGAGATGCATCTCCTTCGGGTGTGTTCATTATACAGAACTGTTTCTCAGTATCCTCCGCATCCTGGGTATATGATACCGGATAAGGATCCCAGATATGTAATCTGTTACATAGGGCTGCAAAAAGGTAGAAAAACTGAGAACGGGTGATAAGTTTCATGAGACAGAGAACGGGGCAAGTGTTGCAGCCAAGTCTGTTGGTCACTGTCACCCTGTATTCCAAATACATTGATTCTGAACGAATGTTATTAGATACCGAACCTGATATGCAAAATCATATCTGTCTCTTTATTAGTAAAGAAACGATAAAATTTTGTATTGTTGGATAATGTTTTGAACATTTCCTATATCAAAAGTTGATCGGTTCAGGCACGTTATCTAAAAGCATTAATGTTCTAAATCAAACTACAGTTCTTAGTATACGGAACACATACAAGAGGAAGAGCCCAGAAATGAACGAATCCTTCTTGAGGCATTGTAGACTAGGTCATATCAATGCGACCCGACTAGCTGAAGTTACATGTAGATGCATATTTAAATCAGTTTGAATTTACATCTTATGAAACTTGCCAGTCATGTCACAAAAATACGATGACCATAGCACTGTTTACTGGAAACAGAGAAAGAGTTAGTAAACTCTTGGGATGATACATGTTGATGTATAAAGGTCCCCTGTCTACACATGCCGGGACCGGTTCTTTGTACTTCGTTACATTCTCTGATAATCTCTCAAGATTCAGACATATGTTCCTGTTGAAACACAAGTCCGAACCTTTTGAGATATTCACAGAATATAAGTTAGAAGTAGAGAACCAAAATACGGGTATAAGTATTATGTCCTTTGATATGATCAAGGAGGAGAATACTTGAGCACGGAATTCCTAGATTTTTCTAAAGGAGAATGAGATTCTCTCTCAGCATTACTCCTCCGTATACACCATAGCACGATGGTATATCGGGACGGAGCAATCACACCCTATATGATATGGTGCGCTCTATGATGAGTACTACTGTGTTTCCTATTTCCTTTTGGGAGTTATGCACTTGAGAAGATGCATACCTATTGAATAGGGTTCTGATCAAATCAGTTGCCTACCACTTCATATGTGATATGGAAAGGGAAGAGCCCATATCTTAAGTTAGTTAAGATTTAGGGTTGTCCAGCCTATGTCTAAAAGCATAATCCGGACAAGCTCGAGGCAAGGTCTGTGCAACTGGAAAGGTTCCAGCTATACAAACTGCAGCTGATGATTTGATACAACCAAAAGATTCAATAGTTATCAACGAACCTCAGCCTCTCCGCCGATCTAGTAGGGTTCCTCACCCGCCTGAGAGACACTTCGATTTCTCTATGACAGTGGGAGCGAGGATTGCATCATGAGATGATGACCCAACTAGTTTCGAGCTGGCCATCAGGAGTGGGACTCTGTAAGAATGGCTGGATGCTTAGCGATCTGAGATGGAATCCATGTACACCAACAAAGTATGGACTTTGGTTGCTATATCTGAAGGGTTAAATCCCCATCAGGAGCAAGTATATCTTGAGAAGATTACTTGGTGTAGATGGAAAAGTTGAGACTTTCAAAGCTAGACTTGTCAAAGCTTTTCGTCATCGACCAGGCGTGGATAATGATGAAACCTTTTCAAGTGGCTATGCTTAAGTCCATCCAGATCCTACTTGCCACGGCTACATACCATGACTACGATATCTGGCGGTTGGGTGTCATGACTGCTTTTCTAAATGATGTTTTAAAAGAGAACGTCTATAAGTACACAGCTAGAGGACTTCGTAGACAGTGGGAGCAGCGGAAACGTGTACAAGATGCTTTATAGGATAAAGCAGGTATCGCGGAGTTGGAACATCTGTTTTGATGTGTTAGTCAAAGAGTTTGACATCATCAAAATGGTAGATGAACCTTGTATAAACAAAAAGGTAGTAGGGAGTATAGTAATGATCCTCGTAGAGTACGTGGATAATATACTCTTGATAGGGAAGGAGTTTCCCATGCTACGCTCGGTCAATCTCCGCTTATCACAATGATTCTCCAGATAGGATCAAAGTGATACCTCCTAAATCCTGGGTTTTGGATCTATGAGATAGATCTAATTGGATGTTAGGATTCTCACTAGTTGTAGTGAGACGGTATCAACCGATCCTGGGGAGAATCACTGGAAGGGTTCCAGGGTGATAAAGACGACTGAATGTCAGTCGCAGGCATTGTCTTTACCCTCAGTAAAGGGACGGTATGTTGGAAGAGTTCCAAGCTAGATACCGTGGCTAACTAGACGATAAAGGCAGGATACATCGCTACTCAAGATGCTACCAAAGAGGATGTTTGGGTGTATATTGGTTCATAAGATGAACTACGTTCCAACCATTGTGAGACAATGGAGTTGTGGCTTATGCCAAGGAACGCCGGTCCCATCAGTGATCCAGACATATTCTAAGGCAGTGTCACCTGATCAAGGAGATGGTTGATCTCCAGGGTGATCGAGGTTAGGAGAGTAGACACAGAGGAAAACACGGCGGATCCACTCACAAAGGCCTTTTCCCAGAGAGAGACTTTTATGGGATGGTTGAGTATGAGATACTACAACCACTGCTATCAGATGGCCCTAGTGCAAGTGGGAGATTGTTAGTTATATGTATGCCCTAGAGACCATTACTGTACATTGGATGTATATTGTAGTGGATGCTTGGACATATATAGGAAGGACTTTCTTGCTCGACATGATAGTATGCTATCTGGTTGATCTTTACCTTAACGTGTACACTGATTGTCTCTCTGTTACATATTGGTAAAGCCCTTAGGATGTATACTTGACTACCTGGACTATGATGCGGATCATACTAGTGGGGACAGGGTAGTCCATAAGTACATCCTTCAAGGTCCCTAGTCGTGGGTATATCGAGACGGGGCATCGATATACCAGAGTAGACTAGCGTATACCTTCTCGACCCATACAGATGGGCGATGGATGATCCTATATCCATTGGTGTTTGACATCAGAGATGATATACGGGTGCTCAGTGGAGACTGGGTACACTGGACGGACTCGCCGAGAACTCCCAGATGGTATTATACCTTACGTCAGATGGCAGTTCTCTGGTGACACTGGTACAGAGTAGTCTGTTGACCCGAGATCGTCATAGAGTCTTGTGTGGTTCCTACTGTGCTTTGATTTCCATCTTACCACGTCCAAGAGGGCGTGCAAAACGGTGGTTTTTGGGTACAGTCCCGAATCACATGGAGGCAATGAGCGATAGGAGGGGATTCGTCTCTCCCAGTATAGAGGGTTGATGTTGCGCTGTGTTCGATTGGCTATAACAGGAAATCCCTGGCCAGGGTTGCTGAGATTTACTGGTAAGTGTTACCAGTAGTTTCTCGAATTGTTATAGACCTCACATCGACACGACTTATCGAGCTATTGGGGTCTGACGTTTACCACCCCTAGGCGAGATATGCGACATATCAGACGACGAGACCGGACTGTACGGTAAGTGTTACTGGTTGGATTCACAGGAGTGTGAGCGGGCTTTCTCGTCGATCTTCTGATCGCTCAATACCCGGGTGGCCGTTACGTTTGGCAGACCGCTTGCGGCTTGTGGGTGTTTGATATGATCATCATCTGCTGCCGGCGTATTAACGAGTCTTTAGAGTCCTACACAGAGGTTTCCTGGCTCAAGCGAAACGAAATAGGAGCGCATATGAGATATGTGCGGGACCGAGAATAATGCGTGTATGTGATACCGTATTCTATTCTCGCGATGAATGTATCGATTGGTTGTATGCGATATAACCTAGTTATCGAATCAAGTATAGATTCGATAAGCCGATACATAGGATACTAGTCGGTTATATGCGATATGACCGGATCGTTAAATCAAGTGTTGATTTAATGATTTAATGTATAATTATATATTTGATATATTACTTTGCATTAACTAGTATTGGTTCACTTTAAATGGATTTTCTCACTTGAATTGTGCACATTGTATATGTGATATACTTTTGTACACAAGTTAGTATCATGTTTGATGATACATGCTCACTAGGGTTTGTGTAAAGATTAAACCATGGTTGTATAATGGTTAGGGTTTTCATTTTCTTATTTATTTGTTTATTTATTCTTTTTGGAAAATGAAAAGCAATGAGAGAAAATGGTGGCTTTCTTTGTTTGATATTGAAGCTTCATGAAGTTTTGACTTTGTGACCATTTTGTCTCATGCTTAACCCTAACCATTCCCACTAACCCTAGTTTAGTCTCTACACTTAACCATGGTTTGAATATGATAAGTATTGATTTTCTTTTCCTTTTTTAATTAACACTTATCATATTCTTTCTTGCTTCTTCTTCTTCTTCACTTGAAGAAAGCTTGCTTCAACAATGGCAACTTGAGCAAATGAGTGAGAAATCCAATTCTAAAGTGAACCCACTTCCTATTTCTTCATCCTCTACCTCTTGCCAAGTAGTAGAGTGTGTTTTCTTCACAAGTTTCATGACTTGGTGAAGTGGGAGCTTGATCTTGCGATGCCTCGACGTAGATCATCTTCGGCACGAAGCCGACGACCTTGCCCGCCCATTTCTCCGATGAAGCCGAAGCTAGAGCCCGGGTTTCCATTTGGACAGCGAGGAGACTTCATTGCGGAGCTATGGAGGTGGAGGACCGGATCTACAAAGGTTGTATTTCCGTTCTTTTAGTTATTTTGTTAACTAGTTTCATTGTTTCGCCTAGACTTCTAGTTAACGATCCGTAGTCTAGGATTTCTCGGCACCGTAAAATTTGAAATTGGCATGGTTGATGCCTTGTGAGACCTCATTAGTGTGCCTAGGAACCCTACAAGTACACTGTAATAGAATAGATAATCATTTCAAAGCTGTGAAACAACGTTAAAATGAACATCTAATCTATCTTTGTACACGGAGAACCAGCGGAAAGGTACCGACGAAATATCTCGAAACGGATGAAAACACAAGTGAATGAAGGCGTTTGCTTTATACATTCTTAACTTGTTCACACGGGACAAATCTATGGGTTATCATACGATTGAATTTTCTCGTCGCGTAGACTATACGACGGTTGTTAGTATCGAGCTATACCGTCCGATATTTAACAACCTTCTTATAGTTCTATGTCACGACGAATATCGCACGTATGTTAACCGATAGACGGGGACTAAGTGGCGCTTTTAGTTTCATATATGAGTATCGATGAGAATATGAAGGTTTCATATTATCACCGAGTATCATATATTGGTTTTAACCTGAACATCTCGAATCGCTCTCTAATTATGCGTTTGTTGTGTATTCTTGCTGTATGTGTGTGTTCCGGCTGTCGGGGGTAGGCTTCTATCCCATTAAGAATGTATCGAGCGAACACCCATCACTTGTGCTTTCAACCGTTTCGAGTAAATTTCGGCAGTACCTCCCCGCTGTTCTCCGAGTACACTGTAATAGAATAGATAATCATTTCAAAACTGTGAAACAACGTTGAAATGAACATCTAATCTATCTTTGTACACGGAGAACCAGCGGAAAGGTACCGACGAAATATCTCGAAACGGATGAAAACACAAGTGAATGAAGGCGTTTTCTTTTTACATTCTTAACTTGTCCACACGGGACAAATCTATGGGTTACCATACGATTGAATTTTCTCGTCGCGTAGACTATACGACGGTTGTTATTATCGAGCTATACCGTCCGATATTTAACAACTTTCGTATAGTTCTATGTCACGACGAACATCGCACGTATGTTAACCGATAGACGGGGACTAAGTGGCACTTTTATTTTCATATATGAGTATCGATGAGAATATGAAGGTTTCATATTATCATTGAGTATCATATATTGGTTTTAACCTGAACATCTCGAATCACTCTCTAATTATGCGTTTGTTGTGCATTCGTGTTGTATGTGTAACATGATTTTAAACCATTGAGATCAAGATTTGAGAAATTTTATAAGTGGCCGTTAACATGATAACAATCATCTCTTCTTATCAGTCCATATCTGAATTCTAAAGGGCAGTATATTTGCTATTAAAAGATCATGTTCAACTCTAAAGCAAGGGAAAACAGAGGAATATAGATCTATTAAAGTCAAGCCATAAAGCTAATCACATATTTACAACATTGCAAATACATTAACGCAAAACATAGTTATGATACTTCAAAAGAATCAATTATCAAGGATCTGGGAATGGAGATGAACATACAGTTTCCCGTCAATAAGATCAACAGGACAGAGACAGATAAAATATAAGATTAGAATGATGAACAAGATAATATGCTTGAAAGATGCTACATTTGCTGATTGAATATAAATGAATCCACTAATAAGATTATATACATGATAATATATGTAGAGGAATTCAGGCCATGAACACAAACTACCAACTATTTCATATGCTGGCTGAAAGAAATGGGCGAAAAGATTCATAGTTTTCCATAAACTACAAGCAGATTCTGCCATTACTAAGCACAAAACAAAATGGATTATAATTTAAAGGAGAAAGAAGAGCTTGAAGCAAAATCAGATCAAATTATATTGTCCCACATGGGTTGCTCGCCCAGACATTCGATAGCATACATGTCACAAGAAAAATAACAGAAAAACAATTTCTTAAGCTTAAATACCCTCTAAATATGCCAAACAGCTTGCTTACAGTTCTACTAATACATTATTAAACATAAAGTCCCTGCAGACGCCAAATCTGGAACAACTATCACCTTATCATCGAATGTTACGTCCACAAAAGTGAAGGTAACAGAATAAATGCACCAGTACAAACTTGACCTCGAATTAGCCTAAAGTTTTGCCTGGATGGAACTAAATCAACAAGCAAAGTATATTTACACTACAAGCTTACACCTACTGCAAGGGATAAATAGGGCACTCTACAGTTCACATCTCACAGCCCAACCGAACCCTACCCCCAGCCCCAGCCCAGCCCCAGCCCCAGCCCCAGCCCAACCGAGCCCCAGCCCCAGCCCCAGCCCAGCCCAGCCCCAACCCCAACCCCAACCAAACCCTAGCCCCAACCCCAGCCCCAGCCCCAGCCCTAGCCCCAGCCCAAACCCCAACCCCAACCCTAACCCCAACCGAACCCCACAACCTAACCCTAACCCTAACAGAACCCTACCCCCAGCCCCAACCCCAGCCCAACCGAGCCCTAGCCCCAGCCCCAGCCCAGCCCCAACCTCAACCAAACCCCAGCCCCAGCCCCAGCCCCAACCGAACCCCACAACCTAACCCTAACCCTAACCCTAACCGAACCCGATCGATGCCGACGCCGATGCCCTCACCCCTACCCGAACCTGGCCTGAACCCTAGACTACAACGTCAAAATTAAAAATTATTTGAGATTTACTTACAGCCGTGCGCGCGGTGGATCGACGGTAGAAATTGGTGGTCGCCGACGATCGGCGAAGGTGGTGACGAGACGCGGGAAGTCAACGAAGGTGTGGGGAAGACCAACGAAGCTGGCGCAGGCTCGTGAGCGCGGTGGCGACGAAGCGCGGGAACAGGCGACGAGAGACGCGGGAGTGAGAGAAATTTGGGAACGATGAATATAATTTTTCTGTGATTTTTTTTTATTAATAACCTATGTAGATACCCCTATGGACATAACTGTAGGTCCCCGGCTTGCGGCTCCGTAGGGCCAAAGAAAAAATTAGAACGTAAGGCGCCGTAGGGACAACGCTTTGGCCCTACGGATAGACCCGTAGGGACAAGAAATATTTGCCCCTACGGATTTCTGAGTCCGTAGGGGCAACCCCATATTGTAGTAGTGGTCAAACTGATATACAACTTATAGTCAAGGGCATTATTTGACAGAAGGTACCGTCACGGGTTTTGGCGATGGATTTTTAACTCTAGGGGATTTTAGGCAATCGAGTATGCCCCAGAATAGTTTTGGTGAAATAAGTCAATAATAGTATCTCAAAATTATCAAAAAATAACATAGATGAAATAGGAGTTAATTAGTACAGAGGTTATATTTTTTGTTTTTTCTATTTTAATTAATCCAAGAAAAGATCTACAAATATAAAAGAGCCTGGGTTCCTAAACAACCCCCCTAAGCAATTTCCGACACAATCGAGAAGGCGTGGGGACCTTCTCGATTATTGCTTACCAATCTCTATGAAAGTGTTTTTCTTGTTATTGCTTACTAATCTCTTAGAATAGAATCTTAATTTGTTATTAAATCAGCTAGGCTTATGTGGTTGAGGAACTGGATTTGGAGCTTTCTATCCATTATTCTTCTTTTTTTTTTATACGACCAATTTGGGAATCGAACCGGCGACCTCTCATTTTGGAGAGTAAAGTTATACCAACCGCGCTAGGCCTAGTTGGTAATTTTTCTTGCTTCATGGAAAAAAAATAGCTACAGACAAACTAGGCTTAAATCCACAAAACCATCTAGTTTCAAAACTGCGAATAACTACCATATCTAACGGTTTACGGGCGGTCAAGGTTGAGGGTGCTGATTATGCATGTTAAATAATATTTCTGTCCTTTTAATCAATTTATTATTAATTATTTCATTAAAATGGTTTATAATAAACATTTTTCTATGGCCGAACAAACGACATGGCAACAATGGAAGTGTCGGCGGTGACGGGAGGTGGTCACGAAGATCAGATGGACATGAGGGAAGGAGGTGACTGTGAGGAGTGGAAGAGGTGGCTGAGAGAAGAATGAAGAAGATGAAGGGCGCGGCGGCGACGACGGAGAGGAGATGTGGGCGGAGGCGGTGTGCGCGGTGGTGATGATGGAGACTGAATTAGGGTTAAGCTTTATGGGTTATGTTAAAGTTACGATTCTAGAGGAAGAAGAAGGCGGTAGCTTATGGGTTTTTTTAGTTTTTTTATGACGTGCCATCATCCACAACAGATAGAACCCGATTTGTTTTCAATTTTTATGACATGCCACGTGTTAATTTGTTAAAGTATTACCAAAGATTTAATAGGATATCAAAACAATTTTAGTTAAGTTAATGAAGACTTTTGATCTAGATTCCTTCAAAAAATAATTGATATGCATGATTTCAAAGTGTTACTTTATTTTTTTCACATTTTATGCTCAAAATTTTGTGAATTTTTAAGCATGAAAATTAATTAAATTGGGAAATTCAATTTAAAGACCCAACTTCCCTGTTGCAGTAAATGGTAAAGATAAAAGATAAGCCGCATATGTTAAATCTTGGATCGAGTATAGTATTCATCATAAATTCAACAGGGTTGAATCTTATTACAAGGCAATATATAGTTTCCATTATTTATCAACCCTTAGAGATAGGATCACACTATCGAAGGCTTTTTTTGCAAACATAAGATTGATCGATATGATTTCTTTCGCTTAAGGAGATTTCTGCTTCTTAGTACAGTTCTTCGGGCCGCCGTCAAGTTGAGCTTCCTTATTCTTCACCTCTGCCATGGAACAAAACATCAATACTTAAATCAAAAACCTTTATAATGTGTATTATGCACAAAACATTAATAACACACACGGCCAAGGGCCTCACGGATTTGCGCCGAACGCGGTCGCAATGTTAGCATCGCAAATGATAATCTATCCGAATAAAAGAAACAGATACAAATGGGTAATATTTAAAACTCATTTACCTGTGGGAATGTAGCCACCACACTTGGGTATAGGGATTTCAGCACATCCCGCAAAGCACTGGTAATTGCAAAAGGCGGGATAATTCCTTTCGTCTCTGCATTTAGGATAGCAACACTTGTAGCATTTCTCAAACTCCTCCCGTAAAGAGCACTGCGCAAGTCCAACAAAGAACAAGAGCATCATAGTCACGACGAAAATGGTCCGAACATTAACCTTAGTCTCCATGATTTCGCTATACTTGAACTCTCTGATCAATTAGCAAAGAGAGAACTTCATAGCGCTTATTTATAGGGCAGAAATTACAACGTTAAGGTTCTTTTCCGCGGTTGCATCTAAGCATGATTTATTCAGAAAAAGGAAAGAAAAAGCTTGCAAGCTATACTACTTCTTTTTATAATTGTTGTGGATTGAAACTTTAGATATATACGGATGTTTTTAGTTGTTTGTAAGAGAAGGATCCTTATGTTTCTAGTATTTTTCTTATGTTTTAAGCAACCTTTTCTGCTTATAGGCATATAAAGTCGACCTATGCATTTGTGTATATGACACTGAACCTAGGTTTAAAACAAATACAACAAGAATTAAGGTTCAAGAAAATATATGTTACTTTGCATATATTATTATAGTAGAGCTAGCCAATAGTCTCCCAAGTCTAAATATTGATTGCTGGTACTGTTATCTAGGGTTAGCTCTGTCACCACCTCAAAACTCCGAAATTACGGTGATTTATTTGAGGGATTTTCTGAAAAATATTTTACCATATATAGCTAAGATTTCATTAAAATACCTTGAACTATAGTTCTTATATAGCTAAGATACCTTAAATAATTCTCTCTTAATCTAATGTTAATTTTTTGCTGATATATATATATATATATATATATATATATATATATATATATATATATCAGGGAGGGATCCCCTAAATTTGCTAGTTTATTTTTACTTTTTACATCAGGGATCTCTTCAATTGTTTCGGTATATATGTGCTTCCATATTCGTTTCATTCCCCTCTTTTATTTTTCCTTTCGCTTCATTTATTTCTTCATTTTTCATGTCATTTCTTCTTTCTTCTTTTACCCAATGCGATTCCTCGCCTTTCCTCTCAATCCCTTCCCTCTTCTTCCCTTCGAAGTCCACCATAAAATCTTTATTTTATAATAATTGTAAGCTCCTTTGATAAAATAATGATTATAGCTAAGAGCATTTTAGCGGAATTTAAAAAGCCCAGCATATTCCCGTAGGTTTGATTTGATGGGGAATCAGCGCAGCGGAAAACGTTCAGTGATCGACTTAACAACGATCAATAAGAAACAAGCAAGCAAGAATAAAGAAGCAACCACAAAACAAGAATATTAAAGAGACATTTATGAGATATACAAAAATTCTTTATGATGATGAAGGTGTGCATCAATCAGTAAATAAAATTTTGGCTTAATTTATCTCTAGAAAACGACCATCAGTAATGGTGCCACCCACCATCATCACAGTCAGGTAAATTGGAGTTTTATAGAAAAAAGCCTAAAATTTTTATAACTAAAATATTAAATCTCTTCGATTGGTAACCTACTCCATATGTATGAACATCGGTACATTCAAGATTTGACCAGTTCAATACATAAATCTTTAGGTATTCGAATCGTCTCAGCCAATTGCTCCTATCTTAGTAGCTGCAACTTTTGCGGCGTGCTAGCTTGATATATAATTGTTAGACTATCTCATACCTGCAATGCAATCTTAGATTACTCTATGAATAGAAATTAAAACTTCTGGCCTCCATCTCATCAAATTATTTCACTACCAGTGCCAAGGAAAAAACGGAAAGAGGATTAACTGAATATATTAAATGAAAAAGTATAAACCAATGGAAGAAATGCATATGAAAAAAATTAAAGAAAAAAACCTTTGTGCAATTGTTTGCTTGCCTTTTAGTGTGGTCTTAAGATATAGAAATACGAATCGTGTAGAAATGTTTAACCGCAATCAACAACTTCACGAATAACACTACTACAATATGGGGTTGCCCCTACGGACTTAAGAATCCGTAAGGGCAACTATTTCTTGCCCCTACGGATTTATCCGTATGTCCACATCGTTGTCCCTACGGTGCCTTACATTCTAATTTGTTGTTTGGCCCTACGGAGCCGCAAACGGTGGACCTACGGTTATATCCGTAGGGGCATATAAATAGATTATTAATAAAAAAAAAGCACAGAAAAGTCATTCATCATTCCCAAAAATTCTCTCTCTCACTCTCCCGCGCCTCATCGCCTGTTCCCGTGCCTCGTAGCCACCGCGCTCCGTGCCTCGTCGCCACCTTCGTCGGTCGTTCCCACAACTTCCTCGTCGACTTCTTCGTCGCCACCGTCCGCGACTCGTCGCCGATCGTCGTCGACCACCGATTTCTATCGTTTCCTCCACCGCCCGGTTAGTAATTAAATCTCAAATTATTTAGAATTTTGATGATGTTAGGTCTAGGGTTCAGGCCAGGTTTGGATAGGGGTGAGGGTTTGGCATCGGCATCGGGTTCGGTTAGGGTTAGGGTTAGGGTTCGGTCGGGATTGGGGTTCGGTTGGGGCTGGGGTTGGGGCTGGGGCTGGGGCTGGGGTTCAGTTGGGGTTGGGGCTGGGCTGGGACTGGGGCTAGGGTTCGGTTGGGGTTGGGGCTGGGCTGGGTCTGGGGCTAGTTAGGGCTTGGGCTTCATCACCTGATATAGCGAAATACAAAGCGTACTTCAGTACACCCGACCTCATTGAGTTTCCTATTGAAGTTCCCGGTCAAACGGCATATGCATATTTTTATTCGCCATGAAATCCCAATTATCAAGCTACCGAGGACGAAAAGCCACCTTTGTGAGTCGAGAGTCATGGTAATAGACTTGTCATTATAGATCATAGTCAATTGTTTTTCCTATTATTTTCTTGATCCAGATGCTAATCAACCTGTTAGTTACTGTTTTTATGACGTATTTGTATATATTTGTTGACAGTGGCCTTTCTTTTGGATAAACATGTTTTTTTGATGCATGTTTCAGTCATGTGAATTCATATGTTGCGTATAACGCTTTATGATATCAGTATCCTACATTTATAGTTTTAATTGTTGATTGTTATAGATGAATGCCATTGCAATAATAGTTTTTGGTTGATATATTAATTTTTCAAATATTTGCAGTTATGTATCCATGCCTGCCTGCATATATGTATATATGAGGATAATGGGTATATTATTAGTTTGCCGTAGGAGAAAATTTTCCTTCATATGGCTGTCAAAAGTCAATCCTTAATATCTTTGTGGATGATCAGTTCTATCAATCTTGATCTCAATGGTTTAAAATCATGTTACACATACAACAAGAATACACAACAAACGCATCATTAGAGAGTGATTCAAGATGTTCAAGTTAAAACAAATATATGATACTCGATGATAATATGAAACCTTCATATTCTTATCGATACTCATATATGAAACTAAAAGCGCCACTTAGTCCCCGTCTATCGGTTAACATACGTTCGATATTCGTCGTGACATAGAACTATACGAAAGTTGTTAAATATCGGACGGTATAGCTCGATACTAACAACCGTCGTATAGTCTATGTGACGAGAAGATTCAATCGTATGATAACCAATAAATTTGTCCCGTGTGGACAAGTTACGAATGTATAAAGCAAACACCTTCATTCACTTGTGTTTTCATCCGTTTCGAGATATTTCGTCGGTACCTTTCCGCTGGTTCTCCGTGTACCAAGATAGATTAGATGTTCATTTCAACGTTGTTTCACAACTTTGAAATGATTATCTATTCTATTACAGTGTACTCGAAGAACAGCGGGGAGGTGCTGCCGAAATTTACTCGAAACGGTTGAAAGCACAAGTGAATGGGTGTTCGCTCTATACATTCTTAATGGGATAGAAGCCTTACCCCCGACATCCGGAACACACACATACAAAAAGAATACACAACAAACGCATAATTAGAGAGTGATTTAAGATGTTCAAGTTAAAACCAATATATGATACTCGATGATAATATGAAACCTTCATATTCTCATCGATACTCATATATGAAACTAAAAGCGCCACTTAGTCCCCGTCTATCGGTTAACATACGTTCGATATTTGTCGTGACATAGAACTATACGAAGGTTGTTAAATATCGGACGGTATAGCTCGATACTAACAACCGTCGTATAGTCTATGTGACGAGAAGATTCAATCGTATGATAACCGATAGATTTGTCCCGTGTGGACAAGTTAGGAATGTATAAAGCAAACACCTTCATTCACTTGTGTTTTCATCCATTTCGAGATATTTCGTCGGTACCTTTCCGCTGGTTCTCCGTGTACAAAGATAGATTAGATGTTCATTTCAACGTTGTTTCACAGCTTTGAAATGATTATCTATTCTATTACATTGTACTCGGAGAACAACGGGGAGGTGCTGCCGAAATTTACTCGAAACGGTTGAAAACACAAATGAATGGGTGTTCGCTCTATACATTCTTAATGGGATAGAAGCCTTACCTCCGACTGCCGGAACACACACATACAACAAGAATACACAACAAACGCATAATTAGAGAGTGATTCAAGATGTTCAAGTTAAAGCCAATATATGATACTCGATGATAATATGAAACCTTCATATTCTCATCGATACTCATATATGAAACTAAAAGCGCCACTTAGTCTCTGTTTATCGGTTAACATACGTTCGATGTTCATCGTGACATAGAACTATACGAAGGTTGTTAAATATCGGACGGTATAGCTCGATACTAACAACCGTCGTATAGTCTGTGTGACGAGAAGATTTAATCGTATGATAACCGATAGATTTGTCCCGTGTGGATAAGTTAGGAATGTATAAAGCAAACACCTTCATTCACTTGTGTTTTCATCCGTTTCGAGATATTTCGTCGGTACCTTTCCGCAGGTTCTCCGTGTACAAAGATAGATTAGATGTTCATTTCAACATTGTTTCACAGCTTTGAAATGATTATCTATCCTATTACAGTGTACTCGGAGAACAGCGGGGAGGTGCTGCCGAAATTTACTCGAAACGGTTGAAAGCACAAGCGAATGAGTGTTCGCTCTATACATTCTTAATGGGATAGAAGCCTTACCCCCGACAGCCGGAACACACACATACAACAAGAATACACAACAAACGCATAATTAGAGAGTGATTCAAGATGTTCAAGTTAAAACCAATATATGATACTCGATGATAATATGAAAGCTTCATATTCTCATCGATACTCATATATGAAACTAAAAGCGCCACTTAGTCCCCGTCTATCGGTTAACATACGTTCGATAATTTATTCTTTTCAACGACAAACGCACACACAAAGCATATACACGGATTTTCTCTTTTGTCAGTAACTACCCCATTCTTATATTTCTCAATATAGTCACCATAACCTACAATTTATATGTTATACAGTCTAACATGGCCCATGAGTACGTCAGAGTTAAGGACTGGATGTATGTGGATTTGCAACAACGTATGCAACCTAAGTTTGTCGCAGGAGTTGCTGCTTTTATTGAATTTGCACGCGCACATAATAAGATCATAATAGAGAAGATTCTCTGTCCGTGCGATAGATGTGGCAATAAGTACTGGCAGAAGGTAGAATTGGCAGAACTTCATATTGTAAAATATGGGTTTACTAGACTTTATACAACTTGGAAATATCACGGGGAAGGAGAAGAATGCAGTAATGCGGCAGAAGAAGAAGGAGAACACGATAATGCGGCAGGAGAAGAAAGAGAATTCGGTAATGCGGCAGAAGGAGAAGACGGTAGTTTATTTCCATCAGAAGAAATGGAGGATATGGTAGAGGCTGCCCTAGGTGAATCTATTCGTACCGAAGATGACATTCCTTCCGGTCAAGGACCGCGTGCGGATAAATATGAAAATTTCATGAATGATGCTAGAAAACCAATTTATGAGAATGCGAAGTATTCCACCCTCTCATGGTTTGTCCAACTTTTCCAGATTAAGTGCCTAAATGGATGGAGCAACAAGTCATTCAAAATACTTCTTTCGTTCTTGAAAGATTCTATGCCCCCGGAAAATAACGTGCCGGACAACTGGTACGGAGCCCAGAAGATGATGTCTGATTTGGGTCTAAAGTGCGAGAAAATTCAAGCATGTCCTAAAAATTGCGTGTTGTACCGGAAAGAGAATTCAGATTTGAAAGAGTGTCCAACATGCGGAGAGGCCAGGTATAAACCGAAAGATTCTGATAAGAAGCCTGATATACCTGTCAAGATAGCACGATACTTTCCCATAACACAGAGGCTACAGAGGCTATTCAGGTGCAAGAAAACAACCGAGGCAATGATTTGGCATCACCGTGCTCCTCCAAGTGAAGACGGAAAAATGATCCATCCAAGAGATTCACCGGCATGGAAGGATTTCGATAGGAGGCACGCAATATTCAGTAGCGATCCTCGCAATGTCCGGCTCGGACTGGCTAGTGATGGGTTCTGCCCATTCAACTATATGGCTGGAAGTCACAGCACATGGTCCGTTGTAATGATAATTTATAATCTGTCGCCTTGGTTGGCTATGGACCAATCATACTTTATGATGCCTCTTCTTATCGACGGACCAAACTCACCGGGAAACAATATCGACGTCTATCTCCGACCTCTGATCGAGGAGTTGAAATCTTTGTTCATTGATGGTGTAGAGACATACGATGCATACAAAAATACAACCTTCATACTGCGTACGGCTTTAATGTGGACAATTAATGACTTTCATGCGTATGGAATGCTATCAGGTTGGTCCATACATGGTCACAAAGCATGTCCTCATTGCCATCAACACACAACATCGAAATTCTTGAATTTTAGCAGGAATGTTTGTTATTGCGGCCATCGACGTTTCCTGCCTCCAGATCACCCCTATAGGTTAGACACGGTTCA
The DNA here is from genome assembly GCA_030015575.1 of Agapanthus africanus. Classification (NCBI taxonomy): domain Eukaryota; kingdom Viridiplantae; phylum Streptophyta; class Magnoliopsida; order Asparagales; family Amaryllidaceae; genus Agapanthus; species Agapanthus africanus. The sequence continues at coordinate 226,609,307 of CM057348.1, forward strand.
TTTTGATGGTCATCAGGAGCTTCTTGGAGCTCCATCCCCATTGTCCGGAGAGGACGTGACTGCTCAATGGGATGGTTACAATAATCTGACCTTCGGGATGGATCCGACGAAACATGTCAAACCACCATTTTGGAACAAGTTAAGCATTTTCTTCGAGCTTCCGTACTGGTCAACAAATTTAGTGCGTCATTGTCTGGACGTCATGCATATAGAGAAGGGAGTATCAGGGCACATACTCAACTTGCTTCTTTGTAAAGACGGGAAATCGAAAGACAACCTGAATGCTCGGATGGTTCTACAGGAGTGGGGAATAAGAAGTGAATTGCACCCTAGACCGGTAGCGGGTAAATCAGGCAAGTTTGTACTTCCCAATGCCGCTTATCATATGTCACAACCGGAGAAGAAAAGAATCCTGCAGCTTTTGCATGATTTGAAAGTTCCTACAGGTTTCTCAGGATCATTCAGCAAGAAAATAAAAATTGTGAAAGGAAAGATCGATGGGCTGAAAAGTCATCATCACCATGTTATCGTGGAGCACCTTCTTCCATTAGCCCTCAGGACTTCTCTCCCCGAATCGGTTGGTCTAGTAATCAACGACCTATGTTTTTTTCCAGAGAGTTGTGTGCTAAAACACTGGAGGTTGTGACGCTGGATAAACTAGAAAATTCTATTGCGTTGATACTTTGCAACTTTGAGCGTATTTTCCCACCGTCATTCTTCGATATCATAATACACTTGACGGTTCATCTTGCAACTGAGGCTAAGTTAGCCGGACCGGTACAATATCGATGGATGTATCCCGTCGAGAGGTACGTGTAATTTTTCGTTTCGCGCAATTTTTAAATTTATTGTTGTCCTGTATGCTCGCATTTATTTATTCAACATATTTTCATTAGGTACCTCTACACTCTTAAGAAGTATATACGCAATAAAAATCGACCAGAGGGTTCTATCATGCAAGGTTATCTTCTTGATGAAGCAACCACATTTTGTTCCCGCTATCTGGACGAGAACATTGAGACAAGACTTAATCGGCTTCGAAGAATTCAAGACGGGCCATATGGTAAAGCCGATTATAAGAGGGTAGACACTATGTTTATTAACAAGATATACCGGTTTATCTTGCTTAATTGCGCATGTCTTGAACAAATTAGAGAGTAAGTTTTTTTGGATTAATTGTTATATTTGTGTTTGTGTGTGTATGAAATGATATAATATTAATGTCACCATTATTTGTCGAAAACAGAATTTATTTTAACGAGGTACGTGAGGGGCATCCTGACTGGAACGAAGAACGATTGGAAAAATATCATCAGGATAATTTTTGTGATTGGGTCACAGATCATGTAAGTTATTCGAATAACATTTTATTGCTATCAGTTTTAATCTAAACTTGTATCGTTATGTATTTTTCATAAAATTTGTTTTGTTAGATCCACGATCCGAACTTGTCTGCATCATTTGAGAGTGATTCAAGATGTTTAGCTCAATTTCCTAGTATGGAGGTTGCATATTACAAAGGATTTGGTGTCCTTGGATACAAATTCGAAGTTAAGGACATAAAAACATCTAGAACCACTCAGAATAGTGGGATTGCGACGGTAGGATCGGACGGTGTGATTTATTATGGGTACTTAAATTGTATACTCGGCATCCACTATCCCGGACGATCAGAAACCATTTTATATATTCCAGTGTACTTGGTACGATACGCGAACCGATACGGATAAGTGGAGAAGCATTCTTGGGACTTGGAAAGATGAATATAGATTGACCAGTGTGAACACACTTCGATTTTACGGTCAGGAAGATCCGTTTATCTTTCCGAACCAAGCGTTCCAAGTATACTACTCACAGTGTTTGAAGCATCCGGGATGGAGTGTTGTATGCCGATAGAAACCCAGGGATGTCTACGATGTTCCAGAATTCGAGGACAGTGATAAGGATGAAGAAGAGAGAAGGCTTAGAGTGCTCCGACCGTCTGTTTCGAAGGACGGGTTGTCTTTGGCCGATCATGAAATTACGTGGGTTAGAAATGACATCGACGATGAAATCCAAGTAGATATGTATAATGCGCCCACGGAACGAAAAAAGGTTATCAGTAATGTTATATTATTACTTCACATTTTACGATTTATACATATATAGTCAATACTTTTAATGATTGTCTAATGCGTCCACGAACCGTTTATCTAGATTTGATGACGATGATGGGAGCAGCGAGGGGCGGCAGGAGCTCCAGCCGCGGCACCGGCAGAGGCAGAGGCAGAGGCAGAGCGGTTCTGCCGCCCGGAGAGCTACGTAGGGAGCTTCAGAGGGCCGGTCTTGCACCTAGATCGGAGACCCCTTCGGATGCCTCCTTCTGTGTGGACTTTGCCACACTTCCATGTATATTGCACGCATATCCATTTTGAATGTAATATTATAGATATTCATGCATGTTTATGTCAAAATTACTTATAATGTCAATGTTTGATTGTCTAGTTATTGGTGATGCGTCCACATCAGGGACAGAGGCCACTCCTGCTCCTCCAGGTATGTTTATATATCATATAGTGCATGTATATTGATTTAGAATGCTATATCATAAATATACACACATTCATTTTGCTCTTACTTAGATAGTAATTTTTATTATTGTCTAGCTGTAGGTGGTGACACCACCGCATTTGCGGGTATGTTTATATATCCTATAGTGCATGCATATTGATTTAGAATGTTATATTATTGATCTACACATTCTTTTTGCAATTATTTATATAATCTATTTTTAATTGTCTAATTATAGGTGGTGCGTCCACATCTGACGCAGGGGCCACTCCTGCCACTTCCGTACCCTCCGCATCGTCTGTAGGTTAGTATGAATAAATATAAAATATTTATTCATTTTACATATGCTGTATAGAATAAATATGAACTTCATGGAAATTTAGCGTCAATATTTATTTTCTAGTTGGAGGGGATGCGTCCGCATCCAGGACACCGGCTGTTCCTCACCGGAGGAACTATCGTCCCGCTCGTGTTGCTACCCGGGCCCAGGCTCGTGCTTTAGTTACCGGAGGTATATATCACACTTCAATTTTCGTTTAACCTTTATTTCTTAATACAACTTTGTCTTAATATTGATTGTCTTGATATTTCTTGCAGACGCAGGGCCTCCCCATCCCTAGAGGGGGACTCGAGGCCCGAATCAGTCCCATAGGCTGAGGCGTGATAGAGCTAGGGAGGAGGCAGCATTCCCCCTCTTTTTTACCCTTGATTATCGCTATACCGGTCCTCATGTCGAGAGGTTCAGCCGGTATATGGGGGATGAGAGCCGGCTCGTGAAGAACTATCCACTTCACGTTGACTGGGGCGAGCAGCACCGGCGCTCATTCGCCCTCTTCTTTGATCAGGCTCGGGTATTAATATATATTTTCATTTGATTTATCCAATATATTTATTATTAACACTTGCAATCTAATAACAATGTTTTTTTTGTATTTTCAGTTGGATTACAATTTTCAGCCTGTACCCGACCCTGATCACCCTGGGAGGGTGCTCGACCTTCATGCTCTGTACAATGGCCCGATGAAGAACATGCAGACCAAGGTCCGATACAACAGGAATGAGCTGAAGGCCGACTGCTACTCCCTGTGGATGGCGACCCCCGAGGCAGTACTCCGGCCTTTGCGAGAGTCGACGTAGAGACATGGCCTCTATTGTGCGAATATTTTGACTCTCAACGCAAACAAGTATGTATTTTAAATGTAATTCATTGTTTAGTATATAATTTATTTTTTTGTGTTCCTTAATTAGAAAACTAAATGTGAATGTGTTGTGCAGAAACAGGCCGCTCAAAATATAGAGAATAGGAAGTCGGCAAAGAGGGGTCTCCCCACTTATACAGGTGGCTCGAGGAATATTACTCGAGCCATGGAGTTATCGGTAAATTACAATAGACCGGCCTTTGTGATATAATGCAATATTAAGAGTTATTTTCTAATATATCTAATATTAAGAGTTATTTTCTAATATTGCAGACAGCTCAGACCCTGGCGCAAGGTGGTACACCGAGCGTGCTGTCCGCATATCTTGCCGTCTACGGCACCTCGACAGATCCCGCCACGGGCGAGTTTCGATATCCGGACGTCGCTACTCAGGAGTATTGCGTAAGTGTTAATATTTATTCAACCCCTATTTGAAATTTTAGTTTTGGAAGGTTCAAATTTAAATGATATACTTATATTTTACTGCTTAATGTGGGTGTAGGAGCGGGTGGTTGAGCAGGCCGAGGCATCAGGGATCGATTTTACCGGACAGAGCGATCCGAGGCTGCTGACCCCAGTCGTGGACGCCGCACACGGAGGTCACCACGGAGGTTGGGAGAGAGGCCAGGGACTGGGCCCTAGCAGGGCCCATATGAGGTTGGACTCCACCCCGGCGATTACTTCCTCCGTCTCCAGTAAGCGACGTGTCCAGCAGGAACTGGAGAGCTTGAAGGCCACCGTTCAGGAGTTGAAGGAGATGCTGGTATGTATACTACTTAATAGTAAAATATCATGTCATATTATAGATATCAACATATCCAATATTAGTACGTAGTCTGAGCTTATTTGGTTGTAGACTTAGTTTTGATTAATCATACATACATATCTAATTAAAATAAACTACGGTTTTCTAAACTAGATATCCAAATGGGGTTTCGAAATAACTTGATAATGATACGAATTCGAATAATACACAGTTCTTAGTCTCTTATTACACACGTTAGGTCCAGACGCGACAGGGTACATCGGCCGAGCCTCCACATGCATTTCCTTCGGCTGCGGCTCCGCAAGCCACTACATCGGCTGCGGTTCCGCAGACAGCTCCTATAGCTCCACAGCCCGCTCAGACTCCCGCAGCCGCGGCTCCGCAAGGCACTACCTCGACGGCGGCTGCGCAGACCACATCGCCAGCTCCACAGCCCGCTCAGACTCCCGCACGCTCCGCATTGCATGATTTATTGACCGAGGAGCAGGCGCGCCAGATTCTGGCGTTTATCAGAGGTGGAGCTGGACCGAGCTAGGGTAGCTTTTTGATTCTTATATTTTAAACATGTATTTATTTATATGATACATATTGTACTACATTTTGGACGATATTGATATTGGTGGTGTTTGCGTGTTTATATTTATATCATATTCTGCTTTTTGGTTTGTTTTGTATATTATATGCGTGAGATGTGATTATGAATACTGCGATATATGTTCTGTGTGATGATTAATTTTATATTTGATCGATGTATATATTATTGTGCACAGGGCGAGAAAAAAATAGGCAGCCCTTTTTAAAAAAAAAAACTGATAATATGTACCTACGGATTAATCCATAGGGCCCAACGTTGCCCCTACGGAGTAATCCGTAGGGGCCTTGTGATCTCAGTATTAGGGGGTTAAGCTTGCCCATACGGATATATCCGTAGGGGAAAACAAATGCCCCTACACAGTGATCCATAGGGGCAAAATATCAGGAATCCTGATATTTTGCCCCTACGGATGGGTACCTACGCATTTATCCGTAGGGGCTACTACTTGGCCCTACGGATTCATCCGTAGGTACACCTAATCTATTTTATAAAAACGTAAATAAAATAAATTTTTTGCCCCTACGGCCTATTCCGTAGGGCAAACTGGACCTACACAGAACTCCGTAGGGGCAAATTTTTGTCCGTAGGAGGAAGTTCAAGGCTTCAACTTGCACCTACGGCGTTTGTACCTACAGGGTATTTTCTTGTCCCTACGGATATATCCGTAAGGGCAGTGGTTTGCTCCTACGGATAAATCCATAGGGGCAACCCTTATTTGTAGTAGTGTAAGCAAAGTGGAAGAGTACGGGTCGTCCTCGGAGAATTTGGGACCACAATAGCTTCATTAAGTCAAGTTGTATGAAGAGATTTGAGAGTTTGTTTGTGAATAGAGTGAAAGAATGATATGCAAGGGGAGAGGGAACTTGCTAGGAAATAGGATCAAATAGAATAGATTGCTAAACCTTAAACTACTTCCCTCTCTCTCTCGATCCCTTTGCCAATTACAAGTTGTTGAAGAGAGCACGAAATATCAAGTACAAACCACTAGGGTAGTGGAGCATTTATCCTCAAACTACCAACTAAATTGCAATTGGCAAAAGTTAATTATAGATTCTAGCTAGCAAGTAACTTGACATTATAAATACAAAATATCAAACACTTATCATTAGGGTAGTGGAGCATACCTTGTCAAATTAGATGCTATAGCTAGTTACTAACCTAAATGGAATTGATGCTAAGATCGAGATTTGAGAATGTGGATTAGGGATTTGGGCGGAATCACTTGAGAGAGGAGGCATGGCTTAACATATGCAAGATCTGTCGCCTAGTAATCCTTGTCTTTCCATTCCCCAACCTTGCATCATAACCCTTAACTTGATCAACCACACCTTATTCTCTTGATTGGATCACGGAAACATGCCAGCCTCACCACTCTCGGCTCGGACTAGAGAGGAGACGGCATCTATCTCGAGATAGTTATGGAGATCAGGTTACGGTCCAATTCGATATATAATCAAGAGAGAGAGAGAGAGAGTAGAATTAGGCAAAACAATTACAATTCTACTCTCATCTTATTCCCAACAAGGAATTACTACTCACAACACATCATAATCACAAAAGAAAACAAGGAGAAGAAGACCATAAGAAAACTTATGGCATTAAAATGTTGTGAAGGATATCTTGTCTATCGAGACTGCAAACCATCGGTTTTCAGGTTCAGACGTCTGGCAAATAAAGGGTCAGACGTCTATCGGTTTTCAGGCTGTTTTCTAGAGGAGGCGCAGACGTCTGAGTGTATGTGCTTAAGACGTCTGGTAACGCTTTAGCCAGACGCGTTGAAGGGTGTCAGACGTCTGATACATACAAGGTCAAACGTCTGGCGACGCTCTGCTTCACGAGCATAGCAGGTGCAGACGTCTACCCTATAAAGGGTCAGACGTTTGTTGAATAGATAGGTGCAAATTTCAGATTCGAGTTTTATCTCGAAAATTCAATTTCTGGTCGCAGATTCGTAATTAAGGATTCTTATTTTATATCAGATTTGTAATAGGGTATATTAGATTTGTAATATGATGCTAGGGTTAAAATGTAAAAGATGCAATCTTGATCATAAGGTTTAAAGGAGAATAAACGGCGGTTCCATAAGGGATCAAGACGCCATTAAGGTGAACTTAGAGAGAAGAAGGAGATCTCGTTGGAGATCTATAAGGAGATAGTTTGTAACTCTTATAAGGTTTTTTTTCTCTCTAAAGTTATAATAAAGTGTTCTTCCCTTTTCTTCGAATCTCTTGTGTGTTATTTGATTTTGCATTTGTTTTAGTTGTTATCCGTTAAAGGATCTTAGTTTAGATCCATCAAGGTTGATGTTATCTTTGCTGCGCGCTAATATTAAAATGCAAAGAAGAGTTAGAGCACCAATTGATTACCAATTCATCTTAAATTCATTGATTCTTCATAGATCAAGTACAATTTTAAATGGATCTAGTTACAATTTTGAAAGAGAAAAGCAAAAACCCTAACCTAAGATCCAACCTTCACTTGAGAGCTATAATGGAATATAGCAAGCAAAGGAGGAAGAAAGCTAATCTAGAAAATGAAAATTACAAAATGAGATGCAAAATTCGAAATTAGAAAAAGAACTTAACCCAATTCCCTTCAGATATGTTGTTTATAAAGATTTGTCTCGGGTCTTCTAGAATCTTTAGAGGAATCATCGCTCTCTGACGTGTCAGAGGCCCAAATTCGAGCTCATTTGGTTGCAGTTGGACAGCGGAACCACGGTGGGAATGAACTATACCCACCGCTGAGCTACGGTCACACCGTAACCAAAGGGCTCCAATTTTGGTCTACATTCTTCTGGTATTCTGTAGATGTCCCTCATCAACCCTGAACAATTTTAGGACAACTTTATAAAATCACACCAGAGAGCATGAATCAGATATCCGTCTTTTGCTCCGATGCGTCGTTTTTAACTCAGAATCCATCTTTTCAGCTTCTAGACATGTTATCTGTATTTATAAACCAGTCAAGGATTAATAGTACTTATTTATATACAATAGGGATAGGAATGAGTGGTATATAATGCAAATAATCACGATGAACAAATACCCTTAAACTTGTCTTTTGCTCGCCCTCGAGTAAAATAATGTTATTCTAAAGAAAGAAAAATCCTAGCTCACTTTCGCAGGTAGCGTGATTGCACTTAGCACGTGCAACAAGCCATTAAAGCTCTGGATTATCCTAGAGGATGGGTGTTGTCTCATGAGCAGTGGATTACACCCACAAAATCCTAAGTCAAGATAGTTTTGTAGGATCGATTTCAACTCTATTCTTAGTGTTTTGTATCAAGAAGTAGAAACTCTATTACCCTAAATTAGAAATTTCCAACCTTATTTTTCACTCCTTACTATTGTTTAACGTAAAATCCTATACATCTTTGTGCTCGTGCGAATAGTGTCGTTAGTCTAAAAACTTCGACTCATTTCTTGTAATACCCCAGGTATTATCCGGTATACCCATTTATACCAGATAAGCATGGGGACCCACTATAAAACAATGGGGAATCTTCGGAATACATTCCGAAAGAGGACAGATCTGTACTATAGATGGAATGATACCACTCTTCAATACAGAGACGCCTTTTAAGTGAACTGGCACTACATGAGTTTGAGAACTCCGTAGTTAAGCGTGCTCGGGCCAGGGAAGTCCTAGGATGGGTGACCTCCTGGGAAGTGGCCCCTGGTCGGGTCCGGTTCGCTCCGAAGGACAAAACCGTGCAGTTTCGCCCAGAGCGGACAATACTCTCTGTATTGGGGGTGGGTCGTGACAGAATGGTATCAGAGCACTAGATTTTATCTTTCGGAGTGTAGGATGACCTTAGTATGATGGAGTAGGTAGTTTAAGCTGAGTAACGTAGTGTGTGTATGTCTGCAGCATACCCACGATGCGGTACTTCGCCTTAAGTGACCCAAGTACAAATTGCTTGAAATTCCTTCCTTGATGATTCATATCCTTGTGATTCGATTCCCTTATTCTTATCGAATCTTATATCTATTTATAGCCTTGCTGCCGATGATTATGGGGACTCTGAGTGATGCAGCGAGGGCCGAGGTTAGAATTGGCTCGGGTGAGACGAGTACTGACCAGGATGGCACTCTAGTTGCACAGGTACAGACGGATCCGCCTTTGATATATAGTATCGATAGACTTTTGGCAGAGATGCATGACTTCCGCCAGACGATGAGTTCATTGGTTGATGTCGTTCGGGAGCTACGACAGGAGGTTGTCACCCCTGTTACTCAGTTGTCACTTACGATTAGCATGCAGCAGTCCGTCACCTACATAGCACCAGAGGTTGCAGCTCCAGTTGACGAGGCACATATTCCAGGATCGTGGAGGACTCGTACCAGTGTACCAGCCCAGAGGCAGAGGTTTGGTCATCGAGACAGATTTCGTGGCTGTCGCGGGAGTAGCAGAGGCTTAGGACGAGGACAGTCGTTCAGCTCTCATTCCCAGGAGGGTCAGCAATCAGCGCGTGGATGTTTTCGATGCGGAAGCCTTCAGCACTTTGTCAGGGATTGTTCCTTAGCACGGCGTCAGGATCGTACTCAGAGAGGCCGTGGACGTGGAAGGTTCGCTCAGAGGGCTCAGCCTACCAGAGGAGTTCAGCCAGTTGCGAGTAGGGGGCAGACACAGGCGTTTGCTTCTACTCATTGGGACGCGCAGAAGTCAAATGTGGAGTCTTCAGGTATCCTTAATTCGCTTGTTCTTTTGATGTACTCGTTTGCTTTTCATACTTGTACCGTGGTTGGGTAGATTAGTCGTAGTTTGTGTTAACTTCTGTCAGCGATTCTTTTGTTGCGCGACACGTATTCAGTTGTGTGCCAATCGGATAGGAGACAGAGGTTCGTCCGTCATTTTGATCCTTCTAGAGATGTTGGATTTGACGTTCTCCTGGGCACGGACTGGTTAGCTACGTGATAGGCGTCTGTGGACTACCGTGAGGAAACAGTCAGGTTTGTTTTCCCCGGCAAGTCAGTTCTTGTTGTGCATGTGGATAGTTGTGCCGCCTCTCACAGCTTGAATTCAGCCTTTTTCGCTAGTCGGCTACTGAGGAGATGTCGTGATTCTTGGCGTTCATTCGTGATACCGTACCCACAGAGGGTTTGTTGGACCGGTGTTCCTTTCGTGCGAGAGCTTTTCCGACGTTGTTCCAGATGGGCCGGCGAAGCTTAGGGAGCTTAAGGATCAGCTGTAGAGTTGTGGTTTGGGGAGTTTTGTGCGTCTGAGTGTTTCGCATTAGGAAGCTCCTATTTCTGTTTGTCAAGGAGAAGGACGGCAGTTTAGGGTTGCGTATCGACGGATCGTTAATTGAACCGGCTTACGGTGCGGATAGGTATCCTTCATCTCGCATTGACGATTTCTTCGATCAGCTCCAGAGTGCGAGACATTTTCTAAGTTTGTTTGGGATCAGGTCATCATTATTGCGGGTTCGGAGTGATGGCATTCCGAAGACTGCCTTGTGTGTGCTATGGGATTTGTGTGTATTAGTGAGTCATTGGATTCACTGATGCCCTAGCAGCATTCGTAGATATGATGAACCAGATTTCTTCAGGCCATTCCTCGACCAGTTATTGTTGTGCTATTTATGACATTCTGGTCTATTTAATGTTTCTTGAGGGACAGAAGTAGCACTTGAGGATTTGTTATGCAGATACTGGGAGAGCACCGGTAGTTGCTAAATTCTCGGAGTGTTTCTTCAGGCTTGTTTGTGTTGACTCCTAGGTCTTATAGTCACGGGAGACGGTTTTGTATGGTCCCGAGGGAGATTGTGGCCGTACAGCTTAGGCCCAAACATGTGTGCAGGACGGAGATCCGCAGATTGTTGGGCTTAGCAGTTTTTTACCGCCGTTTCGTGCAGGATTGCTAGAGTAGTGCTGCACCGTCGACTGAATCGACCGCAAGGGAGGTTTCTTTCTTTTGGACTGAGGCATGTGTGCGGAGTTTTCGGCAGTTGAAGATTCTGTTAACAACTGCACCAGTTCTTTCTTTGCTTTCTGGTTTGGGCGACCTTGTTGTTTAACTGTAATGTTTCTTGAGTGGGCTCGAGTGTGTACTGAGGTGACACTATAGAGTTATCACTTTTGCTTCCCTACATTTGGAGGAAGTACGAGAAGGATATTCTACTAATGATCTGGAGATGGCCGCGGTGGTTTTGCGTTGGAGATTTGGAGATACTATTTGTTCGAGAGTCGTGTCAGATTTTCACGGACCACCAAAGCTTAATGTGCATCTTCCTGCAGCGGATTTGATTATTGTGATAGTCTTCTACAGATTTACAGTTCTTGTGCGATCGTTGAGTACAGCTTTAGTTCGTCTCTACTGAGGGGACAGCTTGCTCATGTCCGCGCCCGACCACTTTTCTTAAACCGCTTTCTCGAGACACTGCCTGCCGATGCTCGTACGTTGGAGATACTTGAGCATACTCGGCTGGGTAATGATTCAGAGTCCTTGATTTGTGACAATGGTGTGCTAAGTTAGGGACGCGTTTGTGTACCTGATATTATCATGTAGAGACGTGCAATCCTAGAGCAGGCACATCTGTCAACTCTCTATATTCATTCAAGTTCCACCAACATTGACGTGACTTGTGAGATAGTTACGGGTGGACAGGGATGTAAAGAGAAGTTTCATGGTTCGTTTCAAGGTGTCTGTCTTGTTGTGCGCTTGGGTCGAGCATCTGAGGCCGGCTGGAGAGTTGCAACCTTTAACCGTTCTGAAGTAAGAGTGGGAGAAGATCTCCATGAATTTCGTTATGGTGTCTACCCAGGGTTAGTCAGGGTGTGACTCCAATCGGATTCTTGCCGTCCGGTTATACTCAGTTTGCTCAGTTGTTCTTTGTTAAGTTGTGTGTTTGTGTTAGTTGTTTTCAGCGGTTGGGGATCGTCACTCGCCATCGTAGGGTTCTCCTTCGATAGCTGCTATCAGGAGACACTCCAATTGGCAACCTTTAGGTTTAGGGGTTAGGTCGTGTCGATCACCAGTCTATTGTTTTCTGACTCTGCGTAAGTAGGATTTTGGACCTCAGCTAGTTTAGAGACTTCGGAGATGATCCAGTTGATTCAGGTCAGGATGAGAGTAGCCCAGTGCAAATAGAGGTCTTATGCCGATTGTGTTAGTCGTAGACTTAAGTGCGCAGTGGCAAACCATGTATTCCTGCGGATTTTTTCGATAAATGACGTGTTGGATTTTGGGAAGCTTGTCCGAGGATTTTTGGCCCTTTTAAGATCCTATAAGCGAGTTAGTTTCGTTGCCTTTAATTTGGCACTTCCGCCCAGATTATTGAATTTTTACCCCGTACTCCTCGTGATGATACTTTACAATTACCTTCATGACCTTTCTCACATGATTTGGCACCAGACCTTTTGGCTTAGATGATCGTTTCGCTCACCGGCAGCCAGTTGTGTTAATGGCTCGGCAGGTGGAGGAACGTCGGTCAAGGGTCTCGCCATCTGTGAAGAGTTTTCTTGGACGTAGCCGTATAGTGAGCTAATCACTTGGGAGGCTGCGAGCGAGATTTGAGAGTTGTAATCTTCTCTTTGAAGGTACGCGTAGCAGTATATTTTTAAATTCGGGGACGAATTTCTTTTAAGGGGGGGAGATTGTAACACCTTAGAATGTGTTTTGTGGCTAATTATATTTTAATATATGGTTTTTAATAAAAGGTTTACCAAATTGGGTTTTAATTATTTTATCTTAATTAAAGAATATTTTATTAGATTTTTCCTAGGCTTGCACACACTTTTGCATGATATAGGATGTAAATTGGGGTTTAGCCATGATTAGCAATATGGTGAAATAACCATTTCCCCTAATCTAGTTTTATAAGTTTGTATTAAGTGTTTTGGTTTTATTGTTCATGGTTGTTTTTAAAATAAAAAAAAGGGTTTTTGTTTGGGTTGAATTTGTTGACTTTGGGAGAGAGAGAGAGAGGGCATGGGGCAACATGGCTTGTGCCATGCCCAATAAATGAAGTGAGAGAGAGTGAGAAGAGGGGGGTGTTTGAATTTCTCTGATTCTCACCCTCACTCTCATTTCTCTTGTTCTCTCATTCTCTCATACACACACACTCACCTATAGCAGCAGCAGAGGAGCAGCAGCAGCAAGTAGCTCTAGCAGCAGCAACAGAAATGCAGCAGCAGCAACAAGGGCAGCAGTAGCAGCAGACAGCAACAGCAGCAGCCCCAGCAACCTACAGCAGCTCTACCTCCCCCATACACTTCTTCTCCTGCTTCTTAAGATCCTATAGGGTATATTTTCTGAACCCACCTCTCTTTTGCTTAGCTTGTGTGTAGTTTAGCGTCGGTTTGCGTTTAAAGTTAGTTTAGTGCTAATTATGGTGATTTGTGAGATATTGTGGCAAATTGATGATTGTGTTGGTAAACCCTACCTATTTTAGTGTTATTAAGGTCATATTAACTGAGTTTAACCCCAGGTTTCACTAAAATACCATAGGCTTTGCTTTTTGTGCAAAAGTGATGTTTTTTAGCAATATATTGGCATTCTAAAATCTGCTTTTGACCCGGACCCTTCAGAGCAAAATTGAGAAAACTGGGGTATGCTTATTAGGTCTAGAACACACCACAAGAACACGAGACCCTCATTCAATGTCCAGGCCGCAGATATAATAGGTTTGGCCGCAATTTGCGGCCAAGTAGGGGGCTGGGGTGTTGGGGTCTTGGCTAGGGTTCTCTGCTGTGTTTTCTAGTATTTTGGCATGTATAGTTTTGTAAGATTTGACCTGTAGGATAATCTGGGACAATATATAATATTGCATGTCCGTTGTGTTTGCGCGATACACGCGATACGTGAGTGGGTTCTGCGATCCAGCGTGTCGCGGTAGTTTTAGACGCGTATACACACGTTTTAACGTATCGTGCACACGCGCGTTTAGTTCGTGACGCGAGTTTCTCGTTTGGGTTCGATATCGCGTTTTGCGAGATGTTTGGCTTATATATGTATTCCTTGTCTCATTTTCAGGTTTGCAGGTGGGGACTACGGACACGGCTACAGAGGGAGACAGGTGGTAGAATTCACCTAGCGTGGAGCGTAGGTGAGTAGATTTAACATCTACAGGGGAATCGCCCGCATGGCGTTATGCGTCTGGGCTAGAATTCTATTACTTGTCGCATATTCTACGTCATTGTTAGAATTGCGCCTTTACCTTATTTCCTTGATATAGTGTACTGTGACTAGCAGCCGTAGGACACTGCACATATTATTGACGGTTCATGTTGCACGAGCACGGATTGTATGCTACACACACACCGTCAATAATTGCCATGTCACACACAAACCATTATAGACATTATATTGCTTAGTTAGGGACTTTATGACATCGATTCACATTACTTATCACGTTTTGACATTTAGTTACCGATATGCCTTACTCACATATTCCACTCATACCCGGAGGGGGTATACTTCATCAGTTCTTATAGGTAGATACCTATACATTGCTACACCTGTATGTTACACACATATTCAGTTGCAGTCACATATTTACCTTTACCAATGTTACTTAGCTGTACCTTATTGATTTCCCATACATATGGTTTCAGCTACATATTCTCATTTATATGCTCGCATTTCAGATATATCGCATATATTTATTCCTGGATTTGCGCATTGTTTATTTGGATTTTACATGATGTTTTCTGGATTTGGGAACCGCGGGAGTTCATGAATTATGCATACATTGAAAAACCTGGTTTCCTTGATATGATATTTGCGCAGCCACCATGAGATTTATCGGTTCTGATTATATACTCCATACGAGGTGTGGTTGCCGTATGAGAGTACATGGTGGGGCCCGGTATGGTTCCCCTCGGCAAGATGATCGATGGATTTCACCGATTGAGCCTGGAGGCGGGCAAGTACCTACCGGTGACAGTACCAATGACTCGGCGGGGATCATGGAGATACCGTTGGGAGTCAAGCACATATGCATACGTCGAGAGGCGAGGGTCAGAGCTAGGCACTCGTGCTTTCGGGATAGCGTATGATACGTACCTATCAGGATGCTAGTCTTGGTGACGGCATATGATAGATCAGGATTTCTGTGTCGTTGCTTGGCACATTGTTTTCATGATATTTCTTTTAACACCTTTGTATATATAACAGGGGATTTAGCCGTTGTTATATATATCCTTACACCAATATTAGTGGAATGGGACGCTAATATATGTGTATTGACCCCATCATACTTATTTCTGCAATTATATACCTTTAGGATGTTAGAATTCTACTTGAGATTTAATTTGGGATATTAGGTGATTCATTGAGATTGGATATTGGACATACATATGGGATTACTGATTTGTACATTCGGGATATAGGAGATTACTCGATATTGTACATTGAGGAGATGTGAGACTTATATGATGTGAGAGCCTAACTTGGGGGCTGATTTGAGGAATTGGGATTTGAGTGTCTTGATGGATTGTGATCTTACCACGATGACAGGATTCCGTGGGATGACATATTTCACTCCATACCTCATACCTTTTCACTTATGCACTGTTCCATGTATTAGGAGTACCTGTTAGTGTACTCTTCATGATTGCTGCATATCTACATTCTCATATCCCTATTGCATGTCTATTGCATACTATTGTCATGTTATTATTGCTTCACATATTGATTGTACCTGCTAGTGTACTCTCCTTTATTCTGCATTCACATGACCTGTTATTACTGTAAATTGCATATCTTAGATTCATGTTGTACGTACATTCCTGCGATTACCTGTATATGTTATCTACTATTCACGAGTTGGCAACTCACCCCCGTTGTGCCACAGGTGTTGCAGGTTGTTCCTCAGAGTAGTCGAGGAAGACTATTCACCTATCATCTTTTGCTACAGATACCGCATCGGCTCACAGTATACTATTTTGCTTAGGTGGGTTGGATGATTATCTGTATTTCATATTGTACATTCGTTGTATCTTGTACTCTCCATCTACTATTATGTTGTTGACTTAGAGACTTGGTGATGACGATATTGTATATTATTTGTGGATTTGTTGTCTTTTATATACAGTTTCCTTCCTATTATCTGTTATTTCTTCGCTACGGCGTCGTATATTTGTGATGTGATTGTTTTCCGCCTTTGGGCCAGTTTTTACAAAAAAGGGTGTTGCCAAAATTTTAAATATAGAAAGTGAGACTTTTAAAGAATTTGGGTTGCGATTTCAAATGTTTCAAAAACTTTTATTATCTTTTCCGTATTTTCATGGTTTAGATTTCTGGGTTTTGGCTTTCTTTTACTGCTTTACGTCTTTAGGCGTTGTGTAGTATTAGGGTCGTCACGTGCCAATTTCGGGTCGTGACAAAGTATTCTGTCACGACCCACCCCCAATACAGAGAGTATTGTCCGCTCTAGCCGAAACCGCACGGTTTTGTCCTTCGGAGCGAACCGGACCCGACCAGGGGCCACTTCCCAGGAGATCACCCATCCTAGGACTTCCCTGGCCCGAGCACGCTTAACTACGGAGTTCTCAAACTCATGTAGTGCCAGTTCACTTAAAAGGCGCCTCTGTATTGAAGAGTGGTATCATTCCATATATAGTATAGATTTGTCCTTTTTCGGAATGTATTCCGAAGATTCCCCATTGTTTTATAGTGGGTCCCTATGCTTATCTGGTATAAATGGGTATACCGGATAATACCTAGGGTATTACATTCTCCCCCACTTAGAACAATGGTTCGTCCTCGAACCACAAACCTACTATTGAGGAACCAGCTTTGATACCAACTTTGTCATGACCCGAAATTGGCACGTGACGGCCCTAATACTTCGCAACGCCTAAAGACGTAACGCAGTAAAAGAAAGCCAAAACCCAGAAATCTAAACCATGAAAATACGGAAAAGATAATAAAAGTTTTTGAAACATTTGAAATCGCAACCCAAATTCTTTAAAAGTCCCACTTTATATATTTAAAATTTTGGCAACACCCTTTTTTGTAAAAACTGGCCCAAAGGCGGAAAACAATCACATCACAAATATACGACGCCGTAGCGAAGAAATAACAGATAATAGGAAGGAAACTGTATATAAAAGACAACAAATCCACAAATAATATACAATATCGTCCTCACCAAGTCTCTAAGTCAACAACATAATAGTAGATGGAGAGTACAAGATACAACGAATGTACAATATGAAATACAGATAATCATCCAACCCACCTAAGCAAAATAGTATACTGTGAGCCGATGCGGTATCTGTAGCAAAAGATGATGGGTGAATAGCCTTCCTCGACTACTCTGGGAACAACCTGCAACACCTGTGGCGCAACGGGGGTGAGTTGCCAACTCGTGAATAGTAGATAACATATGCAGGTAATCGCAGGAATGTACGTACAACATGAATCTAAGATATGCAATTTACAGTAATAACAGGTCATGTGAATGCAGAATAAAGGAGAGTACACTAGCAGGTACAATCAATATGTGAAGCAATAATAACATGACAATAGTATGCAATAGCCATGCAATAGGGATATGAGAATGTAGATATGCAGCAATCATGAAGGATACACTAACAGGTACTCCTAATACATGGAACAATGCATAAGTGAAAAGGTATGAGGTATGGAGTGAAATATGTCATCCCACGGAATCCTGTCATCGTGGTAGGATCACAATCCATCAAGACACTCAAATCCCAATTCCTCAAATCAGCCCCCAAGTTGGGCTCTCACATCATATAAGTCTCACATCTCCTCAATGTATAATATCGAGTAATCTCCTATATCCCGAATGTACAAATCAGTAATCCCATATGTATGTCCAATATCCAATATCAATGAATCACCTAATATCCCAAATTAAATCTCAAGTAGAATTCTAACATCCTAAAGGTATATAATTGCAGAAATAAGTATGATAGGGTCAATACACATATATTAGCGTCCCATTCCACTAATATTGGTGTAAGGGTATATATAACAACGGCTAAATCCCCTGTTATATATACAAAGGTGTTAAAAGAAATATCATGAAAACAATGTGCCAAGCAACGACACAGAAATCCTGATCTATCAGATACCGTCACCAAGACTAGCATCCTGATAGGTACGTATTATACGCTATCCCGAAAGCACGAGTGCCTAGCTCTGACCCTCGCCTCTCGACGTATGCATACGTGCATGACTCCCAACGGTATCTCCATGATCCCCATCGAGTCATTGGTACTGTCACCGGTAGGTACTTGCCCGCCTCCAGGCTCAATCGGCAAAATCCATCGATCATCTTGCCGAGGGGAACCATACCGGGCCCCACCATGTACCCTCATACGGCAACCACACCTCGTATGGAGTATATAATCAGAACCGATAAATCTCATGGTGGCTGCGCAAATATCATATCAAGAAAACCGGGTTTTTCAATGTATGCATAATTTCATGAACTCCCGCGGTTCCCAAATCCAGAAAATATCATGTAAAATCCAAATAAAGAATGCGCAAATCCAGGAATAAATATATGCGATATATCTGAGATGCGAGCATATAAATGAGAATATGTAGCTGAAACCATATGCATGCGAAATCAATAAGGTACAGCTAAGTAACATTAGTAAAGGTAAATATGTGACTGCAATTGAATATGTGTGTAACATACAGGTGTAGCAATGTATATGTATCTACCTATAAGAACTGATAAAGTATACCCCTTCCGGGTATGAGTGGAATATGTGAGTAAGGCATATCGGTAACTAAATGTCAAAACGTGATAAGTAATGTGAATCGATGTCGTAAAGTCCCTAACTAAGCAATATAATGTCTATAATGGTTTTTGTGTGACATGGCAATTATTGACGGTGTGTGTGTAGCATACAATCCGTGCTCGTGCAACATGAACCGTCAATAATATGTGCAGTGTCCTACGGCTGCTAGTCACAGTACACTATATCAAGGAAATAAGGTAAAGGCGCAATTCTAACAATGACGTAGAATATGCGACAAGTAATAGAATTCTAGCCCAGACGCATAACGCCATGCGGACGATTCCCCTGTAGATGTTAAATCTACTCACCTACGCTCCACGCTAGGTGAATCCTACCACCTGTCTCCCTCTGTAGCCGTGTCCGTAGTCCCCGCCTGCAAACCTGAAAATGAGACAAGGAATACATATATAAGCCAAACATCTCGCAAAACGCGATATCGAACCCAAATGAGAAACTCGCATCGCGAACTAAACGCGCGTGTGCACGATACGCTAAAACGTGTGTATACGCGTCTAAAACTACCGCGACACGCCGCGACACGCTGGATCGCAGAACCCACTCACGTATCGCGCATATCGCGCAAACACAACGGACATGCAATATGATATATTGTCCCAGATTATCCTACAGGTCAAATCTTACAAAACTATACATGCCAAAACACTAGAAAGCACAGCAGAGAATCCTAGCCAAGACCCCAACAACCCAGCCCCCTACTTGGCCGCAAATTGCGGCCAAACCTATTAAATCTGTGGCCTGGACATTGAATGAGGGTCTCGTGTTCTTGTGGTGTGTTCTAGACCTAATAAGCATGCCCCCGTTTTCTCAATTTTGCTCTGAAGGGTCCGGGTCAAAAGCAGATTTCAGAAAGCCAATATATTGCTAAAAAACACCACTTTTGCACAAAAAGCAAACCCTATGGTATTTTAGTGAAACCTGGGGTTAAACTCAGTTAATGTGACCTTAATAACACTAAAATAGGTAGGGTTTACCAACACAATCATCAATTTGCCACAATATCTCACAAATCACCATAATTAGCACTAAACTAACTTTAAACGCAAACCGACGCTAAACTATACACAAGCTAAGCAAAAGAGAGGTGGGTTCAGAAAATATACCCTATATGATCTTAAGAAGCAGGAGAAGAAGTGTATGGGGGAGGTAGAGCTGCTGTAGGTTGCTGGGGCTGCTGCTGCTACAGCTGCTGCTGTTGCTGTCTGCTGCTAATGCTGCCCTTGTTGCTGCTGCTGCATTTCTGTTGCTGCTGCTGGAGCTACTTGCTGCTGCTGCTCCTCTGCTGCTATAGGTGAGTGTGTGTGTATGAGAGAATGAGAGAACAAGAGAAATGAGAGTGAGGGTGAGAATGAGAGAAGTTCAAACACCCCCCTCTTCTCACTCTCTCTCACTTCATTTAATGGGCATGGCACAAGCCATGTTGCTCCATGCCATCTCTCTCTCCCAAAGTCAACAAATTCAACCCAAACAAAAACCCTTTTTTTTAATTTTAAAAACAACCGTGAACAATAAAACCAAAACACTTAAAACAAACTTATAAAACTAGATTAGGGGAAATGGTTAGTTCACCATGTTGCTAATTATGGCTAAACCCCAATTTACACCCTCGTTATCATGCACAAGTGTGTGCAAGCCTAGGAAAAATCTAATAAAATATTCTTTAATTAAGATAAAATAATTAAAACCCAATTTGGTAAACTTTTTATTAAAAACCATATATTAAAATATAATTAGCCACAAAACACATTCTAAGGTGTTACATTTCTATTATGTCCCCGATTATTAGTTAATGCAATCACCCGGGCTTGTTTAGGTCTAGATCAACCGGTTAGATGTCTTATTGTGAACTACACTTTTCTATGCAGCCATCTGTGCTTGCTTAGGCCTAGATCAACTGATTACTCGATGTAGTTCGTTATTCTTACCTTTGTCTTGTGTTTTTAATTTCTTGGTCTTTCATATAGCGAGTTTTTTCGGCCGATAACTCCCAAACTAGATGGTCTTAGAGCATCAAATGAGTAAACACTTCAAAGTCCTAATAGCTCGAGTTACCAAGATCTCAAAACAAATACTTATATATATATATATATATATATATATATATATATATATATATATATATATATATATATATTGAAAACAGTCTTAGAGGAGGGTGAATAAGGTTTTATGGTATACTCAGAATAATTTGTGACAATTCAATAGTTATGCAACGGAATAAAAAAGTCTAAAATACTAGAACTATCACAACACAGAAGCACAGAAAAGTAAATGGACACAGAGGATTGTTATCGAGCTTCACCAACTCTATGGCTAATCCCCACCTGAGAACTCCTGCTTAGAATTCAACTTCACTATCCAGTGACACCTTGGGGGTGGAGAAACCCAGATATTGTCCCAGGCTCAGATCTTAAAACCTTTACACTTGCAGACAGTGAACACCTAGACTTTTTACCTAAGGAGCAAGTCCGAAACCTTTTACAGTGTGAAGATCTTAAAACTTTTTTCACTAGGTCGTACAAAGTAACATTTAAACAAATCTTTACAAACAAACTGAACAATCCTAATGATCTCAAGAGATAAATCAAAATTTCGATTCAAGGAGATAATTGATTGTGTTTTGGAGATTAATAAAAGTTTGAAAACAAATCGAAGAAGTTTTTCAAAATATTTAGACAAGTTTAAAGAAAATACTTCTTCGACGCTTTTAGAGATCTTTCTTTCCTAAATGAATAAAAAAGTCTAAAACACTAGAAAGATCTCTTCTCTCAGAAAAGATTTGTGAAAAACTTGAGAACTTAAAGAAACAGAGTTTTCATAAAATCTTTAAAATAAAAACGATAAAAAAATAATTCAGTGAAAACCTTGTGAAAAATGAGTTCTTTATATAGAAACTTGAAAACGGACAGTTGGGGCAGTTGTAATAACCGCTCTTAACAGTTAGGACAGTTATTGGCCATTTATAGCCGTTGGAAATTTGAAAATCAAACTAAAAAACAAATTTTTTGAAAATTTTGTAACTGCTAGGAACATCTATAAGGGATGTCCATGTCTGATATTTCAGACGCGGGACTTGAAAAATTCTGAAAAGGATTTTGGTTTTAGAATTTTAATTGAAACTAAGATCAGAAATTAGATTCTAACTGTTTGAGATCGACTCGACTCTAGACTTTAAGAAAATAGAAAAGTCTTGAATATTTCCGATGTACGACTTCTCCGTTATATCCTTTGAATTTGCATTGTGCTCTTCCGAGTCTTTCGATATCGTTTGATGTTTCTTTTGAGATGTCGGTTCTAATATTGATTATCTTTATGCTTGAATAACTCTATTTGTGTAGCATTTTGACTCATTTGATATTATTAGTAACATATAATATATTCGAAATATGGTTTTATAAAATAATCAAAACATAAAGAGATTCATAGGTCAACAATCTTCCTCTTTTTAATATTTTAAATTTTTTTAAAATAATGTCAAAAATATATATATTCATATGCTTCCCTTAAATATATGCACATTATCCCCCCTTTAGAAATATCAAAAAGTTTAAGGCATGGAGAAAGAAATAAGTAATATTAGGAAGCATAAGAATGGTTTTGAACAAAAATTAATAAAAATGAGCATGGAAATTTAAGATGCAGGTGGAAGAAAAGCATTAATTTCATCACAAGTAAACAAACTACATAAATTCATCACAAGCAAGCAACTACATAAGTTGAAATACATCCAAATTCATAGACCTACTACATAACCAAATATGTAGAGTGTTTTTCGTCCCCCCTTTGAGATGGGAATGCGCGTGTTTATTAGGCATATACATATTCCCCCTGCCTGGGATAAACAGGGGTTTAAAAATTGTGGGGATCCAAATCTCCGGTAGCCACAGACTAAGCTGCCGTTAATTATCCCTCGCTTTTGGAGCGAGAAAACTCTGATTAACGGATCAAATGGGTCATGTGAACTCAATGTGATGTGTTGGTGCTTAAAAGAAAACATAGGGACGTGTTCATTTATTTATTTATTTTATTCGCTAAAGTAAAGCAGTGACCAAAAAATTATTTAATTATCTTAAAGGAAAAATTTTCTTTATTTAAAATTTACATTATATATATATATTTTTTATTATATTTTAAAAAAAAATTGGCGACCATAGAGCCCCTATAAGGGACTATCCCCCTCACATGATGGGGCTATCCTCTCGTGTATGAGTGAGGAGGCAAATCCCTCACGTGAGGAGGCTATCCCCTTACATGAGGGGGCAGCCCCTTCACATGTGAAAGGGGAAAGTCCACTCAACGGATCCCCTCACATGAAGGGGGCGGTGGCCGAGGAGGCCCGCCGCGGTACGCGGGTTGCGTGTTACCACGGGGCACCTGTGACACGCATGCAGTGCGCACGCGCGGTCACGTCGACAAGAAAAAGGGGGTAAGCCCGGCTATTGATTTAGATTTGGAGTTGGACTCACTTAAAGATAATTTGGAGTTAAACTCCTAAAAGAGATTTTTATTTAGAGTTAAACTCCCAAAATTTTTATTTTAGATTTAGAGGAGTTAAACTCGCAAAGCATTTATTTTTGGATTTGGAGGAGTTAAACTCCTACAACATTTAATGGTGTTGAATTCCCAAAAGGGTTTTTATTTGGAGTTAAACTCCCAAAAGATTTTATATTGAGTTAAACTCTCAAGAGAAAACAAATTTTTTTCTTGGAGATTTGGACTCCAAAGATCTTCCTTCTTTTTTTTTTTTGAGAAGAAACCCAAATGGGTTCTCTTGAAACCCCAAGATTTGGATATTGGATCTTAGATGATGAAAAGATATCCCTTTTCTTCTCTTGATGGAGTTTTGGGAGGTGGGTTTCCCTTCTTCTCTCTCTCTCAAATTGGATATTGAGGAGGAAGAAGTTGGGAAAAATATTCCTTTTTAGGATTGTGATGGGAGGATCACTCTCTTTACAAAGAATTTATGGTTAAAATCTAATTAGTTTTGAGAAAAAAAAAGAGTTAAACTCTTGATTTAATTCAAAAGAGAAAGAAGAAAAAGGTTTAAAAATTTGAAGAAGAAAGAGGCACAAAAACCTAGAAAACTATAAAGGAGAATGAAGTTGTCCTTGATTTCTCATCATGTTTGCCCTTTATAGGCTACACACTTTTACATATAGCCCATTGGGCTTTACAAAATGGCACTTGTGCTTTTCCCATGCCATGTGCTCTTTTCATTTTGCACATAAGCCTTGGGTTTTACAAAATTGGCTTTTTGCCTATTTATATTACATTTATTCATGATAATTACATTTAAATCTATTTATTGCTTAATTTTTTTTCTTGGCATAGGGTGCCGACCTATTCATGCTTAAGCTCGACTTGAGTATAGGCCTACTTAACCTTGTTTCGGGTTTGGGTCCACTTGTTCGCGGTTTAACTTTGACTTTTAGTCAATCGGGTGTAAATTTTGACCCCAACAAAGTGCCCCATCAATGAATGCACACTGCTTATATGGTCCATGTGCATGAAATTGATGGATCTTCTTTCGAGAAGAGCTTAATTCCGATGTGCGGAGCATAATTACAGGGGTGGAGCATAATTCCATGAGTATAATTTTAGGGGCGAAACATCATTCCGAGGAGTATAATTCTAGGGGACGGAGCATCATTTCGAGGAGCGGAGCATAATTTCAGAAGGTGGAGCATCATTTCGAAGACCGGAGCATCATTCTGAGGTGCATAATTCTAGGAGGGCGGAGTATCATTCCGAAGAGCATAATTTCAGGGGCTGAGCATCATTCCGAGAAGTGGAGCATAATTCCAGAGGCGCGGAGCATCATTACGAGGAGAAGAGCATAATTCCAGGAGGAGAATATATTCTGAGACGAAGCAAAATTTCGACACAGGGTTCCGGGACGAAACATAATTCTGACACGGGACAGGTATATTCTAAGACGAAGTATAGTTCCGACGCAGGGTTCCGGGGCGAAGCATAATTTCGACACGGGATAGGTATATTCTGAGACGAAGCATGGTTCCAATGCAGGGTTCTGGGGCGAAGCAAGATGTTCAGTCGAAAATATTGTGCATTTGATATGACATTTTCCTTACTATTTCTATATAATAAAAGATGTTTATTATAAATATGACACATATGAGGGTTTATCTGTAAAAAATACTATTTTCATGTGTTTATTTATTATAATTAACATTATGAAGGAAAATGTAAGCATGTGATATCTATGAAATATTTATTCCATTTAAATATGCATACCATATCAAATATTTTTGACCAATTCTCTTAAAACTATAATATCATGTCAAATGGTTAAGATAGTATCTCAATAAAAACAAATTCTACTAACATTATTTATCGAGATATGGTGCAGAAATTATTCCAGGACCGAAATCAAGGAAATTCGAGTTGGCGAGATCAATCTGCCGAAATATTCAAGTAAATCGAAGAAATCAATTCTGGCAGAGACCTAGAGAAGATTTTCAAAGTCCATGTATTCAAAAGATCACCATGTGTCAGAAAGATGAAGCCCCAGAAATTTGAGCCAAAGATCCCACCAAAGCGCGGCTAAACCGCGGCCAAAACCCACTATTGGCAGCGGATCCGCGGCCTGTTAGGCGAGTTGGGATATGGGATTTTCTATGCAGGATTGTCTCAACAAACCCTAACTTATAGAATCTAGGGTTTTCAACTTCTGTGACTATAAATAGAACCGAGAGCCTCTTGGAAAATTTATCAAACCGACGCGATCACGAAGTCCACGACGGCTCAAGAACCCTGGTTGATCATCGACAGTTCATCTACCTCTTTAAGAAGAGATCGAGAAGCAAACTAGGGTTTTGTAATCATTTTCTAAAGGAACAAAGTGTACTTGATTTTGTTGATTAATAAAGGTAGTTTTATTCTATTGCATTTTATTTTCTTCATGATTTCTATCTTTTCTTTTCCCAACATGCACGAATAATTCTCCGCTTGTTAGGGTTCGTAGGATTAGGGTAGATTAATGGATGATAAAGATCCTTAAACTCTTTTTACGTCCTATAAAGTTTATAAATTTTATCAAAAGAATAGTTAACATCCTAATCGGGCGCGCTATCAATTCATTAATATTCACGACCACGATTAGAGATTAGATTAACAATTCTTTTGGTAAAGGCTAGACATGAACGGAGATCCATGTCAAGGTAGGGGTTAAGAGTGGCAACCCTTTTCCCTCCAGAAACTCTAATCTACATGCATCATTGTCGATCTAGTTTTAAATCTATTAAAAGATAAGAGGAGTAATCTTTAATTAATCATTCATGACTACTAAATCTTAACGAACCCTATAAGCCCCCTTCTAATATAAAACTTACATCCGTAATTAATCTAGATCTATATCCTGCATCCGTATTTGACGTGGATCTAGAATCTACAACCATTCTTCACCATTCTTTATTCTTCCCCTTTTTCAACACGTCTAAAGAAAAATTAAAAGATTAAACGTTTCCCTGAGGACGACCCGTACTCATCTCTGTCTAGCTACACGCGACACCGTTATTGATTGCGGTTACTACACACACAACTCTAAAAACATCAACCAATCAAATGGCGCCGTTGCCGGGGATACGTGCGTAATTTTTTATTCTTACTATTTGTGTTGAATTCTTATTCGATCAATATCATAAATAAAACAAAATTGCAAATTGTATATTTAACGATTATTGTGTGAATTTTGCAAAGGGATCTGGAGTCACAAATAGAGATTCAGAGACACTCATCAAGATCCAGAGGACCAAAGGAGGCCACGTAGCAAAACTTTTCACCATATCTCCCAAGCAGGCGGCGGAACTGCGGCAAGAAGAGCCAATTGGCGGCGGAACCGCGGCTTTCTAGGGAAATTAGGATTGCAAACTTCTCTGGTATCTTTTCTATATCCTTCTCTCTTCTCTGAAATCCAATAAAATATCTTTTCTGCAGGATTCCTTGCAAAATATCGCTACGCAAAAATCTTTTTGCAAGTTTTGTTTTGCGGTTTGTTTTTGCATATTTTAATACGGACATTAAGGGGTAAAGACCAAATTCAGATTAGGTGGGGATTTCATCATCCTTCCTAGGCCCCATAAATCACAAAACGAGTATTCGCATCAACTCTACATTAATTAAAAATATATCTAGACAAGTCTCTAAGGACTGTCGTGCTCAAATAGGACAGAGGAACGTCGTGGGTAATTTATCACTTATCCGCATTACTTTTGTGGTGTCTAGGCAAGTGTGTCTAAGGTAAGTGGTTACTTAATTAGACCCGCTATTTTTGGTAAATCGTATAGCGGATACCTCCCACTTACGTGGCACTTATCTGACCACAAGAGTAGTAAAGAGGTGGTAGAGGATTGATCATGCAGCTTGTCCTTTGGAAGTCTAGGAGCGGTCTAAAGACTTGACCTAGGTAACTTTAGTTCTAGGGTTGTTTGTGCATTTTTGTGTGATTTGTCTTGAGTCCCACTTTTTCAAAAACAAACCGATTTTAAATCACACACACGCTGCCACTTGCTCTAAAACCGTTTAGTGCATGCCCGGCTGGACACGGGATTCTAGTGCCCGTCTTGTCCGCGTTTCGGCTATCGACTCTGAAGTCGGTGCTTCTTCATCTTCTTTCCCCCCACCACCTACCACATCGACCGAGATGGAAGGTACTCCATCAGATTATAACACCACCCTGCCACCGCCCGTAGGTGCGCAGAATCCACCGCGCATTTCTCTCCAAGAGAGATGCTATCCTATACGCGGTCCACTTCCTACCTGTCTATCCATTCCACCAGCCAACGGGGATAATTTTGAAATTAAACCCCGCTACATCAACCTGTTGCCCAAATTTCATAGGCTCGAGTCTGAAGACGCATACGTTTTTATTACCAAATTTGAAAACGTATGCGCAATGATGGGTACTTCACAACTGTCCATGGATGCTATGTGCTTGCGTCTTCTCCCGTTCACTTTGTGCGACTTGGTAGAAAAATGACTTTATAATACTGCCGCACACTCCATTACCAATTGGGATGAATTCGTGATAGCATTCCTTAAGAAATTTTACCCCAATCATAAGACTGCCCGTGTTCGGAGCGAAATCAACCAGTTTACCTAGCTTCCTAATGAACCATTTTGGAAGTGCTTTGAACGGTTTAAGGATCTGCTTGTCCAATGTCTTCATCACGGAATAAATAGATGGGATCTGTGTCGAATTATATATGAAAGCATTAATCCAGTGACAAAGCAGATGCTTGAAACCATGTGTCAATGCAATTTCATGTCCAAAGACGATGGTCAAGCCTGAAAATATCTGGAAGATCTTGCTGAAAACACTTTGCAGTGGGAAAGCGTTAGACCACCTTCATCTAGGGGAGGTATCCATCAGCTCGATATTTCCATCGCAGTAAAAGCCGAAATGCCATCGATGCAAAAGAAACTCGACGTTATAGAGAACAAATTCTCATCAGTCTCCCTAAACCAGGTTACGCTTCCTAAGACTGTATATGGTTGCTGTTCCGATCCATCACATCTGACGGAAGAATGTCCTTCAAATGCACCGTTTCAAGGTCAAGAACATACTAATGCTACTTTTCAGCAGCGACCTAGAAACGATCCTTATTCTTCTACGTACAATCAGGGATGGAGGAATCATCCTAATTTTTCTTAGAACCAAAACCAAACCCAAAATCAAAACCAGTTCCAAAGAAATTATCAAAGACCTCCTCCACAGCAACCACCACCACCACCACAGAGTCGGCACCCCTTTCAATCGCAACCTTTTCAAAACCCAGCCAATAATTCTTTCCAAACGGCCGGGAATGAAAACTCATCTGCACTCGAACGAAGCGTGGATATGTTTATTAAACATTCCATGCAATCGACGGACGAAATAAAGTCTTCTATCCAATCTTTAACACAGAACACCAACTCCAATGGTGAGAGTATAAAATCGATAGAAGCACAACTTGCACAAATAAATGCCGCGATGAGTGCGAGAGAAAAAGAAAAACTTCCATCTCAGCCCCTACCGAATCCTGGCCACTCACAAAATCATAATTTGAGTGCCGTCACCACGTTGAGATCGGGAAGAGTGTTAGATAACCAAGTGGGTGAACATGTTGAGGAACACGTTGGTGATATTAATGATACCCCGGCTTCTACTTCTTTTCCTATTTCGTCTAGTCTTCCACCTTCTTCCGAGCCTCTTCTCCGTTTTCCCAAGGCTCGAACACTCCGCCCACTTCCTCGAATCTACTTAAAATGATTCCCACTCCAATTCTGGGATCGATTCGATCCCCACAAGCTTCTCCACAAATGTTGGACCCAAAACTTATTGATAAAACTCCATTTCCAAACAGGTTGAGGGCCAACAAACCTAACACACAAATGGAGAAGGTTGTGGAAATGTTTAAGCAAGTTAACATAAATATCCCTCTCCTAGATGCTATTCAACAAGTTCCGTCTTATACGAAAATCCTTAAGGACTTGTGCACCAGGAAGAGAAAAACTCAAGTGCCGAAAAAGGTATTCATGACAAGTAACATGAGCACAACTTTTACCCAACAATTGCCTAAGAAACGTAAGGACCCCAGTTGTCCTACAATATCTATAACTATTGGGGGTAAAAGCATCAATCGTGCTCTACTTGAACTAGCGCCGACCTCGGCGCTAGTGTTAACTTGCTACCACATTCCGTCTATGAGAAGCTAGGTATAGGAGAGTTGAAACCTGCCCACTGCACTCTCCAGATAGTAGATCGATCTATCGCCCAACCTAGGGGTGAACTAGAGAATGTGTTAATCAAAGTCGGGGAATTCATATTCCGTGTGGACTTTATTATTTTAGATACACAGCCTGTGGCGAACCCACGCAATCAAATCCTGGTGATACTCGGTCGACCTTTCCTAGCAACTTCCAACGCTGTCATTAATTGTCGTAACGGTTCTATGAACTTATCTTTCGGGAAGATGACAATTGAGCTTAATATTTACAAGCTAGGAAGTCAACCATCTGAACCTTCTGCTCATTTAATCGATGTCTGTTCCATCAACGAGATAGCTTCCGATAGCTGCGAAGCTGATGTACTTTGCTATGATGATCTCGACAACACTGGTGCGATATTGTTTGATCTGGAAAATCATTATAGTGAGGATACTTTTAACGAGTTCACCCCTGAGTTCGAATCTTTTGACTCGTCGCAAAAGTCAGTAGCGCTTTCCGAGTCAATATCCTATGCAAGTTATGAACCTCTTGGGGAGTCCAAGTATCATTCCCTTACCCCACCTTCTATCGTCTCTCCGCTGACTCTAGATCTCAAACCGCTACCTTCTCATCTGAAATATGCATATTTAGGTGAGAATGAGTCTTTACCAATGATAATATCCGCTTCTCTAGCTTTAGAGCAAGAGAACGCACTTTTGACGGTATTGAGATCGAATCGGCAAGCATTTGGTTGGACAATGGCTGACATAAAATGGATTAGTCCCTTAATTGTTGAACATCATATACATTTGATGGATGAAGCCAAACCAACCCGAGACCCACAAAGACGGTTAAACCCCGTCATGAAGGAGGCGGTAAAAAAAGAAATCGTCAAGTGTTTAGATAGTGGTATAATTTACCCAATATCTGATAGCCAATGGGTAAGTCCTATTCATGCAGTCCCTAAAACGTCTGGCATCATGGTCATAACCAATGAGGCTAATGAGTTAATCCAAACATGCACCCAAACTGGGTGGCGCGTATGTATTGATTATAGGAAACTCAATGCCACAACGAGGAAAGATCACTTCCCTCTACCTTTCATTGACCAGATGTTAGAACGATTAGCTGGATATGAATACTATTGTTTCTTGGACGGATACTCTGGCTATAACCAGGTCCCCATCGCCGAAAATGATCAAGATAAAACCACATTTACTTGTCCTTTCGGTACTTTAGCTTATAGACGCATGACTTTTGGGTTATGCAACGCTCCTGCTATATTTCAGCGGTGTATGATGGGGATATTCTCAGACATGGTTGAGAATTTCCTGGAGATATTTATGGACGATTTCTCCATATTTGGGGACTCTATTGAGGATTGCCTTCGTCATCTTGACGCGGTTCTTACCCGCTGTAAGGATAAGAATTTAACTTTGAATTGGGAAAAATATCATTTCATGGTCCAAGAAGGTATTGTCCTTGGACATATCATTTCACAGAAAGGCATTGAGGTTGACAGAGCTAAAATTGATGTCATCCATAACCTTCCTCCTCCCAAATGCGTCAAAGATATACGATTTTTCCTTGGTCATGCAGGATTTTATAGGAGATTCATTAAAGACTTTAGCAAAATTTCTAGACCCTTAACTCTTCTCTTGGCCAAGGATACTACATTTCACTTCGATTCGGATTGTGAGGCTGCTTTTGAATCACTTAAAAGATCTCTCACTACAGCCCCCGTTCTATCATCTTCGGATTGGAATCACCCGTTCGAGTTTATGCGTGATGCATCAGATTTTGCTATTGGTGCAGTCTTAAGACATCACATTGATAAGATGCCACATGTAATTTATTATGCAAGTAAGACCTTGAATGATGCACAAATTAATTACACAACTACCGAGAAAGAACTCTTGGCAGTTGTATTTGCATTAGAAAAATTCAGGCCCTACTTGATTGGCTCGCCAATAGTGGTTTACACTGATCACTCCGCCCTACGACACCTTTTATCGAAGAAGGATGCTAAGGCTAGGCTAATACGTTGGATTTTGTTGTTACAAGAATTTGATCTTGTCATTCGAGACAAGAGTAGATGTGAAAACGTAGTAGCTGACCATCTTTCATGCATCTCTTCTTCATCAACGTTGACCGTGCCGATAAATGACTTATTTCCTGACGAACAGCTCTTGACCGTATCCTGCGAACCATGGTTCGTGGATATTATGAATTATCTAGCGACGGGACTTTTTCCTAGCAATTGGTCGAAATAAGACAAACTTCGATTTCTATCCCAAGTAAAACACTTTTACTGGGATGAACCTTATTTTTTTAAGTATTGTTCCGATCAAATCATTCACAGATGTGTCCGTAACGATGAATTCAAGAGTGTGTTATCATTTTGTCATGATTAGGCATGCGGCGGTCACTTTGGTCCTCGAAAAATAGTGGAGAAAGTTTTGCAATGTGGCTTTTATTGGCCAACATTATTTAAAGATGCATATGATCATTGCAAAACTTGCCCGCGGTGTCAACACTTGGGTCGGATTTCACGTAGAAATGAGATGCCCCTCCAACCTATCTTGGTTGTGGAGATATTCGACGTTTGGGGTATTGATTTTATGGGCCATTTTCCCAACTCTTTTGGGAATTTATATATGTTGTTAGCGGTTGATTATGTCTCAAAATGGGTGGAAGCAATACCGTGTCACACTAATGACAATAAAGTTGTTATTAAGTTCCTTAAAGAAAATATCTTTTCGCAGTTCGGACACCCTCGCGCTATAATTAGCGACAACGGGACGCATTTCTGTAATCGGTCTTTCGAGGCTTTGATGCGGAAATATGCAATTAACCACAAACTTTCTACGCCCTATCATCCACAAACAAGCGGGTAAGCTGAGATCTCAAATAGGCAGATCAAGCAAATTTTGGAGAAGACAGTTTCTAAAAACTGTAAAAATTGGTCAACCAAATTGACGGATGCTCTTTGTGTTAGATATGTATGCCCTAGAGGCCATTATTGTATAATACTAGTTTGTATAATACATTTTGGAGGCTTGGGATATATATACGGTTTTACGACAGTCTTTCTCGATATAGTAGTATGCTACTTGGTTTGTTTCTATCTTAATATGTGTATATGTTTCTTTTAACATATCGCTGAAACATATTGATCGAGCCCTTAGGATCTTTTCTTGACTACCGGCGTTGTGATGCGATCACACTAGTGGGGGCTGGGTAGTCTATACGCACATCCTTATTCTTGGTCCCCAGTCGTAGGATTATCGAGACAGGGCATCGATACTCCAGAGTAGACTGGTGCATACGCTTCTCTTCCCAGTATGGGAGATGGACTGTCCCACAGCCATCAGTACGTCGTACTGGAGATAGTATGTGGGTGCTCGTTAGGTTACGAGTACACTGGACAGGACTCGTCGGGAACTTTTGGTTGGTATTATACCTATCGTCAGTTAACAGTTCCCAGGTGACATGAGTACAGCTTAGTCCGCTGACTTGACACCGTCACTTCGCCTCGAGTGATTCCCACTGTTCTTTGATTACTACCCTACCACGGCTCTACTGAGTCGTGCAAACAGGTAGTAGTTGGGTGCAGTCCCGAAGCACTTGGAGGCAGTGACGGTTAGACAGGATTCGTCTCTCCCGGTATTGGGGGTTGATATCGCGCTGTGTCTAGGAGAGCCATTACACATAGTCTTCCCTGGTCAAGGCAAGCGAGATATACTGGTAGGTTTCCGGTATTATCTCAGGGTGTTCTGGGCTACACTCCGACACGACTTATACCGCTATTAGGGGACTGACGTTTACGCCCCCTAGGCCCGCCATGCGATATTATCAGACGAACAGACCGGACTGTACGGAGATTGTTGTTGGATATATGTATGCCCTAGAGGCCATTATATGATAGTGGATGTATTCATATATGTATATATATATATATATATATTCAGTGTACATTCTTGCTCGACATGATAGTATGCTATCTGGTTCTTCTTTATCTGACATGTTGTTTTGATCATGCTTTTATTCATTCACACATGTTGATAAAGCCCTGAGGATATTGGCTTGACTACTGTGATTATGATAGAGATCATACTAGTGGGACATCTGTAGTTTATATGCATATCCTAGAATGTCCCTAGTCGTAGGTGTATCGAGACGGGGCATCGATATACCAGAGTAGACAAGCGTATATGATACTAGACCCATATGATGGGCGATGGATGTTCCCATATTCATCGATGTTTGACATCGAGATTGTATACGGGTGCTCAGTGATGACTGGGTACACTGGACGGACTCACCGAGAACTCCTATATGGAATTATATCTATCGTCGGATAGCAGTTCTCAGGTGACACTGGTGCAGATTAGTCTGTAAACCCGAGATCGTCATAGAGTCTTGTGTGTTCTCCCACTGTACTTTGATTACCACCTTACCATGGCTCTACTGAGTCATGCAAACAGGTGGCCGTTGGGTACAGTCCCGAGACACACGAAGGCGATGAGCGATAGGAGGGGTTTCGTCTCTCCCGGTATTGGGAGTTGATGCCGTGCTGTGCTCGACTGGCTATATCAGTAAGTCCCTGGGCATGGCTGTTGAGATTTACTGATAAGTGTTATCAGTAGTTTCTCGATCTGTTATAGACCATTCATCGGCATGACTTATTGAGTTATTGGGGTCGACGTTACCATCCCTAGACTCGATATGCAGCATATCTGACGAAGAGACCGGACTGTACGGTAGTGTTGCCGGTTGGCTCGACGGGAGTTGTGACAGGTTCGCTTATTTTCTTCTGATCGCTCAATACCCGGGTGGACGTTACGTTTAGCTAACCGCTTGCGGCTTGTAGGTATTTGATATGATCATTACCTACTGCCGGCGTATTGACGAGTCTTAGAGTCCCATAATGAAGTTTCCTGGCTCAGGCGAAAAGATGTGGTGTGCATATGAGATATGCGCGGGGACCCGATTAAATACGGATATATGATACCTTATATTAATCGGGCATTTTCTATTGGTCGGGTCGTATGTGATATGACCGGTTTGCAAAATTAAGTGTTGATTTAAGAAATGACTTTTAGATTAATTCCTTAATCAAACTCTTTTTCTATTTTTGTATGCATGCATGTATGCACATGATGTTGTGCATGGATACATACATACATACATTGTATCATGGTTGTTGATACATGTTTGGTGGCAATGCAAGACTTACATTGTAGAATTATCTTTATATTTATCATTTTGGAAAAGAGAAAGGATAATTCACACAAGGTTTATACTTATCATCTTTGACCATGCTTCAACCACTATTTAACCTTGAGTTAATTATCCTCTTGTCTTTTAACCCATTTGATAAAATTCTAGATGATTCTAACCATGGTTGAAGTGAGAAGGATTAATAAAGATTAATCTTTTCTCATTTCAATTATTCACTCTCTCATAACATTTTCTTTTGTGAGAAAGCTTAGCCACCATCTTCTTCTTCCTCTCTTGATAATTTCTTTAAGTGAGGTTGATAAAAAGAAAGAGTTTTGATTATAGAATACAAACCACATCATCATACTACACACATCTAGCCCATTAGTGTAGGGTGTTTGCTCTACTTCATTCGCATATCGAGTAAAGCAAGTAGCTTTGGGCAAAAGAGCTTCGGGTGGATCGTCGTGGACTTAGAAGATCTCAAGCCAACCTTTTTCCAACCCTCAAGTAGCCAAGGAGTCTAGCATAGGGAGCTACAAAGGTTGTACTCTCAAAACCCTAGCCTTTTCTACTTGTGATGATGTCTTTGTTATGAAACCCTAAATTTCTAGTGATGATTCTTTGTATGTTCACTTAGCACCTTAAAAATTTGATTTTGAGACATGTGATGCTTCCAAACCCTTCATGAGGTGCTAGGTAAACCTAACAATGGTATCAGAGCCGACCTAGAGCTTTAGGCGACACTTTAGCGAAGTTAAAACTCCGATCGAACAAAAAATACGGATTTTTAACCCTTCTCTGGACAATTTTTAAAAACTGGGTTTTTTCAGAATTAAAAATACGTAAAAAATTCAGCAGGGAAATCTAAGAATTGTTGTAAAAAACGAAGCCCTAATCCGTACATGCTGCCGCGGAACCGCGGCCATTGCTTGCTTGGGCTGCGGCTCCGCGGCCGTACAGAGGCTTTAAGGCCTCGTTTTTATACGGTAATCTTCATACCTGCTTTTATATATTTTTGGGTATTTTTAATATGATTCAAGTGTTGAATGTTCTGGGGATTGTTTTGGATTTGGTGATTCGATCGAAATTTTAATTTCGTGCCTTTTTCGGATAATTTAGAAAGTATTAAAATGTTCGAACGCGTATCATTAACTCACTTTTTCACGGGGTTTAAATCTTTCGGAAATACGTGCAAGTTAAGTGGTGGACCCTCTAGAAGAACACAAACCTTAACTCGATTATGTGACCGTCTGAACTGCCTCTGAACCTTAGGGTTTGAGGCAGTACGGCGTGCCACATGTGAGGCGTTGGCTTGACCCTTCTACGGCTGGACCGCTGCTACTGTGACACATTCTGGGATTTTTGAACTCCGCTCAAGTGTTGAGCTTTAGGAAATTTTGGGTATTTGATCATTCGATCGAAAACTTTAATACTGTCTATTTATCTGAAATGTGATACAATATGTGGAATTCATATAGTTAGGCATGAAATGCGAAGTATGTGATATTTCGGATTTACGACGTCTAAAGAGAATGTGGATTCTAAATATTGTAGTTTTACACTTTCTTTTCTGTGACCGTAAGTGTAGTATGTCGCTTATCGCCGGTTTCGTTGCTATACATCAACGACAATCGGGGTACGCATACTTACTTACGTTGATGATATATGATATTATGTGTTGCTGAGATATGATGTGCAGGATTATCGCGATTGAATAGCCGGGTTTTTTTTTATGTGAGATGAGAGTTTTATTTTTTATTCATGTAAAATTCAAATGTAATGTAATATTCTTTTATTTGGGGCACTTCCGGGTTGAGGTTGATGTCACCAGTGTTGTATATTATTTACTTTTCTGCATTAGGATGGACCCAAGGAGGGGAGCACAGGTGACCGGGTTCTGGGGTTCAGTGGGAGGCCATCTCGAGGAGTCGAGACCGGGTCTCCTAAACTCCAGAATTGGTAGGGTCGCTTGCCGCTCTCGTAGGGGTCCAGGGCGTGGGCTTGGCTATTCATCGCGACTGTGGAATCCGTATTTTCTATTGTTGGCTAAATACTAAATACGGACGTCCTAGTATATCCTGTATTATCATTTATGATTTTCTGCTGCCTGTGTTCTGTGATGTGATATCTGAGATGAATGATATATTATGATATATAGTAGACGTTGCTTATGTTTTACACCCGCGCTAGTCCCGTCCCGGTATGCCGTTAGTTAAGTAACCTAACGGTGCATAACAGAATAATGCGGCGAATGCAGATGGCATAAGCGTACGTGGTATTTTCGTTTCTTTTCTGTGATTGGCTTTAGGACTTAAATGATGGGACTACATTAATATGATTAATGTAAAGAAAATAAACCTAAAAAGATGCTGTAGAATCGGATTTGAAAACCACTCGACTTTTTATGAAAAAGCTACATTTCAAAACTGCGGAGCTTAAGCCACTCCTTTTAAAAACCATTTGATTCTACGACGATATCAAGTTCAAAGCGTTAAAGATTTTCTTAAAAATCATCCGCAACCCTCCGTCATTTTAGGAAGTAGAGTACTTAGTATTCGTGCTACGTTTGTTGACTATAGTTAAGGCGTAGTGTACGGTAGCTAAGTGATGTCTTCCTACACTGCATATGATGCAGATTAATTAGGACATTCATACGACTTTGTTGACCATAGTTAAGGGTCATTTGAGTGGGTCTAATTAATCAAAAAATGACGGGTAGAACTTGACTAGTACTTATGATTTGTTGACCTTAGTTAAGGTCATAGGTACTAGGGGTAAAAACCACATCGGGAATTTCAATAGTTGAAATTTGCAATGAGATTGCATACCTTCCATATGATGGTTGGATCCCGATCCCACTGTGGGCAATAGTTGCTCCCAGGAGAGTTTTACAGTTTACAATTAGCTAACTCATTAGGTGTCTAGAAAGGTGTTAACGCGGCTACGCCTCTGGAAAACGAGGTTTACTTTAATTAGGTCCGTGCGAAAGCACGGGGAACCTCCCTCAAGTACTGACACTGGCCTGGCTGAACGGTTAACGAAGTTGTAGACTGTAATTAATCCTGGCTAGTTTTCTTTTTAAGGTTTGAAAGAAAAATTTGATTAAAGCAGTGGGAAACATCGATTAGACAAGATAATAACCAATCTGATCTTTGCAAGAGCTTTCGCTGAGTGTATTCTTTTCTCTCTCTTAATGGCAGATACCCATGACAGGACTCAAGCTTCTACTAGATAAAAATAAACTGAATGGGACCAATTATAAAGACTCGCTGAGGAATCTGAAAATAGCCTTGACTTATGATAAAGTATCATATGTCCTCACGGCTCCAGCCCTGCCCGTCCCAGGTCCAAAATCCTCAGTTGTGGACAAAGAAGTCCGCAAGACATGGGACGCTGACTGTGCCACGGCCAAATGCCTCGCGCTTGCATCGATGGATAACACACATCAAAAACAGCACGAGAATATGGACATTTACGCCATATTCCTCCATACAAAGGAGTTGTATGGAGAGCAATCCCGCGTATTACGATACGAAGCATCAAAGAAATTGTTTCAGATGCGAATGGCCCCTGGCACACCAGTAGGAGACCATGTTCTGAAGATGATAGCTCTCATAGAAGAGCTTGAGGACCTTGGATGGACGATGGATAATGAACAATATACGGATATTATTCTGCAGTTCCTCCCCTCCACCTTTACTCAATTCATAGTTAACTTCAACATGCACAGCATGGAGAAGGAACTACCTGAACTCCTTAATATGTTAAGGAGTGCAGAGAGCACACTGAAATCAGTGAAAACTCCCGTTATGACTGTTGGACAATCTTCCTCTTCTCGCCCAAAGGCTAAGGCCAAGGGAAAGAAAAAGAAGAAGCCCACCAATCCTAAGGGTGGAGTTAAAAAGGTTAAGGGGAAGGAAAAGTCCAAAGCTGGAGAATCGGGGAAAGGGGACTGTTTTCATTGCCACAAAACAGGACATTGGAAGCGCAACTGTACGGAGTACTTAAATCTCAAGAAGAAGCATGGGGATGCTTCCGCTTCAGGTGTGTTTGTGACAGAAAACTGTTTTTCAATAAACTCTGCTTCCTGGGTATTGATACCGGTTCAGGTTCTCACATTTGCAATTCTATGCAGGGGTTGAGAAATAGCAAGGTTTTGAAGACAGGTGACCATACTCTCCGCGTTGGAAATGGTTCCAATGTACATACAGTCGCAGTGGGAGAGTATCACTTAGGGTTGCCATCTGGGTGTATATTGGTTTTGAACCCATGTTATTTTGTACCAAGTATGCTTTGTAATATAATATCTGTTTCTTTGTTAGACAATGAAGGATATAATTTTGTATTGCAGAACAATGTTATGAACATTCACCTGAATCAAATGTTGGTTGGGTATGGTACGCTTAATAACGGGATATACGTCCTAAATCAACACACAGTTTTCAGCATACAACACACTAATAAAAGAAAACTTTCAGAAATAAATGAAGCTTTTCTTTGGTACTGTAGACTTGGTCATATTAACGAAACAAGACTAAACAAGTTACACAAAGATGGATATTTAAACTCTTTTGAATATAAATCTTATGCGACTTGCCATTCTTGTATCAAGGGTAAAATGACCAAAACTCCGTTTACCGGACACGGAGAAAGAGCTACTGAGCTCCTAGGCCTCATACATAATGATTTATGTGGGCCAATGTCTACACAGGCTAGAGGCGGTTTTTCTTACTTCATTACTTTCACTGACGATTTCTCAAGATTCGGTCATGTATTTTTATTAAAGCACAAATCCGAAGCTTTCGAGAAATTCACTGAATATAAACAAGAAGTAGAAAACAAACCGGCTTGAGTATCAAGATGCTTCGATCAGATCGAGGTGGGGAGTACCTAAGTACAGAATTTGCAAACTTCCTAAAAGAGAATGGGATTCTCTCTCAGCTCACTCCTCCTTACACACCACAGCACAACGGTGTGTCTGAACGACGGAATCGGACCCTATTAGATATGGTCCGTTCTATGATGAGTGATGCTGAGTTACCTATCTTATTTTGGAGGCATGCATTAGAGACTGCAACGTTTCTACTGAACAGGGTTCCAACCAAAACCGTGCCTAGCACGCCATATGAGATATGGAATGGGAAGAGACCATCTCTTAAGAGAATTAAGATTTGGGGTTGCCCGGCCTATGTTAAAAAGCAGAATTCGGACAAACTCGAGACACGGTCAGTCATGTGTAACTTTGTGGGATATCCAAGGAACTCTTATGGATATCTATTCTACCACAAGGAGGAACAAAATGTGTTTGTTTCTCAGTATGCCACATTCTTAGAAAAAGAGTTTTTCACAGATAAAGATGATGGCAATGTGGTAGATCTAGAAGAGGTTCTAGAGACACAAACTACAAATGACGACTTGGTTGAACCGGCTGTTGCAATAGAAACTGAGGAACCTCAGCCACTCCGAAGGTCTGGTAGGACTTCTCGCCCACCGGAGAGGTACAACGGTTTCCTCATTGATGGTGACAGAGAAGACTGCATCATGGAGGATGATGATCCTACCAGTTTTCAGCAAGCTATCACGAGTGGAGACTGTGAAGTGGCTGGATGCCATGAGATCTGAAATGGAGTCTATGTACACCAACAAAGTATGGACTTTGGACGTTGTACCCCCTGGGGTAAAACCTGTGGGGTGCAAATGGATCTTTAAAAGAAAGATTGGTGTAGATAGGCAGGTAGAGACCTATAAGGCAAGACTTGTGGTGAAGGGTTTTCGTCAAAGACCAGGTTTGGACTATGACGAGACTTTTTCGCCCGTAGCCATGCTTAAATCCATTCGGATCCTACTTGCAATTGCTGCTCACTACGACTATGAAATCTGGCAGATGGACGTTAAAACAGCATTTCTAAATGGAGATTTTGAAGAATGCGTTTATATGGATCAGCCAGAGGGCTTCATTGACAGTGGGAGCAGCGGGAAAGCATGTAGATTGCTTAAATCCATATATGGGTTAAAACAGGCATTACGGAGTTGGAACATATATTTCGATGATGTTATCAAAGAGTTTGATTTCATCAAAAATCCAGATGAACCTTGTGTTTATAAGAAGGCTGCAGGGAGAGCTGTCACATTCCTCGTATTGTACGTGGATGACATTCTTCTGATAGGAAGTGACATTCCTATGCTACAGTCGGTCAATTCTTTCTTATCACTAAGGTTCTCCATGAAGGTCCTGGGTGATGCCACATACATTCTGGGCATAAGGATCTATAGGGATAGATCCAAGAGGTTATTGGGATTGTCCTAAACCAGGTACATCAACACCATCCTAAAAGGGTTTAGTATGGAAGACTCCAAGCGGGATGCCTTACCCGCTTGCCATGGGGTCACTCTCTCCAAGGACTCTTGCCCAAAGACCGATGAAGAGAGAGCTCGCATGAGCATTATACCCTATGCCTCGGCAGTAGGATCTATAATGTATGCGATGTTATGTACACGCCCAGATGTAGCTTATGCACTTAGTGTTGTAAGCAGGTATCAATCCAACCCAGGGGAGAATCACTGGATAGCTGTGAAGAACATTCTTAAGTACTTGCGAAGGACTAAAGAATTGTTCTTGGTGTATGGTAATGGAGATCTCCAAATGGAGGCCTTTACCGATTCGAGCTTCCAGAGTGATAAGGACGACAGCAAATCTATCTCTGGGTTTGTATTTACCCTCAATGGAGGGGCGGTAAGTTGGAAGAGTTCCAAACAGGATACCATTGCAGACTCTATAATGGAGGCTGAGTACATTGCTGCAAATGATGCCGCCAAGGAAGCCGTCTGGATGAGGAAGTTCGTCTCGGAGCTAGGAGTAGTTCCAACCATTATTGATCCAATACCATTGTATTGTGATAATAATGGGGCTATGGTGTTAGCCAAGAAGGCCAGGTCCAATCAGCGGTCCAGACACATCCTGAGGCGCTTTCATTTGATTCGCGAGATCAAGATTAGGAGAGTAGACACAAAGAATAATGCCGCGGATCCACTCACCAAGGCCCTCCCTCAGCCGCAGCATGAGCGACTTTTTAAGATGTTGGGTATGAGATACGCCAATAACTGGCCTTAGTGCAAGTGGGAGATTGTTGGATATATGTATGCCCTAGAGGCCATTATATGATAGTGGATGTATTCATACATGTATATATATATATATATATATATTCAGTGTACATTCTTGCTCGACATGATAGTATGCTATCTGGTTCTTCTTTATCTGACATGTTGTTTTGATCATGCTTTTATTCATTCACACATGTTGATAAAACCCTGAGGATATTGGCTTGACTACTGTGATTATAATAGAGATCATACTAGTGGGACATATGTAGTTTATATGCATATCCTGGAATGTCCCTAGTCGTAGGCGTATCGAGACGGGGCATCGATATACCAGAGTAGACTAGCGTATATGATACTAGACCCATATGATGGGCGATGGATGTTCCCACATTCATCGATGTTTGACATCGAGATCATATACGGGTGCTCAGTGATGATTGGGTACACTGGACGGACTCACCGAGAACTCCTATATGGAATTATATCTATCGTCGGATAGCAGTTCTCAGGTGACACTGGTGCAGGTTGGTCTGTAGACCCGAGATCGTCATAGAGTCTTGTGTGTTCTCCCACTGTACTTTGATTACCACCCTACCACGGCTCTACTGAGTCATGCAAACAGGTGGCCGTTGGGTACAGTCCCGAGACACACGAAGGCGATGAGCGATAGGAGGGGTTTCGTCTCTCCCGGTATTGGGAGTTGATGCTGTGCTGTGCTCGACTGGCTATATCAGTAAGTCCCTGGGCAGGGCTGTTGAGATTTACTGATAAGTGTTATCAGTAGTTTCTCGATCTGTTATAGACCATTCATCGGCATGACTTATTGAGTTATTGGGGTCGACGTTACCATCCCTAGACTCGATATGCAGCATATCTGACGAAGAGACCGGACTGTACGGTAGTGTTGCCGGTTGGCTCGACGGGAGTTGTGACAGGTTCGCTTGTTTTCTTCTGATCGCTCAATACCCGGGTGGCCGTTACGTTTAGCTGACCGCTTGCAGCTTGTAGGTATTTGATATGATCATTACCTACTGCCGGCGTATTGACGAGTCTTAGAGTCCCACAATGAAGTTTTCTGGCTCAGGCGAAAAGATGTGGTGTGCATATGAGATATGCGTGGGGACCCGATTAAATACGGATATATGATACCGTATATTAATCGGGCA
The DNA here is from genome assembly GCA_030015575.1 of Agapanthus africanus. Taxonomy (NCBI): domain Eukaryota; kingdom Viridiplantae; phylum Streptophyta; class Magnoliopsida; order Asparagales; family Amaryllidaceae; genus Agapanthus; species Agapanthus africanus. The sequence goes on from CM057348.1 coordinate 226,652,368, forward strand.
TTTTCTATTGGTCGGGTCGTATGTGATATGACCGGTTTGCAAAATCAAGTGTTGATTTAACAAATGACTTTTAGATTAATTCCTTAATCAAACTCTTTTTCTATTTTTGTATGCATGCATGTATGCACATGATGATGTGTATAGATACATACATACATACATTGTATCATGGTTGTTGATACATGTTTGGTGGCAATGCAAGACTTACATTGTAGAATTATCTTTATATTTATCATTTTGGAAAAGAGAAAGGATAATTCACACAAGGTTTATACTTATCATCTTTGACCATGCTTCAACCACTATTTAACCTTGAGTTAATTATCCTCTTGTCTTTTAACCCATTTGATAAAATTCTAGATGATTCTAACCATGGTTGAAGTGAGAAGGATTAATAAAGATTAATCTTTTCTCATTTCAATTATTCACTCTCTCATAACATTTTCTTTTGTGAGAAAGCTTAGCCACCATCTTCTTCTTCCTCTCTTGATAATTTCTTTAAGTGAGGTTGATAAAAAGAAAGAGTTTTGATTATAGAATACAAACCACATCATCATACTACACACATCTAGCCCATTTGTGTAGGGTGTTTTCTTTACTTCATTCACCTATCGAGTAAAGCAAATAGCTTTGGGCAAAGGAGCTTCGGGTGGATCGTCGTGGACTTAGAAGATCTCAAGCCAACCTTTTTCCAACCCTTAAGTAGCCAAGGAGTCTAGCATAGGGAGCTACAAAGGTTGTACTCTCAAAACCCTAGCCTTTTCTACTTGTAATGATGTCTTTGTTATGAAACCCTAAATTTCTAGTGATGATTCTTTGTATGTTCACTTAGCTCCTTAAAAATTTGATTTTGAGACATGTGATGCTTTCAAACCCTTCATTAGGTGCTAGGTAAACCTAACAATTGTCATATACAGGCTCAGTAGGAGTTCGGATGGGTTCACCTCATCAGTCTTCTTATCGGCATCTACCTGGGGACCGTTACGTACAGCTAGTGCCGCTTGCGGTCTGTGGTTAACCCCACTGCCAGCGTAGTATCGAGTCTTTAGAGTCCCACACAGAGGGTTACTCGCCTTTGGGCAAAACAGAGTAGAGGTCGCATGGTTTTGCGACAGGATTCGTTCACACTCGCGCACTTGTGCACGTTTGGTGACCGGGCAGTTATTACTAGTGGGCTTTGGTTTAAGCCAGATACTAGTATTTGTTTTGGGATTGGTTTTGTCTCATTGTATTCGTGTTCCTCGGAACGCAGATGCGGGTGTGTATGCACAGTTTATAGAGGCAGAGGCAGAGGATTCTCATTAGGGTTGTTGACCATTTGACTTTGGTTGACTTGTTGACCGTTGACTTTTTCCAAACCCTAATGAGAATGATAAATATGATTAATAATGATAATTAAGGATTATTGTGTGATGGTTAGGTTGACCATTTGACCATGGTGGACATTTTGACCCTTGTTGACATTTTGACCATAATTATTTCATATGAAAGATGCTTCTTGATCTTTGCAAATTGCATTTATTATGAAATGATAATGGTCATTCCATACTCACCATCACATTTTCCTTTTTAATTATTATTATTAATCTATTATTCTCTCATATGAGCATGGTTGTAAAAAGATAGCTCTCATTTCTATCATATCTCTTCTCTCTCTTTACAAAAGCTCTTCTTCTTCCTCTCTCAAAGCTTAAGTGTTCCATGTGTTGGAAATCATAAGTTTTTGAGACAAAGCCACTATAACACATCTCTACTCATTCTAGGGTACTAGGTTTAGCAAACCAAACACCTTAGTTACCTCTAGGTTGAGGTAGGAGCTCAAGTTCGAGGCCCTCGGGTGGATCTATCTTCGGCAAAGAGGAGACAAGGAGGAGGAGCCGTTCAAACTACCACAAGGAGCAAGTAAGGAGGAGAACAACAAGAAGAGAAGGAGTTCAAGTTAATGTATAACCCCTAACCGAGTAGGTAAAGTTCATAGTTGTTGCTAGTGTGTAGTTTGTTGGAGATAGTGCCCTCAGAGTCAATTATTGGATCACAGGCACGTGATTGCAATGATTGAGGGAGGACCTGTCCCGGTAGGACAGTCTTACTCAAGATGATAGTATGCTATATGGTTTATCTTTATCATCGTGTACTGCTTTAGGTGACCTGACATGTCGCAATTACACATTGATAGAGCCCCTAAGATTCTTGCTTGACCACCAGCAGTATGAGGGCGATCATATAAGTGGGAGCTGGGGTCTATAAGCACATCCTTAAAAGGTCCCTAGTCGTGGGAGTTTCGAGACAGGGCATCGATTCTCCAGAGTAGACTAGTGTATACAGTCGAGACCCCGACGAGGGGCGGTATCCGGTCTCACAAGCCACTGGTGTCAGTTGGATCACCTAAGATGTATACAGGTGCTCATTGGGTTATGAGTACACCGGACAGGACTCGCCGGGAATATGCTAGTTGGTCTTATACCTGACGTCAGATAGCAGTTCCCTGGTGACATGTGTACAGGTTAGTTCATCGACCTGGGGATCGTCATTTGTCTCGTGTGAGTTCCCACTGTACTTTGATTACTACCCTACCACGCTCAAAGGAGATGTGTAAACAGGTTTTAGTTGGGTACAGTCCCGAGCCACATGGAGGCAGTGAGCGGATCTTCAGGGGTTCGTCTCTCCCAGTATTGGGGGTGAGGTCGCGCTGTGTCTAGGAGAGCCATTACACAAAGCCCTCGGCCGAGGCAGGAGATTTACTGGTAGGTACTCCAGTAGTATCTCAGGGTGTTCTGGGCTACACTCCGACACGACTTGTACCGCTTTTGGGGGTCTGACTTTTACCAACCCCCTAGGCCCGCCATGCGATGCTCATAGACGAACGGACCGGACTGTACGGATATTGTCACTGACAGGCTCAGTAGGGTGTCAGGATGAGTTCGCTCATCGACGTCCCTTTTGGTCAATACCTGGTAGCCCGTCACGTATTGGCTTATATCTCTGACGTGCTAGTGGTTAAATCCACAACCAAGGTGTTGACGAGTCTTTAGAGTCCCCCACATTCAGTTGCTCAAGTTTTCGGGCGAAACGCTGTAGAGGCCGTATGGAGATATGGCAGGCTTCGATCAGATACGTGCGGTATTGCACGGATCAGGATCGGACGCATAATACTAGCCGGCTTTGGTTTAAGCCGGATCCTAGTATAGTACAGTGTAGATTTTGTCTCTTTGCATTTGTATTTCGGTCGGAATACAAATGCGGGTGTGTATACACAGTATCGGGGTTTTCCTGTAATTTATTACGGGACCTGTTTTCTGGAGTTGCCAGTTTGCTTTCCGTTTCGGCCATATTTCTTTGTATCTTTCATTGGCCGAAGTTTGGTGGAGGAGGGCTTATTTGCATTTATGCAAATAAGTATTTGTGGAGGGGGTCTTTGCATATTATTGTATCATGATGGTGAACCATCCCTTGACCATTTGACTTCTTCATCCATCATGGCTTGACTTTTATATGACATGGTTTTTATGATGGTTGTGGTTGAGTGTGGTTTTTGTTTTGGTGATCATGTTCTTTCATGATATCATTTGATTCCCTCATGCATTATTGTGTGGCCTCTCTCATTTTTCTTTGGAACTTCACTCCATTCTCTCCACTCCCAAGAGCCATGGCCGGCCAAGACTTTAGGGGGCTGTCCAAAATTTGTAAGGGTGGGATTTTTGTTCCTTTGGCTTTGTAAAATCCCACTATTTCAATCTCCACAAGACCACTTCAATCCCTCCACCAAAAGGCAACCTCCATGAACCCCAAAATGAGACATGAGCACTACACATTCTACAGCAAACCTTGGGCACGTCGGCTCGCCAACTTCGTGCCCGAGTTGCCTCGGTATAGAGGTGGGAGCCCGTAAAAGAAGCAGGCGACGTGGTGTCCTTCCGGCGAGGAGGTGGAGACCGGACATTCCGCGGGAGATCGGGACGATGACGAGAAGACCGAAGGACACGGATCACTGGGTTTATCTCTCTTCCCATCTTGTAGTTAGCTAGGACTAGTTTAATGGCCCGATCCGGGTTTTTAGTGCGCGGTGTTGCCGGTTTGAAAAATTAAAGTTAACCTGTTAGTGTATATGCCCTAGAGGCCATTACTGTATCATACTAGTTTGTATATTACTTAATGGAAGCTTGGGATATTCACCTTGTATATACAATCTTGCTCAAAATAGTAGTATGCTACTTGGTTTGTTTCTACTTCAATGTGTACATGTGTTTATTTTAGTATATCGCCTATACACATTAGTGGAGCCCTTAGAATCTTTGCTTGATTACCAGCGTTGTGATGGCAGTCATACTAGTGGGGCTGGGTAATCTATAAGCACATCCATATGCAGGTCCCTGGTCGCAGGACTATCGAGACAGGGCATCGATACTCCGGAGTAGACTAGCGCATGCGCTTCTCATCCCAGTGTGGGAGACGGTCTGTCCCACAGCCGTCGGTACGTCGTACTTGAGAGAGTATGCGGGTGCTCGTTGGGTTACGAGTACACTGGACAGGACTCGTCGGGAACTGACTAGTTGGTATTATGCCTGTCGTCAGTTATCAGTTCCCAGGTGACATGAGTACAGCTTAGTCCGCTGACTTGACACTGTCACTTCGCCTCGAGTGTGTTCCCACTGTACTTTGATTACTACCCTACCACGGCTCAAAGGAGTCATGCAAACAGGTGGTAGTTGGGTGCAGTCCCGAAGCACTTGGAGGCAGTGACGGTTAGACAGGATTCGTCTCTCCCGGTATTGGGGGTTGACATCGCGCTGTGTCTAGGAGAGCCATTACACGAGTAGTCCCTGGCCAGGGCAAACGAGATATACTGGTAGGCTTCCAGTGTTATCTCAGGGTGTTTTGGGCTTCACTCCGACACGACTTGTACCGCTATTGGGGGACTGACGTTTACCGCCCCCTAGGCCCGCCATGCGATGTATCAGACGAACAGACCGGACTGTAAGGAGAATGTCACATTCAGGCTCAGTAGGAGTTCAGATGGGTTTCGCCTCGTCAGTCTTCTTGTCGGCATCTACCTGGGGACCGTTATGCACAGCTAGTGCCGCTTGCGGTATGTGGTTAAACCCACTGCCAGCGTAGTGTCGAGTCTTTAGAGTCCCACACAGAAAGCTATTCGCCTTTAGGCAAAAGAGTAGAGGTCGCATGGTTTTGCGACAGGTCGCATGGTTTTGCGACAGGGTTCGGTCACATCCGTGCACTTGTGCACGTACAGTGTCCGGACAGTTCACACTAGCGTACTTTGGTTTAAGCCAGATCCTAGTGTACCTTTTGGGATTGGATTTATCCAGTAGGCATTCGGGTTCCTCGGAACGTGGATGCTGGTGTGTATGCACAGTTGACGGAGAGACAGAGGCAGAGGATTCTCATTAGGGTTGTTGACCGTTGACAGTTGACTATTGACTTTTTGCTCAACCCTAATGAGAATATGATATGTGATTAACAATAATATTAATTAAGTATTGTGGTGACATGGTTGTTGAGGGGTTGACTTTGTTGACTTGTTGACTTTGTTGACCGGTTGACTAGGTTGGACTAGTTGACCATCATGATGACAATGGCTATCATTTCATGGCAAAGACTTTTTACTTGCTTGTTTCTTTTGTGAGAAATGAGTGCATGAAATGATTTAGCCATTTTGACTTGAACCATTTTACACAATACTTGATTATTATTTTTGTGATGATGGTTTTGGATTATGAGAGCCAAATGAGAAAAGTCTTCTCTCATTCTTTCTTGCTCATTCTCTCTCTTGTTCTTGAGCTCTCATCTTCCTCCTCTTGCTCTCCCTCTCTTGACTCTATGGTTCACTTGTCTCATGAGTTGAGAACCAAGAACCATAGATAAAATCCCATACAAACTCTTCTCTACTCACTCTAGTTCACAAGGTTTAGCAAACCGAGTGAACTAGTTTCTTCAAAGTTCGAAGAAGGAGCCAAAGGTTGAAGCTTTCAGGTGGATCTATCTTCGGCGCAAGGAGACGACGGGGAGAAGCCGGTTCGGACGACCATCGAAGCTTGAAGACGAAGGAGTTCGAGAAAAAGAAAGGTATAACCCCCTAACCGAGTAGTTAGCAACTTGTAGTTAGGTTGTTAGTTAGATGTTTAACAAAGATCCGGTTTTGAGTCCATGTTACCACCTCTAAGAAAATTGTTTTTCACCAAATTCCGCATGCCCGAAAGTACCGGGATAGGTAGCATGGACTTACAGTGGTATCAGAGCCTAGTTAAACTCTATCTAACATGTTAGCAAAGTAGCTAGAAGATCGATCAAAGAAAAAGTCGCAAAACGAACCCCGTTTTTAAACTTTCTGTCGATTTTAAAAGTGCTGGAAATTTTTTTTGAGATACACCAAAAATCGACTCAGGGTTTTCTGAAGAAACTGCAAAAATTTGACCCCCTAACTCGATCAAAGCGCCGCGGAACCGCGGCCGAGTTGACTCGGTCATGGGGTTTCTTCTTTACAGTTTGCTCATAGGGGTATTTTGGGATTTTCGGAATATATATTTTCTGCCCAGATTTTCCAGAACGAAAATTTTATTTTTGGGGTCCTGAAAATCCGTATTTTTGATCGAACTTCTAAAAGACTTAAGCTGACGGGTTTTTCTGTGATGTGATATTTGTATTGAACGTCTGCTAATCGCTATATGTCGATTAGTGGGGGTTATACAAATCTGTGATCTGTAATGTTATTGGAATGTGTATATGAATATGTTGGATTGTCGCGGGTGAACAACCGGGGGTTGTGAGACGAGAGTTTTCTTTTCTTTCAATTCATGTAAATTTGTAAATTGATGTAATAATTATTTGTATGGCCGCACAACCGGGTCGGGGTTGTAGCCGTCATTGTATAATTTCTTTTTACTGTTTTTGCTCCTAGGATAGACCCATGGAGGGGGTGCACAGACTACCGGGTATGCCGAAGTGCCGAGTGGCCTACTCACGGGGATGAGGGAGGTTGCTTCGCTTCGGGTACTTGGCGGGTAGTTTGCCGCACCCGTAGGTTTCTTGGGTGGGGTATTGGCTATTCACCGCGACCGTGTAATCTACTTTTCGTTACAGGCTCGTACGAATTGCGGATTCCTAGTATATCCAATGTGTTCATCTGTGATCTGAAATGGCTAGCATTGCAATATATCTATATATGATATTATTTAGGCGTTGCTTATGTTTTACAGCCGCGCTAGCCCAGCCCCCGCTCTGTCGTTTGTTAAGTAACCTAACGGGTAATGACGGGGCCCCATGGCGAATGCGAATGGCATAAGCGTACGTCATATTTTGGTTGCTTTCTGCAATGGTAGGTTTAAATGATGGGACGCATTAAAAGAACTAATGCAAGAATATCACGCATTAAAAGAACTAATGCAAGAAAATAAACCAAGTTAAAATCGTTGGAACACTTTCGAAAAACCACTCGGTTCTTTTCAAAACTAACTTTTAAATGCGGAGCTTGAGCCACTCCTTTTAAAAGCTATCTCGTTCCATCGATTATATCAAGTTCACTACGTTCACGGTTTTGCCAAAACCATTCGTAGCCCTCCGTCGTTTCACATGAATAGTCAATAGTATTCAAGCTGTGTATGTTGGCTAAAGTCAAGGCATAGTGATTGGTAGCTATTGGGTATTCATGTGCAGCATAGATAGATGCGTTGGTTTGGGACAGTCGTACTGCCATTTTGGCCAAAGTCAAGGGTAGGTACGGATGGATCCAAATTAACCTGGAGAATGACGGGTAGAACTTGACATGTGACTTATGATATTTTGGCCAAAGTCAAGGTCATAAGAGCATGTGGCAAAAATCCACATCGGGAGTTTCATAAGTACTGAAACTTGCTAGATTTGCATACCACTTGGAGTGTGATGATTCTAGTAGGATTCCTTCAGTTTCGTCACGCAATGATATTTGGATCCCGATCCTACTGTGAGTATATGCTACTCCTCGGGAAATTTCTCACTTAACGATCAATGCTTAAACCTAGTAGGTGTCTAGAAAAGTGTTAGCGGGGCTACGCCCCCAGGGAAAAGAGGTTATTTAATTAAGGAACTTCGCGAAAGCGTTGGAAAACCTCCCTCGAAGTACCGACACTGGCCTGGCTGAACGGTTAAGCAAGTATTGTACGGTGAGATTGATCCTGACTAATTCTTCCTTTTTGGTTTGAGGAGGGATTCGAGAAACAGTGGGAGCCATCCTGTTTAGACAAACTAAAAACCACTCTAAACTTGCAAGAGCATCATGCTGAGTGTTTCTTCTCTCTCTCCTAATTGCAGCGACCATTCGACATGACTGGACTTAAGTTACTTCTAGATAAAAACATACTGACAGGGCCAAACTACAAAGATTGGCTCAGGAATGTCAAGATGGCAATCACTTACGACAATCTGGGGTATCTTCTTACCACCAAAGCTCCCCCTGTCCCTGGTCCCACTTCCAGCGTCGCGGATAAGGAAATCCGTAAGACTTGGGAGATTGATAGCGCGAAGGCCAAGTGCCTCGTACTTGCCTCTATGGACAATGAACATCAGAGGAGGCACGAGAATATGGACTTGGAATCCATATTTCTTCATACAAAAGAACTGTATGGAGAGCAATCTCGTATCGCAAGATACGAAGCGTCGAAAAAGTTATATTCGGCAAGGATGGCCGTCGGATCATCAGTAGCAGAACACGTGCTTAAGATGATCGGCTACATTGAGGAGCTCACGGACCTAGGGACCACATTGGAGAGTGAGCTCTATACGGATTTAGTTCTCCATTCCCTTCCTTCCACTTACGCCCAGTTTATATTGAACTTCAACTTACAAGAAAAAGAAGTTGAACTTTCAGAGCTCCTCAACATGCTGAGGAGCGCAGAGGGCACCCTACATAAAGGTAGGGAAACATCCACTTTGTTTGTAGGAGGATCATCTTCTTCTAGGTCCAAGGCGAAAGCCAAGGGAAAGAAGAAGAAAGCCCCCGCCAAACCAAGAGGCGGTGTTAGTAAAGTGGATACGAAGGGAAAAACTAAAGCAACAAAGAAAGCGGGGAAGCTTGTGGATAAGGAAGAATGCTTCTATTGTCATAAGAAATGACACTGGAAGAATGATTGCAGGGCCTGGAAGGCCAGAACACAGGAATTGAAGCAGGTTGTAGCTTCAGCTTCAGGTGTGTATGTTATTGAAAACTGTCTTTCAATAAACTCTACTTCCTGGGTATTGGATACCGGATCAGGATCTCATATCTGTAATTCTTTGCAGGCGTTGAGAAACCGTAGTGTTTTGAAAGCAGGTGACATGACCCTCAGAGTTGCGAACGGAGCTAGCATGGATGCTAAAGCCGTGGGGGACTATCACCTGGGAATGTCAGATGGACATGTTTTGGTTTTGCGTAATTGCTTTTTTGTACCCAACGCAACTTGTAATATCATTTCTGTATCTTTGATTTCTAAAGAAGGTTATGAATTTGCGTTTGTAAGCAATGTTGTAAACATTCACCTTAATCAAGTTCTGATTGGGTCAGGTACATTGAGCAATGGTATATACGTATTAAACCAACCACAGATTTTCAATGTCCAGAATACACACAAAAGGAAGTCTCCGGAAATAAATCAGACTTTCTTGTGGCATTGTAGACTGGGTCACATCAATCAGAGAAGGTTGACGAAGTTACATACAGAAGGATATTTGAATGCGTTCGAATATCAATCGTATGCCACTTGTCAATCCTGTCTCAAAGGAAAGATGACAAAGACTCCGTTCACTGGACGCGGAGTAAGAGCGAGCGAGCTCTTAGGACTCGTACACAGCGACGTGTGCGGTCCAATGTCTACACATGCGCGAAGCGGTTATTCTTACTTCATTACTTTTACGGATGACTTTTCAAGGTACGGTTATGTCTTCTTAATGAAACATAAGTCCGAAGCCTTTGGAAAATTCCAGGAATATAAGAATGAAGTAGAAAAACAGACCGGCAAAAGTATCAAGATTCTAAGATCGGATCGAGGTGGTGAATACTTGAGTGCCGAGTTCCTGGACTATTTAAAAGAGAATGGAATTCTCTCTCAGCTTACTCCACCATACACTCCGCAACATAACGGTGTATCGGAGAGACGGAACCGCACCCTATTGGATATGGTACGGTCCATGATGAGTAACGCTGAGTTACCGCGATCATTCTGGGGGTATGCGCTAGAATCAGCTGCGTACCTTTTGAACCGGGTTCCCACTAAGACTGTGCCTACCACACCATATGAGATGTGGTGTGGGAAGAGGCCCCATCTTAATCACATTAAGATATGGGGAAGTCCAGCTTTTGTCAAAAAGCAGCATGCGGACAAGCTCGAGGCACGCTCAGTACAGTGTAAGTTTGTGGGATATCCAAAGAACTCCAAGGGATATTTCTTCTACTGCGAAGAGGAACAAAAAGTTATTGTTTCTCGTCATGCCCACTTTCTAGAACACCAGTTCTTAGAAAAGGAAATTAGTGGGAGCGCAGTAGAACTGGAAGAAATTCCAGAACCACGAGCTATTACTGAAAGCTTAGTGGAACCAGAGGGTTCAAAAGAACAGGACATTCTTACGCCGCTCCGCAGGAGTAGTAGGCAGTCTCATCCGCCCGAGAGATACTACGGTTTTCTCATAGACGGGGATAGAGAGGATGGCATCATAGATTATGATGAGCCTACTAGCTTCCAGCAGGCCGTTCAGAGCGTTGACTCAGTAAAATGGCTGGATGCAATGCGGACCGAAATGGAGTCCATGTACACCAACAAAGTATGGACGTTGGACATTGCTCCAGACGGGGTAAAACCCGTAGGATGCAAGTGGATCTTCAAAAGGAAGATTGGTGTAGATGGACAGGTTGAGACCTATAAAGCTAGACTTGTTGCAAAGGGTTTCCGTCAAAGACCTGGCTTGGACTATGACGAAACCTTTTCTCCAGTGGCTATGCTGAAATCCATTCGGATCCTTCTTGCCATTGCTGCCTTCCACGATTATGAGATCTGGCAGATAGACGTAAAGACCGCTTTTCTAAATGGAAATTTAGAGGAGTGTGTCTATATGGACCAACCAGAGGGTTTCATTCAGAGTGGGAGCAGCGGAAAGGTGTGCAAGTTGCTTAAGTCCATCTATGGACTAAAGCAGGCATCGCGGAGTTGGAACATCTGTTTTGATGAGACGGTCAAGGAATTTGGCTTTATCAAAAATCCAGATGAACCATGCATCTATAGTAGATTTGAAGCGAGAACTGTAGTATTCCTCGTTTTATACGTGGATGAAATTCTCTTAATAGGAAATTACATTCCTATGCTACAATCTGTCAAGGGGTTCTTGTCACACAGGTTCTCCATGAAAGACCTGGGTGATGCCTCATACATCCTGGGGATCCGGATCCATCGTGATAGATCCAAGAGGATATTAGGACTTTCACAGTCCATGTACATCGACACCATACTGAAGAGATTCAGTATGGAAGATTCCAAGCGCGGTAACCTACCGGCTTGTCACGGGATCACCCTCTCTAAAGAGATGTCTCCCAAGACTGATTTGGAGAGGGATCGCATGTCTATTATACCCTACGCTTCTGCGGTAGGCTCTATAATGTATGCGATGTTGTGTACCAGACCGGATGTAGCTTATGCACTGAGTGTGGTAAGCCGGTATCAGTCAAACCCTGGGGAGAAACACTGGATAGCAGTAAAGAACATTCTCAAGTACCTGAGAAGGACTAAGGAGATGTTCTTGGTGTATGGCGGAAAAGACCTCCAGATCGAGGCCTTTGCTGACTCCAGCTTCCAGAGTGACCAGGATAATTCCAAGTCCATGTCGGGTTTTGTCTTTACCCTCAATGGAGGGGCGGTGTGTTGGAAGAGTTCCAAACAGGAAACCGTTGCAGACTCGACGATGGAAGCGGAATACATCGCTGCATCTGATGCCGCAAAAGAAGCTGTCTGGATGAGGAAGTTCTTGAAAGAGCTTCAGGTGGTTCCGTCCATTGTTGATCCAATACCTCTGTATTGCGACAACAACGGGGCTATAGCTTTAGCGAAGGAACCCAGGTCCCATCAGAGATCCAGACACATCTTGAGGCGGTATCACCTGATCAGGGAGATCGAGGTTCGGAGAGTCGCTTCAGAAGATAACACTGCAGATCCATTAACCAAGGCCTTGCCCCAGACTCAGTTCGAGCGGCTGATCGAGATGATAGGTCTTCGATACGCCAGTACATGGCCTTAGTGCAAGTGGGAGATTGTTAGTGTATATGCCCTAGAGGCCATTACTGTATCATACTAGTTTGTATATTACTTAATGGAAGCTTGGGATATTCACCTTGTATATACAATCTTGCTCAAAATAGTAGTATGCTACTTGGTTTGTTTCTACTTCAATGTGTACATGTGTTTATTTTTGTATATCGCTTATACACATTAGTGGAGCCCTTAGAATCTTTGCTTGATTACCAGCGTTGTGATGGCAGTCACACTAGTGGGGCTGGGTAATCTATAAGCACATCCTTATGCAGGTCCCTGGTCGCAGGACTATCGAGACAGGGCATCGATACTCCGGAGTAGACTAGCGCATACGCTTCTCATCCCAGTGTGGAAGACGGTCTGTCCCACAGCCGTCGGTACGTCGTACTTGAGAGAGTATGCGGGTGCTCGTTGGGTTACGAGTACACTGGACAGGACTCGTCGGGAACTGACTAGTTGGTATTATGCCTGTCGTCAGTTATCAGTTCCCAGGTGACATGAGTACAGCTTAGTCCGCTGACTTGACACTGTCACTTCGCCTCGAGTGTGTTCCCACTGTACTTTGATTACTACCTTACCATGGCTCAAAGGAGTCGTGCAAACAGGTGGTAGTTGGGTGCAGTCCCGAAGCACTTGGAGGCAGTGACGGTTAGACGGGATTCGTCTCTCCCGGTATTGGGGGTTGACATCGCGCTGTGTCTAGGAGAGCCATTACACGAGTAGTCCCTGGCCAGGGCAAATGAGATATACTGGTAGGCTTCCAGTGTTATCTCAGGGTGTTTTGGGCTTCACTCCGACACGACTTGTACCGCTATTGGGGGACTGACGTTTACCGCCCCCTAGGCCCGCCATGCGATGTATCAGACGAACAGACCGGACTGTACGGAGAATGTCACATTCAGGCTCAGTAGGAGTTCAGATGGGTTTCGCCTCGTCAGTCTTCTTGTTGGCATCTACCTGGGGACCGTTACGCACAGCTAGTGCCGCTTGTGGTCTGTGGTTAAACCCACTGCCAGCGTAGTGTCGAGTCTTTAGAGTCCCACACAGAAAGCTATTCGCCTTTAGGCAAAAGAGTAGAGGTCGCATGGTTTTGCGACAGGTCGCATGGTTTTGCGACAGGGTTCGGTCACATCCATGTACTTGTGCACGTACAGTGTCCGGACAGTTCACACTAGCGGACTTTGGTTTAAGACAGATCCTAGTGTACCTTTTTGGATTGGATTTATCCAGTATGCATTCGTGTTCCTTGGAACGTGGATGCGGGTGTGTATGCACAGTTGACGGAGAGACAGAGGCAGAGGATTCTCATTAGGGTTGTTGACCGTTGACAGTTGACTATTGACTTTTTGCTCAACCCTAATGAGAATATGATATGTGATTAACAATAATATTAATTAAGTATTGTGGTGACATGGTTGTTGAGGGGTTGACTTTGTTGACTTGTTGACTTTGTTGACCGGTTGACTAGGTTGGACTAGTTGACCATCATGATGACAATGGCTATTATTTCATGGCAAAGACTTTTTACTTGCTTGTTTCTTTTGTGAGAAATGAGTGCATGAAATGATTTAGCCATTTTGACTTGAACCATTTTACACAATACTTGATTATTATTTTTGTGATGATGGTTTTGGATTATGAGAGCCAAATGAGAAAAGTCTTCTCTCATTCTTTCATGCTCATTCTCTCTCTTGTTCTTGAGCTCTCATCTTCCTCCTCTTGCTCTCCCTCTCTTGACTCTATGGTTCACTTGTCTCATGAGTTGAGAACCAAGAACCATAGATAAAATCCCATACAAACTCTTCTCTACTCACTCTAGTTCACAAGGTTTAGCAAACCGAGTGAACTAGTTTCTTCAAAGTTCGAAGAAGGAGCCAAAGGTTGAAGCTTTCAGGTGGATCTATCTTCGGCGCAAGGAGACGACGGGGAGAAGCCGGTTCAGACGACCATCGAAGCTTGAAGATGAAGGAGTTCGAGAAAAAGAAAGGTATAACCCCCTAACCGAGTAGTTAGCAACTCGTAGTTAGGTTGTTAGTTAGATGTTTAACAAAGATCCGGTTTTGAGTCTATGTTACCACCTCTAAGAAAATTGTTTTTCACCAAATTCCGCATGCCCGAAAGTACCGGGATAGGTAGCATGGACTTACATAACCATCGCTTCTGCATTTGGCCTCGGGATGGAGGCCGGGGCGCCGCCGTGCACTTACAGTGGTATCAGAGCATCGCCATTAACATAGTCTAGCTTTGTCTAATGTGTTTTACATTTCCGATCGAACTATTTTCCAAAAACCGTATTTTTCTTCACATCAGTTTCTGTCGAAATTTTTTGAAGTCCAAAAATTTTTCAGGTTGTTTCAGAATGATGTGTAGGACATTCTAAGAGTTCTGTGAAAATTTGGGCTCGTGAACAGTCCAAACCACCGTGTAACCGCGGCCAAACCCATGCTTAGGCCGCGGTTCCGCCGCGACTTGAACTGTTCAGTCCCCTAAAATTCTACAGAATGCTCCTGAGTGGAAGTCAGGTTTTCTGGAATGTTATTTTTTGGGCCCAGATTTCTTGATGTGCTACAGTAGTACTTGGGGGCCCACTTGGTAAATTTGATCGATCGGATATTTAAAACACATTAGTTCACAGTATTTACATTATATCTGCGACCGTGAATGTCACTTGATCGGTAAATCCTGTCTAACTGTTATAGCCCGGTTAGACGGATTTGCGAACGTGATTTTCACGTTGATGTTCTGTGATTTTGCTGTGATGTTGCGGATCGATCGTGGGGATAGCCTGGTTGCAGTGGTAGTACAGTTTTTGTTGTATTATGTACATTTGATATTGCGGGGCGAGCGTCCGACATGTGGACTGCCGTCACTGCCTGTTTGTATTATTATTTTGGGGCACGACCAGGTTGCGGTCGATGTACCCGTTGTATGTATATTTTACTTTCTGTACTAGGATTGCCCCACGGAGGGGTGCACGGATAGCCGGGTTCTAGAGGGCAACGAGCCCGCATCTCATGGCATTGAGACGGAGGGGGCTTCACTCTAGAATTGGCGGGCTATTCGCCGCACTCGTAGGGGGTACAGGTTGACCCAGGAGGGGTGCCAAAGTTACTGGATTCCGTGAAGTGTTGGGTGGTCCATTCACGTTGCTGAAGGGGGCTGCCTCGCTTCAGGTTTTGGCGGGTAACTTGCCGCGCCCGTAGGGGTCTAGGATTTCATTGCACAGGCTATCCACACGACCAGGGGAACGTCGGGTTTCAGTAGTGGCTCTGTGAAACCCGGGGATCCCAGATATCTGTATTGTTCTGTGATGTTGTACATTTCTGTAATGTTGCATTTTTATCATGCCTTGAGCGAATATAATATATTGGTATATATATTAGTAGATGTTGTATATGTTTTGCATCCGCGCTAGTACAGTCCCCGCTCTGTCGTTAGTTAGCTAACCTAACGGATAGTGACGGGACCCAGTGGCGAATGCGGATGGCATATACGTACATCAGTATATTTTCGTTCTTTGTGGTCTGATCAATTGATGGGACTGCGTTGATTCGGATCAATGCAAGTTAAAAACAAACCTAATCTGATGTTGTTGGAACACTTTTCAAAAAGCTGTTATTGCAAGGACGTTCACTTTTGTTTTGCATCGTGGTATTCAGTTGGAATATCCTGCTCCTCAGTCGACGAGGCAAGGGCCGAGATCCCTTCACCGGGAGTGACCCCTTGGACAGAAGTTTGCGTCAGGGCATTAACTTCACTATAGCCGATTACTTTTGCTTTGCATCGTGGTATTCAGTTGGAATATCTTGCACCTCATTCTACGGGGAAAGAGCCGAGATCCCATCATCGGGAGTGACCTCTTTAGCAAAGGTTTTCGTTACTATATTTTTCTAAAAAGCTATCCGTTCCTTCAACGATATCAAGTTCATTACGTTAAAGGTTTTCGCCAGAAACCATTCGTAGCCCTCCGTCGTTTCATATGGATAGTCAATAGTATTCAAGCTGTGTTTGTTGGCCAAAGTCAAGGCACAGTGTTTGGTAGCTGTTGGTTATTCATATGCAGCATAGATAGATGCGTTGGTTTGGAACAGTCGTACTGCCTTGTTGGCCAAAGTCAAGGGTAGGTACGGGTGGATTCAAATTAACCTGGAGAATGACGGGTAGAACTTGACATGTGACTTATGATTTGTTGGCCAAAGTCAAGGTCATAAGAGCATGGGGTAAAAATCACATCGGGAGTTTCTAAAGAAACTGAAACTTGCCAGATATGCGCATACCTTCTGGAGTGTGACACCGTGAGCGGATTCCGTCACGTTATCATGCGATGATAGTTGGATCCCGATTCCCATTGATGAGTTAGTTTACTCCTCGGGTGACCCCGACTAATTCTTCTTTCAGGTTTGGAGGAGAATTTGAGGTGACAGTGGGAGGTTTCCAGATTAGATAAATTGGTAACCATTCTGATCTAGGTTAGAGTGCACGCTGAGTGTTTCTTTTCTCTCTCTCTTTGGCAGTGACCATTGACCCGACCCTAAGACTTTGACTCAGTGACCAAGTTGACCGAACCTTCTTAAACACTGGCTTTTGGATTGTCAGAGTTGCAAACATCATTGCCACTCCTACTTTTACCCTTTTCTACAGGACACCCCGTATTACTACGAACGTCCACTTCCATTGGACAAAACCATCGTATGGTTATATACGAACTCGAAGGGATTTATTCGAGGATGGTTTCCGGTTCTGGAGAAAACGGATAAGACTATTCAGTTGTCTTTTCCTTTTACCTTCTCTCAGGTGGCGAGTGCTCCTAGGATTAGGACAGTACACCCATTATGCTTATTGGATAGTCTTCTTCCAAGCCATAGGCTGGTACCGAACGGTAGGGAAGGAAGAAAACCACTTGGCCTAAAGGGGTGTACAGAAGGTAATGACTAAAGACATATGAAGGGATTTGGAGAGGTGGCAAAGAATTACACGGTTATAGTCGTGAATCTGGATAATGGAAGAGGCATTACTAGGAATACCAGGATACCCCATCGAAACATTTCAATGTTTCAGTTTCACTGTATACTGTTAAACGAAAACTGATTTCTCGATTAGATACTTACTCCAGGGTATGTATTTACCAGGTATGATTCTCACATCTGTATGGTTTTACAGATGGTGAGTGGGAGTAAGTTATTGGGAATTGGGTGATCATCCTCATTATATCGGGATTCGTTGTAATCGGTGATATTTGAGGAAATCACCTGGGCTGTTTGCCGGTCGGCAAATATTTGGTTTTGAATATCCGCTGTTATGCACCAATTTCAAATCGATATATCTGTACGTCTATTTTCATAGAGTGAGATATACCTTTTTGAAATTATGTCTATGACATTTACCTATATCAGTGGATGGTTAGGTAAGGAGTATTGAACAACGGTGTAATTCTTCTTAACCATAAGTACAGTTTTCAACCTACGACGCACAGTGAATGAGTTATCAGACTCAAGGGACTTATACAGAGTATTGTATGTTGTCCAGGGTCCAACAGGACAGAGGGGTTGGTCCTTGTACTATATTCGGTTTACTTATGACTTCTCTAGTTTTTAGACAGGTGTTTCGTGGAAACACAGGGTCCGAATTTTGAGAAGTTATAGGTATTTGAATAAAGTAGAGAACCAGATATTGCAAGTATCGGGATTCTTCAAAGTGATCGAAGATGTAGATACTTGAGTATGGTATTCAGTTGATAGTAGTGATTAAGAGAACTTGCTTCTCTTTCAGGTTACTCATAATTGGAAGCATTCCTAAGTTGAGTAACGCTGATCGGCCTCCTTCCATTAAGTTGGCATGCACTGGAGACAGCTGCATGATTTGAATCTGGTTCAATTAAATCAGTGCCTCTGTTTCTATATTGGATATAGAACAGTTCATATCTTAACGATGTTAAAGTACGGGGAGTTGTCCGGCTTATGATTAAAACCAGACTCTGGATAACTCAAGGCACGTTTCTGTAATGGCTGTTTGTGGGTTGACCCAGGCTATGATGAGGGTTGGCTTTCTACCATCTGGAAGATCAATAGTGATATTGTTCTAAACTCGCCACAGTTTTAATAAAAATGGATTTTTTCAGAAAACAGTAGTGGGAGTATGGTAGAACTGGAAGTGATTCCAGAACCACAAACGATTACTGAAGATTTAATAGGAACCTAAAGATTCAATCTGGTCTGACATTCCATTGGCCACTCCGCAGTTACGGTGGGTAACTTCAGGCACCCGAGAGGTACTCCGGTAGCCTCGAGGACGGTGACAGGGAAGTTCTTGTTTACCCAGACTTGCCATTGCTGTTGTTCCAGACCGTGAGACCCGGCAGGAGGATGAGTATAGCGTCGTTCTAAACTAGCTTTAGAAGTGTACGTCTATATGACTCTGCCAGAGGGTTGTCGTAGTCAGTGGGAGCAGCGGAAGCATTGGTGGACAAGTGGCTTATGTCTATTTATAGACTAAAGCAGATATAGCGGAGATAGATCATCAATTTCTGATGTGACAGTCATAGGTTTGACTTCATCAGAATAGGGGATGGATCTGTTAAGAAATGAGTAGGGTGTGATGTCCTGGTATTTGGATGACATACACAGAGTAGGAAGTGATATTCCTATACTACGATCGGTTATACTTTGGTCGTCACACAGTGGTTTCTCCACAAAGGAAATGGATTTTGTATCAGACATACTGGTTACTAGATCTATGGTTTTAGATCTAGATTTGGGTGGTTTCCCAATCAAGGGTACTTAGACAGCATTCTAAGAGTATTTAGAATGGACGACTCCTGGCACGGTAGTGTACCTGCAGGTGATGGAGTCACCCTCTCTAAAGGTGTCTTACAGACTAAAGGGGAGAGGGATGTGTATGATTGGCAGATCACTTGCTCAGGCAATTGAGTCAATCATGAGATGTCAAGTACCACACCAGATGTTGTTCTTGCAGTGGATGCAATAAGTTGATATTGATCCAATCCTGGAGAAACAGTCGGAAGCAGTTTTAGAACATAAGTGGATGTTCTATGGATATGATAACGACAGCCTCATTCGGGAGACAGTTATCATTCCAGGCTTCCAAGGTGACTAGGACAACAAGGAGGTTATCAGAGTTATAGTTTTTCCTTCTGATGAGGGGCAGTATTTTGGACAGGTGGTCCAAGGAAATACTGAGGGAGGCATGGCCAAGAATACTGATTAAGTTCAGTTGACGATACAGTCTAAGAAGTTTGGATTTGGAGTTCATTTATGAGCTAGGTCCCATCAGACATCCAGACACATTCTAAGATAGGTATTGCTCATTTCGGGAGATGGGTTTCTCCGCGAACTTGAGATATAGAGAGACATAGAAAGAAACATCAAGGCGGATCCACTCACTGAGGCTATTCCTCGAACGCAATAGTTTCGCAAACGAGCTTTGTGAGACTGACAAGTAGAGGAGTTGGGTGTTCGGTATCACACGGGCTGTGAATATACGACATCGCAATAATTAGCCTTGAGTGCAAGTGGGAGATTGTTGAAGATAGTGCCCTCAGAGTCAATTATTGGATCACATGCACGTGATTGCAATGATTGAGGGAGGACCTGTCCCGGTAGGACAGCCTTACTCAAGATGATAGTATGCTATCTGGTTTATCTTTATCATCGTGTACTGTTTTAGGTGACCTGACATGTCGCTATTACACGTTGATAGAGCCCCTAGGATTCTTGCTTGACCACCAGCAGTATGAGGGCGATCATATAAGTGGGAGCTGGGGTCTATAAGCACATCCTTAAAAGGTCCCTAGTCATGGGAGTTTCGAGACAGGGCATCGATTCTTCAGAGTAGACTAGTGTATACAGTCGAGACCCCGACAAGGGGCGGTGGCCGGTCTCACAAGCCACTGGTGTCAGTTGGATCACCTAAGATGTATACAGGTGCTCATTGGGTTATGAGTACACCGGACAGGACTCGCCGGGAACATGCTAGTTGGTCTTATACCTGACGTCAGATAGCAGTTCCCTGGTGACATGTGTATAGGTTAGTTCATCGACCTGGGGATCGTCATTTGTCTCGTGTGAGTTCCCACTGTACTTTGATTACTACCCTACCACGCTTAAAGAAGACGTGCAAACAGGTTTTAGTTGGGTACAGTCCCGAGCCACATGGAGGCAGTGAGCGGATCTTCAGGGGTTCGTCTCTCCCGGTATTGGGGGTGAGGTCGCGCTGTGTCTAGGAGAGCCATTACACAAAGCCCTCGGCCGAGGCATGAGATTTACTGGTAGGTACTCCAGTAGTATCTCAGGGTGTTCTGGCTACACTCCGACACGACTTGTACCGCTTTTGGGGGTCTGAGTTTTACCAACCCCCTAGGACCGCCTTGCGATGCTCATAGACGAACGGACCGGACTGTACGGATATTGTCACTGACAGGCTCAGTAGGGTGTCAGGATGAGTTCGCTCATCGACGTCCCTTTTGGTCAATACCTGGTAGCCCGTCACGTATTGGCTTATACCTCTGACGTGCTAGTGGTTAAATCCACAACCAAGGTGTTGACGAGTCTTTAGAGTCCCCCACATTCAGTTGCTCAAGTTTTCGGGCGAAACGCTGTAGAGGCCATATGGAGATATGGCAGGCTTCGATCAGATACGTGCGGTATTGCACGGATCAGGATCGGACGCATAATACTAGCCGGCTTTGGTTTAAGCCGGATCCTAGTATAGTACAGTGTAGATTTTGTCTCTTTGCATTTGTATTTCGGTCGGAATACAAATGCGGGTGTGTATACACAGTATCGGGGTTTTCCTGTAATTTATTACGGGACCTGTTTTCTGGAGTTGCCAGTTTGCTTTCCGTTTCGGCCATATTTCTTTGTATCTTTCATTGGCCGAAGTTTAGTGGAGGAGGGCTTATTTGCATTTGTGCAAATAAGTATTTGTGGAGGGGGTCTTTGCATATTATTGTATCATGATGGTGAACCATCCCTTGACCATTTGACTTCTTCATCCATCATGGCTTGACTTTTATATGACATGGTTTTTATGATGGTTGTGGTTGAGTGTGGTTTTTGTTTTGGTGATCATGTTCTTTCATGATATCATTTGATTCCCTCATGCATTATTGTGTGGCCTCTCTCATTTTTCTTTGGAACTTCACTCCATTCTCTCCACTCCCAAGAGCCATGGCCGGCCAAGACTTTAGGGGGCTGTCCAAAATTTGTGAGGGTGGGATTTTTGTTCCTTTGGCTTTGTAAAATCCCACTAGTTCAATCTCCACAAGACCACTTCAATCCCTCCACCAAAAGGCAACCTCTATGAACCCCAAAATGAGACATGAGCACTACACATTCTACAGCAAACCTTGGGCACGTCGGCTCTCCAACTTCGTGCCCGAGTTTCCTCGGTATAGAGGTGGGAGCCCGTAAAAGAAGCAGGCGACGTGGTGCCCTTCCGGCGAGGAGGTGGAGACCAGACATTCCGCGGGAGATCGGGACGACGACGAGAAGACTGGAGGACACGGATCACTCGGTATATCTCTCTTCCCATCTTGTAGTTAGCTAGGACTAGTTTAATGGCCCGATCCGGGTTTTTAGTGCGCGGTGGTGCCGGTTTGAAAAATTAAAGTTAACCATCGCTTCCGCATTTGGCCTCGGGATGGAGGCCGGGGCGCCGCCGTGCACTTACACAGTTTAGCATAGATCCGGCTTTCAAGTCCATGTTACCCTTTCATGAAAAATTTGATTTTTACCGTTTCCGCAACCCCGAAAGGACCGGGTCGGGTAACGTGGACCTAACAGCGGTATCGGAGCCTAGCTAAACACACCCTAGCTTGTTAGCAAAGTATCTAGAATTTCGATCGAACAAAAAACCGCAAAACACTCCGAAAAATTCAAGTTTCTGCCGATTTTTATTTCAGCTCAAAAAATAATAAATCATGTACTAAAAATCGGCTCAGGCTTTTTACAGAACAGGCAAGAAAAATGATCCAGTGAGTCGACCAACTCACCGCGGATCCGTGTCATGAGCTTGCTCCTGCCGCGGATCCGCGGCCGAGTTGACTCGGCCGTGGATCGTTTCTCCTGCAATGTTCTTATATTGGTGTTTTGGGATTTTTAGGATGGTTTGTTTCTGCCCAGAATTTCCAGAGAACAAAATTTGTTTTTGGGGTGGTTACAAATCCGTATTTCGATCGAATTTCTGTAGACTTTGGCTAATGGGTTATATCTGTGATGTGATATATGTATTGAACGTTTGCTAAACGCTATATGTCGATTAGTGGGGGTTATACATATCTGTGATCTGTAATGTTGATGGTTTATGTATATGAATTCGTTGGATTGTCGCGGATGAATAGTCGGGGGGTTGTGAGATGAGAGTTTTCTTTATCTTTCAATTCATGTAATATGTAAATTGATGTAATATTATTTGTATAGCCGTACATCCGGGATGAGGTTGTAGCCGCCATTGTATAATTTCTTTTTACTGTTTTTGCTCCTAGGATAGACCCAAGGAGGGGTGCACAAACTACCGGGTACCTCGAAGTGCCGATTGGCCTACTCACGTTGTTGAGGGAGGTTGCTTCACTTTGGGTATTTGGCGGGTAGTTTGCCGCACCCGTAGGGGTCTAGGATGGGGTATTTGGCTATTCATCGCGACCGTGTAATCTGTCGTTCGTTGCTGGCTCGAACGAAATGCAGATTCCTAGTATATCCAAAGTGTTCATCTGTGATCTGGAATGGCTATCATTGCATCTGACGAATGGATTTATATATCTATATGTGATATCTATTTAGGCGTTGCTTATGTTTTGCATCCGCGCTAGTCCAGCCCCCGCTCTGTCGTTAGTTAAGTAACCTAACGGGTGATGACGGGGCCCCATGGCGAATGCGGATGGCATAAGTGTACGTCAGATTTTCGTTGTTTTCTGCAATGGTAGGGTTAATTGATGGGACGCATTAAATTAATGCAAGAAAATAAACCTAAAAGATGTTGTTGGAACAATTTTCAAAAAGCTGTTATTGCAAGGACGTTCACTTTTGTTTTGCACAGAGGTATTCGGTTATGAATGCCCAGCACCTCATTCGACGAGACAAGGGCCGAGATCCCTTCATCGGGAGTGACCCCTTGGACAAAAGTTTGCGTCAGGGTAATAACTTCACTATAGTCGATTATTCTTGCTTTGCATCGAGGTATTCAGTTTGGAATATCCTGCACCTCATTCGACGAGGAAAGAGCCGAGATCCCTTCACAGGGAGTGACCTCTTTAGCAAAAGTTTTCGTCACTATATTTTCAAAAATACTATCAGGTTCCTTCAACGATATCAAGTTCATTACGTTAACTGGTTTTTCGCCAAAAACCGAGCCGTAGCCCTCCGTCATTTCTTACAAGTATTACTTAGTATTCATGCTGTGTATGTTGACCTCTGTCAAGGCATAGTGAATGGTAGCTAAGCTATGTCAAGGACTTGTGTGAGTGGGTCTAAATCAATCAAGGATAATGACGGGTTTAACTTGACTTGCGACTTATGATATGTTGACCTCTGTCAAGGTCATGAAGTCGCTTGGGGCAAAAACCACATCGGGAGTTTCTAAAGAAACTGAAACTTGCAGATTTAGCATACCTTCTGGAGTGTGGTGACTAGAGTGGATTCCATCTAGGTCATCACACAATGATAGTTGGATCCCGATCCCACTGATGAGTTGGGTTACTTTCGGGAGACTATTTCACTTAACAATCAATGCTATAAACCAAGTAGGTGTCTAGAACGGTGTTAGCGGGGCTACGCCTCCAGGGAAAAGAGGTTATTTAATTAAGGAACTTCGCGAAAGCGTTGGAAAATCTCCCTCGAAGTACCAACACTAGCCTGGCTGAAAGGTTAAGCAAATTTTGTGACGTGCAATTAATCCCGACTAATTCTTCTTTTAAGGTTTGAAGAAGAATTTGAGGAAACAGTGGGAGCCATCCTGGTAAGATAAATTAATAAACCAATCTAATCTTGCAAGAGCGCATGCTGAGTGTTTCTTTTCTCGCTCTCCAGGTAGCAACCATTTCACGCCCTAATCAAGATAATAAATTGTATCGCTTGACCGATCCGAATTCTTATTCGGGGCTGGGGAACGTTGGTTCGTCTCTAACTTACGACAACAGTCATAAGTTTGAGCAAGGGAAAGAGGATTGTATGGATTCCAAGAATACCCAGTTGAAGAAGAAGCATGGTTTTGCATCTACTTCAGGTGTTCTTGTAATTGAGAACTGCTTTACGGTCAGCCCTACCTCCTGGGTACTTGATACCGGATCGGGATCTCATATCTGTAATTTATTGCAGGGACTGAGAAAAAGTAGGAAAGTTGCACCTGGTGATATGTCGCTCAGAGTAGCGAACGGAGCACAAGTTAATGCTGCAGCCGTCGGTGAATATCACCTAGTGTTGCCAAATGGCAATACTATGATTTTGAACAATTGCTACTATGTACCTTCCATGGTTTGTAACATCATATCAGTTTCTTTACTCGATAAAGATGGATATAACTTTGTTCTTGATAGAAATATCATGAACATTTACCTTCATAAGGTACTGGTTGCAGAAGGTACACTATGTAATGGTATCTACGTTCTAAATCAGAATACAATTCTCAATGTACAAAACACACGCAAGAGGAGGAATTCAGATACGAATGAATCCTACTTGTGGCATTGTAGGCTTGGTCATATCGGAGAGAAAAGACTAAGTAAGTTGCATAAAGATGGACTCTTGAATACGTTCGAGTTTTCATCTTATGAAACTTGTCAGTCTTGTCTCAAAGGGAAGATGACCAAATCACCGTTCACCGGACATGGAGAAAGGGCAGCAGAGCTCTTGGGACTCATACACAGTGATGTATGCGGTCCAATGTATATACATGCAAGGGGTGGGTTCTCGTACTTCATCACATTCACTGACGATCTCTCTAGGTTCGAATAGATGTATCTGATGAAACACAAATCTGAAGCTTTTGAGAAATTCAAGGAATTCAGAAACGAAGTAGAGAATCAGACTGGCAAAAGTATCAAGATCCTCCGATAAGATAGGGGAGGGGAGTACTTAAGCACGGAATTCCTAGATTACTTAAAAGAGAATGGTATTCTCTCTCAGCTTACTCCTCCTTATACACCACAGCACAACGGTGTATCGGAGAGGAGGAATCGCACCCTATTGGATATGGTTCGCTCCATGATGAGTAATGCTGAGTTACCTCTTTCATTCTAGGGACTTGCGCTAGAAATAGCAGCATACTTACTGAATCAGGTTCCGTCTAAATCTGTGCCTAAGACTCCATATGAAATATGGAGTGGTAGAAAACCATGTCTTAAACGGGTTAAGATATGGGGTTGTCCAGTATATGTGAAAAAGCAGAATCCAGACAAACTTGAGGCACGGTTAGTTTTATGTAAGTTTGTAGGATATCCCAGGCATTCGAATGGATATCTGTTCTACCACACCGAGGAACAGAAGGTGTTTGTTGCTCAGCATGCCACTTTTTTGGAGTGGCAATTTCTTGCAAAAGAAATAAGTGGGAGCATGGTAGAACTGGATGAAATATCTGAACTACAAACTCAAACTGAGGATTTGATAGAACCAGAAAATTCAATAATCCCAAACGATCCTCAGCCACTCCGCAGATCTGGTAGGATTTCTCATCCGCCTGAGAGATACTACGGTTTCTCTTAGACGGGGATCGAGAGGATTGCATCTTGGAAGAAGATGACCCTACCAGTTTCAGGCAGGCCATTATCAGTAGGGACTCTGATAAGTGGCAGGAAGCAATGCAATCCGAAATGGAGTCCATGTACGCTAATAAAATGTGGACCTTGGATATTGCTCCACCTGGGGTAAAACCCGTTGGATGCAAATGGATCTACAAAAGGAAACTTGGTGTAGATGGACAGGTGGAAACCTATAAGGCTAGACTCATTGCAAAAGTTTTTCGTCAAAGACCTGGTGTGGACTATGACGAAACTTTTTCTCCAGTGGCTATGCTCAAATCCATTCGGTCCTACTTGCCATTGCTGCCTTCCATGACTATGAAATCTGGCAGATGGACGTTAAAACGGCTTTTCTAAACGGCTGTTTGGAAGAGTACGTTTACATGGAACAGCCAGAAGATTTCGTAGACAGTGGGAGCAGCGGGAAGGTGTGCAAGTTGCTTAAATCCATTTATGGATTAAAGCAAGCATCGCGGAGCTGGAACATTTGTTTTGATGAGGCAATCAAGGAATTTGATTTCATCAAGAACGAAGATGAACCTTGTGTCTATAAGAAGATTGTAGGACAAACTGTCGTGTTCCTAGTCTTGTATGTGGACGACATTCTTTTGATAGAAAATGACATTCCTATGCTACAATCGGTCAAGCTATTTTTGTCACAACGGTTCTCCATGAAGGACCTGGGTGATGCCTCGTACATTCTGGGGATCAAGATCTACAGAGATAGATCCAAGAGACTACTGGAACTTTCGTAGTCCAGGTACATAGAGACCGTACTGAAGAGATTTAGTATGGAGGATTCCAAGCGCGGTAACATACCCGCATTGCACGGAATTACCCTCTCTAAGAAGATGTCTCCTAAGACTGACGAGGAGAGGGTTCACATGAGCACTATACCATACGCTTCGGCGGTAGGATCTATAATGTATGCGATGCTATGTACAAGACCAGATGTAGCTTACGCGCTGAGCGTGGTGAGCCGGTATTAGTCAGACCCAGGTGAGGACCACTGGACGGCAGTGAAGAACATTCTCAAGTACCTAAGAAGGACGAAGGAGATGTTCCTGGTTTACGGTAATGGAGACCTCAGGGTCGATTCCTTTCTTGATTCAAGCTTCCAGAGTGACAAAGATGACAGCAAGTCTGTCTCGGGTTTTGTGTTTACCCTCAACGGAGGGGCGGTATGTTGGAGGAGTTCCAAATAGGATACCGTCGCAGACTTGATGATGGAGGCTGAATACATTGCTGCAAGCGATGCCGCAAAAGAGGCGGTCTGGATGAAGAAGTTCATTAGTGAACTTCAGGTGGTTCCGTCCATTGTTGACCCAATACCTTTGTATTGCGATAACAATGGGGCTATAGCTTTAGCGAAGGAACCAAGGTCCCATTAGAAATCCAGACACATCTTATGGCGGTATCACCTGATCAGGGAGATCATTGATCGCCAGGAGATCGAGGTACGGAGAGTGGACACAAAAGACAACACGGCGGATCCATTCACAAAGGCCCTCCCTCAAATACAGTTCGAGTGACTTTTTGAGCTATTGGGTATGTGGTACGCCAGCAGCTGGCCCTAGTGCAGACGTTGGGTATGCGGTACACCAATTATTGGCCTTTAGTGCAAGTGGGAGATTGTTAGATATGTATGCCCTAGAGGCCATTATTGTATAGTACTAGTTTGTATAATACATTTTGGAGGCTTGGGATATATATACACGGTTTTACGACAGTCTTGCTCGATATAGTAGTATACTACTTGGTTTGTTTCTATCTTAATATGTGTATATGTTTCTTTTAACATATCGCTGAAACATATTGATGGAGCCCTTAGGAT
This sequence comes from Agapanthus africanus, assembly GCA_030015575.1. Taxonomy (NCBI): domain Eukaryota; kingdom Viridiplantae; phylum Streptophyta; class Magnoliopsida; order Asparagales; family Amaryllidaceae; genus Agapanthus; species Agapanthus africanus. Next base: position 226,680,209 of record CM057348.1, read on the forward strand.
CTTTGCTTGACTACCGGCGTTGTGATGGCGATCACACTAGTGGGGGCTGGGTAGTCTATAAGCACATCCTTATTCTTGGTCCCCAGTCGTAGGATTATTGAGACAGGGCATCGATACTCCAGAGTAGACTGGTGCATACGCTTCTCTTCCCAGTATGGGAGATGGTCTGTCCCACAGCCATCAGTACGTCGTACTGGAGATAGTATGCGGGTGCTCGTTAGGTTACGAGTACACTGGACATGACTCGTCGGGAACTGTTGGTTGGTATTATACCTATCGTCAGTTAACAATTCCTAGGTGACATGAGTACAGCTTAGTCCGCTGACTTGACACCGTCACTTCGCCTCGAGTGTATTCCCACTGTTCTTTGATTACTACCCTACCACGGCTCTACTGAGTCGTGCAAACAGGTAGTAGTTGGGTGCAGTCCCGAAACACTTGGAGGCAGTGACGGTTAGACAGGATTCGTCTCTCCCAGTATTGGGGGTTGATATCGCACTGTGTCTAGGAGAGCCATTACACATAGTCGTCCCTAGCCAGGGCAAGCTAGATATACTGGTAGGTTTCCAGTGTTATCTCAGGGTGTTCTGGGCTACACTCCGACACGACTTGTACCGCTATTAGAGGACTGACGTTTACCACCCCCTAGGCCTGCCATGCGATATTATCAGACGAACAGACTGGAATGTACGGAGATTGTCACATACAGGCTCAGTAGGAGTTCGGATGGGTTCACCTCATCAGTCTTCTTATCGGCATCTACCTGGGGACCGTTACGTACAGCTAGTGCCGCTTGCGGTCTGTGGTTAACCCCATTGCCAGCGTAGTGTCGAGTCTTTAGAGTCCCACACAGAGGGTTACTCGCTTTTGGGCAAAACAGAGTAGAGGTCGCATGGTTTTACGACAGGGTTCGTTCACACTCGCGCACTTGTGCACGTTTGGTGACCGGGCAGTTATTACTAGTGGGATTTGGTTTAAGCCAGATACTAGTATTTGTTTTGGGATTGGTTTTGTCTCATTGTATTCGTGTTCCTCGGAACGCGGATTCGGGTGTGTATGCACAGTTGATAGAGGCAGAGGCAGAGGATTCTCATTAGGGTTGTTGACCATTTGACTTTGGTTGACTTGTTGACCGTTGACTTTTTCCAAACCCTAATGAGAATGATAAATATGATTAATAATGATAATTAAGGATTGTTGTGTGATGGTTAGGTTGACCATTTGACCACGGTCGACATTTTGACCCTTGTTGACATTTTGACCATAATCATTTCAAATCAAAGATGCTTCTTGATCTTTGTAAATTGCATTTATTATGAAATGATAATGGTCATTCCATACTCACCATCACATTTTCCTTTTTAATTATTATTATTAATCTATTATTCTCTCATATGAGCATGGCTGTAAAAAGAGAGCTCTCATTTCTATCATATCTCTTCTCTCTCTTTACAAAAGCTCTTCTTCTTCCTCTCTCAATGCTTAAGTGTTCCATGTATTGGAAATCATAAGTTTTTGAGACAAAGCCACCATAACAAATCTCTACTCATTCTAGGATACTAGGTTTAGCAAACCAAACACCTTAGTTACCTCTAGGTTGGGGTAGGAGCTCAAGTTCGAGGCCCTCGGGTGGATCTATCTTCGGCAAAGAGGAGACAAGGAGGAGGAGCCGTTCAAACTACCATAAGGAGAAAGCAAGGAGGAGAAAAACAAGAAGAGAAGGAGTTCAAGTTAAGGTATAACCTCTAACCGAGTAGGTAAAGCTCATAGTTGTTGCTAGTGTGTAGTTTAGCATAGATCCGGCTTTCAAGTCCATGTTACCCTTTCATGAAAAATTTGAATTTAACCGTTTCCGCAACCCCGAAAGGACCGGGTCGGGTAACGTGGACCTAACACTTTGGGCATTTCGTACCGCTTATAAGACCGATCTTAGTATGTCTCCATACCGCCTCGTGTTTAGAAAGGCTTGCCACCTTCCTGTCGAGATCGAGCATAAAGCAATGTGGGCTATTAAAGAGCTTAACTTCGATTTTGATCAATCCTGCAGCTATCGAAAGCTACAATTAAATGAGCTAAGCGAACTCCGCGATGAAGCTTACGATAACGCGGTTATAGTAAAGAACCGGACTAAAGTTTTCCACGATAAAAACCATTTTAGAAAAACCTTCACACCGGGGCAACAAGTCCTTCTTTACGATTCCCGTCTCCATCTTCATCCGGGTAAGCTTAAATCTTGTTGGAAAGGACCTTTTGTAGTGCGGTATGTATGCCCGCACGGGGCGGTAGAAGTTAAAAATATAAAAAACGGTTCAATTTTCAAAGTAAATGGGTATAGATTGAAACAGTATTTTTCCGCTGACCCCGCGGAGGAGCTCCTGTTTTTACAGGAGCCGCTCTATCATAACTAAAACTCCTCCGCCTCACCTCCATGTCTTAGTAACATTGTCTCATCTTAAGAATGGAGGTGGGTGAAATAGGATTTAACTGAATATCCGTGCGTGCCAAAGCATAAGTTTGGGTGTAGTTTTCATTTAACTATTATTTTACCCCTATCATTTTCTCTCCCCAAGTCTACAGGTCTATGCATTCAAATAACAACATCAGTGAGGACACTGCTGAAAACAGGTTTGGGGGGAAGTTTGTATTAACTGAACTATATTTTGGCACTAGGCACTATATAAAATTTTTTTTGATAATAAAAGATTAGAAAGTGAAGAATTACATATGAAAGATAGGAATAGTTTAAGAAAAACAAGAAAGTTAGATGTTTTCTTAGACGAAACTAGTAATAAGTAGTTATGAGCCGTTGTCCCAAGGGTTAGTAAGATAAAGGAAGTCACTAATCTGAGGATAAAAATATGTCTGAAAAATAGTCCCTATTCTTAAGGCTAAACATTTGAACGTTGATATCCTACTATACGCACTTACACACATCTTGAAATTTGGGATAGTAGAGGATACCTTGAAATGCTCTTGTCTAAAAGACTTAGTATGAATATATATATATATATATATATATATATATATATATATATATATATATAAGTGGTGAAGAAAAAAAATGAACACTAGTTTTGTAATTGCTTAAGGCATCATAAAAAAATATAGCCAGGGTGCTTTATCACCCAGTGCCTTAGAACAACTGGTTTGGGAGCCACTGCTAAGCCTTAGGTATTGCGAAACGAGGAATTATGCCTAAATTCGCATGCACATTTTGTAATCGGTCGGTTAGTACCTCAAGGAGTATTAACGGTCGCATGAAGAATGTGTGAGCAATTTTATCGAAAATATTCACCAACTATAAAGCACTTTGGAAGATGGATAAGAGTATGATAGCTTGAATTGAATTCTCCAAGTGTAGGGATGTCTTTTACACACACGTAGGGGTATATGATCAATGTTTGGAAGAAAGATAGGGAGGAAGAATAAAGGCAATATTTTATTGAGGGATAATGTGATTTCTAACATTTTTTCATGACCATTAAGATAGGGCTCATAACAACCGAAAAACTGGTATAGTTGGAAACTCTTACTTTCAAGTTCTTTCTTTTATAGTTCTTATCTTTATATGTAACTTTCACCATCATTCTTTTATTATAGGATTTTGTGGGTGCAATCCAAAACCCTCAGGAGACAACACTCCTCCTACTAGGGACACCTAGAGGTTTAACGGCTTGTTGCACGTGCTCAGTGCAATTGTGTTGCCTACGAAAGTGTGCTGCTTAGGTTTTTCTTTTTCTTTTTCTCCTTCTCTTGAATAACTAGTTTGCTCGGGACGATCAAAGTTAAGTTTGGGAGTATTTGTTGCAGGGTTGTCTAGCACGGCAGAAAGGTTTCGGGAGGCATCGTCCATGCCAATTTCAAAAATTTGTCGTTCTAGCTAACCCTAACCCTAGAATTGTTACTAGAAAATCCGACGAAACATAATACAAACAACTTTGGATAAGAAGTGAACAAGGAATACAACCTTTGTAGACCGGTCCTTCACTTCAATAGCTTCGTGTAGTCGTCCCTTCACTGCAAATCATGAATGCCCGAACTCTCGAAAGGGTTCTCCTGAAGAAATGACCAAGCTTGCACGAAGTCTTCGAGGCCGAAGATGATCTACGTCGAGAAGACACCAACCCAAGCTACCCCTTCAATAATTGTGGAATTAGTGAAGCAAACACCCTATACTAAATGGCAAGTAGTAGAGGACCATGAAGTAGGAATTTTGCTCACTTTAGAAATAATTTTCCCACATATTTTCTCACATCTCCATTGAAGCTAGAAAGCTTTTGAGGAGGAGGAAGAAGAAATATCTCTCATGAAAAATCAAGTAGAGAATGGCAACTATAGGTGAGTTAACATCATATGTTAACCTTTGTAGAGAGTTAACCATGGCTAGGATAATTGGTTGGGTTAATAAATATCTTATGCAAAACAAAACAAGTGGACTTAGTCAATGAACCATGCAAGCTTCTCCAAGCTTCTAGCCATGACTAAATGCCACCAATTTTTGATTTACTTAAGAAATTAAAAACCCTAGGATTAAACCAAGCATGGTGTAAGTCATACACACACCCAAGTTGCATGTATCATCAAGCATGACACAAATAATATACACTTGCATATATCACATATATACAATGTGCACAAACAAAGTGAGAAAATAAATCTTAAGTGAAACAATATTAGTTATTGTATGTTAATATATCAATTATATAATTATACATTAGATTATCAAATCAACACTTGATTTAATAATCCGGCTATATCACATATAACCAACTAATATCAAATGAAACAACTTATCGAATCAACACTTGATTCGATAACCCGGCTATATCACATATAACCGACCGATGTCAAAAATCACGAGAATAGAATACGGTATCACATATCGTATTAATCTCGGTCCCACACATATCACATATGTGCTCCTACTCCATTTTTCTTGAGCCATGAAACCTCTGTGTAGGACTCTAAAGACTCGTCAATACGCCGGCAGTAGGTGATGATCATATCAAACACTCACAAGCCGCAAGCGGTCTGCTAAACGTAACGGCCACCCGGGTATTGAGCGATTAGAAGATCAACAAGTATGCCTGCTCATACTCCTGCGAATCCAATCAATAACACTACCATATAGTCCGGTCTCTTCGTCTGATATGTTGCATATCTCGTCTAGGGGTGGTAAACGTCAGACCCTAGTAACTCGATAAGTCGTGCCGATGTGAGGCTCATAATGGGTCAAGGAACTACTGATAACACTTACCAGTATATCTCTGAATCAGCCCTGGCCAGGGACTTCCTGTTATAGCCAATCGAGCACAGCGTAACATTAACCCCCAATATCGGGAGAGACGAAACCCCTCCTATCGCTCATTGCCTCCATGTGATTCGGGACTGTACCCAAAAGCCACCATTTTGCACGTTCTCTTGAACGTGGTAAGATGGAAATCAAAGCACAGTAGGAATCACACATGACTCTATGACGATCTCAGGTCTACAGACTAACCTGTACCAGTGTCACCAGAGAAATGCTATCTGATATGAGGTATAATACCATCTGGGTGTTCTCGGCGAGTCTGTCCAGTGTACCCAGTCTCCACTGAGCACCCGTATACTATCTCTGATGTCAAACACCAATGGATATGGGATCATCCATCGCTCATCTTCATGGGTCGAGAAGCTATACGCTAGTCTACTCTGGTATATCGATGCCCTGTCTCGATACACCCACGACTATGAACATTTGAAGGATGTACTTACCGACTACTCTGTCCCCACTAGTATGATCTGCATCATAATCTTGGTAGTCAAGTACTCATCCTAAGGGCTTTACCAACATGTAATAGAGAGACAATAAGTGTACATGCTAAGATAAAGAGCAACCAGACAGCATACTATCATGTCGAGCAAGAAAGTCCTCCCTATATATGTCCAAGCATCTATTACAATATACATCGTATGTACAGTAATGGCCTCTAGGGCATACATATAACTGACAATCTCCCACTTGCACTAGGGCCATCTGTTGTAGTATCCAATACTCAACAATCAGCAGTGGTTGTAGTATCTTATACACAACCATCCCATAAAAGCCTCTTTTGGGAAAAGGCTTTTGTGAGTGGATCCACCGTGTTATCCTCCAAGTCTCCTCTCTTATCCTCGATCTCCCTGGAGATCAACTATCTCCATGATCAGGTGATACTGCCTTAGAATATGTCTAGATCACTGATGGGATGGGGGTTCCTAGGCCAAAGCCACAACTCCATTGTCACACAATAGTAGGAACGATGTCTATCTCATGAACTTATATACACCCGACTCCCTCTTTGGTAGTATCGTTGGTAGCGATGTACCAACTTTTATCATCTAGTATGTCACGGTATCTAGCTAGGAACTCTTCCAACATATCGTCCCTCTACTGAGGGTAATAACAATGCCTGTGAATGACATTCAGTCGTCCTTACCACCCTGGAAGCTATCCAGTGATTCTACCCCGGATCTTTTGATACCATCTCACTACAGCTAGTGAGAATCTTAACATCCACTTAGATCTATCTCATAGATCCAAAACCCAGGATATAGGAGGTATCACCTTGATCCTATATTGAGAATCCTTGTGATAAGTGGAGATTGACCGAGTGTAGCATAGGAAACACCTTTCCTATCAAGAATATGTCATCTACATACAATACGAGGAAGACCACAATACTCTCTAGTACCCTTTTGTACACACAAGGTTCATTTACCATTTTGATGAAGTCATACACTTTGACTACCCCATCAAAACAGATGTTCTAACTCTGCGATGCCTGCTTTAATCTGTAAAGCAACTTGCACATGTTTCCGCTGCTCCCACTGTCTACGAAGCCCTCTGGCCGTGTACTTATAGACGCTCTCTTCTAAATCATTATTTAGAAAAGCAGTCATGACACCCAACCGCTAGATATCCTAGTAATGGTATGTAGCAATGGTAAGTAGGATCTGGATAGACTTAAGGATTGGCACTAGAAAAGGTTTCATCATAATCCTCACCTGGTCGATGATGAAAACATTTTACAACAAGTCTAGCTATGAAAGTCTCAACTTTTCCATCTACACCAAGTAATCTTCTCAAGATATACTTGCTCCTGATGGGGATTTAACCCTTCAGATATGGCAACCAAAGTCCATACTTTGTTGGTGTACATAGATTCCATCTCAGATCACTTAGCATCCAGCAATTCTTACGGAGTCGCTACTCTTGATGGCCTGCTCGAAAATAGTTGGATCATCATCTCATGATGAAATCATCGCTCCCACTGTTATAGAGAAAACCGAAGTATCTCTCAGGTGCATAAGGAACCCTACCAGATCGGCGGAGAGGGTGAGGTTCGTCGGGGACTATTGAATCCTCCGGTTCTATCAAATCGTCAGTTGTAGTTTGTATAACTGGAACTCCTTCCAGTTCTACCTCATGACCACAAATTGTTTCCAAAATAAATTCCTTTTCTAAAAAGGTGGCATGCCGAGAAATAAAACACCTTTTGTTCCTCGGTGCGGTAGAAGATATTCCCTTGCGAATGCTTGGGATACCTAACAAACTTCCACAGAACTTACATTGCCTCGAGCTTGTCCGGATTTTGTTTTTGGACATAGGCCGGACAACCCCAAATCTTAACTTGCTTATGACATGGGCTCTTCCCATTCAATATCTCATATGGAGTGGTAGGCTCCTGATTTGGTTGGAACCCTATTCAATAGGTATGCAGCTTCTCAAGTGCATAACCTCTTAAAAGGAAAAAAGCAACTCAGTAGTGCTCATCATAGAGCACACCATATCTCATAGGGTGCGATTGCTCCACCCCGATACACCGTTGTGCTGTGGTGTATTCGGAGGAATAATGCTGAGAGAGAATCTTATTCTCCTTTTAGAATAGTCCAGGAATTCCGTGCTCAAGTATTCTCCTCCCTGATCACATCAAAGGACATAATACTTATACCCGTTTTGGTTCTCTATTTCTGACTTATATTCTTTGAATTTCTTAAAACCTTCAGACTTGTGTTTCAACAGGAACATATGTCCGAATCTTGAGAGATCATCAGTGAATGTAATAAAGTATAAAGAATCAATCCTGGCATGTGTAGACAGAGGACTTACATACATCATCATGTATCAATCCCAAGAGTTCACTAACTCTTTCTCTGTTTCCAATAAATGGAGCTATGGTCATCTTATCTTTGTGACATGACTGGCAAGTTTCACAAGATGTAAATTCAAACTGATTTAAATATGCATCTTAATGTAACTTAGCTAGTTGTGTCGCATTGATATGACCTAGTCTATAATGCCTTAAGAAGAATTCATTCATTTCTGAACTCTTCCTCTTGTGTGTTCTGTACGATAAGAACTGTAGTTTGATTTAGAACGTATATGCCATTAGATAACGTGCCTGATCCGATCAACTCTTGAAATAGGAAAATGTTCAAAACATTATCCAACAATACAAAATTATATCCTTCTTTAGTTAATAAGGAGACTGATATGATGTTGTATATCAGGTTTGGTATCTAATAACATTTGTTCAGAATCAATGTATTTGGTAATACAGGGTGATAACTGCCAACATCTTGGCTGCAATACTTGCACCGTTTCCAACTCTTGAAACTTATCACCCATTCCCAGTTCTCTACCTATCTGTAGCCCATGTAACCGATTACATATATAGGATCCTGATCCGGTATCTCATACCCAGAACGTAGAGAATACTGAGAAACAGTTGTCACGACCCAAACTTTGGATGTGACCGGCACTTAGATTGTACAATATCAAAAGATATTTACACAACCCGAGTAAGTCGAAAAACCAAGATCAAATCCTTTTTGCGGAATTTTTATAAAAATTTAAATTTTTAAGTAAAACTCACAGTTTAATGTAATTAAGATCTTAACAGTAACTCACTAATGAATTCATAATAAAAACAATTATAAAGTGTTAAGTTGGTTGCATCCCTAGTTAGGATCAACAATATCAACAGTGGAAATAAATATACAAGCGTATATAACATCAATAAGAATTTCAGACTTAAGTAAAAGAAATAACCATTTATAGAACTAAACGATCTCATTTGTCAAATAATATACATATAACCATCTCTCACTCTAAGTCATAATACAAAGTCTGATGGAGATTTTCTAGATCCAAAATACAATACCAAAAGAGAAGGTTACTACATATGTAACCCACCTATCAAAAGATACGATAAAAGATGAAAAAGTGGATCTGCACTGCTGCTAACCATCCACTCTACTCCTGCAAGGAACTGTGGCACAACGGGGGTGAGTTGCCAACTCAGTGAATAAAACTAACATATAACGGCTGATAATGTAAATATGACGAATTATAAATACTGTAATAGGGATAATTATGATGCATGATAACATGTGGAAAACATGAATCCGTACTACTAATCACATAACCAAAACTGAAATCTCATCATTTATTTCCAAATAAAGTTCATCTTTCCGTGTCCATCACCGACACAAATCTTCTATTCTCTCAGGCATCGTTCCTCGAACGATCCTGCAATCAATAACACCGGTCGATATCATACAAATATCCGCCGTGTTTCACAACTATCTCCAGTATCGAGTATCCTCGTTAGGCTCCCCGCCTATCATGCGGCTATCCTGCCCATCGGTCTCGACCGGGTCCACCATGTATCCAACTGTATGCCCCCCAACTCAGTCTGGATAACTTATAAATCCGCAACCGTATGACCCCCAACTCGGTTCGGAATAAAAACCAAATCATGAAAACATCTCATGGTGGACATGTCTCTTCAATAATGAACAATCACTGGATTTATGCAATGGTATAGGAAAGCTCAAAACCATAAATCCTCAGTAATAAAATTTTCTATTATATCAACTTCGAACAATTAAATACGAAACATGATGTCATTTATACAAAGTACTACTGTTAATGATATTTAAGGTATGATAGAATCATATTTAACATGATAATTATTTAGTGTAAAAGTGACATGTTAATATCGACGATGTTTAGTGTAACATGTAAAGATGTGCACGTGCGGCATAACTCGTCGATAATTGTGCAATGTTCTAACAACTATTAACATGGCGATGTGTAGGTATATATGAATGCATGTTATTAACTTCGCATATAAAATCAATCTTTCAACTTAACAAAATACGAGTGTATCACGCCATCTTTACACAATCCCTCGGTAGATGTTTAGTCTACTCACAAGAAATACGTCGTAACTACTCAGGAATCGCCAATCCCTTTTCCTCTCTTTGCGGCCTCCGAAATTCCCACACTCAAATCTAACATTTAATTAACTTGTATAAGAAAACGGCTACATTCCGATACGGCAAAATCAAGAAAACACAAGTTGTACGTGCTAATTACACTTCGTACGACTATTGCAAATGATCTAACACTTAACCTCACTGAATTTTAACCCAACGCTGCATCGCGACAGAAAACAGAACGCGTTACGTTTTACCCGTGTCGTATTTTAGAATTTTGATCTCTTTTTCTGATATTAGTTCCCAGATCTTATATACAGTTAAACTAACTTGATTAAACAATACTAAAATATCCTAAAATCTATACAGAGACCTACCCCAAACCCGAAAACACCAAACACCTACAAAAATTCGGCGACGACGGATTTGGCCTTAATCTCCCAGGCCAAAATCCGAGCCCCTGGGTTCGTACTCCTATAGTTTGTTCTAGGTCCAACATACAACATTTTGGCACTGTTTGGTTAAGTTGATTTAATCCTGACTAATAGCAGATTACTACAGAGCTAAATTTTGCCTAAAATACGATATTATAGATCTTTGATTTCAAATTTAAACCAATTCCAGAATTAATTCTACCGAGTTAGGAAGTTTTACCAACTGAGGATGATTGAAAAGCTCCCTCCAAGACACCCAAACCCTTAGCTTCTAGCTCTTAGCTTGATGGTGAGGAAATCCTAGACTTAGCTCTTTTCTTCTTCTTTCTCTTGTTCTTTCTTGTTTGCTTTAGTTTTCTTTTTCTTTCTTTTAATTTTTCCCGATTTTAATTTTTTAAATGATCTGAACATAATATATATATGAGAAGAGTGAAGGGTGAGGTGTAGAAGGAGGTGTCAAAGACCAAAGGGTGCCATCCTCATGCAAGGAGGAGGTGTTGTGTGTATGTGCGCATGCAAGTAGGAGGTGTCCTTGCATTACCTCATCAATTTGTTTTAATTTGTAATAAAATTCTGAGCTAAAACATTTTCTACTCCTTTTTCACTTACACCCTTATAATTCCAAGTTTGCATATTTTTTCTAAATTTTACAAAAAGACCCTTCACTACCTAGTTATTTATATAAACACCAATTTATTAAAATGAAGCTAAATTTATCACTAAAACCCTTGTAATTGATTTATGTTACATACTAAAATTTCAATTTAATTTGTTTCCTATACAACTTATGAAAATGTCCTATTTTGTTTTAATAACTTTTTAAATTGGCATTTTATTATTTAATTAATTAATTTTATTTATTTCTAAATTTTCAGAATGTTACAATATTCCCCCTTAAGAAAATTCGGTCCCCGAATTTAAAACTTAACTAGACGTACCTTCAATAAGATGTGGAAATTTCTTTCGCATCGCATCCTCGGTCTCCCAAGTAATCTCTTCGCGAATCGTTCCTTGCCAAAGAACCTTTACAGTTGGAAGTACCCTTGATCTCAATTTCTTTGCCTGCCGGTCTAGAATTGCTATAGGCTGCACTGTGTAGGATAAATCCGGCTCAAGCTGTAAGGTCTGATGCTGGATCGTTTGAGAAGGATCGTGAAGATACTTACGAAGCATCGATATGTGAAACACCATATGTACATCGGGAAAACTCTGTGGAAGCGCTAAACGATAAGCTACAGCACCCACTCTCTCTAGAATCCGTAGGGTCCGACATATCTGAGGCTGAGCTTACCCTTTTTTTCCGAAACGCATCACACCTTTCATCGGAGACACACGAAGGAACACATGATCTCCCACATCAAACTCGAGTCTACGATGTCATCGTTCTGCATATGATTTTTGTCTGCATTGGGCCGCTCTCATTCTGTCTCGTATCAGCCGAATCTTTTCCGTAGTCTCCTGTACTATCTGCGGTCCCAAAATGCTACTCTCTCTCAGTTCTGTCCAGCAAACGGGTGATCGACATTTTCTCCCATACAAAGCTTCAAAGGGTGCCATCTGGATCGTCTCCTGAAAACTATTGTTGTACGAAAATTCTATCAAAGGTAGGTGACGATCCCAACTACCACCGAAATCAAGGCTGCAAGCTCGAAGCATATCCTCTAAAGTCTGAATGGTCCGCTCTGACTAACCATCCGTCTGTGGGTGAAAAGCCGTACTAAAACTCAGTCATGTACCAAGAGCTTCTTGAAGTTTCTACCATAGCCTACTAGTAAACTGGGTATCCCTATTTCAAACTATGCACGTCAGAACTCCATGTAATCGTATAATCTCATCGATATAAATCTGAGTATACTGTGCAAACCCATACGTCGTCTTCACCGGAAGAAAGTGAGTTGCCTTGGTTAATCTATCTATAATCACCCAAATGGAATCATACCCTCTGCTAGTCCTGGGTAGACCCATAACGAAATCTATGGAAACCTGTTCCCATTTCCACTCCGGAATGGGCAAGGGCTGCAACTCTCCTGCCGGCCTCTGGTGCTCGGCCTTGACTTGCTGACAAGTCAAGCATCTCGAAACAAACTCCGCAACGTCCCTCTTCATTCCTTCCCACCAATAAACAACTCTCAAGTCATGATACATCTTGGTAGAACCAGGATGAATACTATAAGCTGATCGATGGACCTCCTCTAAGATCTCGCGTCTCAATCCATCAAAATCTGGCATACAAAGGCGAGTCCCAAAACGTAATACTCCACGGTCATATATCACGAACTCCGACTCTCTGCCCTACCTAACCTGATCCATGATCTCCGTCATACGAGCATCTGCGGTCTGTGTCTCTCGAATACGATCCAATAACTGAGGTCGGGTGTGAACATGTGCTAACTGTCCTCCTATCGAGGTGAACTCAAACTGTACACGACTATTACAAAAAATCTACCAGTCTGTGAAAGACAGTCTCTGCAAGGTGTGCACATGAGATAAGCTACCTCCAGGCCTCCGACTTAAAGCATCTGCTACAACATTCGCCTTGTTAGTTATATGTATGCCCTAGAGGCCATTACTATACATAGGATGTATATTGTAGTGGATGCTTGGACATATATAGGGAGGACTTTCTTGCTCGATATGATAGTATGCTATCTGGTTGCTCTTTACCTTAACGTGTGCACTGATTGTCTCTCTGTTACATGTTGGTAAAGCCCTTAGGATGTGTACTTGACTACCTGGACTATGATGCGGATCATACTAGTGGGGACATGGTAGTCCATAAGTACATCCTTCAAAGTCCCTAGTCGTGGGTGTATCGAGACGGGGCATCGATATACCAGAGTAGACTAGCGTATACCTTCTCGACCCATACAGATGGGCGATGGATGATCCCATATCCATTGGTGTTTGACATCAGAGATGATATACGGGTGCTCAGTGGAGACTGGGTACACTGGACGGACTCGCCGAGAACTCCCAGATGGTATTATACCTCATGTCAGATGGCAGTTCTCTGGTGACACTGGTACAGGTTAGTCTGTAGACCCGAGATCGTCATAGAGTCTTGTGTGGCTCCCACTGTGCTTTGATTTCCACCTTACCACGTCCAAGAGGGCGTGCAAAACGGTGGTTTTTGGGTACAGTCCAGAGTCACATGGAGGCAATGAGCGATAGGAGGGGATTCGTCTCTCCCGGTATAGGGAGTTGATGTTGCGCTGTGTTCGATTGGCTATAACAGGAAATCCCTGGCCAGGGTTGCTGAGATTTACTGGTAAGTGTTACCAGTAGTTTCTCGAATTGTTATAGACCTCATATCGACATGACTTATCGAGCTATTGGGGTCTGACGTTTACCACCCCTAGGCGAGATATGCGACATATCAGACGATCAGACCGGACTGTACAGTAGTGTTACTGGTTGGATTCACTGGAGTGTGAGCGGGCTTGCTCGTCGATCTTCTGATCGCTCAATACCCGGGTGGCCGTTACGTTTAGCAGACCGCTTGCGGCTTGTGGGTGTTTGATATGATCATCACCTGCTGCCGGCGTATTGACGAGTCTTTAGAGTCCTACACAGAGGTTTCCTGGCTCAAGCGAAACGAAATAGGAGCGCATATGAGATATGTGCGGGACCGAGAATAATGCGTGTATGTGATACCGTATTCTATTCTCGCGATGAATGTATCGAATGGTTGTATGCGATATAACCTAGTTATCGAATCAAGGATTGATTCGATAAGCCGATACATTGTATACTCGTCGGTTATATGCGATATGACCGGGTCGTTAAATCAAGTGTTGATTTAATGATTTAATGCATAATTATATATTTGATATATTACTTTGCATTAACTAGTATCGGTTCACTTAAGATGGATTTTCTCACTCGGATGTGCGCATTGTATATGCGATGTATTTTTGTGCACTTAATTGTATCATGTTTGATGATGCATGCAACATTGGTTAGTGTAAAGAATTAAACCTAGGTTAAGTAAATGGTTAAGGTTTCTATTTATTTGTCCATTCATTTATCTTTTTATTTGGATTAAAATGAAATGACAAAAGAAAACAAAATGGTTATAATTCTTTCTTTCTTTCATGAAGCTTGATGAAGCTTCATGAAGCTTTGACCATATGACCATTTTGTCTTCAAGCTTAACCCTAACCATTCTTTTAACCTTAGTCATTTCTCTACACTTTACCATGGTTAAAGTTATGATAAGAATTCATTTTTCTTTTCTATTTTGATAATTCTCATCATAACTTATCATATCATTATCTTCATCTTCTTCATCTTCAACCTTGAAGAAAGCTTTCTACCAACAATGGTGGAATGTGGAAAAGAGTGAGAAATCCAATTCTAAAGTGAACCCACTTCCTATTTCTTCATCCTCTACCTCTTGCCAAGTAGTAGAGTGTGTTTCCTTCACAATTTTTCTTGACTTGGTGAAGTTGGAGCTTCATCTAGCGATGCCTCGACGTAGATCATCTTCGGCATGGACATCGACGACCTAGCTCACCATTTCTCCGACGAAGCCGACACTGGAGCCCGGGAATTCATTTGGACAGCGAGGGGACTTCGTTGCGGAGCTATGGAGGTGGAGCACCGGATCTACAAAGGTTGTATTTCCGTATTCTTGTAGTTAAGTGTTAACTAGTTTGCTTTTCGCCTAGACATCTAGTTAACGATCCGTAGTCTAGGGTTTCTCGGCACCGTAAAATTTTAAATTGGCATGGTTGATGCCTTGTGAGACCTCTTGAAAGTGCCTAGGAACCCTACAGTGGTATCAGAGCCTGGCTAGAGCCTTAGGCGAAGTCTAAACGCAATTTGAAGTCCGATCGAACCGAAAATTTGAACCCAAAATAGCTCTCTGTCCTTTTTCTAAAATCTGGGATTTTTCAACATTAAAAATATGCAGAAAAATCAGCAGGAAATTCTAAGGGATACTGTAAAATTCGTGTGCCTAATTCCATCAATGCGCCGCGGTTCCGCGGCACGAGCATGGCTCGTGCGGCGGATCCGCGGCCGTTTTGTCTTTTGTGGCATCCAAATTTGCACAGTAATTCATAATATGCAGTGCTCGTTTTCCTGGGAATTTTTAATTTTTTTTCAAGAGTTGAATTTTCTGAGTTGTTTTGGGGATTCGAATGTTCGATCAGATTATCAAATTTTGTCTATGTGGCTTTCCGGATAAATTTTAGAATATGTTAAAAAGTTTGACCGGATATAAATACCCAATTTTTCCCCTGTCGGGAAATTTCCAAGTGTTGGATTTTTCCATAGTTGAACGGCGTTCTAAGTAGTGCAAGTAACGCGATGGACCTTCTAGAAGACAACAAACCTTAACTCGATTATGTGACCGTCTTGAACTGCCCTTTGAACCTTCGGGTTTGGGGCAGTACGGCGTGCCACATGTGAGGCGTTGGCTTGACCCTTCTACGGCTGGACCGTTGGTACTGAGGCACGAACTGAATGTTGTTAGATTTCTGTTTCATGTGTTGATCTATATCGGGAAAACTTGGGTGTTCGAATGTTCAATCGAAAAGTTTAACATTTTCTGTTTATCCGGAATGGGATACAATAATTGGAATTCACAAGCAGTTATGGGATAACTGAATGAATGTTATAAACATAGCAGTTTAGTCTCACTTGATCGGTTGCCACGGAATTTTGATGTGATCAAAAGTCCGTCGCAATCAGGTAGCGTACGCGGATACTCGCCGGATAAACTTAATAGACAGCCTCACCCCATAGCCCCGACCAAGTGACTGTAGGAGAACCCCGTCGCCGAAAGCATCCGTTCGGGTGCTCGCGGTAGCGGTGTTCCGCCTTGGTGCACTTCGTTGACGGTATCAGGAGTGCAGCCGTCTACTGAAGTTCGCGACGAGCATTCGATCAATATGTCGGGAATCCTGTTGAATTGCCCGACTTGATATTGAAAAGTGTTTTCGATAATGAGACTAAAATGCGGGGTTTATAATTGTTAGGCATGCGATGTCTAAGTAATTCATTTGGTCAGGCATGCGATGTCTGAGGTGGTTGCGGATTCCAACTGTTGTAGTTTTACACTTTCTTTTCTGCGACCGTAAGTGTAATATGTGATATCGCCGGTTTCGTTGCTATATGTCAACGACAATTGGGATGCGTATATTTACTTACGTTGATGACATGTGATGTTATGTGTTGCTGGATATGTTATATTGGATCGTCGTGTTTGAATAGCCGGGGTTTTTTATGTGAGATGAGTGTTTTCATTTTCATTCATGTAAAAATCTGTATGTAATATTCTTTTATTGGGCACTTCCAGGTTGCGGAAGATGTCACCTTTTGTATATTATTTACTTTTCCGCACTAGGATAGACCCAAGGAGGGGAGCACAAGTAACCGGGTTCTGGAGTCCAGTGGGAGACCAACTCGAGGAGTCGAGTCCGGGTCTCCTAACTCCAGAATTGGTAGGGTTGCTTGCCGCTCTCGTAGGGGTCTAGGGGTGTGGGTTTGGCTATTCATCGCGACCGTGGAATCCGTATTTTATACTGGCTCGTATTGAAAACACGGACGTCCTAGTATATCCAATATTACATATGTTTCTTCTGCTGCGATATCTGTGATGTGATCATGTGATGTTCTGTGATAGATACAGTATATAGTATATATGATATATTATATAGACGTTACTTATGTTTTACACCCGCGCTAGCCCTGCCCTGCTCTGCCGTTAGTTACCTAACCTAACGGTGCACGAGGGGACATCGAGGCGAATGCGGATGGCATAAGTGTACGTCGTATTTATCTGTGATGTTTAGGTACTTAAATGATGGGACTTCATTAATGTGATTAATGAAAGAAAAGAAACCTAAGATGTTGTAGAATCGAATTTCAAAATAAAACAGGTAGCTACAGTTCTTGCTTTGCACAGCGGTATATGTGATATATCCTGCACCTTATTCGATGAGGAAAGGACCGAGATCCCTTCACCGGGAGTGACTCCTTTAGCAATAACTGGCAGATGCTACACACTCGGTTTGTCTTTTGATTGCTTTCAAAGAGTTTTTGCTTTGCACAGTGATATATGTGATATATCCCGCACCTCATTCGACGAGGAAAGGACCGACGATCCCTTCACCGGGAGTGACTCCTTTAGCAAAACTAGAAAAGCCTCAAAAGCACTCCATTTTAAAATCATTTGATTCCACAACGATATCAAGTTCATTACGCAATAGGTTTTCAGAAAAACCTGTCGTAGCCCTCCGTCATTTCAGATACGTACTAGTTAGTATTCGTGCTGCGGTTGTTTGGCCTCCGTCAAGGCGTAGTGTACGGTAGCTAACTAGTGCTTATCTGCTAGCATATGATGCGATTGGATTAGGGTATTCGTACGGCGTTGTTTGGTCTCCGTCAAGGGTCGTGCGGGTGGGTTTAATTCAATCAGGAAATGACGGGTTGAACTTGACTAGCGGACTATGGGTTGTTTGGCCTCCGTCAAGGTCATAGGACGCTAGGGGCAAAATATTATCGGGAATTTCAAGTGTTGAAATTTGCAATGAGATTGCATACCTTCTATGAGATAGTTGGATCCCGATACCCGCTGCGAGTAATTGTTACTCTTGGGAGAGTTTTATACATTACAATTAGCCGATCAAGTAGGTGTCTAGAATGGTGTTAACAAGGTTAAGCCTCTGGGAAAACGAGGTTTACATTAATTAGGTTCGTGCGAAAGCACGGAGGACCTCCCTCACAGTACCGACACTGTCCTGGCTGAAAGATTGGCGAACTTGTAGTGTGTAATTCATCCCGGCTAGTCTTTCCTTTTAGGGTTTGAAGGAAGATTTGATAAAAAGCAGTGGGAGCCATCCTGATTAGATAAAATAATAACCAATCTATTCTTGCAAGAGCGCACGCTGAGTGTTTTCTTCTCTCTCTCTCCAGGTAGCGACCATATCACGCCTTAATCAAGATAATAATACGGAATATTGACCGAACCCGCTTGTTATACTGTGCTGGGGAACGTTGGTCCCGCTTCAACTTATAATTGTTATATGACAGAGCAGGAAATAGGGGATTATCAGAATTCCCGTGCCACCCAAACGAAGAGAGTGCATGCTGATGCATCATCTTCGGGTGTGTTCATTACAAAGAACTGTTTCTCTGTATCCTCTACATCCTTGGTATGTGATACCAGATCAGGATCGCAGATATGTAATCTGTTACATAGGGCTACAGAAAGGTAGAGAACCGAGACGGGTGATAAGTTTCATGAGGCAGAAAACGGGGCAAGTGTTGCAGCCAAGTCTGTTGGTCACTGTCACCCTGTATTACAAATACATTGATTCTGAACGAATGTTATTAGATACCGAACCTGATATACAAAATCATATCAGTCTCTTTATTAGTAAAGAAAGGATATAATTTTGTATTGTTGGATAATGTTTTGAACATTTCCTATATCAAAAGTTGATCGGTTCAGGCACGTTATCTAAAAGCGTTGATGTTCTAAATCAAACTACAGTTCTTAGTATATGGAACACACATAAGAGGAAGAGTTCAGAAATGAACGGATCCTTCTTAAGGTATTGTAGACTAGGTCAGATCAATGTGACCCGACTAGCTGAAGTTACATGTAGATGCATATTTAAATCAGTTTGAATCTACATCTTGTGAAACTTGCCAGTCATGTCACAAAGATATAATGACACTAGCTCTGTTTATTGGAAACAGAGAAAGAGTTAGTGAACTCTTGGGATGATACATGTTGATGTATGTAGGTCCCCTGTCTACACATGCCAAGACCGGTTCTTTGTATTTCATTACATTCTCTGATAATCTCTCAAGATTCAGACATATGTTCCTGTTGAAACACAAGTCCGAACCTTTTGAGATATTCACGGAATATAAATTACAAGTAGAGAACCAAAATACGGGTATAAGTATTATGTCCTTTGATGTGATCAAGGAGGAGAATACTTGAGCACGGAATTCCTGGACCTTTCTAAAGGAGAATGAGATTCTCTCTCAGCATTACTCCTCCGAATACACCATAGCACGATGGTATATCGGGACGGAGCAATCACACCCTATATGATATGGTGTGCTCTATGATGAGTACTACTGAGTTATCTATTTCCTTTTGGGAGTTATGCGCTTGAGAAGCTGCATACCTATTGAATCGGGTTCGAATCAAATCAGTGCCTACCACTTCATATGTGATATGGAAAGGGAAGAGCCCATTTCTTAAGTTAGTTAAGATTTGGGGTTGTCCGGCCTATGTCTAAAAGCAAAATCTGGACAAGCTCGAGGCAAGGTTTGTAATGTAGAACTGGAAAGGTTCCATCTATACAAACTACAACAGATGATTTGATAAAACCAAAGGATTCAATAGTCACCAACGAACCTCAGCCTCTCTGCCGATCTAGTAGGGTTTCTCACCCACCTGAGAGATACTTCGGTTTGTCT
Source organism: Agapanthus africanus (assembly GCA_030015575.1). NCBI lineage: Eukaryota > Viridiplantae > Streptophyta > Magnoliopsida > Asparagales > Amaryllidaceae > Agapanthus > Agapanthus africanus. The sequence goes on from CM057348.1 coordinate 226,700,335, forward strand.
ATGACAGTGGGAGCGAGGACTGCATCATGAGATAATGACCCAACTAGTTCCGAGCTGGCCATCAGGAGTAAGACTCTGTAAGAATGGCTGGATGCTTAGTGATCTGAGATGGAATCCATATACACCAACAAAGTATGGACTTTGGTTGCTATATCTGAAGGGTTAAATCCTCATCAGGAGCAAGTATATCTTGAGAAGATTACTTGGTGTACATGGAAGAGTTGAGACTTTCAAAGCTAGACTTGTTAAAGGTCTACATCATTGACCAGGTATGGATGATGATGAAACCTTTTCTAAGTAGCTATGCTTAAGTCCATCCAGATCCTACTTGCCACGGCTACATACCATGACTACGATATCTGGTGGTTGGGTGTCATGACAGCTTTTCTAAATGATGTTTAGAAGAGAGTGTCTATAAGTACACAGCCAGAGGGCTTCGTAGACAGTGGGAGCAGCGGAAACGTGTGCAAGATGCTTTATAGGATAAAGCAGGCATCGCGGAGTTGGAACATCTGTTTTGATGAAGCGGTCAAAGAAGTTGACATCATCAAAATGGTAGATGAACCTTGTATAAACAAGAAGGTAGTAGGGAGTATGGTGACGATCCTCGTAGAGTACGTGGATGGCATACTCTTGATAGGGAAGGAGTTTCCTATGCTACGCTCGATCAATCTCCGCTTATCACAATGATTCTCCATATAGGATCAAAGTGATACCTCCTAAATCCTGGGTTTTTGGATCTATGAGATAGATCTAATTGGATGTTAGGACTCTCACTAGTTGTAGTGAGACGGTATCAACCGATCCCGGGGAGAATCACTGGAAGGGTTCCAGGGTGATAAAGACGACTGAATGTCAGTCACAGGCATTGTCTTTACCCTCAGTGGAGGGACGGTATGTTGGAAGAGTTCCAAGCTAGATACCGTGACATACTAGACGATAAAGGCTGGATACATCGCTACTTAAGATACTACCAAAGAGGCTGTTTGGGTGTATATTGGTTCATGAGATGAACTATGTTCCTCCCATTGTGTGACAATGGAGTTGTGGGTTATGCCAAGGAACGCCGGTCCCATCAGTGATCCAGACATATTCTAAGGCAGTATCACTTGATCATGGAGATGGTTGATCTCCAGGGAGATCGAGGTTAGGAGAGTAGACTCAGAGGACAACACAGCGGATCCACTCACAAAGGCCTGTTCCCAGAGAGAGATTTTTATGGGATGGTTGAGTATGAGATACTACAACCACTGCTATCAGATGGCCCTAGTGCAAGTGGGAGATTGTTAGTTATATGTATGCCCTAGAGGCCATTACTATACATAGGATGTATATTGTAGTGGATACTTGGACATATATAGGGAGGACTTTCTTGCTCGATATGATAGTATGCTATCTGGTTGCTCTTTACCTTAACGTGTGCACTGATTGTCTCTCTGTTACATGTTGGTAAAGCCCTTAGGATGTGTACTTGACTACCTGGACTATGATGCGGATCATACTAGTGGGGACATGGTAGTCCATAAGTACATCCTTCAAAGTCCCTAGTCGTGGGTGTATCGAGACGGGGCATCGATATACCAGAGTAGACTAGCGTATACCTTCTCGACCCATACAGATGGGCGATGGATGATCCCATATCCATTGGTGTTTGACATCAGAGATGATATACGGGTGCTCAGTGGAGACTGGGTACACTGGACGGACTCGCCGAGAACTCCCAGATGGTATTATACCTCACGTCAGATGGCAGTTCTCTGGTGACACTGGTACATGTTAGTCTGTAGACCCGAGATCGTCATAGAGTCTACTGTGGCTCCCACTGTGCTTTGATTTCCACCTTACCACATCCAAGAGGGCATGCAAAACGGTGGTTTTTGGGTACAGTCCCGAGTCACATGGAGGCAATGAGCGATAAGAGGGGATTCGTCTCTCCCGGTATAGGGAGTTGATGTTGCGCTGTGTTCGATTGGCTATAACAGGAAATCCCTGGCCAGGGTTGCTGAGATTTACTGGTAAGTGTTACCAGTAGTTTCTCGAATTGTTATAGACCTCATATCGACACGACTTATCGAGCTATTGGGGTCTGACGTTTACTACCCCTAGGCGAGATATGCGACATATCAGACGATCAGACCGGACTGTACGGTAGTGTTACTGGTTGGATTCACTGGAGTGTGAGCGGGCTTGCTCGTCGATCTTCTGATCGCTCAATACCCGGGTGGCCGTTACGTTTAGCAGACCGCTTGCGGCTTGTGGGTGTTTGATATGATCATCACCTGCTGCCGGCGTATTGACGAGTCTTTAGAGTCCTACACAGAGGTTTCCTGGCTCAAGCGAAACGAAATAGGAGCGCATATGAGATATGTGCGGGACCGAGAATAATGCGTGTATGTGATATCGTATTCTATTCTCGCGATGAATGTATCGAATGGTTGTATGCGATATAACCTAGTTATCGAATCAAGGATTGATTCGATAAGCCGATACATTGTATACTAGTCGGTTATATGCGATATGACCGGGTCGTTAAATCAAGTGTTGATTTAATGATTTAATGCATAATTATATATTTGATATATTACTTTGCATTAACTAGTATCGGTTCACTTAAGATGGATTTTCTCACTCGGATGTGCGCATTGTATATGCGATGTATTTTTATGCACTTAATTGTATCATGTTTGATGATGCATGCAACATTGGTTAGTGTAAAGAATTAAACCTAGGTTAAGTAAATGGTTAAGGTTTCTATTTATTTGTCCATTCATTTATCTTTTTATTTGGATTAAAATGAAATGACAAAAGAAAACAAAATGGTTATGATTCTTTCTTTCTTTCATGAAGCTTGATGAAGCTTCATGAAGCTTTGACCATATGACCATTTTGTCTTCAAGCTTAACCCTAACCATTCTTTTAACCTTAGTCATTTCTCTACACTTTAACATGGTTAAAGTTATGATAAGAATTCATTTTTCTTTTCTATTTTGATAATTCTCATCATAACTTATCATATCATTATCTTCATCTTCTTCATCTTCAACCTTGAAGAAAGCTTTCTACCAACAATGGTGGAATGTGAAAAAGAGTGAGAAATCCAATTCTAAAGTGAACCCACTTCATATTTCTTCATCCTCTACCTCTTGCCAAGTAGTAGAGTGTGTTTCCTTCACAAGTTTTCTTGACTTGGTGAAGTTGGAGCTTCATCTAGCGATGCCTCGACGTAGATCATCTTCGGCATGGACATCGACGACCTAGCTCGCCATTTCTCCGACGAAGCCGACACTGGAGCCCGGGAATTCATTTGGACAGCGAGGGGACTTCGTTGCGGAGCTATGGAGGTGGAGAACCGGATCTACAAAGGTTGTATTTCCGTATTCTTGTAGTTAAGTGTTAACTAGTTTGCTTTTCGCCTAGACATCTAGTTAACGATCCGTAGTCTAGGGTTTCTCGGCACCGTAAAATTTTAAATTGGCATGGTTGATGCCTTGTGAGACCTCTTGAGAGTGCCTAGGAACCCTACACGCCTTGCCTAGATGATACAAGATCTCACAATCGTAATCTTTCACAGGTTCCATCATTCTACGCTGCCTTAGGTTCAGATCCCTCTGCTGAAAAATATACTTTAAGCTCTTATGATCTGTGAAAATTTGGCACGACTCTCCATACAAGTAATGTCTCCAAATCATAAGTGCGAAAACTACAGCATCCATCTCCAAATCATGAGTGTGGTAGTTATGTTCGTGCCAATTCAACTGTCGAGAAAAATAAGCTACAACCCTGCCGTGCCGTATCAATACACAGCCTAAACCCACTCGAGATGCATCACAATACACAACAAAACCACCTGACCCAGAAGGTAAAGATAAGACTGGTGCAGTTGTCAAGCGAGTCTTCAACTGCTGGAAACTCTGCTCACATGCATCTGTCCAAAGAAATGGAACTTCCTTCCTAGTCAATCCGGTCAACGGTGCAGCGACTCGAGAAAAATCCTGCACAAAGCGTCGGTAATAACCCGCCAGACCTAAGTGTAGGGTTCCTAGACACACTTAAGAGGTTCCACAAGGCATCAACCATGCCAAAATCAAATTTTTCTAGGTGCCGAGAAACCCTAGTAAATATCGTTAACTAGAAATTAGGCGAAAAGTGCAAGTAAACAACTTTACTAGAAAGTGAATGGAAATAAAACCTTTGTAGATCCGGTCCACCACTTCTTTAGCTCCGTGATGACGTCCCTTCGCTGCGATCACCGGGATCCCGGACTCTAGCGATGGTTTCGTCGGAGAAATGAGCGGGCTAGGTCGTTGACTTCGATGCCGAAGATGATCTACGTCGAGGCAACTCTAACTCAAGCTCCATCTTCACTAGCTTATGAAACTTGTGAAGAAAACACCCTATACTACATGGCAAGTGGTAGAGGATGAAGAAATAGGAAGTGGGTTCACTTTGGATTTGGATTTCTCACTTGGATTCATCACTTGATAATTTTCAAGCAAAGGTTTTTCTTTCTTCTTGAAGAAGAAGAAGAAGAAGAAGAAAGAAAAAGAATTATCAATCATTTTCAAAAAGAAAATCAAGTGATGGTTATCATAATGCAACCATGGGTGAGAGTAACTAGTGTAGAGACTAAACTAGGGTTTAGGTGAAATGTTAGGTTAAGGAAAGAAACAAAATGGTCAAAGCTTCACAAAGCTTCATGAAGCTTCAAGTAAGAAACAAAAGAGGCCACCATTTTATTTCTTGCCCAAAAAAATGAATAAAGAAAATAAGTAAAGATAACAAAATCCTAACCATTAGCCTAAACATGGTTTAAATCATACACACACCCAAGTTTGCATGTATCATCAAACATGATACAAACTAGTGCACAAAACTATATCATATATACAATGTGCACATCAAGTGAGAAAATCCATCTTAAGTGAACAAATACTAGTTAATGTAAAATAATATATCAAATATATAATTATACATTAAATCATTAAATCAACACTTGATTTAATGATCCGGTCATATCGCATATAACCGACTAATATCAAGTGTATCAATGTATCGAATCAACACTTGATTCGGTAACCCGGCTATATCATATATAACCGTCCAATGATACAAATCGCGAGAATAGAATACATTATCACATACTGGTATTATTCTCGATCCCGCACATATCTCATATGCGCTCCTATTTCGTTTCGCTTGAGCCAGGAAACCTCTGTGTAGGACTCTAAAGACTCATCAATACGCCGGCAGCAGGTGATGATCATATCAAGCACCCACAAGCCGCAAGCGGTCTGCTAAACGTAATGGCCACCCGGGTATTGAGCGATCAGAAGATCGACGAGCAAGCCCGCTCACACTCCTGTGAATCCAACCAGCAACACTTACTGTACAGTCCGGTCTGATCGTCTGATATGTCGCATATCTCGCCTAGGGGTGGTAAACGTCAGACCCCAGTAGCTCGATATGAGGTCTATAACAGTTCGAGAAACTACCGGTAACATTTACCAGTAAATCTCAGAAACCCTGGCTAGGGATTTCCGGTTATAGCCAATCGAACACAGCGCAACATCAACTCCCTATACCGGGAGAGATGAATCCCCTCCTATCGCTCATTGCCTCCATGTTGTTCGGGACTGTACCCAAAAACCACCGTTTTGTTAGTTATATGTATGCCCTAGAGGCCATTACTATACGTAGGATGTATATTGTAGTGGATGCTTGGACATATATAGGGAGTACTTTCTTGCTCGACATGATAGTATGCTATCTGGTTGCTCTTTACCTTAACGTGTACACTGATTGTCTCTCTGCTACATGTTGGTAAATCCCTTAGGATGTGTACTTGACTACCTGGACTATGATGCGGATCATACTAGTGGGGACATGGTAGTCCATAAGTACATCCTTCAAGGTCCCTAGTCATGGGTGTATCGAGACGGGGCATCGATATACCAGAGTAGACTAGCGTATACCTTCTCGACCAATACAGATGGGCGATGGATGATCCCATATCCATTAGTGTTTGACATCAGAGATGATATACGGGTGCTCAGTGGAGACTGGGTACACTGGACGGACTCGCCGAGAACTCCCAGATGGTATTATACCTTACGTCAGATGGCAGTTCTCTGGTGACACTGGTACAGGTTAGTCTGTAGACTCAAGATCGTCATAGAGTCTTGTGTGATTCCCACTGTGCTTTGATTTCCACCTTACCACGTCCAAGAGGGCGTGCAAAACGGTGGTTTTTGGGTACAGTCCCGAATCACATGGAGGCAATGAGCGATAGGAGGGGATTCGTCTCTCCCGGTATAGGGAGTTGATGTTGCGCTGTGTTCGATTGGCTATAACCGGAAACTCCTGGCCAGGGTTGCTGAGATTTACTGGTAAGTGTTACCAGTAGTTTCTCGAACTGTTATAGACCTCATATCGACACGACTTATCGAGCTACTGGGTCTGACGTTTACCACCTCTAGGCGAGATATGCGACATATCAGACGACGAGACCGGACTGTACGCTAAGTGTTATTGGTTGGATTCACAGGAGTGTGAGCGGGCTTGGTCGTCGATCTTTTGATCGCTCAATACCCGGGTGGCCGTTACGTTTAGCAGACCGCTTGCGGCTTGTGGGTGTTTGATATGATCATCACCTGCTGCCGGCGTATTGACGAGTCTTTAGAGTCCTACACAGAGGTTTCCTGGCTCAAGCAAAACGAAATAGGAGCGCATATGAGATATGTGCGGGACCGAGAATAATGCGTGTATGTGATACCGCATTCTATTCTCGCGATGAATGTATCGATTGGTTGTATGCAATATAACCTGGTTATCGAATCGAGGATTGATTCGATAAGTCGATACATTGGATATTAGTCGGTCATATGCGATATGACCGGATCATTAAATCATGTGTTGATTTAATGATTTAATGTATAATTATATATTAGATATATTACTTTACATTAACTAGTATTTGTTCACTTAAGATGGATTTTCTCACTTGATGTGCACACTGTATATATGATATAGTTTTGTGCACTAGTTTGTATCATGTTTGATGATACATGCAAACTTGGGTGTATGTTTACTTTAAACCATGTTTAAGTGAATGGTTAGGGTTTTGTTATCTTTTCTTGATTATTTAATTTATTTATTTATTCATTTTAGCAAGAAAAGAAATGGTTGCTTCTTTTGTTTTTCCTTGAAGCTTCAAGAAGCTTTGACCATTTTTGTTTCTTTTGCTTAACCTAACCATTCACCTAACCATAGTTTATTCTCTACACTCAACCATGGTTGCATTATGATAAGAATGACTTGGATTTTCTTTTTAAGATAATTCTTTTTATTCTTTCTTCATCTTCATCTTCATCAAGTTTCATGAAAGCTTGCTAGCTTCAATGGTGACATGAGAAAAAGAGTGAGAAATCCAATTCTAAAGTGAACCCACTTCCTATTTCTTCATCCTCTACCACTTGCCATGTAGTATAGGGTGTTTTCTTCACAAGTTTCATGACTTGGTGAAGTTGGAGCTTGATCTTGAGTTGCCTCGACGTAGATCATCTTCGGCATCGAAGTCGACGACCTAGCCCGATCATTTCTCCGACGAAACCATCGCCAGAGCTCGCGATCCGATGATCGCAGTGGAGGGACGTCATCACGGAGCCAAGGAAGTGGAGGACCAGATCTATAAAGGTTGTAGTCTCTTTCACTTAGCAGTAAAGTTGTTTACTAGCTTGTAGTTTCGCCTAAACACTAGTTAACGATCTAGTTTAGGGTTTCTCGGCACCGGAAATTTTTAATTTGGCATGGTTGATGCCTTGTGAGACCTCATTAGCGTGCCTAGGAACCCTTCAGTGGTATCAGAGCCTAGCTAGAGCCTTAGGCGAAGTGTAGACGATGTTAGAAATCCGATCGAACCCCAAAACCCTAACTCAAACCCTTCTCTGTACATTTTCTGAAATCGTGGATTTTTGTGAATTAAAAATATGCAGAAAATCAGCAGGGTTTTCTAGGAGTTACTGTGCAAAACGAGCGCCTAAATCGATCAAAGAGCCGCGGAACCGCGGCAATAGCATGGCTATTGCGGCGGTTCCGCGGCCGTACGGTCGCTTCTTTCTTTAATTTTTGCACTGTAATGTTAATCTGAATTTCCTGTGTTTTCTGGGAATTTTTAATTTGCACTCAAGAGTTGAGTTTTCTGGGTTGTATTGGGAGTTCGTTGATTCGATCGGATTGTCAAACTTTGTCTATGTGTTTTTCCGGGTATTTTAGAACATGTTAAAAAGTTTGACCGGATATACATACCCACTTTTTCCCCTGTCGGGAAATTTTCAAGTGTTGGATTTTTCCATAGTTTAAAAACGTTCTAAGCAGTGCAAGTAACGCGATGGACCCTTTAGAAGACAACAAATCTTAACTCGATTATGTGACCGTCTTGAACTGCCCTTTGAACCTTAGGATTTGGGGCAGTACGGCGTGCCACATGTGAGGCGTTGGCTTGACCCTTCTACGGCTGGATGTTCATATCATATTTTTGCATTTTCATACCGCCTAATTTTTATCACATTGCATATCGGTAGATACTCTTGAGCCGTGTTTGCTAGTCAAATTGCAGGATACAGATTCTCGGCTCTAAACGGTGAAATTCATGGAAAAACACGACAAAACCCGGGTTCCTGCCAACCACAGATAAAACACGGATCTCAGCCCTTTATCCGTCTGTTGCCACACACCAGTTCAAGAGACAAAATGGCAAATCAATGTCGTTTTCATACACAAGGCTCAATGGCAGCACAAGATCCAAGAAATCTACACGGAGCTCGAGGAAAATCATGACAAAAAGATCCACATCAAATCACCTTTTGCTCAACAGAAATTCTGGAAAAATCGTGAAGAAAATCTGAGAAAAGATATATACCAGAATAAAGGGCACTGCCAAACAGGAAACACCACCAAATATGGAGAACCAAGTCCTCTAAAGTGCCGCGGTTCCGCGGCATTAGCAGGCTTAGGCTGCGGAACCACGGCCGTATAGTGCCGGCAGCTTGTCATCTTTCACGGGTGTTTTGGTCTTTTCAATGTGGTCCAGAATGTTGCCCTAGGTTTTCATTTTCCAGCCTATAAATACCCCAGAACCTTGTGAAGCCAAGGGTGCATAATCTTGTATTTTTCTAGGTTTAGAATACTTGTTTCTTCTTCCTCTTCTCATCTCTTCTCCATTGAAAATCTTGTAGTGAGCTTTTGTGAGTGAAGAATGATGAATAAAGAAGAACCTTTTACTTATCATGCTTTTCTTGTTCTTTAGTTAACTTGTTAATTGTTGTAATTTTCATTTGTTAACTTAGTTGTTGTTATTTCTTGTTGTTTCTTTCTTCTCTCTTTTTCTTTATCCTTAAAACAACCATGATGCTTATGCTTGATCCTTGCCAAGGTGAGGTCGCAAATAGCTAGTTGTTATCTTCTAATCTCTTTTTTTCTATCTTCCACTTTTGTTTTGTTTTCTTTTCATTATGATGTGTGAGTAGTTTCATACTTGTTAGGGTAGGATAAGGGAAGTTTGAGAGAAGGAAATCTCTCTCACTCTTTCCTTGCCCAACATCTTAAAATCGACTCCCGTTAATTGAACCACAATCCGCTCCTTACGGCACCCTATCCTACATGATAGCGGTGATTCCGTAGTGAGACCGGTTGTGGTTGAATTAACCGGAGGTTATGGCTAAGAGCCAAGAACGGACGGACAAGCACCAAAAGGAAGAACTTATGCGTTGGAAAGCCTGGCTTATACTCGCAAGTTCCTTCCTAGTCGTGCTAATCCCCGTTGTTGCCGATTACCGTAACACCGACATTAAGAGGGGCAACGAAAGAAGTGGGAGACTCCTAACTCAAACTAACCTAATCCTAACCCTAACAAGCTCTCTTTACATATCATTTTACCACTTAGATAATCACAAACAAAATCTGGACCTTCGGACTTAACTCGTTAAAACACATAGAAAAAGATTCCCATCTCCCTGCGGACGGCCCGCACTCAACCGGCTAGCTACAAGCGAAACCGTCTTGATTGCGGTAATTAACTAAACTTGAACACGCAGAATCTCTACCAATCAAATGGCGCCGTTGCCGAGGAGACGGTAGTTTATTTCTTTGTGTAATTTCGGGTTAACTTGTGAATATAAATATAACCGAAAAACAAAAAAAAATATACTTTGTAAAAAAAAAATCATCTTGTTATTTTTGATTAGTTTTTGTGCAAGTGTGCAGGATAATACGGAGTTCGAGTTCAGTGCCAAAGACGTGGGAAGATAGACCCACAATTCGCGGCTACACCGCGACGGATCAAAAACGAAGCAAAACGGTCTACTGAAACATTCTGGAGCAGATACAGTGAGTAAATAAATATTCAGGACATCCAGAAAAGCAGAGGAGACCAAGACCAGCACCTCCACAAAATTTTACAGCCCAACTCCCTGTTCCTGCCGCGGAACCGCGGCATAAGAGGGCTTAGGCCGCGGAACCGCGGCCACTTGGTGGCTTCGTCAACTCATTTTCTCTGTGAGTCTTTCTCTTCTTTCTCCCACTTCTCTGGACTCCAATAAACTGTGTTTTCTGCAGCATTCTTTGCGCAAATTCTCTTCCCCCTTCCAATAAACTATTCTTGTGCAGGATTCTTTGCGCCGCGCTAAAAATAAAAATTGTTTGCAGTTGATTTGTTATCGCTTTGCATTCATTAATACGGACATAAGGGGCTTGAAACCAATTCAGATTAGATGGGGATTTCATCATCCTTCCCAGGACCCCAGAAATCACAAAAAGCATATGCATTGACCATTGTTAAATTAAAAAATACTAGACTCAGCCCTAAGGACTTCGCGCTCAATAGGACAGAGGACTAATTACAGGCATCGGCCGTTTATCCTATCCTGACTTTGCGGTGTCTAGGCAAGTGTGACGAAGGCAAGTGGTTATTTAATTAAGGAACTTCGCGAAAGCGTTGGACAACCTCCCACTTACCTGGCACTTATCTGGCCGCAATTGGCGGAGAAGAGGCGGTTTGAGGTCCTGTTTCTAGTTCTTTGGAACAGTTAGGAGCTGTCTAGTTGACCTAGGTGACCACTAGATCTAGGTGTGATTGTGCATATCTTGTTTGTGATAGCTTAAAGCCGTAAGTCCGTACATATTTCTGTAAAGCTCTTTCTAAAAAAAAAAAAGAAAAATAAATCAAAAACTTTTATAAAAACTTGCCCTTTGTCGCCAAAATCCATTTTTCACACACCACCTATCGCCTTTCTCCATAAAACCGCAAGGATTCGAATGCAGTCACACAGCTCGAGTTGAAGTCGAATGGCGTATCCTTGGCCAGCAAAAGAGACAAGGGCCTAGCAATCTTGCTAAAGTCCTTGATGAACCGTCTATAGAAACCGGCATGGCCAAGGAAGGCTCGGATATCTCTGACGCATCGGGGAGGAGGTAGATTGGAAATGACCTCAATCTTTGCTTTGTCAACCTCTTTGCCATTTTGCGAGATGATGTGTCCTAAGACAATACCTTCACGCACCATGAAGTGGCACTTCTCCCAATTCAAAGTGAGATTCTTGTCCTTACATCGGGTAAGGACAGCGTCAAGATGCAGCAAACACTCGTTGAAGGAATCGCCGAAGATGGAAAAATCATCCATGAAAATCTCCAGAAATTTTTCCACCATGTCTGAGAAGATTCCCATCATACACCGCTGGAAGGTAGCGGGCGCATTGCATAACCCAAAGGGCATGCGACGATATGCAAACGTGCCGAAAGGACAAGTGAAAGTGGTCTTGTCCTGGTCTTTTTCGGCGATGGGAATCTGATTATAGCCGGAGTAGCCATCAAGAAAGCAGTAGTACTTGTGTCCGGCCAATCGTTCAAGCATCTGGTCAATGAAAGGTAGCGGAAAGTGGTCTTTCCGCGTTGCGGCGTTGAGTTTTCTGTAATCAATGCATACTCGCCACCCAGTTTGGGTGCGAGTAGGGATTAATTCGTTCGCCTCGTTGGTTATGACCGTAATGCCTGACTTCTTGGGGACAACGTGAATGGGGCTAACCCACTGGCTATCGGAGATAAGGTAAATGATACCACTATCTAGACATTTTACGATCTCCTTCTTCACAGCCTCTTTCATGACTGGATTGAGACGTCTTTGTGGATCCCGGGCTGGTTTGGCATTATCCATCAGATGAATATGATGCTCAACGATCAGGGGACTAATCCCCTTGATGTCCGCCATGGACCAGCCAAAAGCTTGCCTGTTGCTGTGCAAGACCGCGAGAAGGGCTTTCTCTTGCTCGGGAGCTAGAGAAGCCGAGATGATGACAGGCAGGGTCTCGTTCTCACTTAAGTAAGCGTACTTAAGGTGAGACGGCAAAGGCTTGAGTTCGAGCGTCGGAGGTGAAACGATTGAAGGCAAGATTGGTGCAGAGGCCTCGAATTCAAAGGACTCCAGCAAAGGTTCAAAACGAGTGTAAGCGACCGAGTCGGATGGTTCAGGTAACTCATCCGGAAACTCGAAGGATTCAAACTCGGGTTGTGAGCGGCTAAGATCGTTCAAGAACGCGAAACACTCGTAGTCGTTGTCGGGCGCAGAAACAGCAGCAGGTTCGAGGAGGAACGTACTAGTGGCGTTAAGGTTAGCATGGTCGAACAGAAACTCCTCGAATTCACACTCTTCAGGGGTGATCTCCTGGATCGAGCAGACGTCCAGTATATGAGCATTAGGTTCGGAGGGCTGATTCCCCAACCTAAAAATGTTGAGTTCAATCATCATGTTTCCAAAAGAGAGGTTCATCGAACCATTGCGACAATTGATCACAGCATTTGAGGTTGCAAGGAATGGGCGACCGAGTATCACCGGAATTTGATTCCGGGGGTTAGCTACAGGCTGTGTGTCTAATACAATGAAGTCAACGGGGAATATGAAGTCCCCGACTTTGATTAACACATCCTCTAGCTCACCCCTAGGATGGGTGATCGATCGGTCGGCCATTTGGAGAGTGCAGTGTGTGGGTTTCAGCTCTCCGACGCCTAATTGCTCGTATACTGAGTACGGAAGCAGGTTAACACTGGCACCAAGATCTAATAGTGCGCGGTTGATGTTCTTATCCCCAATGGTAATAGAAATCGTAGGACAGGGTCCTTCCGTTTTTTTGGTAAAGATTGGGTAAGGGCATCACTCACAGCACTAGCCAAGAAAACTTTCTTTGGTACCTGAGACTTCCTCTTTTTCGTGCACTAGTCCTTTAAGATTTTCGCGTAGGATGGGACTTGTTGGACGGCATCTAAAAGAGGAATGTTAATGTTAACCTGCTTAAATAACTCCAGAATCTTCTCCATTTGAGGATTTTGTTTATTAGATCTCAACCGGTTTGGAAATGGGACGTTTTTAAAATTGGTTGAGTCTAATGCTTGTGGAGGAGATTGTGGAGTAGGAACGGATCCCAGAACAGGTGTTTTCGTGGAGTGAGAAGTGGGTCCATTCAAAGCAGAAGAAGAGGAAGGAGAGCCTTGTGAAGAACGGAGAATAGGCTCAGAAGACGAAGAAGCTGGAGACGAAGAAGAAGAAGTAGAAGAAGAAGCGGCCGGGGTGTCATCATTGATCCGTGTGCCGATGTTGTTTTGCAGCATTCTTCCCGATCTCAATGTGGTCACGGCACTCACATTATGATTCTGTTGTTCAAGAGCAACATGTACATTCTGTGGGTGACCGGGATTTGGGAGTGGCTGGGACGGGAGCTTCCCCTTCTCTCGCTCGCTTAAGGCCGCATTCAGTTGTGCAATCTGGGCCTCGATGGTTTTGATGCTTTGCCCGTGAGCGGCAGTGTGTTGCACTAAGGACTGAATGGAAGACTGGATGTTTGCGGTGGATTGAGTCGATTGTTTGACGAACGCCTCCAGACTTCGTTCAAGCGAGGAAACCTTATCGTTGTTTGACGGAACAAAGTTGTTTTGGGGAAAAGAATTGTTGGGTGCAAAGTTGTTCGTCTGATTTTGAAAAGGTTGGGGTTGGAAGGGCTGCTGAAATTGAGTTTGTTGTTGCGCTTGTTGTTGCGGCGGAGGGGCCCTTTGGAAATTGTTGCCTTGGAATTGATTCTGATTCTGATTCCAGGCGAAATTGGAGTGGTTCCTCCAACCGGGATTGTAGGTGGAAGAGTATGGATCATTCCTCAGTCTTTGCTGAAATGCAGTATTAACCTGATCCTGTCCTTGCGATGGTGGATTGTAAGGACACTCTTCGGTCAAGTGAGAAGGATCGGAACAACAAGCGCAAATGGTACGAAGGGGAAGAACAGGGGTAGGAGCAGGAGAAGAAAATTTGCTCTCTATCGCTTCAAGTTTTCTCGTTATCGCAGCCATTTCAGCTTTCATTGCAATAGAGACGTCAAGTTGGTGAATTCCTACCCTAGACTGACCGGTAGAAGTGGAGGTAGAAGAAGAAGAAGTCGGTCTGGTGCTCTCCCATTGTTGCGTTTGCTCCGTAAGGTCGTTAAAGAATTGCCACGCTTCCTCGTCAGATTTCGATAGGAAGTGGTCCTGACAGATGGTTTCCAACAACTGCTTCGTTGCTGGGTTCAGGCCCTCGTATAAGGTTTGGCAAAGTTGCCATTTCTCTATACCGTGCTGAGGACACTGAACAAGAAGGTCTTTGTACCGGTCAAAGCACTTCCAGAAGGGTTCAGAATGAAGCTGAGAGAATTGGTTGATTTCATTTCGAATCCTTGAGAAGCTGCATACCTATTGAATAGGGTTCAAATCAAATCGGTTGCCTACCACTTCATATGTGATATGGAAAGGGAAGAGCCCATATCTTAAGTTAGTTAAGATTTGGAGTTGTCCGGCCTATGTCTAGAAAGCAAGATCCGGAAAAGCTCGAGGCAAGGTCTGTTCTGTAGAACTGGAAAGGTTCCAGCTATACAAAATACAGCAGATGATTTGATAGAACCAAAGGGTTCAATAGTAACCAACGAACCTCAGCCTCTCCGCCGATCTAGCAGGGTTCCTCACCCACTTGAGAGATACTTCGGTTTCTCTATGACAGTGGGAGCAAGGATTGCATCATGAGATGATGACCCAACTAGTTTCGAGTTGGCCATCGAGAGTAGGGACTCTGTAAGAATGGCTGGATGCTTAGTGATCTGAGAAGGAATCCTTATACACCAACATAGTATGGACTTTGGTTGCTATATCTGAAGGGTTAAATCCCCATCAGGAGCAAGTATATCTTGAGAAGATTACTTGGTGTACATGGAAAGGTTGAGACTTTCAAAGCTAGACTTGTTAAAGGTTTGCATCGTAGACCAGTTGTGGCTAATAATGAAACCTTTTCTGGGGCCTATGCTTAAGTCCATCCAGATCCTACTTGCCACGGCTACATACCATGACTACGATATCTGGTGGTTGGGTGTCATGACAGCTTTTCTAAATGATGTTTTAGAAGAGGGCGTCTATAAGTACACAGCCAGAGGGCTTCGTAGACAGTGGGAGCAGCGGAAACGTGCACAAGTTGCTTTACAGATTAAAGCAGGTATCGCGGAGTTAGAACATCTGTTTTGATGAGTTAGTCTTTGACATCATCAAAATGGTAGATGAACCTTGTATATACAAAAAAGGTAGTAGGGAGTATGGTGACGATCTTCGTAGAGTACGTGGATGACATACTCTTGATAAGAAAGGAGTTTCCTATGCTACGCTCGGTCAAATCTCCACTTATCACAATGATTCTCCATACAGGATCAAAGCGATACCTCCTAAATCCTGGGTTTTGGATCTATGAAATAGATCTAAATGGATGTTAGGATTCTCACTAGGTGTAGTAAGATGGTATCAATCGATCCTGGAGAGAATCACTGGAAAGGTTCCAGGGTGATAAGGACGACTGAATGTCAGTCACAGGTATTGTCTTTACCCTTGTAAAGGGACGGTATGTTGGAAGAGTTCCAAGCTAGATACCGTGACATAGTAGACGATTAAAGGCAAGATACATCGCTGCTTAAGATGCTACCAAAGAGGCTGTCTGGGTGTATATTAGTTCATGAGATGAACTTAGTTCCTCCCATTGTGTGACAATGGAGTTATGGCTTATGCCTAGGAACGCCCGTCCCATCAGTGATCCAGACATATTCTGAGGCAGTGTCACCTGATCATGGAGATAGTTGATCTCCAGGGTGATCGAGGTTAGGAGAGTAGACTCAGAGGACAACACGGCGGATCCACTCACAAAGGCCTTCTCCCAGAGAGAGACTTTTATGAGATGGTTGAGTATGAGATACTACAACCACTGCTATCAGATGGCCCTAGTGCAAGTGGGAGATTGTTAGTTATATGTATGCCCTAGAGGCCATTACTATACATAGGATGTATATTGTAGTGGATGCTTGAACATATATAGGGAGGGCTTTCTTGCTCGACATGATAGTATGCTATCTGGTTGCTCTTTACCTTAACGTGTACACTGATTGTCTCTCTGCTACATGTTGGTAAAGCCCTTAGGATGTGTACTTGACTACCTGGACTATGATGCGGATCATACTAGTGGGGACATGGTAGTCCATAAGTACATCCTTCAAGGTCCTTAGTCATGGGTGTATCGAGACGGGGCATCGATATACCAGAGTAGACTAGCGTATACCTTCTCGACCCATACAGATGGGCGATGGATGATCCCATATCCATTGGTGTTTGACATCAGAGATGATATACGGGTGCTCAGTGGAGACTGGGTACACTGGACGGACTCGCCAAGAACTCCCAGATGGTATTATACCCTACGTCAGATGGCAGTTCTCTGGTGACACTGGTACAGGTTAGTCTGTAGACCCGAGATCGTCATAGAGCCTTGTGTGATTCCCACTGTGCTTTGATTTCCACCTTACCATGTCCAAGAGGGCATGCAAAACGGTGGTTTTTGGGTACAGTCCCGAATCACATGGAGGCAATGAGCGATAGGAGGGGATTCTTCTCTCCCGGTATAGGGAGTTGATGTTGCGCTGTGTTCGATTGGCTATAACCGAAAATCCCTGGCCAGGGTTGCTGAGATTTACTGGTAAGTGTTACCAGTAGTTTCTCGAACTGTTATAGACCTCATATCGACACGACTTATCGAGCTACTGGGGTCTGACGTTTACCACCCCTAGGCGAGATATGCGACATATCAGACGACGAGACCGGACTGTACGGTAAGTGTTACTGGTTGGATTCACATGAGTGTGAGCGGGCTTGCTCGTCGATCTTCTGATCGCTCAATACCCGGGTGGCCATTACGTTTAGCAAACCGCTTGCGGCTTGTGGGTGTTTGATATGATTATCACCTGCTGCCGGCGTATTGACGAGTCTTTAGAGTCCTACACAGAGGTTTCCTGGCTCAAGCAAAACGAAATAGGAGCGCATATGAGATATGTGCGGGACCGAGAATAATGCGTGTATGTGATACCGTATTCTATTCTCGCGATGAATGTATCGATTGGTTGTATGCGATATAACCTAGTTATCGAATCGAGGATTGATTCGATAAGTCGATACATTGGATATTAGTCGGTCATATGCGATATGACCGGATCGTTAAATCAAGTGTTGATTTAATGATTTAATGTATAATTATATATTAGATATATTACTTTACATTAACTAGTATTTGTTCACTTAAGATGGATTTTCTCACTTGATGTGCACATTGTATATATGATATAGTTTTGTGCACTAGTTTGTATCATGTTTGATGATACATGCAAACTTGGGTGTATGTTTACTTTAAACCATGTTTAAGTGAATGGTTAGGGTTTTGTTATCTTTTCTTGATTATTTATTTTATTTATTTATTCATTTTAGAAAGAAAAGAAATGGTTGCTTCTTTTGTTTTTCCTTGAAGCTTCAAGAAGCTTTGACCATTTTTGTTTCTTTTGCTTAACCTAACCATTCACCTAACCATAGTTTATTCTCTACACTCAACCATGGTTGCATTATGATAAGAATGACTTGGATTTTCTTTTTAAGATAATTCTTTTTATTCTTTCTTCATCTTCATCTTCATCAAGCTTCATGAAAGCTTGCTAGCTTCAATGGTGACATGAGAAAAAGAGTGAGAAATCCAATTCTAAAGTGAACCCACTTCCTATTTCTTCATCCTCTACCACTTGCCATGTAGTATAGGGTGTTTTCTTCACAAGTTTCATGACTTGGTGAAGTTGGAGCTTGATCTTGAGTTGCCTCGACGTAGATCATCTTCGGCATCGAAGTCGACGACCTAGCCCGATCATTTCTCCGACGAAACCATCGCCAGAGTCCACGATCCGATGATCGCAGTGGTGGGACATCATCACGGAGCCAAGGAAGTGGAGGACCGGATCTACAAAGGTTGTAGTCTCTTTCACTTAGCAGTAAAGTTGTTACTAGCTTGTAGTTTCGCCTAAACTCTAGTTAACGATCTAGTTTAGGGTTTCTCGGCACCGGAAATTTTTAATTTGGCATGGTTGATGCCTTGTGAGACCTCATTAGCGTTCCTAGGAACCCTTCACGTTTTGCACGCCCTCTTGGACGTGGTAAGGTGGAAATCAAAACACAGTGGGAATCACACAAGACTCTATGACGATCTCGGGTCTACAGACTAACCTGTACCAGTGTCACCAGAGAACTGCCATCTGACGTAAGGTATAATACCATCTGGGAGTTCTCGGCGAGTCTGTCCAGTGTACCCGGTCTCCACTGAGCACCCGTATATCATCTCTGATGTCAAACACCAATGTATATGGGATCATCCATCGCCCATCTGTATGGGTCGAGAAGGTATATGCTAGTCTACTCTGGTATATCGATGCCCCGTCTCGATACACCCACGACTAGGGACCTTGAAGGATGTACTTATGGACTACCATGTCCCCACTAGTATGATCCGCATCATAGTCCAGGTAGTCAAGTACACATCCTAAGGGCTTTACCAACATGTAACAGAGAGACAATCAGTGTACACGTTAAGGTAAAGAGCAACCAGATAGCATACTATCATGTCGAGCAAGAAAGTCCTCCCTATATATGTCCAAGCATCCACTACAATATACATCCTATGTATAGTAATGGCCTCTAGGGAATACATATAACTAACAATCTCCCACTTGCACTAGGGCCATCTGATAGCAGTGGCTGTAGTATCTCATACTCAACCATCCCATAAAAGTCTCTCTCTGGGAAAAGGCCTTTGTGAGTGGATCCGCCGTGTTGTCCTCTGAGTCTGCTCTCCTAACCTCGATCCCCTGGAGATCAACCATCTCCACGATCAGGTGACACTGCCTTAGATTATGTCTGGATCACTGATGGGACGGGCGTTCCTTGGCATAAGCCACAACTCCATTGTCTCACAATGGTAGGAACGAAGTTCATCTCATGAAGCAATATACACCCAGACTTCCTCTTTGGTAGCATCTTTGGTAGCGATGTATCCAACCTTTATCGTCTAGTAAGCCACGACATCTAGCTTGGAACTCTTCCAACATACCGTCCCTTTATTAAGGGTAAAGAAAATGCCCATGACTGACATTCAGTCGTCCTTATCACCCTGGAACACTTCCAGTGATTCTCCCCAGGATCGATTGATACCATCTTACTACATCTATTGAGAATACTAACATCCATTTAGATCTATCTCATAGATCCAAAACCCAGGATTTAGTAGGTATCACTTTGATCCTATGTGGAGAATCATTGTGATAAGCGGAGATTGATCGAGCATAGCATAGGAAACCCCTTCCCTATCAAGAGTATGTCATCCACGTACTCTACAAGGATCGTCACCATACTCCCTACTACATTTTTGTTTATACAAGGTTCATCTACCATTTTGATGATGTCAAACTCTTTGACTAATACATCAAAACAAATGTTCCAACTCCGCGATGCCTGCTTTATCACATAAAACATCTTGCACACGTTTCCGCTGCTCCCACTGTCTACGAAGCCCTCGGACTGTGTACTTACAGACTCTCTTTTCTGAAACATCATTTTAGAAAAGCAGTCATGACACCCAACCACCAGATATCGTAGTCATGGTATGTAGCCGTGGCAAGTAGTATCTGGATGGACTTAAGCATAGCTACTTAGAAAAGGTTTCAACAAAATCCATACCTGGTCAATGATGCAAACCTTTAACAAGTCTAGTTTTGAAAGTCTCAACTTTTCCAAGTACACCAAGTAATCTTCTCAAGATATACTTGCTCCTGATGGGGATTTAACCCTTCAGATAAAGCAACTAAAGTCCATACTTTGTTGGTGTATAAGGATTCCATCTGAGATCGCTAAGCAACCAGCCATTCTTACAGAGTCTCACTCCCGATGGCCAGCTCGAAACTAGTTGGGTCATCATCTCATGATGCAATCCTCGCTCCCACTGTCATAGAGAAACCGAAGTATCTCTCAGGTGGGTGTGGAACCCTACTAGATCGGAGGAAGGGCTGAGGTTCGTTGGTAACTATTGAATCCTTTGGTTCTATCAAATCATCTGCTGTAGTTTGTATAGCTAGAACCTTTCCAGTTCTACATTACAGACCTTGCCTTTAGCTTGTCCGGATTTTGCTTTTAGACATAGGCCAGTCAACCCCAAATCTTAACTAGCTTAAGACATGGGCTTTTCCCATACCATATCTCATATGGAGTGGTAGGCTGTGATCTGATTCGAACCTAATTCAATAGGTATGCAGCTTCTCAAGTGCATAACCCCCAAAAGGAAACAGGTAACTCAGTAGTACTCATCATAGAGCGCACCATATCGAATAGGGTCCAATTGCTCCGCCCCGATATACCATCGTGCTATGGTGTATACGGAGGAGTAATGCTGAGAGAGAATCTCATTCTCCTTTAGAATAGTCCAGGAATTCCGTGCTCAAGTATTCTCCTCCCTGATCGCATCAAAGGACATAATACTTATACCCGTATTTTGGTTCTCTACTTCTAACTTATATTCCGTGAATATCTCAAAAGGTTCGGACTTGTGTTTCAACAGGAACATAGGTCTGAATCTTGAGAGATTATCATAGAATGCAATGAAGTACAAAGAACCGGTCCTGGCATGTATAGACGGGAGACCTTAAATACATCAACATGTATCAATCCCAAGAGTTTACTAACTCTTTCTCTGTTTCCAGTAAACGGAGCTATGGTCATCTTATCTTTGTGACATGACTGGCAAGTTTCACAAGATGTAAATTCAAACTGATTTAAATATGCATCTATATGTAACTTCAGCTAGTCGGGTCGCATTGATATGACCTAGTCTATAATACCTCAAGAAGAATTCGTTCATTTCTGAACTCTTCCTCTTGTGTGTGTTATGTATACTAGGAACTGTAGTTTGATTTAGAACGTCAATGCTTTTAGATAACGTGCCTGAACCGATCAACTTTTGATATACGAAATGTTCAAAACATTATCCAACAATACAAAATTACATCTATCTTTACAAATAAAGAGACTGATAAGATTTTGTATATCAGCTTCGGTATCTAATAACATTTGTTCAGAATCAATGTATTCTGGTAATACAGAGTGACAGTGACCAACAGACTTGGCTGCAACACTTGCACCGTTTTCTGTCTCATGAAACTTATCACCCGTTCTCAGTTCTCTACCTTTCTGTAGCCCATGTAACGGATTACATTAGCGGGATCCTGATCCGGTATCTAATACCTAGGACGTAGAGGACATTGAGAAACAGTTCTATATAACTAACACACCCGAAGGAGATGCATCATATGCACTTTCTTCGTTTGGGCGGCATAGGAATTCTGGTATTCCCCTATTTCCTGCTCTGTCTTATAACAATTATAAGTTGGAGCGGGACCAACGTTCCCCAGCTCAGTATAACAAGCGGGTTCGGTCAATACATCCGTATTATTATCTTGATTAAGGCGTGATATGGTCGCTACCTGAAGAGAGAGAGAAGAAAACACTCTGCGTGCGCACTTGCAAGAATAGATTGGTTATTATTTTATCTAATCAGGATGGCTCCCACTGTTTTTATCAAATCTTCCTTCAAACCCTAAAAGGAAAGACTAGCCGGGATTAATTACACGCTACAAGTTCGCCAATCTTTCAGCTAGGCCAGTGTCGGTACTTTGAGGGAGGTCACCCGTGCTTTCGCACGGACCTAATTAATGTAAACCTCGTTTTCCCAGAGGCGTAACCTTGTTAACACCTTTCTAGACACCTATTTGATCGGCTAATTGTAATGTATAAAACTCTCCCAGGAGTAACTCTTACTCCTAGCGGGTATCAGGATCCAACTATCTCATAGAAGGTATGCAATCTCATTGCAATTTCAACACTTGAAATTCCCGATAATTTTGCCCCAAACGATCTATGACCTTGACAAGGTCAACAAACCATAGACCGTAAGTCAAGTTCTACCCGTCATTTCTCGATTGAATTAAACCCACCCGCACGACCCTTGACAAGGTCAATAAGGCCGTACGACTACCCTAACCCAATCTGCATCATATGCATAAGCAGATAAATACTGGTCAGCTACCGCACACTGCGCCTTGACAAGGTCAACAAATGCAGCACGAATACTAAGCAGGACTTATCTAAAATGACGGAGGGCTACGACAGGTTTTTTTGAAAACCTATTGCGTAATGAACTTGATATCGTTGTAGAATCAAATGATTTTAAAATGGAGTGTTTTTGAGGCTTTTCTAGTTTTGCTAATGGGGTCACTCCCGGTGAAGGGATCGTCGGCCCTTTCCTCGTCGAATGAGGTGCGGGATATATCATATATATCACTGTGCAAAGCAGAAACTATAGAAGCAATCAAAAGACAAACTGAGTGTGTAACATCTGCCAGTTATTGCTAAAGGGGTCACACCCGATGAAGGGATCTCGGCCCTTTCCTCATCGAATAAGGTGCAGGATGTTCTGCAAGGAACACCTCGATGCAAAGCAAGAACTGTAGCTACCTATTTTTTTTGAAAATTCGATTCCACAATATCTTAGGTTTCTTTTCTTTCATTAATCACATTAATGTAGTCCCATCATTTAAGTAACTAAACATCACAGATAAATACGACGTACACTTATGCCATCCGCAATCGCCTCGATGTTCCCTCATGCACCGTTAAGTTAGGTAACTAACGACAGAGCGGGGCAGGGCTAGCGCGGGTGTAAAACATAAGTAACGTCTATATAATATATCATATATACTATATACAGTATCCATCACAGCATATCAATTGATCACATCACAGATATCGCAGCAGAAGAAACATATGAAACATTGGATATACTAGGACGTCCGTGTTTTTAATACGAGCCAGTATAAAACACGGATTCCACGGTCGTGATGAATAGCCAATCCCACACCCCTAGACCCCTACGAGAGCGGCAAGCAACCCTACCAGTTCTAGGGTTAGGAGACCCGGACTCGACTCCTCGAGATGGTCTCCCACTGGACCCTAGAATCCGGTTACTTGTGCTCCCCTCCTTGGGTCTATCCTAATGCAGAAAAGTAAATAATATACAAAACATGACATCTTCCGCAACCTGGAAGTGCCCCAATAAAAGAATATTACATACAAGTTTTTACATGAAAGAAAATGAAAAACACTCATCTCACATAAAAAAACCCCGGCTATTCAAACACGACGATCCAATATAACATATCCAGCAACACATAACATCACATGTCATCAACGTAAGTAAATATGCCCATCCCAATTGTCGTTGCTATATAGCAACGAAATCGGCGATATCACATATTACACTTACGGTCGCAGAAAAGAAAGTGTAAAACTACAACAGTTGGAATCCGCAACCTCTTTAGACATCGCATGCCTAATCAAATGAATTCCTTAGACATCGCATGCCTAACAATTATAAACCCCGCATTTTAGTCTCATTATCGAAAACTCTTTTCAATATCAAGTCGGGCAATTCAACAGGATTCCCGACATTCTGATCGAATGCTCGTCGCAAACTTTAGTAGACGGCCGCACCCCCGATACCGTCGACGAAGTGCACTAAGGAGGACCACCGCTGCCGCGAGCACCCGAACGGATGCTTTCGGCGACGGGGTTCTCTTACAGTCACTTGGTCGGGGCTATGGGGTGTAGCTGTCTATTAAGTTTACCGGCGAGTATCCGCGTACGCTACGTGATTGCGACGGACTTTTGATCGCATCAAAATTTCGTGGCAACCGATCAAGTGAGACTAAAGTGCTATGTTTATAACATTCATATTAGTTATCTCATAACTACTTGTGAATTCCAAATATTGTATCACATTCCAGATAAATAGAAAATGTTAAACTTTCCGATCGAACAATCAAACACCTAAGTTTTCCCGAAATAGCTCAACACATGAAATAAGTTTAAAAACATTCACTTCATGCCTCAGTACCAACAGTCCAGCCGTAGAAGGGTCAAGCCAACGCCTCACATGTGGCACGCCGTACTGCCCCAAACCCTAAGGTTCAAAGGGCAGTTCAAGATGGTCACATAATCGAGTTAAGGTTTGTTGTCTTCTAGAGGGACCATCACGTTACTTGCACTACTTAGAACGTCATTAAACTATGGAAAAATCCAACAATTGGAAATTTCTCGGTAGGGGAAAAAGTGGGTATTTATATCCGGTCGAACTTTTTAACATATTCTAAAATTACCCGGAAAAACACACAGACAAAGTTTGACAATCCGATCGAATCTACGAACTCCCAATACAACCCAAAAAACTCAACTCTTGAGTAGAAGTTAAAAGTTCCCAAAAAACACAGCACTAACAGATAGGAATTACTGTGCAAAGAAAGTTCCAAGATGCTCCTGTATGGCCGTGGAACCGCCGCACATGCCATGCTCGTGCCGCGGTTCCGCGGCCATGTGGTCGAGTTACGCTCACGTGCTTCACAGTAATTCTTAAAAAAGCCTGCTGAATTTTCTGGATATTTTTAATTCACAAAAATCCCCGATTTCAAAAAATGTACAGAGAATGGTTTAGGGTTAGGGTTTCGGGTTCGATCGGACTTTTAACATCGTCTACACTTCACCTAAAGCTCTAGTTAGGCTCTGATACCACTGTAGGGTTCCTAGACACACTCAAGAGCTTCCACAAGGCATCAACCATGCCAAAATCAAATTTTTCTAGGTGCCGAGAAACCCTAGTAAAGATCGTTAACTAGAAATTAGGCGAAAAGTGCAAGTAAACAACTTTACTAGAAAGTGAATGAAAATACAACCTTTGTAGATCCGGTCCACCACTTCTTTAGCTCCGTGATGACGTCCCTTCGCTGCGATCACCGGGATCCCGGACTCTAGCGATGGTTTCGTCGGAGAAATGAGCGGGCTAGGTCGTTGACTTCGATACCGAAGATGATCTACGTCGAGGCAACTCTAACTCAAGCTCCATCTTCACTAGCTCATGAAACTTGTGTAGAAAACACCCTATACTACATGGCAAGTGGTAGAGGATGAAGAAATAGGAAGTGGGTTCACTTTAGATTTGGATTTCTCACATGGATTCATCACTTGATAATTTTCAAGCAATGGTTTTTCTTTCTTCTTGAAGAAGAAGAAGAAGAAGAAACTAAAAGAATTATCAATCATTTTCAAAAAGAAAATCAAGTGATGGTTATCATAATGCAACCATGGGTGAGAGTAACTAGTGTAGAGACTATACTAGGGTTTAGGTGAATGGTTAGGTTAAGGAAAGAAACAAAATGGTCAAAGCTTCACAAAGCTTCAAGTAAGAAACAAAAGAAGCCACCATTTTATTTCTTGCCCAAAAAAAAAATGAATAAAGAAAATAAGTAAAGATAACAAAACCCTAACCATTAGCCTAAACATGGTTTAAATCATACACACACCCAAGTTTGCATGTATCATCAAACATGATACAAACTAGTGCACAAAACTATATCATATATACAATGTGCACATCAAGTGAGAAAATCCATCTTATGTGAACAAATACTAGTTAATGTAAAATAATATATCAAATATATAATTTACATTAAATCATTAAATCAACACTTGATTTAATGATCCGGTCATATCGTATATAACCGACTAATATCAAGTGTATCAATGTATCGAATCAACACTTGATTCGGTAACCCGGCTATATCATATATAACCGTCCAATGATACAAATCGCGAGAATAGAATACAGTATCACATACTGGTTGTAGGGTTCCTAGGCACTCTCAAGAGGTCTCACAAGGCATCAACCATACCAATTTCAAAATTTACGGTGCCGAGAAACCCTAGACTACGGATCGTTAACTAGAAATCTAGGCGACCAAAGCAACTAGTTTACAACTAAACTAAAAGAACGGAAATACAACCTTTGTAGATCCATTTCTCCACCTCCATAGCTCCATGATGAAGTCCTTTCCGCTGTCCAAATCGAACCATGACTCTAGCGTCGGTTTCAACGGAGAAAAAGCGGGCTAGGTTATCGACGACGATGCCGAAGATGATCTACGTCGAGGCATCACTAGATCAAGCTCCACCTTCACCAAGCCATGAAAACTTGTGAAGGAAACACCCTATACTACTTGGCAAGAGGTAGAGAATGAAGAAATAGGAAGTGGGTTCACTTTAGAATTGGATTTCTCACTCATTTTCATCAATCACCATTGATGGAATCAAGGTTCTTCATCTTGAAAAAGAAGAAGAAGAAGATGATAATATTATGATAAGTATATCTAAAATGAATAATAAAATCAATACTTATCATATGCTAACCTTAGTTAGGTGTAGAGAATAGACTAGGGTTAAGTGGAATGGTTAGGGTTAAGCATGAGACAAAATGGTCACTAAGTCAAAGCTTCATGAAGCTTCATAATACAAACAAAGTTAGCAACCATTTTTCTCTTTATGCTTTTCATTTTCCATAAAGAATAAATCAATAAATAAATGAATAAGAAAATGAAAGGAAAACCCTAACCATTACACAACCATGGTTTAATCTTTACACATGCTCAAGTTAGCATGTATCATCCAACATGATACAAACTTGTGTACAAAAGTATATCACATATACAATGTGCACAATCCAAGTGAGAAAATCCATTTAAAGTGAACCAATACTAGTTAATGCAAAGTAATATATCAAATATATAATTATGCATTAAATCATTAAATCAACACTTGATTTAATGATCCGGTCATATCGCATATAACCGACTAATATTAACAGTAACAACTTATCGAATCAACACTTGATCCGATAACCCGGCTATATCGCATATAACCGATCAATGTCATAAATCGCGAGAATCGAATACAGTATCACATACTGTTATCATTCTCGGTCCCGCACATATCTCATATGCACTCATATTTCATTTCGCTTGAGCCAGGAAACCTCTGTGTAGGACTCTAAAGACTCGTCAATACGCCGGCAGCAGATGATGATCATATCAATCACCCACAAGCCGCAAGCGGTCTGCTAAACGTAACGGCCACCCGGGTATTGAGCAATGAGAAGATCGACGAGCAAGCCCGCTCACACTCCTGTGAATCCAACCAGTAACACTTACCGTACAGTCCGGTCTGATCGTCTGATATGTCGCATATCTCGCCTAGGGGTGGTAAACGTCAGACCCCAATAGCTCGATAAGTCGTGTCGATATGAGGTCTAAAACAATTCGAGAAACTACAGGTAACACTTACCAGTAAATCTCAGCAACCCTGGCCAGGGATTTCCGGTTATAGCCAATCGAACACAGCGCAACATCAACTCCCTATACCGGGAGAGACGAATCCCCTCCTATCGCTCATTGCCTCCATGTGATTCGGGACTGTACCCAAAAAACACCGTTTTGCACGCCCTCTTGGACGTGGTAAGATGGAAATCAAAGCACAGTGGGAACCACACAAGACTCTATGACGTTCTCGGGTCAACAGACTACTCTGTACCAGTGTCACCAGAGAACTGCGATCTGACGTAAGGTATAATACCATCTGGGAGTTCTCGGCGAGTCCGTCCAGTGTACCCAGTCTCCACTGAGCACCCGTATATCATCTCTGATGTCAAACACCAATGGATATGGGATCATCCATCGCCCATCTGTATGGGTCGAGAAGGTATACGCTAGTCTACTCTGGTATATCGATGCCCCGTCTCGATACACCCACGACTAGGGACCTTAAAGGATGTACTTATGGACTCCCATGTCCCCACTAGTATGATCTGCATCATAGTCTAGGTAGTCAAGTACACATCCTAAGGGCTTTACCAACATGTAATAGAGAGACAATCAGTGTACACGTTAAGGTAAAGAGTAACCAGATAGCATACTATCATGTCGAGCAAGAAAGTCCTCCCTATATATGTCCCAGCAACCACTACAATATACATCCTATGTACAGTAATGGCCTCTAGGGCATACATATAACTAACAATCTCCCACTTGCACTAGGGCCATCTGTAGCAGTGGTTGTAGTATCTCATACTCAACCATCCCATAAAAGTATCTCTCTGGGGAAAGGCCTTCGTGAGTGGATCCGCCGTGTTGTCCTCTGAGTCTCGTCTCCTTACCTCGATCACCCTGGAGATCAACCATCTCCATGATCAGGTGTCACTGCCTTAGAATATGTCTGGATCACTGATGTGACCGGCGTTCCTTGGCATAAGCCACAATTCCATTGTCACACAATGGGAGGAACTAAGTTCATCTCATGAACAAATATACATCCAGACTGCCTCTTTGGTAGCATCTTAAGTAGCGATGTATTCAGCCTTAATCGTCTAGTATGTCACGGTGTCTTTCTTGGAACTCTTCCAACATACCGTCCCTCTACTGAGGGTAAAGACAATGCCTGCGACTGACATTCAGTCGTCATTATCACCCTGGAACCCTTCCAGTGATTCTCCCCAGGATCGATTGATACCATCTCACTACAACTAGTGAGAATCCTAACATCCAATTAGATCTATCTCATAGATCCAAAACCCAGGATTTAGGAGGTATCATTTTGATCCTTTATGGAGAATCATTGTGATAAGCGGAGATTGACCGAGCGTAGCATAGGAAACTCCTTCCCTATCAGGAGCATGTCATCCACGTACTCTACGAGGATCGTTACTATACTCCCTACTACCTTTTTGTTTATACAAGGTTCATCTACTATTTTGATGATGTCAAACTCTTTGACTAATCCATCAAAACAGATGTTCCAACTCCGCGATACCTGCTTTATCACATAAACCATCTTGCACACGTTTCCGCTGCTCCAACTGTCTACGAAGCCCTCTGGCTGTGTACTTATAGACGCTCTCTTCTAAAACATCATTTTAGAAAAGCAGTCATGGCACCCAACCGCCAGATATCGTAGTCATGGTATGTAGCCGTGACAAGTAGTATCCAGATGGACTTAAGCATAGCCACTGAAAAAGGTTTCATCATTATCCACGCCTGGTCGATGACGAAAACCTTTAACAAGACTAGCTTTGAAAGTCTCAACCTTTCCATCTACACCAAGTAATCTTCTCAAGATATACTTGCTTCTGATGGGGATTTAACCCTTCAGATATAGCAACCAAAGTCCATACTTTGTTGGTGTACATGGATTCCATCTCAGATCACTAAGCATCCAGCCATTCTTACAGAGTCTTACTCCTGACGGCCAGCTCGAAACTAGTTGGGTCATCATCTCATGATGCAATCCTCGCTCCCACTGTCATTGAGAAACCGAAGTATCTCTCAGGTGGGTGAGGAACCCTACTAGATCGGCGGAGAGGCTGAGGTTCGTTGGAATCTACTGAATCCTTTGGTTCTTTCAAATCATCAGCTGCAGTTTGTATAGCTGGAACATTTCCAGTTCTACATAACAGATCTTGCCTCGAGCTTGTCCGGATTTTGCTTTTCAGACATAGGCTGGACAACCCTAAGTCTTAACTAACTTAAGAGATGGGCTCTTCCCTTATCATATCAAATATGAAGTGGTAGGCAACTGATTTGATTTGAACCTTATTCAATAGGTATGCAACTTCTCAAGTGCATAACTCCCTAAAAGGAAATAGGTAACTCAGTAGTACTCATCATAGAGCACACCTTATCATATAGGGTGTGACTGCTCCACCCCGATATACCATCGTGCTATGGTGTATACGGAGGAGTAATGCTGAGAGAGAATCTCATTCTCCTTTAGAATAATCCAGGATTTCCGTGCTCAAGTATTCTCCTCCTCGATCTTATCAAAGGACATAATACTTATACCCGTGTTTTGGTTTTCTACTTCTAAATCATATTCTGTGAATATCTCAAAAGGTTCGGACTTGTGTTTCAACAGGAACATACGTCTGAATCTTGAGAGATTATCAGAGAATGTAACGAAGTAAAAAGAACCAGTCCTGGTATATGTAGACAGGGGACCTTACATACATCAACATGTATCATCCCAAGAGTTCACTAACTCTTTCTCTGTTTCCAATAAACAGAGCTGGTGTCATTATATCTTTGTGACATGACTGGCAAGTTTCACAAGATGTAGATTCAAACTGATTTAAATATGCATCTACATGTAACTTCAGCTAGTCGGGTCACATTGATATGACCTAGTCTACAATGCCTCAAGAAGGATTCGTTCATTTCTGAACTCTTCCTCTTGTGTGTGTTCCGTATACTAAAGAACTGTAGTTTGATTTAGAACATTAATGCTTTTAGATAACGTGCCAGAACCGATCAACTTTTGATATAGGAAATGTTCAAAACATTATCCAACAATACAAAATTATATCCTTTCTTTACTAATAAAGAGATTGATATGATTTTGTATATCATGTTCGGTATCTAATAACATTCGTTCAGAATCAATGTATTGGTAATACAGGGTGACAGTGACCAACAGACTTGGCTGCAACTTTTGCCCCGTTTTCTGCCTCATGAAACTTATCACCCGTTCTCAGTCCTCTACCTTTCTGTAGCCCTATGTAACAGATTACATATCTGAGATCCTGATCTGGTATCACATACCCAGGACGCAAAGAATACTGAGAAACAGTTCTGTATAATGAACACACCCGAAGATGATGCATCAGCATGCACTCTCTTCGTTTGGGCGGCACGGGAATTCTGGTAATCCCCAATTTCCTGCTCTGTCTTATAACAATTATAAGTTGGAGTGGGACCAACGTTTCCCAGCTCAGTATAACAAGCGGGTTCGGTCAATAATCCGTATTATTATCTTGATTAAGGCGTGATATGGTCGCTACCTGGAGAGAGAGAGAAGAAAACACTCAGCGTGCGCTCTTGCAAGAATAGATTGGTTATTATTTTATCTAATCAGGATGGCTCCCACTGCTTTTTATCAAATCTTCCTTCAAACCCTAAAAGGAAAGACTAGCCGGGATTAATTACACACTACAAGTTCGCCAATCTTTCAGCCAGGCCAGTGTCGGTACTTTGAGGGAGGTCCCCCGTGCTTTCACACGAACCTAATTAATGTAAACCTCGTTTTCCCAGAGGCGTAACCCCGTTGACACCTTTCTAGACACCTACTTGATCGGCTAATTGTAATGTGTAAAACTCTCCCAGGAGTAACTCTTACTCGCAGCGGGTATCGGTATCCAACTATCTCATAGAAGGTATGCAATCTCATTGCAAATTTCAACACTTGAAATTCCCGATAATTTTGCCCCTAGCGTCCTATGACCTTGACACAGGCCAACAAACCATAGTGCGCTAGTCAAGTTCAACCCGTCATTTCCTGATTGAATTAAACCCACCCACAAGACCCTTGACGCAGGCCAACAAAGTCGCACGACTACCCTAATCCAATCTGCATCATATGCATAAGCAGATAAATACTAGTTAGCTACCGCACACTACGCCTAGACGCAGGCCAACAAACGTAGCACGAATACTAACTACCACTTATCTGAAATGACGGAGGGCTACGACAGGTTTTTCTGAAAACCTATTGCGTAGTGAACTTGATATCGTTGTAGGATCGAATGATTTTAAAATGGAGTGTTTTTGAGGCTTTTCTAGTTTTGCTAAAGGAGTCACTCCCGGTGAAGGGATCGTCGGTCCTTTCCTCGTCGAATGAGGTGCGGGATATATCATATATATCACTGTGCAAAGCCAAAACTCTTAAAAGCAATCAAAAGACAAACCGAGTGTGTAGCATCTGCCAGTTATTGCTAAAGGAGTCACTCCCGGTGAAGGGATCTCGGTCCTTTCCTTATCGAATAAGGTGCAGGATATATCATATATGCCGCTGTGCAAAGCAAGAACTGTAGCTACCCTTTTTATTTTGAAATTCGATTCTACAACATCTTAGGTTTCTTTAATTTCATTAATCATATTAATGAAGTCCCATCATTTAAGTACCTAATCATCACAGATAAATATGACGTACACTTATGCCATCCGCATTCGCCTTGATGTCCCCTCGTGCACCGTTAGGTTAGGTAACTAACGGCAGAGCGGGGCAGGGCTAGCGCGGGTGTAAAACATAAGTAACGCCTATATAATATATCATATATACTATATATAGTATCTATTACAGAACATCACATGATCACATCACAGATATCACAGCAGAAGAATCATATGAAATATTGGATATACTAGGACGTCCGTGTTTTCAATACGAGCCAGTATAAAACACGGATTCCACGGTCGTGATGAATAGCCAAACCCACACCCCTAGACCCCTACGAGAGCGGCAAGAAACCCTACCAATTCTAGAGTTAGGAGATCCGGACTCGACTCCTCGAGTTGGTCTCCTACTGGACTCCAGAACCCGGTTACTTGTGCTCCCCTCCTTGGGTCTATCCTAGTGCGGAAAAGAAAATAATATACAAAGGGTGACAACTTCCGCAACCTGGAAGTGCCCCAATAAAAGAATATTACATACAAGTTTTTACATGAATGAAAATGAAAAACACTCATCTCACATAAAAACCCCCGGCTTTTCAAACACGACGATCCAATATAACATATCCAGCAACACATAACATCGCATGTCATCAACGTAAGTAAATATGCGCATCCCAATTGTCGTTGACATATAGCAACGAAACCGGCGATATCGCATATTACACTTACGGTCACAGAAAAGAAAGTGTAAAACTACAACAGTTGGAATCCGCAACCTCTTTAGACATCGCATGCCTAATCAAATGAATTACTTAGACATCTCATGCCTAACAATTATAAACCCCGCATTTTAGTCTCAAAATCGAAAACTCTTTTCAATATCAAGTCGGGCAATTCAGCAAGATTCTCGGCATCCCGATCGAATGCTCTTCGCAAACTTCAGTAGACGGCCGCACCCCCGACGCCGTCGACGAAGTGCACCAAGGCGGAACACCGCTACCGCGAGCACTCGAACGGATGCTTTCGGCGACGGGGTTCTCCTACAGTCACTTGGTCGGGGCTATGGAGTGAGGCTGTCTATTAAGTTTACCCGGCGAGTATCCGCGTACGCTACGTGATTGCGACGGACTTTTGATCACATCAAAATTCCATGGCAACCGATCAAGTGAGACTAAACTGCTATGTTTATAACATTCACTCAGTTATCTCATAACTTTTTGTGGATTCCAATTGTTGTATCACATTCCGGATAAATAGAAAATGTTAAACTTTTCGATCAAACAGTCGAACACCCAAGTTTTCCCGATATAGATCAACACATTAAATAAGTCTAACAATATTCAGTTCGTGCCTCAGTACCAACGGTCCAGCCGTAGAAGGGTCAAGCCAACGCCTCACATGTGGCACGCCGTACTGCCCCAAACCCGAAGGTTCAAAGGGCAGTTCAAGACGGTCACATAATCGAGTTAAGGTTTGTTGTCTTCTAGAGGGACCATCGCGTTACTTGCACTACTTAGAACGTCGTTAAACTACGGAAAAATCCAACACTTGGAAATTTTCCGGCAGGGGAAAAGTTGGGTATTTATATCCGGTCGAACTTTTTAACATATTCAAAAATTATCCGGAACGCCACATAGACAAAATTTGATAATCCGATCGAACATTCGAATCCCCAAAACAACCCAGAAAATTCAACTCTTGAAAAAATATTAAAATTACCCAGGAAAACCAGCACTGCAAAGTAGGAGTTACTGTGCAAAATTCAATGCACAAGGAGACATTTTGGCCGCGGAACCGCCGCACAAGCCATGCTTGTGCCGCGGAACCGCGGCGGTTTGATGGATTCAGGCTGTCGAATTTCACATTAACCCTTAAAATCTCCTGCTGAATTTTCTGCATATTTTTAATATCGAAAAACCCCAGTTTTTAGAAAAAGTCCAGAGAGCTATTTTGGGGTTAGGGTTTTGGTTCGATCGGGTTTCAAACGTCGTCTACACATCGCCTAAGGCTCTAGCTAGGCTCTGATACCACTGTAGGGTTCCTAGGCACTCTCAAGAGGTCTCACAAGGCATCAACCATGCCAATTTCAAAATTTACGGTGCCGAGAAACCCTAGACTACGGATCGTTAACTAGAAATCTAGGCGAGCAAAGCAACTAGTTTACAACTAAACTAAAAGAACGGAAATACAACCTTTGTAGATCCGTTTCTCTACCTCCATAGCTCCATGATGAAGTCCTCTCCGCTGTCCAAATCGAACCATGACTCTAGCGTCGGCTTCAACGGAGAAAAAGCGGGCTAGGTCATCGACGACGATGCCGAAGATGATCTACGTCGAGGCATCACTAGATCAAGCTCCACCTTCACCAAGCCATGAAAAATTATGAAGGAAACACCCTATACTACTTGGCAAGAGGTAGAGGATGAAGAAATAGGAAGTGGGTTCACTTTAGAATTGGATTTCTCACTCATTTTCATCAATAACCATTGATGGAATCAAGGTTCTTCATCTTGAAGAAGAAGAAGAAGAAGATGATAATATTATGATAAGTATATCTAAAATGAATAATAAAATCAATACTTATCATATGCTAA
This sequence comes from Agapanthus africanus, assembly GCA_030015575.1. Classification (NCBI taxonomy): domain Eukaryota; kingdom Viridiplantae; phylum Streptophyta; class Magnoliopsida; order Asparagales; family Amaryllidaceae; genus Agapanthus; species Agapanthus africanus. The sequence goes on from CM057348.1 coordinate 226,735,256, forward strand.
CCTTAGTTGGGTGTAGAGAATAGACTAGGGTTAAGTGGAATGGTTAGGGTTAAGCATGAGACAAAATGGTCACTAAGTCAAAGCTTCATGAAGCTTCATAATACAAACAAAGTTAGCAACCATTTTTCTCTTTATGCTTTTCATTTTCCATAAAGAATAAATCAATAAATAAATGAATAAGAAAATGAAAGGAAAACCCTAACCATTACACAACCATGGTTTAATCTTTACACATGCTCAAGTTAGCATGTATCATCTAACATGATACAAACTTGTGTACAAAAGTATATCACATATACAATGTGCACAATCCAAGTGAGAAAATCCATTTAAAGTGAACCAATACTAGTTAATGCAAAGTAATATATCAAATATATAATTATGCATTAAATCATTAAATCAACACTTGATTTAATGATCCGGTCATATCGCATATAACCGACTAATATTAACAGTAACAACTTATCGAATCAACACTTGATCCGATAACCCGGCTATATCGCATATAACCGATCAATGTCACAAATCGCGAGAATCGAATACAGTATCACATACTGGTATCATTCTCGATCCCGCACATATCTCATATGCGCTTCTATTTCGTTTCGCTTGAGCCAGGAAACCTCTGTGTAGGACTCTAAAGACTCGTCACTACGCCGGCAGCAGATGATGATCATATCAATCACCCAAAAGCCGCAAGCGGTCTGCTAAACATAACGGCCACCCGGGTATTGAGTGATGAGAAGATCGATGAGCAAGCCCGCTCACACTCCTGTGAATCCAACCAGTAACACTTACCGTACAGTCCGGTCTGATCGTCTGATATGTCGCATATCTCTCCTAGGGGTGGTAAACGTCAGACCCCAATAGCTCGATAAGTCGTGTCGATATGCGGTCTATAACAATTCGAGAAACTACAGGTAACACTTACCAGTAAATCTCAGCAACCCTGGCCAGGGATTTCCGGTTATAGCCAATCGAACACAGCGCAACATCAACTCCCTATACCGGGAGAGACGAATCCCCTCCTATCGCTCATTGCCTCCATGTGATTCGGGACTGTACCCAAAAAACACCGTTTTGCACGCCCTCTTGGACGTGGTAAGATGGAAATCAAAGCACAGTGGGAACCACACAAGACTCTGTAAGTGCACGGCGGCGCCCCGGCCGTCAATCCGACGGCCAAATGCGGAAACAGTGATAAATTTTAATTTTGCGAACTTAGCAAACCGGCACCTCCGCGCACTAAACCCCGGCTCGGGCCATTAAACTAGATCTAGCTAACAACAAGACGGGTTAGAGATATACCGAGTGATCCGAGTCCTCCGGTCTTCTCGTGGTCATCCCGATCTCTCGCGGAAACTCCGGTCGTCGCCTCCTCGCCGGAAGGGCACCACATCGCCTGCATCTTTTACGGGCTCCCGCCTCAATACCGAGGCAACTCGGACACGAAGCTGGCAAGTCGACGTGCCCAAGACTTGCTGTAGGTTGTAGTGTAGAATCACTTTGTCTCATGGGGTTTGTGAAGTTGCCTTGATGGAGGAATCAACAAGATATGAACTTGGGAATTTTGGTTGCAAGCTAAAATGAGATGGATGCTTAATTTTTGCCACACCAAAAGTGAAATCAACCCCCTCTCATTTCCATGAAGTGGCCGGCCATATACATTTGAGAATGGTGGAGAAAAAAATCAAGCCTGAAGGGAGGTGATGGTAGGAGAAGAAAAGACGTGACCACACCAAAACATCATCATAACAAAATGAACATCAAACCCATACCCTTTCTTATCTTAATTAATGCAAGTGATGGTGCAACAAAAGAAAAGATGGAAAGGGAATCTAAAGATGCTATCATAATCAATACAATTGCAAGAAACCCCCTCCACAAATGTTGTTTGCACAATTGCAAAAAAAAAACCCCTCCATCGGAAAAGTCCGGCCGGGAAAGAACAAACGAAAACCGGCCGGAACGGAATGCAAACTGGCAACTCCAGAAAACTGGTCTCGTAATAAATTACAGGAAAACCCCGATACTGTGCATACACACCCGCATCTGTATTCCGACCGGATACAAATGCAATGAGACAAAATCTACACTGTACTATACTAGGATCCGGCTTAAACCAAAGCCGGCTAGTAATATCCGTTCGATCCTGATCCGTGCAATACCGCACGTATCCGATCGAACCTTGCCATATATCTATACGGCCACTAGTACTAACCGTCCGATCATGATCCGTGCAATACCGCACGTATCTGATCGGACCCTGCCATATCTCCATACGGCCTCTACAGCGTTTCGCCCGAAAGCTTGAGTAACTGAATGTGTGGTGGACTCTAAAGACTCGTCAATACTATGGCTGTGGATTTAACCACTAGCACGTCAGAGGTATAAGCCAATACGTAACGGGCCACCAGCTATTGACCAAAAGGGACGTCGATGAGCAAACTCATCCTGACACCCTACTGAGCCTGTCAGTGACAATATCCGTACAGTCCGGTCCGTTCGTCTATGAGCATCGCATGTCGGGCCTAGGGAGTGGGTAAAAGTCAGACCCCCAAAAGCGGTACAAGTCGTGTCGGAGTGTAGCCCAGAACACCCTGAGATACTACTGGAATACCTACCAGTAAATCTCCTGCCTTGGCCAAGGACTTCGTGTAATGGCTCTCCTAGACACAGCGCGACCTCACCCCCAATACCGGGAGAGACGAACCCCCGAAGATCCGCTCACTGCCTCCATGTGGCTCGGGACTGTACCCAACTAAAACCTGTTTGCACGACTCCTTTGAGCCGTGGTAGGGTAGTAATCAAAGCACAGTGGGAACTCACACGAGACAAATGACGATCCCCAGGTCGATGAACTAACCTGTACACATGTCACCTGGGAACTGCTATCTGACGTTAGGTATAAGACCAACTAGCATGTTCCCGGCGAGTCCTGTCCGGTGTACTCATAACCCAATGAGCACCTGTATACATCTTAGGTGAACCAACTGACACCAGTGGCTTGTGAGACCGGCCACCGCCCCTCGTCGGGGTCTCGACTGTATACACTAGTCTACTCTGGAGAATCGATGCCCTGTCTCGAAACTCCCACGACTAGGGACGTTTTAAGGATGTGCTTATAGACTCCAGCTCTCACTTATATGATCGCCCTCATACTGCTGGTGGTCAAGCAAGAATCCTAGGGGCTCTATCAACGTGCAATAGTGACCTGTCAGGTCACCTAAAGCAGTACACGATGATAAAGATAAACCAGATAGCATACAATCATCTCGAGTAAGACTGTCGTCCCGGGATAGGTCCTCCCTCAATCATTGCAATCACGTGCCTGTGATCCAATAATTGACTCTGAGGGCACTATCTCCAACAATCTCCCACTTGCACTCAAGGCTAATTATTGCGATGTCGCATACTCACAGCCCGTGTGATACCGAACTCCCAACTCCTCTACTAGTCATTCTCACAAAGCCTGTTTGCGAAACTCTTGCGATCGAGGAATAGCCTCAGTGAGTGGATCCGCCTGGATGTTTCTTTCTATGTCTCTCTATATCTCAAGTTCGCGGAGAAAGCCATCTCCCGAAATGAGCAATACCTGTCTTAGAATGTTTGGATGTCTGATGGGACTTAGCTCATAAATGAACTCCAAATCCAAACTTCTTAGACTGTATCAACAATTGAACTTAATCAGTATCCTGCGCCATGCCTCTCTCAGTATTGCCTTGGATCACCTGTCCAAAATACTGCCCCTCGTCAGAGGGAAAAACTATAACTCTGACAACGTCCTTGTCGTCCATGTCACCTTGAAAGCCTGGAATGATAACTGTCTCCTGAATGAGGCTGTCGTTATCATATCCCTAGAACATCCACTTATGTTCTAAAACTGCTTCCGACTGTTTCTCCAGGATTGGATCAATGTCAACTTATTGCATCTAGTGCAAGAACAACATCTGGTGTGGTACTTGACATTTCATGATTGACTCAATTGCCTAAGCAAGTGATCTGTCAATCATGCACATCCCTCTCTACTTTAGTCTATAAGACACCTTTAGAGAGGGTGACTCCATCACCTGCAGGTACACTACCGTGCCAGGAGTCGTCCATTCTAAATACTCTTAGAATACTGTCAAAGTACCCTGATTGGGAAACCACCCAAATCTAGATCTAAAACCATAGATCTAGTAACCAGTATGTCTGATACAAAATCCATTTCCTTTGTGGAGAAACCACTGTGTGACGACCAAAGTATAACCGATCGTAGTATAGGAATATCACTTCCTACTTTATGTATGTCATCCAACACCCGGATATCACACTCTACTACCTTCTCAACAGATCCATCCCCTATTCTGATGAAGTCAAACCTATGACTGTCACATCAGAAATAGATGATCTATCTCCGCTATATCTGCTTTAGTCTATAAATAGACATGAGCCTGATATCCACCAATGCTTCCGCTGCTCCCACTGACTACGACAACCCTCTGGCAGAGTCATATAGACGTGCACTTCTAAAGCTAGTTTAGAACGACGCTATATTCATCCTCCTGCCGGGTCTCGCAGCCTGGAACAACAGCAATGGCAAGTGTGGGTAAACAAGAACTTCCCTGTCACCATCCTTGAGGCTACCGGAGTACCTCTCGGGTGCCTGAAGTTACCCACCGTATCTGCGGAGTGGCCAATGGAATGTCTAACCAGATTGAATCTTTAGGTTCCTTATCAAATCTTCAGTAATCGTTTGCGGTTCTGGAATCACTTCCAGTTCTACCATACTCCCACTACTGTTTTTGAAAAAATCCATTTTTATTGAAACTGTGGCGAGTTAAGAACAATATTTCTATTGATTTGCCAGATGGTAGAAAGTCAACCCTCGTCATAGCCTGGGTCAACCCGCAAACAGCCATTACAGAAACGTGCCTTCACTTATCCAGAGTCTGGTTTTAATCATAAGCCGGACAACTCCCCGTACCTTAACAATGTCAAGATATGAACTGTACTATATCCAATATAGAACCAGAGGCACTGATTTAATTGAACCAGATTCAAATTATGCACCTATCTCCAGTGCATGTCAACTAAATGGAAGGAGGCCGATCAGCGTTACTCAACTTAGAAACGCTTCCAATTATGAGTAACCTGAAAGAGAAGTAATTTCTCTTTATCATTACTTTCAACTGAATACCATACACAAGTATCTACATCTTCGATCACTTTGAAGAATCCCAATACTTGCTACACCTGGTTCTCTACTTTATTCAAATACCTATAACTCCTCAAAACTTAGACCCTGTGTTTCTACGAAACACATGTCTAAGAACTAGAGAAGTTAAAAGTAAACAGAATATAGTATGAGGACCAAACCCCTCTGTCCTAATGGACACTGGACAACATACAATACTCTGTACAAGTCCGCTGAGTTTAACAACTCTTTCACTGTGTGTCGTAGGTTGAAAACTGTACTTATGGTTAAGAAGAATTACACCGCTGTTTAATGCTCCCTACCTAACCATCCACTGATATAGGTAAATGTCGTAGACATAATTTCAGAAAGGTATATCTCACTCTATAAAAATAGACGTACAGATATATCAATTTGAAATTGGTGCATAAAAGCGGATATTCAAAACCAAATATTTGCCGACCGGCAAACAGCCCAGGTGATCTCCTCAAATATCACCGATTACAACGAATCCCGATATAATGAGGATGATCACCCAATTCCCAATAACTTACTCCCACTCATCATCTGTAAAACCATATAGATGTGAGAATCATACCTGGTAAATACATACCCTAGAGTAAGTGTCTAATCAGGAAATCAGTTTTCTTTTAACAGTACACAGTTGAACTGAAACATTGAAATGTTTCGATGGGGTATCCTGGTATTCCTAGTAATGCCTCTACCATTATCCAGATTCACAACTATAACCGTATAATTCATTGCCACCTCTCCAAATCCCTTTATATGTCTTTAGTCGTTACCTTCTGCACACCCCTTAGGCCAAATGGTTTTCTTCCTTCCCTACCGTTCGGCACCAGCCTATGGTTTGGAAGAAGACTATCCAATAAGCATAATGGGTGTACTGTCCTAGTCCTAGGTGTTGGAGATAGTGCCCTCAGAGTCAATTATTGGATCACAGGTACGTGATTGCAATGATTGAGGGAGGACCTATCCCGGTAGGACAGTCTTACTCGAGATGATAGTATGCTATCTGGTTTACCTTTACCATCGTGTACTGTTTTAAGTGACCTGACACGTCGCTATTACACGTTGATAGAGCCCCTAGGATTCTTGCTTGACCACCAGCAGTATGAGGGCGATCATATAAGTGGGAGCTGGGGGTCTATAAGCATATCCTTAAAAGGTCCCTAGTCGTGAGAGTTTCGAGACAGGGCATCGATTCTCCATAGTAGACTAGTGTATACAGTCGAGACCCCGACGAGGGACGGTGGCCGGTCTCACAAGCCACTGGTGTCAGTTGGATCACCTAAGATGTATACAGGTGCTCATTGGGTTATGAGTACACCGGACAGGACTCGCCGGGAACATGCTAGTTGGTCATATACCAGACGTCAGATGGCAGTTCCCTGGTGACATGTGTGCAGGTTAGTTCATCGACCTGGGGATCGTCATTTGTCTCGTGTGAGTTCCCACTGTACTTTGATTACTACCCTACCACGGCTCAAAGGAGTCGTGCAAACAGGTTTTAGTTGGGTACAGTCCCGAGCCACAGGGAGGCAGTGAGCGTATCTTCAGGGGTTCGTCTCTCCCGGTATTGGGGGTGAGGTCGTGCTGTGTCTAGGAGAGCCATTACACGAAGCCCTCGGCCGAGGCAAGGAGATTTACTGGTAGGTATTCCAGTAGTATCTCAGGGTGTTCTGGGCTACACTCCGACACGACTTGTACCGCTTTTGGGGGTCTGACTTTTACCAACCCCCTAGGCCCGCCATGCGATGCTCATAGACGAACGGACCGGACTGTACGGATATTGTCACTGACAGGCTCAGTAGGGAGTCAGGCTGAGTTCGCTCACAGACATCCCTTTTGGTCAATACCTGGTAGCCCGTTATGTATTGGCTTATACCTCTAACGTGCTAGTGGTTAAATCCACAACCAAGGTGTTGATGAGTCTTTAGAGTCCCCCACATTCAGTTACTCAGCTTTCGGGCGAAAGGTTGTAGAGGCCGTATGGAGATATGGCAGGGTCCGATCAGATACGTGCGGTATTGCACGGATCAGGATCGGACAGTCTGTACTATAGGCCGTATGGTTATATGGCAGGGTTCGATCAGATACGTGCGGTATTGCACGGATCAGGATCGAACGGATATTACTAGCCGGCTTTGGTTTAAGCCGGATCCTAGTATAGTACAGTGTAGACTTTGTCTCATTGCATTTGTATTTCGGTCGAAATACAGATGCGGGTGTGTATGCACAGTATCGGGGTTTTCCTGTAATTTATTACGGGACCAGTTTTCTGGAGTTGCCAGTTTGCTTTCCGTTTCGGCCAATTTCCATTGTTCCGTTCATTGGCCGAAGATTGGTGGAGGAGGGCTTATTTGCATTGTTGCAAATAAGTATTTGTGGAGGGGGTCTTTGCATGTTTCCTTGTATCATGATGGTGCACCATTCTTTTGACCTTGACTTCTATCTTCATGATGGCATGACTTTTGGAAGTGATCATTAGCTTGTTGGAGTGTTGGATTTGGTGCTATCATGGTTGTTGGTGAGTAGTTGAGAGTGGGTGTGATTGTGACCATATTCTTTTCATGATTTCCTTTTGCATGATAGTCTTCCCACTTTCTCTTTTTTGGATGGCTCTCTCATTCTTTCCCCTCCCTCACCTCTCATGGCCGGCCCAAGCATTGTGGGGCTGTCCTAAAATTTTGGTGGGGATGTTTGGCTCATTTCATGTTGCAAAAATCCCATAAGTTCAATCCAAAAAGCTCCAAGTATCATTCCTCCACCAAATGGCAATTCCACAACCCCAAAGTGAGACTTGAGGACTACATATTCTACAGCGAATCTTGGGCACGTCGAGTAGCCGGCTTCGTGCCCGAGTTGCCTCGGCATTGAGGTGGGAGCCCGTAAAAGAAGTAGGCGATGTGGTGCACTTCCGGCGACGAGGAGGAGACGGGACGTTCCGCAAGAGATCGGGACGATGATGAGAAGACCGGAGGACTTGGATCGTCGGTATATCTCTATTCCCTTTCTTGTTGTTAGCTAGGACTAATTAATGGTTCGATCCGGGTATTAGTGCGCGGTGGTTTGCCAGTTCAAGAAAAATTTAAGTTTATCACCGCTTCCGCATTTGGCCGTCGGATTGACGGCCGGCGATCCGCCGTGCACTTACAGTGGTATCAGAGCCTCGCCATTAACTTAGCCTAGCTTGTTCTAATGTGTTTTGCATTTCCGATCGACCAAAATCCCAAAAACCACATTTTCCTTTGCATCAGTTTTCTGTTGGAATTTTTTGGTGTCAAAATTTTTTTCAGGTTGTAGAAAACTGCTGTACAAGACATTCTAAGACATCTGTAAAAATTCGACACACTCAGTCGTTGACTGTAGCGCGGAACCGCGGCCAAACCCCCCCTTGGGCCGCGGTTCCGCCGCACATTGGTCTCTTCAGTGTGTCCAATTTGTACAGTGGTCTTCTGGGCTTATTTTGTGGGCTTTGGAATATTAAATTTGGGCCCAGAATCTCTGTGACTGCTACAGTTTTACTTGGGGGCCCACTTGTTAATTGTTTGATCGATCGGATATTTTTAAACACATTATTTCACAGTATTTACATTATATCTGCGACCGTGAATGTCACTTGATCGGTAAATCCGGTCTAACTGCTATAGCCCGGTTAGACGGATTTGCGAACGTGACTTTCACGTTGATGTTCTGTTTTTGCTGTGATGTTGCGGATCGGTCGTGGGGGATAGCCTGGATGCAATGCTAGTACAGTTGTGGTTGTATTATGTACATTTGATATTGCGGGGCGAGCGTCCGACATGTGGACTGCCGTCACTGCCTGTTTGTATTATTATTTTGGGGCACGACCTGGTTGCGGTCGATGTACCCGGTGTATGTATATTTTACTTTCTGTACTAGGATTGCCCCGCGGAGGGGTGCACGGATAGCCGGGTTCTAGAGGGCAACAAGCCCGCATCTCATGGCATTGGGACGGAGGGGGCTTCACTCTAGGATTGGCGGGCTATTCGCCGCACTCGTAGGGGGTACAGGTTGACCCAGGAGGGGTGCCCAAGTTACCGGATTCCGTGAAGTGCTGGGTGGTCCATTCACGGTGCTGAAGGGGGCTGCCTCGCTTCAGGTTTTGGCGGGTGACTTGCCGCGCCCGTAGGGGTCTAGGATTTCATTGCACAGGCTATCCACACGACCAGGGGAACGTCGGGTTTCAGTAGTGGCTCTGTGAAACCCGGGGATCCCAGATATCTGTATTGTTTCTGTGATGCTGTACATTTCTGTGATGTTGCATTTTATTCACGCCTTGAGCGAATATAATATATTGGTATATATATTAGTAGATGTTGTATATGTTTTTCATCCGCGCTAGTCCAGTCCCCGCTCTGTCGTTAGTAAGCTAACCTACCGGGTAATGACGGGACCCAGTGGCGAATGCGGATGGCATATACGTACATCAGTATATTTTCGTTCTTTGTGGTGTGATCAATTGATGGGACTGCGTTGATTCAGATCAATGCAAGTTAAAAACAAACCTAATCTGATGTTGTTGGAACACTTTTCAAAAAGCTGTTATTGCAAGGACGTTCACTTTTGTTTTGCATCGTGGTATTCAGTTGGAATATCCTGCTCCTCAGTCGACGAGGCAAGGGCCGAGATCCCTTCACCGGGAGTGACCCCTTGGACAGAAGTTTGCGTCAGGGCATTAACTTCACTATAGCCGACTACTTTTGCTTTGCACCGTGGTATTCAGTTAGAATATCCTGCACCCCATTCTACGGGGAAAGAGCCGAGATCCCTTCACCGGGAGTGACCTCTTTAGCGAAGGTTTTCGTCACTATATTTTTAAAAGCTATCCGTTCCTTCGACGATATCAAGTTCATTACGTTAAAGGTTTTCGCCAGAAACCATTCGTAGCCCTCCGTCATTTCAGTTAAATATTCGGTAGTATTCAAGCTATGTATTTTGACCTCACGCCAAGGCATAGTGATTGGTAGCTGCCGGGTATTTATCTGTTGCATAGATAGATGCGTTGGTTTGGGACAGTCGTACTACTATTTTGGCCTACGTCAAGGGTATGTACGGGTGGGTTCAGATTAACCTGGATAATGACGGGCAGAACTTGACATGTGACTTATGATATTTTGACCTCACGCCAAGGTCATAAGTGCATGGAGCAGAAATCACATCGGGAGTTTCAAAAGAACTGAAACTTGCCAGATATGCGCATACCATCTGGAGTATGATGATGTGAGCGGATTCCGTCACGTTATCATGCGATGATAGTTGGATCCCGATTCCCACTGATGAGTTGGTATACTCCTCGGGTGTTCCCGACTAATTCTTCTTTTAGGTTTGGAGGAGAATTTGACGGTACAGTGGGAGGTTTCCAGATTAGATAAATTGGTAACCATTCTGATCTAGGTTAGAGTGCACGCTGAGTGTTTCTTTTCTCTCTCTTTTTGGTAGCGACCATTGACCCGACCCTAAGACTATGACTCAGTGACCAAAATTAACCGAACCTTCTTAACATTGGCTTTTGGATTGTCAGAGTTGCAAACCTCATTGCCACTCCTACTTTTACCCTTTTCTCCAGGACACCCCGTATTACTACGAACGTCCACTTCCATTGGACAAAACCATCGTATGGTTAGATACGAACTCGAAGGAATTTATTCGAGGATGGTTTCAGGTTCTGGAGGAAACGGATAGGATTATTCAGTTGTCTTTACCTTTTACCTTCTCTCAGGTTATGAGTACTCCTTGGTTTAGGGGTAGTACACCTATTACGCAAATTGGATAGTCTTCTTCCAAACCTTAGGCTGGTGCCGACCGGTAGGGAATGAAGAAAACCAATTAGCCTAACGATGGTGTACAGAAGGTATTAAGTTCAGACAAAGCAAGGGATTAGTAAGAGGGCAAAGTAAATTGCAACAGATATTCACGACCAAACCAAGTATTCCTTCGCCAATCCTAAAATCACCTTTGTATTTCTCCAGGACACTCCGTATCACTACGAAGATCCACAGTTTATTGGATACTCCATCGTATGGTTATATACGAACTCGAAAGGAACTTGTTCCAGTTCGGGGATGGATTCTGGTCCAGGAGAAATAGGAATAAGGTTTATTCGGTTGTCTTTTATCTTCACCCTCTCTCATTGCGAGTGTTCCTAGGATTGGGACAGTACACCCATTATGCTTATTGGATAGTCTTCTTCCAAACCATAGGCTGGTGCCGAACGGTAGGGAAGGAAGAAAACCATTTGGCCTAAAGGGGTGTGCAGAAGGTAAAGACTAAAGACATATGAAGGGATTTGGAGAGGTGGCAAAGAATTATACGGTTACAGTCGTGAATCTGGAAGAGGCATTACTAAGAATACCAGGATACCCCATCGAAACATTTCGATGTTTCAGTCTCACTGTGTAATGTTAAAGGAAAACTGATTTCCCGATTAGATACTTACTCCAGGGTATGTATTTACCAGGTACGATTCTCACATCTGTATGGTTTTTACAGATGATGAGTGGGAGTAAGTTATTGGGAATTAAGTGATCATCCTCATTATATCGCGATTCGTTGTAATCGGTGATATTTGAGGAAGTCACCTGGGTTGTTTGCCGGTCGGCAAATATTTGGTTTTGAATATCCGCTGTTATGCACCAATTTCAAATCGATATATCTGTACGTCTATTTTCATAGAGTGAGATATACCTTTTTGAAATTATGTCTGTGACATTTACCTACATCAGTGGATGGTTAGGTAAGGAGCATTAAACAGCGGTGTAATTCTTCTTAACCATAAGTACAGTTTTCAACCTACGACACACAGTGAATGAGTTATCAGACTCAAGGGACTTATACAGAGTATTGTATGTTGTCCAGGGTCCATCAGGACAGAGGGGTTGGTCCTCGTACTATATTCGGTTTACTTATGACTTCTCTAGTTTTTAGACAAGTGTTTCGTGGAAACACAGGGTCCGAATTTGGAGAAGTTATAGGTATTTGAATAGAGTAGAGAACCAGGTGCAGCAAGTATCGGGATTCTTCAAAGTGATCGAAGATGTAGGTACTTGTGCATGGTATTCAGTTGACAGTAATGATTAAGAGAAATTGCTTCTCTTTCAGGTTACTCATAATTGGAAGCATTCCTAAGTTGAGTAACGCTGATCGGCCTCCTTCCATTTAGTTGACATGCACTGGAGACAGTTGCATGATTTGAATCTGGTTCAATTAAATCAGTGCCTCTGGTCCTATATGGGATATAGAACAGTTCATATCTTAACGATGTTAAGGTACGGGGAGTTGTCCGGCTTATGCTTAAAACCAGACACTGGACAACTCAAGGCACGTTTCTGTAATGGCTGTTTGTGGGTTGACCCAGGCTATGACGCGGGTTGACTTTCTACCATCTGGATGAACAATAGCAATATTGTTCTAGACTCGCCACAGTTTTAATAAAAATGGATTTTTTCAGAAAACAGTAGTGGGAGTATGGTAGAACTGGAAGTGATTCCAGAACCACAAACGATTACTGAAGATTTGATAAGGAACCTAAAGATTCAATCTGGATTGACATTCCATTGGCCACTCCGCAGATAAGGTGGGTAACTTCAGGCACCCGAGAGGTACTACGGTAGCCTCAAGGACGGTGACAGGGAAGTTCTTGTTTACCCACAATTACCATTGCTGTTGTTCCAGGGTGCGAGACCCGGCGGGAGGATGAGTATAGCGTCGTTCTAAACTAGTTTTAGAAGTGTACGTGTATATGACTCTGCCAGAGGGTTGTCATAGTCAGTGGGAGCAGCGGAAGCATTGGTGGACAGGTAGCTTATGTCTATTTATAGACTGAAGCACCAGTAGCGGAGATAGATCATCTATTTCTGACGTGACAGTCATGGGTTTGACTTCATCAGAATAAGGGATGGATCTGTTGAGAAGGTAGTAGGGTGTGATGTCATGGTATTTGGATGACATACACAAAGTAGGAAAGGAAACTCCTATACTACAATCGGTTATACTCTGGTCGTCACACAGTTTTTTCTCCATATGGGACTTGGACATTATATCAGACAAACTGGTTACTAGATCTATGGTTTTAGATCTAGATTTGGGTGGTTTCCCAATCTGGGTACTTAGACAGCATTCTAAGAGTATTTAGAATGGACGACTCCTGGCACGGTAGTGTACCTGCAGGTAATGGAGTCACCCTCTCTAAAGGTGTCTTACAGACTAAAGGGGAGAGGGATGTGCATGATTGGCAGATCACTTGCTCAGGCGATTGAGTCAATCATGAGATGTCAAGTACCACACCAGATGTTGTTCTTGCACTAGATGCAATAAGTTGACATTGATCCAATCCTGGAGAAACGGTCGGAAGCAGTTTTAGAACATAAGTGGATGTTCTAGGGATATGATAACGACAGCCTCATTCGGGAGACAGTTATCATTCCAGGCTTCCAAGGTGACATGGACGACAAGGAGGTTGTCAGAGTTATAGCTTTCCTTCTGATGAGGGCAGTATTTTGGACAGGTGGTCCAAGGCAATACTGAAGGGTGGCATGGCTCAGGATACTGATTAAGTTCAGTTGACGATACAGTCTAAGAAGTTTGGATTTGGAGTTCATTTATGAGCTATGTCCCATCAGACATCCAGACACATTCTAAGACAGGTATTGCTCATTTCGGGAGATGGCTTTCTCCGCGAACTTGAGATATAGAGAGATATGGAAAGAGACAACAAAGCGGATCCACTCACTGAGGCTATTCCTCGAACGCAATAGTTTCGCAAACGAGCTTTGTGAGACTGACTAATAGAGGAGTTGGGTGTTCGGTATCACACGGGCTGTGAGTATGCGACATCGCAATAATTAGCCTTGAGTGCAAGTGGGAGATTGTTGGAGATAGTGCCCTCAGAGTCAATTATTGGATCACAGGTACGCGATTGCAATGATTGAGGGAGGACCTATCCCGGTAGGACAGTCTTACTCGAGATGATAGTATGCTATCTGGTTTACTTTTATCATCGTGTACTGTTTTAAGTGACCTGACACGTCGCTATTACACGTTGATAGAGCCCCTAGGATTCTTGCTTGACCACCAGCAGTATGAGGGCGATCATATAAGTGGGAGCTGGGGGTCTATAAGCATATCCTTAAAAGGTCCCTAGTCGTGAGAGTTTCGAGACAGGGCATCGATTCTCCATAGTAGACTAGTGTATACAGTCGAGACCCCGACGAGGGGCGGTGGCCGGTCTCACAAGCCACTGGTGTCAGTTGGATCACCTAAGATGTATACAGGTGCTCATTGGGTTATGAGTACACCGGACAGGACTCGCCGGGAACATGCTAGTTGGTCATATACCAGACGTCAGATGGCAGTTCCCTGGTGACATGTGTGCAGGTTAGTTCATCGACCTGGGGATCGTCATTTGTCTCGTGTGAGTTCCCACTGTACTTTGATTACTACCCTACCACGGCTCAAAGGAGTCGTGCAAATAGGTTTTAGTTGGGTACAGTCCCGAGCCACATGGAGGCAGTGAGCGTATCTTCAGGGGTTCGTCTCTCCCGGTATTGGGGGTGAGGTCGTGCTGTGTCTAGGAGAGCCATTACACGAAGCCCTCGGCCGAGGCAAGGAGATTTACTGGTAGGTATTCCAGTAGTATCTCAGGGTGTTCTGGGCTACACTCCGATACGACTTGTACAGCTTTTGGGGGTCTGACTTTTACCAACCCCCTAGGCCAGCCATGCGATGCTCATAGACGAACGGACCGGACTGTACGGATATTGTCACTGACAGGCTCAGTAGGGAGTCAGGCTGAGTTCGCTCACAGACATCCCTTTTGGTCAATACCTGGTAGCCCGTTATGTATTGGCTTATACCTCTAACGTGCTAGTGGTTAAATCCACAACCAAGGTGTTGATGAGTCTTTAGAGTCCCCCATATTCAGTTACTCAGCTTTCGGGCGAAAGGTTGTAGAGGCCGTATGTAGATATGGCAGGGTCCGATCAGATACGTGCGGTATTGCACGGATCAGGATCGGACAGTCTGTACTATAGGCCATATGGTTATATGGCAGGGTTCGATCAGATACGTGCGGTATTGCACGGATCAGGATCGAACGGATATTACTAGCCGGCTTTGGTTTAAGCCGGATCCTAGTATAGTACAGTGTAGACTTTGTCTCATTGCATTTGTATTTGGTCGAAATACAGATGCGGGTGTGTATGCACAGTATCGGGGTTTTCCTGTAATTTATTACGGGACCAGTTTTCTGGAGTTTCCAGTTTGCTTTCCGTTTCGGCCAATTTCCATTGTTCCGTTCATTGGCCGAAGATTGGTGGAGGAGGGCTTATTTGCATTGTTGCAAATAAGTATTTGTGGAGGGGGTCTTTGCATGTTTCCTTGTATCATGATGGTGCACCATTCTTTTGACCTTGACTTCTATCTTCATGATGGCATGACTTTTGGAAGTGATCATTAGCTTGTTGGAGTGTTGGATTTGGTGCTATCATGGTTGTTGGTGAGTAGTTGAGAGTGGGTGTGATTGTGACCATATTCTTTTCATGATTTCCTTTTGCATGATAGTCTTCCCACTTTCTCTTTTTTGGATGGCTCTCTCATTCTTTCCCCTCCCTCACCTCTCATGGCCGGCCCAAGCATTGTGGGGCTGTCCTAAAATTTTGGTGGGGATGTTTGGCTCATTTCATGTTGCAAAAATCCCATAAGTTCAATCCAAAAAGCTCCAAGTATCATTCCTCCACCAAATGGCAATTCCACAACCCCAAAGTGAGACTTGAGGACTACATATTCTACAGCGAATCTTGGGCACGTCGAGTAGCCGGCTTCGTGCCCGAGTTGCCTCGGCATTGAGGTGGGAGCCCGTAAAAGAAGTAGGCGATGTGGTGCACTTCCGGCGACGAGGAGGAGACGGGACGTTCCGCAAGAGATCGGGACGATGATGAGAAGACCGGAGGACTTGGATCGTCGGTATATCTCTATTCCCTTTCTTGTTGTTAGCTAGGACTAATTAATGGTTCGATCCGGGTATTAGTGCGCGGTGGTTTGCCAGTTCAAGAAAAATTTAAGTTTATCACCGCTTCCGCATTTGGCCGTCGGATTGACGGCCGGGGCGCCGCCGTGCACTTACACTAGGAGCACTCACAATGCGAGAGAAGGTGAAGATAAAAGACAACCGAATAAACCTTATTCCTATTTCTCCTGGACCAGAATCCATCCCCGAACTGGAACAAGTTCCTTTCGAGTTCGTATATAACCATATGATGGAGTATCCAATAAACTGTGGATCTTCGTAGTGATACGGAGTGTCCTGGAGAAATACAAAGGTGATTTAGGATTGGCGAAGAAATACTTGGTTTGGTCGTGAATATCAGTCGCAATTTACTTTGCCCTCTTACTAATCCCTTGCTTTGTCTTAATCTTAATACCTTCTGCACACCGTTTAGGCTAATTGGTTTTCTTCATTCCCTACCGGTCGGCACCAGCCTAAGGTTTGGAAGAAGACTATCCAATTTGCATAATAGGTGTACTATCTCCTAAACCAAGGAGTACTCACAACTTGAGAGAAGGTAAAAGGGAAAAGACAACTGAATAATCCTATCCGTTTTCTCCAGAACCGGAAACCATCCTCGAATTCCTTCGAGTTCGTATCTAACCATACGATGGTTTTGTCCAATGGAAGTGGACGTTCGTAGTAATACGGGGTGTCCTGGAGAAAAGGGTAAAAGTAGGAGTGGCAATGAGGTCTGCAACTCTGACAATCCAAAAGCCAGTGTAAAGAAGGTTCGGTTAACTTGGTCTCTGAGTCATAGTCTTAGGGTCGGGTCAATGGTCGCTGCCAAAGAGAGAGAGAAAAGAAACACTCAGCGTGCACTCTAACCTAGATCAGAATGGTTACCAATTTATCTAATCAGGAAACCTCCCACTGTACCTCAAATTCTCCTCCAAACCTGAAAGAAGAATTAGTCGGGGTCACCCGAGGAGTAAACCAACTCATCAGTGGGAATCGGGATCCAACTATCATCGCATGATAACGTGACGGAATCCGCTCACGCTATAACACTCCAGAAGGTATGCGCATATCTGGCAAGTTTCAGTTCTTTTGAAACTCCCGATGTGATTTTTACCCCATGCTCTTATGACCTTGACTTTGGCCAACATATCATAAGTCACATGTCAAGTTCAACCCGTCATTCTCCAGGTTAATTTGAATCCACCCGTACCTACCCTTGACTTTGGCCAAAATGGCAGTACGACTGTCCCAAACCAACGCATCTATCTATGCTGCATATGAATACCCAATAGCTACCAATCACTGTGCCTTGACTTTGGCCAACATACACAGCTTGAATACTATTGACTACCCATATGAAACGACGGAGGGCTACGAATGGTTTCTGGCGAAAACCTTTAACGTAATGAACTTGATATCGTTGAAGGAACGGATAGCTTTTTAGAAAATATAGTGACGAAAACCTTTACTAAAGAGGTCACTCCCGGTGAAGGGATCTCGGCTCTTTCCCCGTAGAATGGGGTGCAGGATATTCCAAATGAATACCACGATGCAAAGCAAAAGTAATCGGCTATAGTGAAGTTAATGCCCTGACGCAAACTTCTGTCCAAGGGGTCACTCCCGGTGAAGGGATCTCGGCCCTTGCCTCGTCGACTGAGGAGCAGGATATTCCAAATGAATACCACGATGCAAAACAAAAGAGAACGTCCTTGCAATAACAGCTTTTTGAAAAATGTTCCAACAACATCAAATTAGGTTTGTTTAATTTGCATTGATCCGAATCAACGCAGTCCCATCAATTGATCACATCACAAAGAACGAAAATATACTGACGTACGTATATGCCATCCGCATTCGCCACTGGGTCCCGTCATCACCCGTTAGGTTAGCTAACTAACGGCAGAGCGGGGACTGGACTAGCGCGGATGAAAAACATATACAACATCTACTAATATATATACCAATATATTATATTCGCTCAAGGCGTGAATAAAATGCAACATCACAGAAATGTACAGCATCACAGAACAATACAGATATCTGGGATCCCCGGGTTTCACAGAGCCACTACTGAAACCCGACGTTCCCCTGGTCGTGTGGATAGCCTGTGCAATGAAATCCTAGACCCCTACGGGCGCGGCAAGTCACCCGCCAAAACCTGAAGCGAGGCAGCCCCCTTCAGCACCGTGAATGGACCACCCAGCACTTCACGGAATCCGGTAACTTGGGCACCCCTCCTGGGTCAACCTGTACCCCCTACGAGTGCGGCGAATAGCCCGCCAATTACAGACTGAAGCCCCCTCCGTCTCAATGCCCTGAGATGCGGGCCCGTTGCCCTTTAGAACCCGGCTATCCGTGCACCCCTCCGCGGGGTAACCCTAGTACAGAAAGTAAAATATACATATAACGGGTACATCGACCGCAACCAGGTCATGCCCCAAAAGAATAATACAAACAGGCAGTGACGGCAGTCCACATGTCGGACGCTCGCCCCGCAATATCAAATGTACATAATACAACAAAACTGTACTAGCATTGCATCCAGGCTACCCCCACGACCGATCCGCAACATCACAGCAAAACACAGAACATCAACGTGAAAGTCACGTTCGCAAATCCGTCTAACCGGGCTATAACAGTTAGACCGGATTTACCGATCGAGTGACATTCACGGTCGCAGATATAATGTAAATACTGTGAAAAAATGTGTTTAAAATATCCGATCGATCAAAAATTAACAAGTGGGCCCCCAAGCAATACTGTAGCACTCACAGAAAATCTGGGCCTAATATTAATATTCCAAAACCCCTAAAATTAGCCCAGAAGCCCACTGGAAAAAAATGATGCAGTGACGACACCAATGTGCGGCGGAACCGCGGCCTAAGGGGGGGTTTGGCCACGGTTCCGCGCTTCAGTGATCGAGTCACTGCGTCGAATTTTTACAGCAGTCTTAGAACTCCCTGCACATCATTCTGAGACAACCTGAAAAATTTTTGGACATCAAAAAAATTTGACAGAAAACTGATGTGAGGAAAAACGCGAGTTTTTGGAATTTTGGTCGATCGGAAATGCAAACACATCAAACAAAGCTAGACGAAGTTAATAGCGAGGCTCTGATACCACTGTAAGTGCACGGCGGCGCCCCGGCCGTCAATCCGACGGCCAAATGCGGAAACGGTGATAAACTTTAATTTTGCGAACTTAGCAAACCGGCACCTCCGCGCGCTAAACCCCGGATCGGGCCATTAAACTAGATCTAGCTAACAACAAGACGGGTTAGAGATATACCGAGTGATCCGAGTCCTCCGGTCTTCTCGTGGTCATCCCGATCTCTCGCGGAAACTCCGGTCGTCGCCTCCTCGCCGGAAGGGCACCACATCGCCTGCATCTTTTACGGGCTCCCGCCTCAATACCGAGGCAACTCGGGCACGAAGCTGGCAAGTCGACGTGCCCAAGACTTGCTGTAGGTTGTAGTGTAGAATCACTTTGTCTCATGGGGTTTGTGAAGTTGCCTTGATGGAGGAATCAACAAGATATGAACTTGGGAATTTTGGTGGCAATCTAAAATGAGATGGATGCTTAATTTTTGCCACACCAAAAGTGAAATCAACCCCCTCTCATTTCCATGAAGTGGCCGGCCATATACATTTGAGAATGGTGGAGAAAAAAATCAAGCATGAAGGGAGGTGATGGTAGGAGAAGAAAAGAGGTGACCACACTAAAACATCATCATAACAAAATGAACATCAAACCCATACCCTTTCTTATCTTAATTAATGCAAGTGATGGTGCAACAAAAGAAAAGATGGAAAGGGAATCTAAAGATGCTATCATAATCAATACAATTGCAAGAAACCCCCTCCACAAATGTTGTTTGCACAATTGCAAAAAAAAAACCCCTCCATCGGAAAAGTCCGGCCGGGAAAGAACAAACGAAAACCGGCCGGAACGGAATGCAAACTGGCAACTCCAGAAAACTGGTCTCGTAATAAATTACAGGAAAACCCCGATACTGTGCATACACACCCGCATCTGTATTCCGACCGGATACAAATGCAATGAGACAAAATCTACACTGTACTATACTAGGATCCGGCTTAAACCAAAGCCGGCTAGTAATATCCGTTCGATCCTGATCCGTGCAATACCACACGTATCCGATCGAACCTTGCCATATATCTATACGGCCACTAGTACTAACCGTCCGATCCTGATCCGTGCAATACCGCACGTATCTGATCGGACCCTGCCATATCTCCATACGGCCTCTACAGCGTTTCGCCCGAAAGCTTGAGTAACTGAATGTGTGGTGGACTCTAAAGACTCGTCAATACTATGGCTGTGGATTTAACCACTAGCACGTCAGAGGTATAAGCCAATACGTAACGGGCCACCAGCTATTAACCAAAAGGGACGTCGATGAGCGAACTCATCCTGACACCCTACTGAGCCTGTTAGTGACAATATCCGTACAGTCCGGTCCGTTCGTCTATGAGCATCGCATGTCGGGCCTAGGGGGTGGGTAAAAGTCAGACCCCCAAAAGCGGTACAAGTCGTGTCGGAGTGTAGCCCAGAACACCCTGAGATACTACTGGAATACCTACCAGTAAATCTCCTGCCTTGGCCAAGGACTTCGTGTAATGGCTCTCCTACACACAGCGCGACCTCACCCCCAATACCGGGAGAGACGAACCCCCGAAGATCCGCTCACTGCCTCCATGTGGCTCGGGACTGTACCCAACTAAAACCTGTTTGCACGACTCCTTTGAGCCGTGGTAGGGTAGTAATCAAAGCACAGTGGGAACTCACACGAGACAAATGACGATCCCCAGGTCGATGAACTAACCTGTACACATGTCACCTGGGAACTGCTATCTGACGTCAGGTATAAGACCAACTAGCATGTTCCCGGCGAGTCCTGTCCGGTGTACTCATAACCTAATGAGCACCTGTATACATCTTAGGTGAACCAACTGACACCAGTGGCTTGTGAGACCGGCCACCGCCCCTCGTCGGGGTCTCGACTGTATACACTAGTCTACTCTGGAGAATCGATGCCCTGTCTCGAAACTCCCACGACTAGGGACCTTTTAAGGATGTGCTTATAGACTCCAGCTCTCACTTATATGATCGCCCTCATACTGCTGGTGGTCAAGCAAGAATCCTAGGGGCTCTATCAACGTGCAATAGTGACCTGTCAGGTCACCTAAATCAGTACACGATGATAAAGATAAACCAGATAGCATACTATCATCTCGAGTAAGACTGTCGTCCCGGGATAGGTCCTCCCTCAATCATTGCAATCACGTGCCTGTGATCCAATAATTGACTCTGAGGGCACTATCTCCAACAGACTCTATGACGATCTCGGGTCAACAGACTACTCTGTACCAGTGTCACCAGAGAACTGCCATCTGACGTAAGGTATAATACCATCTGGGAGTTCTCGGCGAATGCGTCCAGTGTACCCAGTCTCCACTGAGCACCCGTATATCATCTCTGATGTCAAACACCAATGGATATGGGATCATCCATCGCCCATCTGTATGGGTCGAGAAGGTATACGCTAGTCTACTCTGGTATATCGATGCCCCGTCTCGATACACCCACGACTAGGGACCTTGAAGGATGTACTTATGGACTACCATGTCCCCACTAGTATGATCTGCATCATAGTCCAGGTAGTCAAGTACACATCCTAAGGGCTTTACCAACATGTAATAGAGAGTCAATCAGTGTACACGTTAAGCTAAAGAGTAACCAGATAGCATACTATCATGTCGAGCAAGAAAGTCCTCCCTATATATGTCCCAGCATCCACTACAATATACATCCTATGTACAGTAATGGCCTCTAGGGCATACATATAACTAACACTGGTATTATTCTCGATCCCGCACATATCTCATATGCGCTCCTATTTCGTTTCGCTTGAGCCAGGAAACCTCTGTGTAGGACTCTAAAGACTCGTCAATACGCCGGCAGCAGGTGATGATCATATCAAGCACCCACAAGCCGCAAGCGGTCTGCTAAACGTAACGGCCACCCGGGTATTGAGCGATCAGAAGATCCACGAGCAAGCCCGCTCACACTCCTGTGAATCCAATCAGCAACACTTACCGTACAGTCGGGTCTGATCGTCTGATATGTCGCATATCTCGCTTAGGGGTGGTAAATGTCAGACCCCAGTAGCTCGATAAGTCGTGTCGATATGAGGTCTATAACAGTTCGAGAAACTACTGGTAACACTTACCAGTAAATCTCAGCAACCCTGGCCAGGGATTTCCGGTTATAGCCAATCGAACACAGCGCAACATCAACTCCCTATACCGGGAGAGACGAATCCCCTCCTATCGCTCATTGCCTCCATGTGATTCGGGACTGGACCCAAAAACCACCGTTTTGCACGCCCTCTTGGACGTGATAAGGTGGAAATCAAAGCACAGTGGGAATCACACAAGACTCTATGACGATCTCGGGTCTACAGACTAACCTGTACCAGTGTCACCAGAGAACTGCCATCTGACGTAAGGTATAATACCATCTGGGAGTTCTCGGCGAGTCCGTCCAGTGTACCCAGTCTCTACTGAGCACCCATATATCATCTCTGATGTCAAACACCAATGGATATGGGATCATCCATCGCCCATCTGTATGGGTCGAGAAGGTATACGCTAGTCTACTATGGTATATCGATGCCCCGTCTCGATACACCAATGACTAGGGACCTTGAAGGATGTACTTATGGACTACCATGTCCCCACTAGTATGATCCGCTGTTAGTTATATGTATGCCCTAGAGGCCATTACTGTACATAGGATGTATATTGTAGTGGATGCTGGGACATATATAGGGAGGACTTTCTTGCTCGACATGATAGTATGCTATCTGGTTGAACTTTACCTTAACGTGTATACTGGGTGTCTCTCTGTTACATGTTGGTAAAGCCCTTAGGATGTGTACTTGACTACCTGGACTGTGATGCGGATCATACTAGTGGGGACATGGTAGTCTATAAGTACATCCTTCAAAGTCCCTAGTCGTGGGTGTATCGAGACGGGGCATCGATATACCAGAGTAGACTAGCGTATACCTTCTCGACCCATACAGATGGGCGATGGATGATCCCATATCCATTGGTGTTTGACATCAGAGATGATATACGGGTGCTCAGTAGAGACTGGGTACACTGGACGGACTCGCCGAGAACTCCCAGATGGTATTATACCTCACGTCAGATGGCAGTTCTCTGGTGACACTGGTACAGAGTAGTCTGTTGACCCGAGATCGTCATAGAGTCTCGTGTGGTTCCCACTGTGCTTTGATTTCCATCTTACCACGTCCAAGAGGGCGTGCAAAACGGTGGTTTTTGGGTACAGTCCCGAGTCACATGGAGGCAATGAGCGATAGGAGGGGATTCGTCTCTCCCGGTATAGGGGGTTGATGTTGTGCTGTGTTCGATTGGCTATAACAGGAAATCCCTGGCCAGGGTTGCTGAGATTTACTGGTAAGTGTTACCAGTAGTTTCTCGAATTGTTATAGACCTCATATCGACACGACTTATCGAGCTATTGGGGTCTGACGTTTACCACCCCTAGGCAAGATATGCGACATATTAGACGATCAGACCGGACTGTTCGGTAGTGTTACTGGTTGGATTCACTGGAGTGTGAGCGGGCTTGCTCGTCGATCTTCAGATCGCTCAATACCCGGGTGGCCGTTACGTTTAGCAGACCGCTTGCGGCTTGTGGGTGTTTGATATGATCATCACCTGCTGCCGGCGTATTGACGAGTCTTTAGAGTCCTACACAGAGGTTTCCTCGCTCAAGCGAAACGAAATAGGAGCGCATATGAGATATGTGCGGGACCGGGAATAATGCGTGTATGTGATACCGTATTCCATTCTCGCGATGAATGTATCGAATGGTTGTATGCGATATAACCTAATTATCGATTCAAGCGTTGATTCGATAAGTCGATACATTGAATATTAGTCGGTTATATGCGATATGACCGGGTCGTTAAATCAAGTGTTGATTTAACGATTTAATGCATAGTTATATATTTGATATATTACTTTGCATTAACTAGTATTGGTTCACTTTAAATGGATTTTCTCACTTGAATTGTGCAAGTTGTATATGTGATATACTTTTGTGCACATGATTGTATCATGTTTGATGATACATGTTAACTTGGTTAAGTATAAAGATTAAACCATGGTTTACTAAATGATTAGGGTTTTGATTATCTTATTCATTTGTTTATTTATTTATTTATTTGTTTTGGAAAGGATAAAGAAAGAATGGTGGCTTTGTTTGTTTGTTTGTTGAATATTCATGAAGCTTTGACTTAGTCACCCTTCTTGTCTTCATTCTTAACCCTAACCATTTAAACAAATCATGGTCTATTCTCTACACTTAACTAGGGTATAAGTTATGATAAGTATTCATTTTACTTTTTATTTTAAATTAATCTTATCATAACTTTCTTCTTCTTCTTCTTCTTCACTTCAAGAAAAAGCTTGAAAGCTTTAATGGCAAAGTGAGATAAAGAGTGAGAAATCCAAAACTAAAGTCTACCCACTTCCTATTTCTTCATCCTCTACCTCTTGCCAAGTAGTAGAGTGTGTTTCCTTCACAAGTCATCATGGTTTGGTGAAGGTGGAGCTTGATCTAGCGATGCTTCGACGTAGATCATCTTCGGCACGTCGTTGACGACCTAGCCCGTCCATTTTCCGATGAAGCCGACGCTAGAGCCCGGGACTTGTTATGGACAGCGAGGAGACTTCATTGCGGAGCTATGGAGGTGGAGAACCGGATCTACAAAGGTTGTATTTCCGATATCCCATTAGTTAAATTGTTAACTAGCTAGCTTTTGTTTTCGCCTAAACTTCTAGCCAACGGTCCGTAGTTTAGGGTTTCTCGGCACCGTAAAATTTGAAACGGGCATGGTCGATGCCTTGTGAGACCTCTTGTGTGTGCCTAGGAACCCTACAGTGGTATCAGAGCCAAGCTAGAGCCTTAGGCGAAGTCTAGACGGATTTTGAACTCCGAACGAACCCGAAATCCTAACACACCCATGCTCTCTGTCCAATTTTCAAAAACAGGGATTTTTCTATATTAAAAATATGCAGAAAAACATGCAGGAATATATAAGAGTTACTGTGAAGTCGTATGCCCTAATTCCATTAAAGCGCCGCGCTTCCGCGGCACGAGCATGGCTCGTGCGGCGGAACCGCGGCCGTTTTGTCGTGTTGTGAGGTGTTGTTTGCACAGTAACTCCTATTTAACAGTGCTGGTTTTCCTGGGTATTTTTAATATTTTTTCAAAAGTTGAATTTTCTGGGGTTGTTTTGGGGATTCGGTGTTTCGATCGGGGTATCAAATTTTGTCTTTTTGGCTTTCCGGATAATTTTAGAATATGTTAAAAAGTTCGACCGGATATAAATACCCAACTTTTCCCCTGTCGGGAAATTTCCAAGTGTTGGATTTTTCCGTAGTTTAACGACGTTCTAAGTAGTGCAAGTAACGCGATGGTCCCTCTAGAAGACAACAAACCTTAACTCGATTATGTGACCGTCTTGAACTGCCCTTTGAACCTTCGGGTTTGGGGCAGTACGGCGTGCCACATGTGAGGCGTTGGCTTGACCCTTCTACGGCTGGACCGTTGGTACTGAGGCACGATCGGAATGTTGTTAGACTTGTTTCATGTGTTGATCTGTATCGGGAAAACTTGGGTGTTCGATTGTTCGATCGGAAAGTTTAACATTTTCTATTTATCCGGAATGTGATACAATAATTGGAATTCATAATAAGTTATGTGATAACTGAATGAATGTTATAAACATAGCAGTTTAGTCTCACTTGATCGGTTGCCACGGAATTTTGATGTGATCAAAAGTCCATCGCAATCACGTAGCGTACGCGGATACTCACCGATAAACTTAATAGACAGCCTCACTCCATAGCCCCGACCAAGTGACTGTAGGAGAACCCCGTCGCCGAAAGCATCCGTTCGGGTGCTCGCGGTGGTGGTGTTCCGCCTTGGTGTACTTCGTCGACGGTATCAGGGGTGCGGCCGTCTACTGAAGTTTGCGACGAGCATTCGATCAGACTGTCGGGAATCTTGTTGAATTGCCCGACTCGATATTGAAAAGTGTTTTCGATAATGAGACTAAAATGCGGGGTTTATAATTGTTAGGCATGCGATGTCTAAGTAATTCATTTGGTCAGACATGCGATGTCTGAGGTGGTTGCGGATTCCAACTGTTGTAGTTTTACACTTTCTTTTCTGTGACCGTAAGTGTAATATATGATATCGCCGGTTTCGTTGCTATATGTCAACGACAATTGGGATGCGCATATTTACTTACGTTGATGACATGTGATGTTATGTGTTGCTTGATATGTTATATTGGATCGTCGTGTTTGAATAGACGGGGTTTTTTATGTGAGATGAGTGTTTTTCATTTTCATTCATGTAAAAACTTGTATGTAATATTCTTTTATTGGGGCACTTCCAGGTTGCGGAAGTTGTCACCTGTTGTATATTATTTACTTTTCCGCACTAGGATAGACCCAAGGAGGAGGGCACAAGTAACCGGGTTCTGGAGTCCAGTGGGAGACCAACTCGAGGAGTCGAGTCCGGGTCTCCTAACTCTAGAATTGGTAGGGTTGCTTGCCGCTCTCGTAGGGGTCTAGGGGTGTGGGTTTGGCTATTCATCACGACCGTGGAATCCGTGTTTTATACTGGCTCGTATTGAAAACACGGACGTCCTAGTATATCCAATATTTCATATGGTTCTTCTGCTGCGATATCTGTGATGTGATCATGTGATGTTCTATGTTAGATACAGTATATAGTATATATGATATATTATATAGGCGTTACTTATGTTTTAAACCCGCGCTAGCCCTGCCCCGCTCTGCCGTTAGTTACCTAACCTAACGGTGCACGAGGGGACATCGAGGCGAATGCGGATGGCATAAGTGTACGTCGTATTTATCTGTGATGATTAGGTACTTAAATGATGGGACTTCATTAATGTGATTAATGAAATAAAAGAAACCTAAGATGTTGTAGAATTGAATTTCAAAACAAAACAGGTAGCTACAGTTCTTGCTTTGCACAGAGGTATATGTGATATATCCTGCACCTTATTCGATGAGGAAAGGACCGAGATCCCTTCACCGGGAGTGACTCCTTTAGCAATAACTGGCAGATGCTACACACTCGGTTTGTCTTTTGATTGCTTTTAAGAGTTTTTGCTTTGCACAGTGATATATACGATATATCCCGCACCTCATTCGACGAGGAAAGGACCGACGATCCCTTCACCGGGAGTGACTCCTTTAGCAAAACTAGAAAAGCCTCAAAAACACTCCATTTCAAAATTCATTTGATTCTACAACGATATCAAGTTCATTACGCAATAGGTTTTCAGAAAAACCTGTCGTAGCCCTCCGTCATTTCAGATAAGTTGTATATAGTATTCGTGCTGCATTTGTTGGCTTTCGTCAAGGTGCAGTGTGCGGTAGCTATATGCTGCTTATCTGCTAGCATACGATGCGATTGGATTAGGGTAGTCGTGCGGCTTTGTTGGCTTTCGTCAAGGGTCGTGCGGGTGGGTTTAATTCAATCAAGAAATGTACGGGTTGAACTTGACTAGCGGGCTATGGTTTGTTGGCTTTCGTCAAGGTCATAGCACGTTAGGGGCAAAATATTATCGGGAATTTCAAGTGTTGAAATTTGCAATGAGATTGCATACCTTCTATGAGATAGTTGGATCCCGATACCCGCTGCGAGTAAGTGCTACTCCTGGGAGAGTTTTATACATTACAATTAGCCGATCAAGTAGGTGTATAGAAAGGTGTCAACGGGGTTACGCCTCTGGGAAAACGAGGTTTACATTAATTAGGTTCGTGCGAAAGCACGGGGGACCTCCCTCAAAGTACCGACACTGGCCTGGCTGAAAGATTGGCGAACTTGTAGTGTGTAATTAATCCCGGCTAGTCTTTCCTTTTAGGGTTTGAAGGAAGATTTGATAAAAAGCAGTGGGAGCCATCCTGATTAGATAAAATAATAACCAATCTATTCTTGACAGAGCGCACGCTGAGTGTTTTCTTCTCTCTCTCTCCAGGTAGCGACCATATCACGCCTTAATCATGATAATAATACGGATTATTGACCGAACCCGCTTGTTATACTGAGCTGGGGAACGTTGGTCCCGCTCCAACTTATAATTGTTATAAGACAGAGCAGGAAATTGGGGATTACCAGAATTCCCATGCCGCCCAAACGAAGAGAGTGCATGCTGATGCATCATCTTCGGGTGTGTTCGTTACAGAGAACTGTTTCTCAGTATCCTTTACGTCCTGAGTATGTGATACCAGATCAGGATCCCAGATATGTAATCTGTTACATAGGGCTACAGAAAAGTAGAGAACTGAGAACGGGTGATAAGTTTCATGAGGCAGAAAACGGGGCAAGTGTTGCAGCCAAGTCTGTTGGTCACTGTCACTCTGTATTCCAAATACATTGATTCTGAACGAATGTTATTAGATACCGAACCTAATATACAAAATCATATCTATCTCTTTATAAGTAAAGAAATGATAAAATTTTGTATTGTTGGATAATGTTTTGAACATTTCCTATATCAAAAGTTGATCGGTTCAGGCACATTATCTAAAAGCATTGACGTTCTAAATCAAACTACAGTTTCTTGTATATAGAACACACACAAGAGGAAGAGTTCAGAAATGAACGAATCCTTCTTGAGGTATTGTAGACTAGGTCATATCAATGCGACCCGACTAGCTAGAGTTACATAAAGATGCATATTTAAATTAGTTTGAATTTACATCTTGTGAAACTCGCCAGTCATGTCACAAAGATAAGATGACCACAGCTCCGTTTACTGAAAACAGAGAAAGAGTTAGTAAACTCTTGGGATGATACATGTTGATGTATGTAGGTCTCCTGTCTACACATGTCAGGACTGGTTCTTTGTACTTCATTACATTCTCTGATGATCTTTCGAGATTCAGACCTATGTTCCTGTTGAAACACAAGTCCGAACCTTTTGAGATATTCACAGAATATAAGTTAGAAGTAGAGAACCAAAATAGGGGTATAAGTATTATGTCCTTTGATGTGATCAAGGATGAGAATACTTGAGCAAGGAATTCCTGGATTATTCTAAAGGAGAATGAGATTCTCTCTCAGAATTACTCCTCCGTATACACCATAGCACGATGGTATATCGGGGCGGAGCAGATACACCCTATTTGATATGGTGTGCTCTATGATGAGTACTACTGAGTTTCGTATTTCCTTTTGGAAGTTATGAACTTATGAAGTTGCATACCTATTGAATAGGGTTCAAATCAAATCAGTCGCCTACCATTTCATATGTGATATGGAAAGGGAAGAGCCCATGTCTTAAGCTAGTTAAGATTTGGGGTTGACCGGCCTATGTCTGAAAGCAAAATCCGGACAAGCTCGAGGCAAGGTCTGTTATGTAGAACTGGAAAGGTTCCATCTATACAAACTGCAGCTGATGATTTGATAGAACCAAAGGATTCAGTAGATTCCAACGAACCTCAGCCTCTCCGCCGATCTAGTAGGGTTCCTCACCCACCTGAGAGTTACTTCGGTTTCTCTATGACAGTGGGAGCGAGGATTGCATCATGAGATGATGACCCAACTAGCTTCGAGCTGGCCATCAGGAGTAAGACTCTGTAAGAATGGCTGGATGCTTATCGATCTGAGATGGAATCCTTATACACCAACAAAGTATGGACTTTAGTTGCTATATCTGAAAGGTTAAATCCCCATCAGGAGCAAGTATATCTTGAGAAGATTACTTGGTGTACATGGAAAGGTTGAGACTTTCAAAGCTAGACTTGTTAAAAGTTTGCATCATTTACCAGGCGTGGATTATGATGAAACCTTTTTCAAGTAGCTATGCTTAAGTCCATCCAGATCCTACTTGCCACGGCTACATACCATGACTACGATATCTGGCGGTTGGGTGTCTTGAATGCTTTTCTAAATGATGATTTGGAAGACAGCGTCTATAAGTACACAGCCAGAGGGCTTCGTAGACAGTGGGAGCAGCGGAAACGTGTGCAAGATGCTTTATAGGATAAAGCAGGCATCGCGGAGTTGGAACATCTGTTTTGATGGATTAGTCAAAGAGTTTGACATCATCAAAATGGTAGATGAACCTTGTATAAACAAAAAGGTAGTAGGGAGTATGGTGGTGTTCCTCGTAGAGTACGTGGATGACATACTCTTGATAAGAAAGGAGTTTCTTATGCTACGCTCGATCAATCTCCGCTTATCACAAAGACACTCCGTATAGGATCAAAGTGATACCTACTAAATCCTGGATTTTGGATCTATGAGATAGATCTAAATGGATGTTAGGATACTCACTAGCTGTAGTGAGATGGTATCAATTGATCCTGGGAAGAATCACTGGAAGTGTTCCAGAGTGATAAAGATGACTGAATGTCAGTCGCAGGCATTGTCTTTACCCTCAGTAAAGGGACGGTATGTTGGAAGAGTTCCAAACTAGATACCGTGACATACTAGACGATAAAGGCTGAATACATCGCTACTTAAGATGCTACCAAAGAGGCTGTTTGGGTGTATATTGGTTCATGAGATGAACTATGTTCCTCCCATTGTGTGACAATGGAGTTGTGGCTTATGCCAAGGAATGCAGGTCCCATCAGTGATCCGGACAAATTCTAAGGCAGTATCACTTGATCATGGAGATGGTTGATCTCCAGAGGGATCGAGGTTAGGAGAGTAGACACAGAGGACAACACAGCGGATCCACTCACAAAGGCCTGTTCTCAGAGAGAGACTTTTATGGGATGGTTGAGTATGAGATACTGCAACCACTGCTACAGATGGCCCTAGTGCAAGTGGGAGATTGTTAGTTATATGTATGCCCTAGAGGCCATTACTGTACATAGGATGTATATTGTAGTGGATGCTGGGACATATATAGGGAGGACTTTCTTGCTCGACATGATAGTATGCTATCTGGTTGAACTTTACCTTAACGTGTATACTGGGTGTCTCTCTGTTACATGTTAGTAAAGCCCTTAGGATGTGTACTTGACTACCTGGACTGTGATGCGGATCATACTAGTGGGGACATGGTAGTCTATAAGTACATCCTTCAAAGTCCCTAGTCGTGGGTGTATCGAGACGGGGCATCGATATACCAGAGTAGACTAGCGTATACCTTCTCGACCCATACAGATGGGCAATGGATGATCCCATATCCATTGGTGTTTGACATCAGAGATGATATACGGGTGCTCAGTAGAGACTGGGTACACTGGACGGACTCGCCGAGAACTCCCAGATGGTATTATACCTCACGTCAGATGGCAGTTCTCTGGTGACACTGGTACAGAGTAGTCTGTTGACCCGAGATCGTCATAGAGTCTCGTGTGGTTCCCACTGTGCTTTGATTTCCATCTTACCACGTCCAAGAGGGCATGCAAAACGGTGGTTTTTGGGTACAGTCCCGAGTCACATGGAGGCAATGAGCGATAGGAGGGGATTCGTCTCTCCCGGTATAGGGGGTTGATGTTGTGCTGTGTTCGATTGGCTATAACAGGAAATCCCTGGCCAGGGTTGCTGAGATTTACTGGTAAGTGTTACTAGTAGTTTCTCGAATTGTTATAGACCTCATATCGACACGACTTATCGAGCTATTGGGGTCTGACGTTTACCACCCCTAGGCAAGATATGCGACATATTAGACGATCAGACCGGACTGTTCGGTAGTGTTACTGGTTGGATTCACTGGAGTGTGAGCGGGCTTGCTCGTCGATCTTCAGATCGCTCAATACCCGGGTGGCCGTTACGTTTAGCAGACCGCTTGCTGCTTGTGGGTGTTTGATATGATCATCACCTGCTGCCGGCGTATTGACGAGTCTTTAGAGTCCTACACAGAGGTTTCCTGGCTCAAGCGAAACGAAATAGGAGCGCATATGAGATATGTGCGGGACCGGGAATAATGCGTGTATGTGATACCGTATTCCATTCTCGCGATGAATGTATCGAATGGTTGTATGCGATATAACCTAGTTATCGATTCAAGCGTTGATTCGATAAGTCGATACATTGAATATTAGTCGGTTATATGCGATATGACCGGGTCGTTAAATCAAGTGTTGATTTAATGATTTAATGCATAGTTATATATTTGATATATTACTTTGCATTAACTAGTATTGGTTCACTTTAAATGGATTTTCTCACTTGAATTGTGCAAGTTGTATATGTGATATACTTTTGTGCACATGATTGTATCATGTTTGATGATACATGTTAACTTGGTTAAGTATAAAGATTAAACCATGGTTTACTAAATGATTAGGGTTTTGATTATCTTATTCATTTGTTTATTTATTTATTTATTTGTTTTGGAAAGGATAAAGAAAGAATGGTGGCTTTGTTTGTTTGTTTGTTGAATATTCATGAAGCTTTGACTTAGTCACCCTTCTTGTCTTCATTCTTAACCCTAACCATTTAAACAAACCATGGTCTATTCTCTACACTTAACTAGGGTATAAGTTATGATAAGTATTCATTTTACTTTTTATTTTAAATTAATCTTATCATAACTTTCTTCTTCTTCTTCTTCTTCACTTCAAGAAAAAGCTTGAAAGCTTTAATGGCAAAGTGAGAAAAAGAGTGAGAAATCAAAAACTAAAGTCTACCCACTTCCTATTTCTTCATCCTCTACCTCTTGCCAAGTAGTAGAGTGTGTTTCCTTCACAAGTCATCATGGTTTGGTGAAGGTGGAGCTTGATCTAGCGATGCTTCGACGTAGATCATCTTCGGCACGTCGTCGACGACCTAGCCCGTCCATTTTCCGATGAAGCCGACGCTAGAGCCCGGGACTTGTTATGGACAGCGAGGAGACTTCATTGCGGAGCTATGGAGGTGGAGAACCGGATCTACAAAGGTTGTATTTCCGATATCCCATTAGTTAAGTATTAACTAGTTAGCTTTTTCGCCTAAACTTCTAGCCAACGGTCCGTAGTTTAGGGTTTCTCGGCACCGTAAAATTTGAAATTGGCATGTTCGATACCTTTTGAGACCTCTAGTGTGTGCCTAGGAACCCTACATCCGCATCATAGTCCAGGTAGTCAAGTACACATCCTAAGGGCTTTACCAACATGTAACAGAGAGACAATCAGTGTACACGTTAAGGTAAAGAGCAACCAGATAGCATAATATCATGTCGAGCAAGAAAGTCCTCCCTATATATGTCCAAGCATCCACTACAATATACATCCTATGTATAGTAATGGCCTCTAGGGCATAAATATAACTAACACTAAGAAACTTCGAACCTCCGTAACTGACACAGGTCTGGACCGGTGCTGTACCGCTTCGATCTTCTTTGGGTCCACACGTATCCCATCTCTTGTAACTACGTGACCCAAGAAGTCCACACTATCCAGCCAGAAAGCACACTTTGAGAATTTAGCGAATAGCTGATGCTCTTTCAAGGTCTGCAACGTGATACGTAAATGCTGCTCGTGTTCCTCTCTGCTCCAGGAATAAACGAGAATATCATCAATGAATACTATAATAAACTGATCAAGGAAGAGCTTGAAGATATGGTTCATCATATCCATAAAAGCTGCTGGGGCGTTGGTGAGTCCGAACGACATCACCAGAAACTTATAATACCCATATCGTGTGCGAAAAGCAGTCTTCGGAATATCTTCTTTCCGAACCCTCAGCTGGTGATACCCTGACCGCAAATCAATCTTCGAGAAGTAGCCAGCCCCCTGCAACTGATCGAACAAGTCATCGATACGAGGTAGTGGATACCTATTTCGCATAGTGACGCGATTCAGCTGTCAGTAGTCGATGCACAGTCTCATACTACCATCCATCTTCTTTACAAATAAGACAGGAGCTCCCCATGGCGATACACTGGGACGAACAAGTCCTCTATCTAACAACTCTTACAACTGGCTTTTGAGTTTCCCTCAACTCCGTCGGGTTATCCGATAAGGTGGTATAGAAATAGGCCCCGCACCCGGAATCAAGTCGATACAAAACTCAATATCGCGCTCTAGCGGAAATCCTGGTAATTCAGCAGGAAACACATCCGGAAATTCTCGTGCTATCGAAACCTGATCCAACGGGACTTCAACGACTAGTACGTCTCCACAAAAAAACCCTATGACAACCCTTCCTCTACTGTCGTACCGCCTAAAAAGCAGAAATCATGTTGGCCGGTGTTATATTACAGTCTCCTTGCCCAACAAAGATCGGTTCACCAGGAAAACGGAATCTGACTGCTTATCTCCGACAATTTACTATGCATGACAAGCGGCCAACCAATCCATATCAAGAAGTATATTTAAAATCTAATATATCCAGGAGAATCAAATCAACTAATTAATCCTTATCACCAATACGTACTGAAAGTGACCTGAATACATGTCGAGCTATAAAAGAATCTCCTACAGGAGTAATCACAATTAGGGGTAATTCTAACAACGAAAACTCTCTTCCCAAAGAAAGTGCAAAGCGCAAAGATACATATGAATGCGTAGAAACGGAATCAATTAGACTATGCGCGTTTAAGGAACATACTGAAAGAATACCTGTTATGACTGCATTGGATGTCTGGGCATCCTGTGGAGTCAGTGCAAAAACTCGTGCCTGGCCCCTGCCCGCATCCTGACGTCCCTCCTTAGAGTCTACAATTCCTAGTGAAATGCCCCGGACGTCCAAAACTAAAACAGACGGGCCTCTGCTCAACGGGGTAAAAACTGAACATCTGGCCCTGAGTCCTATCTCGACCAAAACTGCAGCCTGGAATAAATCTGCCTCGACCTCCTCGTCCTCTCGAATTACGACCGTCACAACCCCTGCCTCTATGGGCGTTGATCTGGCATGGAACAACAACAGGTGTAGGAGGTAATGTGCTCGGAGGAGATGGTGAAGGTGGTGAAGTCACATATGAGATCGATGCCTCACCCTGTCGCCTCACGGGACAATTCCTAATAAAGTGATACAGACACCCACACCTGAAACATCTTTGCACATGCTACTGAACATATGGGTATAAATGATAGGACCAATTCATATAGAATCTGCCACGGCCTCTACGAACACGTCTAGGTGATAATGTATTATTACAAATTTGCCTTGGTCTCTGAACAACCGTACGTGGAGTAGTGGTCGATCTCCGTACTCGACTAATCTCTAACATGGATCCGATCATGCGGCGCATCTCTTGAAAACTTGCCTCCATCCTAGCTATACGATCAATATAGGGTGGACCAATAGGTTCATGAAAAACAGGCGTACTGCCCAGGTTTGTACCTATTTCAGACGAGCCCGCTCCAATCTCATCTCGAACAACGGTACTCTGAGTCCCCGTAATCGTTGACGACATAGTGGCTGGAGTAATAAACAGGATTTGATAAGGACATTTCAATCGAATCACAAGATACATGGAATCAAGGAAAGAAGTACGAACAAATATCTCCTAAGGTTACTTAGGCTGAGTATCTTAGCGTTAATATGCCGCGGAATATACATACGGTACTACACTCATCCTAATTCACCTACTCCATCAAACCAAACGCCATCCTATATAACGAACTCAAGTCGACATACCTTAACTCTCTACTCGATTCCATAAGGTTAATCCTAATCTCTGATATCAACTTTGTCACGACCCAAAGTTTGGATGTGACCGGCACTTAGATTGTACAATATCAAAAGATATTTACACAACCCGAGTAAGCCGAAAAACCAAGATCAAATCCTTTCTGTGGAATTTTTATAAAAATTTAAATTTTTAAGTAAAAGTCACAGTTTTTTGTAATTAAGATCTTAACGGTAACTCACTAGTGAATTCATAATAAAAACAATTATAAAGTGTTAAGTTGGTTGCATCCCTAGTTGGGATCAACAATATCAACAGTGGAAATAAATATACAAGCGTATATGACATCAATAAGAATTTCAGACTTAAGTAAAAGAAATAACCATTTATAGAACTAAACGATCTCATCTGTCAAATAATATACATATAACCATCTCACTCTAAGTCATAATACAAAGTCTGATGGAGATTTTCTAGATCCAAAATACAATACCAAAAGAGAAGGTTACTACATATGTAACCCACCAATCAAAAGATGCGATAAAAGATGAAAAAGTGGATCTGCACTGCTGCTAACCGTCCACTCTACTCCTGCAAGGAATTGTGGCACAACGGGGGTGAGTTGCCAACTCAGTGAATAAAACTAACATATAATGGCTGATAATGTAAATATGACGAATTATAAGTACTGTAATAGGGATAATCATAATGATGCATGATAACATGTACAAAACATGAATCCGTACTACTAATCACATAACCAAAACTGAAATCTCATCATTTATTTCCAAATAAAGTTCATCTTTCCGTGTCCATCACCGACACAAATATTCTATTCTCTCAGGTATGGTTCCTCGAACGATCCTGCAATCAATAACATCGGTCGATATCATACAAATATCCGCCGTGTTTCACAACTATCTCCGGTATCGAGTATCCTCGTTAGGCTCCCCGCCTATCATGCGGCTATCCTATTCCTCGGTCTCGAACGGATCCACCATATATCAAACTGTATGCCCCCCGACTTAGTCTGGATAACTTATAAATCCGCAACCGTATGAACCCCAACTCGGTTCGGAATAAAAAACAAATTATAAAAACATCTCATGGTGGACATGTCACTTCAATAATGAACAATCACTGGATTTATGCAATGGTATAGGAAAGCTCAAAACCATAAATCCTCAATAATAAAATTTTCTCTTATATCAACTTCGAACAATTAAATACGAAACATGATATCATTTATGCAAAGTACTACCTGTAAGTCCACGTTGCCTACCCCGGTGCTTGCGGGGAGGCGGAAAACGGAATAAAAATCGGATTTTTATCATGCTAGGCAACATGGACTAGACAAAGGAGGATCTTTGCTAAACAAAAACTAACTAAAAGCTAACTAGATTTAGCTATAGGGTAGAAAGGTTATACCTTGGGCTTTATGTCCTTCTCTCTTGCTCCTTGGAGTGGTAGAAAGGGATCACCTTGTCGTCTTCTCTAGTCGAAGAAGGATCCACCCGAGAGCCTCAACCTTTGGCTTCAACTTCAAGCTAGAAGTAACTAAGGTGCTAGAAGTGCTAATCCTAGAACCCTAGATGAGAGTAGAGATTATCTAGAAGAGGTTTTCTCAAGCTCAAGTGTTTCTCAACACATGAGAGGGGAGAGCTTGAGAGAGAGAAAGAGGAGGAGAGAGAATGAATATGATAGAATAAGAGAATAATGAAGCATTCTCACATATATGTGTGAATTATTGTAAATTGATAATTAGTGAGATAATTGTCATGGCTTAATCAAGACATGACCATTATCATTTCATATTTAATGCTAATTGCAAGGATCAAAGAGCATCTTTTATATGGAATGATGATGGTCAAAGTGTCAACCTAGGTCAACAATTCAAGAGTGGTCAAATAGTCATCAACCCTAACCATGCACAATTATATATAACTAATATCAATTAACCATAATACACACATAAGCATTAGGGTTAGCAAAATGACAATGGTCATTAACCCTAATCAAAGTTCTCTCCCTTTGTCTCAATCAACTGTGCATACGCACCCGTATTCGTGATCCGAGGAACACGAATACAAAGAGATAAAACCAATCCCAAATCATATACTAGAATCTGGCTTAAACCAAAGCCCGCTAGTATAAGCTATCCGGACAGCAAACGTGCACAAGTGCGCGGATGTGAACGAACCCTGTCGCAAAACCATGCGACCTCTACTCATTTTGCCTAAAGGCGAATAGCTCTCTGTGTGGGACTCTAAAGACTCGACACTACGCTGGCAGTGGGTTTAACCACAGACCGCAAGCGGCACTAGCTGTATGTAACGGTCCCCAGGTAGATGCCGATAAGAAGACTGACGAGGTGACCCCATCTGAACTCCTACTAAGCCTGTATGTGACAGTCTCCGTACAGTCCGGTCTGTTCGTCTGATACATCGCATGGCGGGCCTAGGGGGCGGTAAACGTCAGTCCCCTAATAGCGGTACAAGTCGTGTCGGAGTGTAGCCCAAAACACCATGAGATAACACTGGAAACCTACCAGTATATCTCGCTTGCCCTGGCCAGGGACTACTCGTGTAATGGCTCTCCTAGACACAGCGCGATGTCAACCCCCAATACCGGGAGAGACGAATCCTGTCTAACCGTCACTGCCTCCAAGTGCTTCGGGACCGCACCCAACTACTACCTGTTTGCACGACTCCTTTGAGCCGTGGTAGGGTAGTAATCTAAGTACAGTGGGAACACACTCGAGGCGAAGTGACAGTGTCAAGTCAGCGGACTAAGCTGTACTCATGTCACCTGGGAACTGATAACTGACGATAGGTATAATACCAACCAACAGTTCCCGATGAGTCCTGTCCAGTGTACTCGTAACCTAACGAGCACCCATATACTATCTCAAGTACGACGTACTGACGGCTGTGGGACAGACCGTCTCCCCCGCTGGGATAAGAAGCGCATACGCTAGTCTACTTCGGAGTATCGATGCCCTGTCTCGACAGTCCAACGACTAGGGACCTGTATAAGGATGTGCTTATGGATTACCCAGCCCCCACGAGTGTGACTGCCGTCACAACGCTGGTAATCAAGCAAAAGATCCTAAGGGCTCTACTAATATGTATATAAGCGATATGCTAAAAGAAACACATGCACATATTGAAGTAGAGACAAACCAAGTAGCATACTACCATTTTGAGCAAAATTGTATATACAACTGTGAATATCCTAAGCTTCCATTAAATAATATACAAGCTATTATGATACAGTAATAGCCTCTAGGGCATATACACTAACAATCTCCCACTTGCACTAAGGCCATGTACTTGCGTATCGAAGACCTATCATCTCGATCAGCCGCTCGAACTGACTCTGGGGTAAGGCCTTCGTGAGTGGATCTGCAGTGTTATTCTCCGTATTTACTCTCTTCACCTCGATCTCCCTGATCAGGTGGAACCACCTCAAAATGTGCCTGGACTTCTGATGGGACCTGGGTTCCTTCGCTAAAGCTATAGCGCCGTTGTTGTCGCAATACAGCGGTATTGGATCAACAATGGTAGGAACCACCTGAAGCTCCGTGAGGAACTTCTTCATCCAGACAGCTTCTTTTGCGGCATTG
This sequence comes from Agapanthus africanus, assembly GCA_030015575.1. Lineage (NCBI taxonomy): Eukaryota > Viridiplantae > Streptophyta > Magnoliopsida > Asparagales > Amaryllidaceae > Agapanthus > Agapanthus africanus. The sequence continues at coordinate 226,774,788 of CM057348.1, forward strand.
CAAGCAGCTATGTACTCCGCTTCCATAGTTGAGTCTGCAACGGTCTCCTGCTTGGAACTCTTCCAGCAAACCGCCCCTCCATTGAGGGTAAAGACATAACCCGACATGGACTTGGAGTCATCCTTGTCACTCTGGAAGCTGGAGTCAGCAAAGGCCTTGAGCTGGAGGTCTTTTCCGCCATACACCAAGAACATCTCCTTAGTCCTTCTCAGGTACTTGAGAATGTTCTTTACCGCTATCCAGTGTTTCTCCCCTGGGTTTGACTGATACCGGCTTACAACGCTCAATGCGTATGCTACATCTGGTCTGGTACATAACATCGCATACATTATAGAGCCTACCGCAGAAGCGTAGGGTATAATAGACATGCGATCCCTTTCCAAATGAGTCTTGGGAGACATCTCTTTGGAGAGGGTGATCCCGTGACAAGCAGGTAAATTACCGTGCTTGGAATCTTCCATACTGAATCTTTTCAGTATGGTGTCGATGTACCTTGATTGTGAATGTCCCAACATCCTCTTAGATCTATCACGATAGATCTGGATCCCTAGAATGTAGTTGGCATCGCCTAGGTCCTTCATGGAGAACCTCTGCGACAAGAATCCTTTAACTGACTGTAGCATAGGAATATCATTTCCTATTAGGAGAATGTCATCCACGTACAAGACGAGGAATACCACAGTTCTCCCTACAATCTTACTGTAATTGCATGGTTCATCTGGGTTTTTGATAAAGTCGAATTCTTTGACAGTATCATCAAAGCAGATGTTCCAACTCCGCGATGCCTGCTTAAGTCCATAGATGGACTTTAGCAACTTGCACACTCTACCGCTGCTCCCACTCTGAATGAATCCTTCTGGCTGATCCATATAGACGCACTCTTCCAAATTTCCATTTAGGAAAGCCGTCTTTACGTCCATCTGCCAGATTTCATAATCGTGGAAGGCAGCAATGGCAAGAAGGATCCGAATGGATTTCAGCATAGCCACTGGAGAAAAGTCTCGTCATAGTCCAAACCATATCTTTGACGAAAACCGTTTGCAACAAGTCTAGCTTTATAGGTCTCAACCTGCCCATCTACACCAATCTTCTTTCTGAGGATCCATTTGCAGCCTACGGTTTTTACCACTTCTGGAGCAAAGTCCAAAGTCCAAACTTTGTTGGTGTACATAGACTCCATCTTGGTCCGCATTGCATCCAGCCATTTTACCGAGTCGCCGCTCTGAATGGCTTGCTGGAAGCTAGTAGGCTCACCATAATCCATAGTGCAATCCTCTCTATCCCCGACTATGAGAAAACCGTAGTATCTCTCGGGCGGATGAGACTGCCTACTACTCCTGCGGAGTGGCGCTGGGATGTCCGGTTCTCTTGAAACATCTGGTTCTTCTAAGTTTTCAGTAATAGTTTGTGGTTCTGGAATTTCTTCCAGTTCTACTACGCTCCCACTTGCTTCTTTTTCTAAAAACTGATGTTCCAGAAAGTGGGCATGACGAGAAACAAAAACCTTTTGTTCCTCTGCGTAATAGAAAAAATACCCCCTGGAGTTCTTTGGGTATCCCACAAACTTACACAGTACTGAGCGTGCCTCGAGCTTGTCCGCATGCTGCTTTTTTACAAAAGCTGGACATCCCCATATCTTTAGATACTTAAGACAGGGTTTCTTCCCACATCATATCTGATATGGTGTGGTAGGCACAGTCTTGGAGGGAACCTTGTTCAAAAGATATGCAGCTGATTCTAGTGCATAACCCCAGAAGGATCGCGGCAACTCAGCCTTACTCATCATGGATCGAACCATATCCAATAGGGTTCGATTCCTCCTTTCCGATACACCGTTGTGTTGTGGTGTGTATGGAGGAGTAAGCTGAGAGAGAATTCCATTCTCTTTTATGTAGCCCAGAAACTCGGCACTCAAGTATTCACCACCTCGATCAGATCTCAGTGTCTTAATACTTTTGCCTGTTTGTTTTTGAACTTCATTCTTGTATTCCTGAAATTTCTCAAAGGCCTCGGATTTGTGCTTCATCAAGAAGACATGCCCATACCTAGAGAAATCATCTGTGAAAGTAATGAAGTATGAATAACCACTTCGCGCATGTGTAGACATTGGACCACACACATCACTGTTTATGAGTCCCAAGAGCTCACTTGCTCTTTCTCCGTGTCCAGTGAACGGAGTCTTTGTCATCTTTCCCATGAGACAAGATTCACAAGTGGCATAAGACTGGTACTCGAACGGATCCAAGTATCCTTCTTTATGTAACTTTGTCAACCGTGTTTCATTAATATGACCCAGTCTACAATGCCATAAGAAAGCCTGATTTAATTCCGGAGACTTTCTTTTAAGTGTGTTCTGGACACTGAAGACCTGAGCTTGATTCAAAACGTATATACCGTATTTCAATGTACCTGACCCAATCAGTACTTGATTTAGGTGGATGTTTACTACATCGCTTACAAAAGTAAAATCATATCCTTCCTTAGAAAGTAAGGATACAGATATGATGTTACAAGTCGCACCTGGTACATAAAACAGTCACGCAGAATCAATATCTGCCCAGTTGTCAGTCCTAGATGATATTCCCCTACGGATACAGCATACATGCCCATTCCGTTAGCAACCCTGAGAGTCATATCACCTTTCCTGATAACCCTACGGTTTCTCAGAGCCTGTAACGAATTACAGATATGAGATCCTGATCCGGTAACCAATACCCAGGAAGTAGGGTTAACTGACATACAGTTCTCTATTACAAACACACCCGAAGCCGAAGCAACAACATGCTTCGAATTCTGGTTACTGGCTTTGCAAGCCCTGCAATCCTTCTGCCCATGTTCATTTCCATTACAATAGGAACATCCCTCTTTTACTACATCCAGTCCCGAAACTTCTGCCTTTCCCTTTCTTTCTACTTCCCTGGTTTCCTTCAGGGTAGTAGGTAGGGACTGTTGAACTAAGTCAGCATCTGACCCGTTCTTCAACGTGGTCTTCAGGTCCGAGAGCTCAAAAGAGCTGGTCTCTGTAAGGATGTTGTCCCCTACAGATGACCCGATAGCCAACCTCGCTGGAAGCAATTCGTTCGAGGTCTCATATCTTACGATACGAGATTGCTCTCCATATAAAACTTTGTTATGGAAGAAGATAGAAGCTGAGTCCATCTTCTCGTGCTGCCTCTGGTATATACCATCAACTGAGGCTAACACGAGGCACTTGGCTTTCGCACAGTCTTCTTCCGATGTCCTACGGATATTAATATCCGTGACAGGGGAAACTGGACCTGAGACGGCAGGGGTTGGATCAGTCAAGAGGTGTCCCAGCTTGTCATGGGCAATGGACATCTGGACAGACCTTTGCCAGTTATAACAGTCAGATTCAGTCATTTTATTATCTAGATGTAACCTAGGTGCGGTCATTGGGTTGCTGCAATTAAGAGAGAGAGAAGAAAACACTTAGCATGATGCTCTTGCAAGTTTAGATTGGTTTTTAATTTATCTAAACAGGATGGCTCCCACTGTCTCTCGAATCCCTCCTCAAACCATAAAGGAAGAATTAGTCAGGATCAATCTCACCGTACAATACTTGCTCAACCGTTCAGCCAGGCCAGTGTCGGTACTTCGAGGGAGGTTTTCCAACGTTTTCGCGAAGTTCCTTAATTAAGTAACCTCTTTTCCCTGTGGGCGTAGCCCCGCTAACACCTTTCTAGACACCTACTAGGTTTATAGCATTGATCGTTAAGTGAGAGTTTTCCCGAGGAGTAGCATATACTTACAGTAGGATCGGGATCCAAATATCATCGCGTGATAAAAGCGAAGGAATCCTACCAGAATCATCACACTCCAAATGGTATGCAGCGCTAGCAAGTTTCAGTACTTTTGAAACTCCCGATGTGGATTTTTGCCCCATGCTCTTATGACCTTAACGAAGGCCAACATATCATAAGTCACATGTTAAGTTCTACCCGTCATTATCCAGGTTAATTTGAACCCATCCGTACATACCCTTGACGAAGGCCAAAATAGTAGTACGACTGTCCCAAACCAACGCATCTATCTATGCTACAGATAAATATTCAGCAGCTACCAATCACTATGCCTTGGCGAAGGTCAAAATACATAGCTTGAATACTACTGAATATTTAACCGAAATGACGGAGGGCTACGAATGGTTTTGGTGAAACCGTGAACGTAGTGAACTTGATATAATCGATGGAACGAGATAGCTTTTAAAAGGAGTGGTTCAAGCTCCGCATTTAAAAGTTTAGTTTTGAAAAGAACCGAGTGGTTTTCAAAGTGTTCCAATCGACCTTAACTTGGTTTATTTTCTTGCATTAGTTCTTTTAATGCGTCCCATCATTTAATCCTACCATTGCAGAAAACAACCAAAATATGACGTACGCTTATGCCATTCGCTTTCGCCACGGGGCCCCGTCATCACCCGTTAGGTTACTTAACTAACGACAGAGCGGGGGCTGGGCTAGCGCGGCTGTAAAACATAAGCAACGCCTAAATAGTTATCATATATAAATATATAGCAATGATAGACATTACAGATCACAGATGAATACATTGGATATACTAGGAACCCGCAATCCGTTCGAGCCTGCAACGAAAAACGGATTACACGGTCGCGGTGAATAGCCAATACCCCACCCAAGACCCCTACGGGTGCGGCAAACTACCCGCCAAGTACCCGAAGCGGAGCAACCTCCCTCAACACCGTGAGTAGGCTACTCAGCACTTCGAGATACCCGGTAGTTTATGCACCCCCTCCATGGATCTATCCTAGGAGCAAAAACAGTAAAAAGAATTATACAATGACGGCTACAACCCCGACCCGGTTGTGCGGCCAAACAAATAATAATACATCAATTTACATATTACATGAATGAAAGAAAAAGAAACACTCATCTCACATCCACCCCGGCTATTCACCCGCGACAATCCAACGCATTCATATACACATACCATCAACAAACACAGATCACAAATATGTATAACCCCCACTAATCGACGTATAGCGATTAGCAGACGTTCAATACATATAAACATCACAGATATAATCCTTTAGTCAAAGTGTAGTGAAGTTCGATCAAAAATACGGATTTATAGGCCCCCAAAAACAAATTTCTTTTCTGGAAAACCTGGGCACAAATAAACCATCTTAAAAATCCTAAAACCATGTCAGAAGAACACTGCACCAAACTCGATCCAGAATCGAGTCAACTCGGCCGCGGTTACGCGGCAATAGCTTGCTATTGCCGCGGAACCGCGGCGCTTTGAACGATTCACTGGACCGGGTTTGGTGAGTTTCTTAACAAAACCCTGAGATGATTTTTGACGTATGATTTTTTATTTTTAGAGCAGAAAAAATTTCAACAGAAACTTAGGGTTTTGATGTTTAAGTTTTGCGATTTTTTTGATCAAACTTCCATACACTTTACTACCTAGCTAGTTTATGTTTAGTTAGGCTCTGATACTACTGTAAGTCCACGTTGCCCACCCCGGTGCTTGCGGGGAGGCGAAAAACGGAATAAAAATCGGATTTTTATAATGCTAGGCAACATGGACTAGACAAAGGAGGATCTTTGCTAAACAAAAACTAACTAAAAGCTAACTAGATTTAGCTATAGGGTAGAAAGGTTATACCTTGGGCTTTATGTCCTTCTCCCCTTGCTCCTTGGAGTGGTGGAAAGGGATCACCTTGTCGCCTTCTCTAGTCGAAGAAGGATCCACCCGAGAGCCTCAACCTTTGGCTTCAACTTCAAGCTAGAAGTAACTAAGGTGCTAGAAGTGCTAATCCTAGAACCCTAGATGAGAGTAGAGATTATCTAGAAGAGGTTTTCTCAAGCTCAAGTGTTTCTCAACACATGAGAGGGGAGAGCTTGAGAGAGAGGAATAGGAGGAGAGAGAATGAATATGATAGAATAAGAGAATAATGAAGCATTCTCACATATATGTGTGAATTATTGTAAATTGATAATTAGTGAGATAATTGTCATGGCTTAATCAAGACATGACCATTATCATTTCATATTTAATGCTAATTGCAAGGATCAAAGAGCATCTTTTATATGGAATGATGATGGTCAAAGTGTCAACCTAGGTCAACAAGTCAAGAGTGGTCAAATAGTCATCAACCCTAACCATGCACAATTATATATAACTAATATCAATTAACCATAATACACACATAAGCATTAGGGTTAGCAAAATGACAATGGTCATTAACCCTAATCAAAGTCCTCTCCCTCTGTCTCAATCAACTGTGCATACGCACCCGTATTCGTGATCCGAGGAACACGAATACAAAGAGATAAAACCAATCCCAAATCATATACTAGGATCTGGCTTAAACCAAAGCCCGCTAGTATAAGCTGTCCGGACAGCAAACGTGCACAAGTGCGCGGATGTGAACGAACCCTGTCGCAAAACCATGCGACCTCTACTCATTTTGCCTAAAGGAGAATAGCTCTCTGTGTGGGACTCTAAAGACTCGACACTACGCTGGCAGTGGGTTTAACCACAGACCGCAAGCGGCACTAGCTGTACGTAACGGTCCCTAGGTAGATGCCGATAAGAAGACTGACGAGGTGACCCCATCTGAACTCCTACTGAGCCTGTATGTGACAGTCTCCGTACAGTCCTTTCTGTTCGTCTGATACATCGCATGGCGGGCCTAGGGGGCGGTAAACGTGAGTCCCCTAATAGCGGTACAAGTCGTGTCGGAGTGTAGCCCAGAACACCCTGAGATAACACTGGAAACGTACCAGTATATCTCGCTTGCCCTGGCCAGGGATTACTCGTGTAATGGCTCTCCTAGACACAGCGCGATGTCAACCCCCAATACCGGGAGAGACGAATCCTGTCTAACCGTCACTGCCTCCAAGTGCTTCGGGACCGCACCCAACTACTACCTGTTTGCACGACTCCTTTGAGCCGTGGTAGGGTAGTAATCTAAGTACAGTGGGAACACACTCGAGGCGAAGTGACAGTGTCAAGTCAGCGGACTAAGCTGTACTCATGTCACCCGGGAACTGATAACTGACGATAGGTATAATACCAACCAACAGTTTCCGACGAGTCATGTCCAGTGTACTCGTAACCTAACGAGCACCTGCATACTATCTCAAGTATGACGTACTGACGGCTGTGGGACAGACCGTCTCCCCCGCTGGGATGAGAAGCGCATACGCTAGTCTACTCCAGAGTATCGATGCCCTGTCTCGACAGTCCAACGACTAGGGACCTGTATAAGGATGTGCTTATGGATTACCCAGCCCCCACGAGTGTGACTGCCGTCACAACGCTGGTAATCAAGCAAAAGATCCTAAAGGCTCTACTAATATGTATATAAGCGATATGCTAAAAGAAACAAGTGCACATATTGAAGTAGAGACAAACCATGTAGCATACTACCATTTTGAGCAAGATTGTATATACAACTGTGAATATCCCAAGCTTCCATTATGTAATATACAAGCTAGTATGATACAGTAATGGCCTCTAGGGCATATACACTAACACTACTGTTATTGATATTTAAGGTATGATAGAATCATATTTAACAGGATAATTATTTAGTGTAAAAGCGACATGTTAATATCGATGAGGTGTGGTGTAACATGTAAAGATGTGCACGTGCGGCATAACTCGTCGATAATTGTGCAGTGTTCTAACAACTATTAACATGGTGATGTGTAGGTATATATGAATGCATGTTATTAACTTCGCATATAAAATCAATCTTTCAACTTAACAAAATACGGGCGTATCACGCCATCTTTACACAATCCCCCCATAGATGTTTAGTCTACTCACCAGAAATACGTCGTAACTACTCAGGAATCGCCAATCCCTTGTCCTCTCTTTGCGGCCTCCGAAGTTCCCGTACTCAAATCTAACATTTAATTAACTTGTATAAGAAAACGGCTACATTCCGATACGGCAAAATCAAGAAAACACAAGTTGTACGTGCTAATTACACTTCGTACGACTATTGCAAACGATCTAACACTTAACCTCACTGAATTTTGACCCAACGCTTCATCGCGACAGAAAACAGAACGTGATACGTTTTACCCGTGTCGTATTTTAGAATTTTGATCTCTTTTTCTGATATTAGTTCCCAGATCTTATATACAGTTAAACTAACTTGATTAAACAATACCAAAATATCCTAAAATCTATACAGAGACCTACCCCAAACCTCAAAACACCAAAAACCTACAAAAATCCGGCGATGCTGGATTTGGCCTTAATCTCGCCGGCCAAAATCTGTGCTCCTGGGTTCGTGCTCCTATAGTTTGTTCTAGGTTCAACATACAACATTTTGGCACTGTTTGGTTAAGTTGATTTAATCATGACTAATAGCAGATTACTACAGAGCTAAATTTTGCTTTAAATACGATATTATAGATCTTTGATTTCAAACTTAAACCAATTCCAGAATTAATTCTACTGAGTTAGGAATTTTTACCAACTGAGGATGATTTAGAAGCTGCCTCCAAGACACGCAAACCCTTAGCTTCTAGCTCTTAGCTTGATGGTGAGGAAATCCTAGACCTAGCTCTTTTTATCTTCTTTCTCTTGTTCTTTCTAGTTTGCTTTAGTTTTCTTTTTCTTTCTTTTAATTTTTCCTGATTTTAATTTGTTAAATGATCTGAACATAATATATATATGAGAGGAGAGAAGGGTGAGGTGTAGGAGGAGGTGTCAAAGACCAAAAGGTGCCATCCTCATGCAAGGAGGAGGTGTTGTGTGTGTGTGTGTGCATGCAAGTAGGAGGTGTCCTTACATTACCTCATCAATTTGTTTTAATTTGTAATAAAATTCTGAGCTAAAACGTTTTCTACTCCTTTTTCACTTACACCTTTATAATTCCTAGTATGCATATTTTCCCTAAATTTTACAAAAAGACCCTTCACTACCTAGTTATTTATATAAACACCATTTTATTAAAATGAAGCTAAATTTATCACTAAAACCCTTGTAATTGATTTATGTTACATACTAAAATTTCAATTTAATTTGTTTCCTATACTACTTATGAAAATGTCCTATTTTTTTTAATAACTTTTTAAATTGGCATTTTATTATTTAATTAATTAATTTTATTTATTTCTAAATTTTCAGAATGTTACAACAGTTCTCGGTAATGAACATACCCGAAGAAGATGTATCAGCATGCACTTTCTTCGTTTGGGCAACACGGGAATCCTGGTATTCCCCTATTTCATGCTCGGTCTTATAATAATTATAAGTTGGAGCGGGACCAACGTTCCCCAGCTCAGTATAACAAGCGGGTTCGGTCAATACATCCATATTATTATCTTGATTAAGGCGTGACATGGTCGCTACCAGGAGAAAGAGAGAAAAAAACACTCTACGTATGCTCTTGCAAGATTAAATCGGTTATTATTTTATCTAATCAGGATGGCTCCCACTGTTTCTATCAAATATTCTTCAAACCCTAAAAGGAAAGACCAGCCGGGATTAATTACACCCTACAAATTCGCCAATCTTTCAGCAGGCCAGTGCCGGTACTTTGAGGGAGGTTCCCCGTGCTTTCGCACGGACCTAATTAAAATAAAACCTCGTTTTCCTATAGGCGTAACCCCGTTAACACCTTTCTAGACACCTACTTGATCGGCAAATTGTAATATGCAAAATTCTCCCAGGAGTAACTCTTACTCGCAGTGGGTATCGGGATCCAACTATCTCATAGAAGGTATACAATCTCATTGCAAATTTCAACACTTGAAATTTCCAATAATGTTTTTCCCCTAACCTCCTATGACCTTGACAAAGGCCAACAAACCATAGGATGCAAGTCAAGTTCAGCCCGTCATTTCCTGATTGAATTAAACCCACCGGCAAGACCCTTGACAGAGGTCAACAAGGTCGCACGACTACCCTAAATCAATCGCATCATATGCTTTGCAGATAAACACTAATCAGCTACCGCACACTACGCCTTGACAGAGGTCAAAAAACGCAGCACGAATACTAACTACTACTTATCTGAAATGACGGAGGGCTACGACAGGTTTTTAAGAAAACCTTTTGCGTAATGAACTTGATCTCGTTGTAGAATCGAGTGATTATTTTAAAATGAGTGTTTTTAGGCTTTTACTGGTTTTGCTAAAGAGGTCACTCCCGGTGAAGAGATCTTGGCTCTTTCCTCATCGAATGAGGTGCAGGATATTTCATAAATACCACTATGCAAAGCAAAAACTATAGAAGCAATCAAAAGACAAACCGAGTGGGTTGTAGCATCTGCTAGTTTCGCTAAAAAGGTCACTCCCGGTGAAGGGATCTTGGCTCTTTCCTTATCGAATAAAGTGCTGGATATTCTACAAGGAATACCGCTTTGCAAAGCAAGAACTAGAGCTACTAGTTTTTAAAACAAGTTTCTACAACATCTTTTAGGTTTCTTTTATTTCATTAATCTCATTAATGAAGTCCCATTATTTATGCTTCCTAAGCATCACAGAAGAAACGAAAGAAGTAATATAATATATATATATATATATATATATATATATATCATATATATATAATATAAGCATTCATCTCAGAACATTACACAGTAATCACGTCACAGAGCAGCAGAAGATAACATATGAAATATTGGATATACTAGGATTTCCGTGTTTAATATCAAGCTAGTAATAAACACGGATTCCACAGTCGCGATGAATAGCCAAACCCACATCCCTAGACCCCTACGAGAGCGGCAAGCAACCCTGCCAATTCCAGAGTTAGGAGACCCGGTCTCGACTCCTCGAGATGGTCTCCTACTGGACCCTAGAACCCGGTTACTTGTGCTCCCTGCCTTGGGTCTATCCTAATGCGGAAAAGTAAATAATATACATCAACGGTGACATCTTCCTCCACTCGGAAATGCCCCAATAAAAGAATATTACATACAAGTTTTTACATGAATGAAAATGAAAAACTCTCATCTCGCATAAAAAACCCCGGCTATTCAAACACGACGATCCAATATAACATATCCCAGCAACACATAACATCACATGTCATCAACGTAAGTAAATTTGCGTATCCCAATTGTCGTTGACATATAGCAATGAAACCAGCGATACACCACATATTACACTTATGGTCGCAGAAAAGAAAGTGAAAAACTACAATAGCTGGAATCCGCAACCACCTTAGACATCATAAACCCAAAATTTCTTATATTCCGGATTTCATGCCTAACCAAATGAATTCCTTAGACATCACATGCCTAACAATTATAAACCCCGTATTTTAGTTTCGATATTGAAAACACTTTCCAATAACCTGTCGGGTAATTCAACAAGATTCCCGATAACCTGATCGAATGTTCGTCGGAAATTTTAGCAGACGGCCGCACCCCCCGATGCCGTCGACGAAGTGCACTAAAGCGGAACACCGCTGCCACGAGCACCCAAACGGATGCTTTTGGCAACAGGTTTCTCCTACAATCACTTGGTCGGGGCTATGGGGAGTGGCTATCTAGTAAGGTTACCCGCCGAGTATCCGCGTATGCTACGTGATTGCGACAGACTTTTGATCACATCAAAATCCCGTAGCAACCGATTAAATGAGACTAAACTGCTAGATTTATAAAATTCAAAATAGTTATCTAATAACTACATTTGTGGATTTCAAGTATTGTATCCCATCACATGATATCCGGACGACGTTAAACTTTTCGATCGATTCATCAAAGTCCCACAATTCCCCGACAGCTCAACACTTGAGCACAGTTCAATAATACCCAGAACATGGCATGGTATCTATGCACCAGCCGTAGAAGGGCAGACCCAAGCCTCACTCATATCGCCACGGAACTGCGGCAAACCCTAGGGTATGACCGTGTTTCCGCGATCCAAAAAGTCGATTTAGGGTTTCATTCGTCTAGAGAGTTCACAGAATTACTTGCATGTTTTTCTGAATACGTTAAACTTGGAAAAATAGGTTTTTGACATTCGATCGAACTTTTTAACTTCGCCTAGACAACATGCGAATAACCGAAATGATGTTAAAACTATGAATACGAAACACTCCGAATTGCTTATAGTGTAAGATCACATCACATGCAAACTTAGAAAAAACAAACAACACCTGAAACACCAAAACCCAGTCTCTGGAACACACTAAAAAATTGAGCCCAAAACTGCACTGTTCGCCCGAGGTGGCCAGATTTTTTAGCAAAGTGGCCGGCTATTTTCTGCCCAGGGGGGCTAAATTTTCTTCTGTGTTCATGTTGCATCTCATACAACATTCTACAGTTGTTTAAAAAAAATTTTGAAGACTTTTTAAAATCGACAGAAACTAGGGTTTCATGCTGCAAGTTTCAGAGTAGTTTCGGTTTCGTAATTCTACCAAAATCTGTCTAATTTTCTAGCATGGCTCATACCACTGCAGGGTTGTCTATCACGGAAGCAAGGTTTCAAGAGGCATCGTCCATGCCAATTTCAAAAATTTGCCGTTCTAGCTAGCCCTAACCCTAGAATCGTTACTAGAAAATCCGACGAAACATAATACAAACAACTTTGCATAAGAAGTGAACAAGGAATACAACCTTTGTAGACTGGTCCTTCACTTCAATAGCTCCGTGTAGTCGTCCCTTCGCTGCGAATCATGAATGCCCGAACTCTCGAAAGGGTTCTCCTGAAGAAATGAGCAAGCTTGCACGAAGTCTTCGAGGCCGAAGATGATCTACGTCGAGGAGACACTAACCCAAGCTACCCCTTCACTAATTATGGAATTAGTGAAGCAAACACCCTATACTAAATGGTAAGTAGTAGAGGATGATGAAGTAGGAATTTTTCTCACTTTAGAAATAATTTTCTCACATATTTTCTCACATCTCCATTGAAGCTAGAAAGCTTTTGAGGAAGAAGAAGAAGAAATATCTCTCATGAAAAATCAAGTAGAGAATGGCAACCATGGGTGAGTTAACATCATATGTTAACCTTTGTAGAGAGTTAACCATGGCTAGGATAATTGGTTGGGTTAATAAATATCTTATGTAAAACAAAACAAGTGGACTTAGTCAATGAACCATGCAGGCTTCTCCAAGCTTCTAGCCATGACTAAATGCCACCAATTTTTGATTTACTTAAGAAATTAAAAACCCTAGGATTAAACCAAGCATGGTGTAAGTCATACACACACCCAAGTTGCATGTATCATCAAGCATGACACAAATAATGTACACTTGCATATATCATATATATACAATGTGCACAAACAAAGTGAGAAAATAAATCTTAAGTGAAACAATATTAGTTAATGTATGTTAATATATTAAATATATAATTATACATTATATTATAAAATCAACACTTGATTTAATAATCCAGTTATATCACATATAACCGACTAATATCAAATGCAACAACTTATCGAATCAACACTTGATTCGATAAGCCGGCTATAGCACATATAACCGACCGATGTCATAAATCGCAAGAATAGAATATGGTATCACATATCGTATTAATCTCGGTCCCGTAGATATCACATATATGATCCTACTCCGTTTCGCTTGAGCCAGGAAACCTCTGTGTAGGACTCTAAAGACTCGTCAATACGCGGACAGTAGGTGATGATCATATCAAACACCCAAAAACCGCAAGCGGTCTGCTAAACGTAACGGCCACCAGGGTATTGAGCGATCAGAAGATCAACAAGCATGCTTGCTCATACTCCTGCGAATCCAATCAGTAACACTACCGTACAGTCCGGTCTCTTCGTCTAATATGTCGCATATCTCGTCTAGGGGTGGTAAACGTAAGACCCTAGTAACTCGATAAGTCGTGCCAATGTAAGGCTCATATCGGGTCGAGAAACTACTGATAACACTTACCAGTATATCTCTGAATCATCCTTGGCCAGGGACTTCCTGTTATAACCAATCGAGCACAGCGTAACATTAACCCCCAATACCGGGAGAGACGAAACCCCTCCTATCGCTCATTGCCTCCATGTGATTCGGGACTGTACCCAAAATCCACCGTTTTGCATGTTCTCTTGAACGTGGTAAGGTGGAAATCAAAGCACAATGGGAATCACATAAGACTCTATTCGGGTCTACAGACTAACCTGTACCAGTGTCACCAGAGAACTGCCATCTGACGTGATGTATAATACCATCTTGGAGTTCTTGGGGAGTCTGTACAGTGTACCCAGTCTCCACTGAGCACCCGTATACTATCTCTGATGTCAAACACCAATGGATATGGGATCATCCATCGCCCATCTTCATGGGTCGAGAAGCTATACGCTATTCTACTCTGGTATATCGATGCCCTTTCTCGATACACCTACGACTAGGAACATTTGAAAGATGTACTTACCGACTACTCTGTCCCCACTAGTATGATCTACATTATAATTCTGGTAGTCAAGTACTCATCGTAAGGGCTTTAACAACATATAATAGAGAGACAATAAGTGTACATGTTAAGATAAAGAGCAACCAGATTGCATACTATCATGTCGAGCAAGAAAGTCCTCCCTATATATGTCCAAGCATCCACTACAATATACATCGTATGTACAGTAATGGACTTTAGGGCATACATATAACTAACATTTGTTCAGTCGAAAATATTGTGCATTATGATATTTTCCTTACTATTTCTATATAATTAAAGGTGTTTATTATAAATATGACACATATGAGGGTTTATCTGTAAAAATACTATTTTCATGTGTTTATTTATAATAATTAACATTATGAAGGAAAATGTAAGCATGTGATATCTATGTAATATTTAGTCCATTTAAATATGCATACCATATCAAATATGTTTAACCAATTCTCTTAAAACTATAATATCATGTCAAATGGTTTAGATAGTATCTCAATAAAAACAAATTCTACTAACATTATTTATTGAGATATGGTGCAGAAATTATTACTGGACTGAAATCAAGGAAATCCGAGTTGGCGAGATCAAATCTGTCGAAATATTCAAGTAAATCAAAGAAATCAATTCTGGCAGAGACTTAGAGAAGATTTTCAAAGTCCATGTATTCAAAAGATCACCATATGTCAGAGAGATGAAGCCCCGGAAATTTGAGCCAAAGATCCCACCAAAGTGCGGCTAAACCGTGGCCAAAACCCACTATTGGCGGCGGATCCGCGGCCTGTTAGGGGGTTGGGATATAGGATTTTCTACGCAGGATTATCTCAACAAACCCTAACTTATAGAATCTAGGGTTTTCAACTTCTGTGACTATAAATAGAACCGAGAGCCTCTTAGAAAATTTATCAAACCGACGCGATCACGAAGTCCACGACGGCTCAAGAATCCTTGTTGATCATCGACAGTTCATCTACCTCCTTAAGAAGAGATCGAGAAGCAAACTAGGGTTTTGTAATCATTTTCTAAAGGAACAAAGTGTGCTTGATCTTATTGATTAATAAAGGTAGTTTTATTCTATTGCATTTTATTTCTTCATGATTTCTATCTTTTCTTTTCCCAACATGCGCGAGTAATTCTCCACTTATTAGGGTTCGTAGGATTAGGGTAGATTAATGGATGATAAAGATCCTTAAACTCTTTTTACATCCTATAAAGTTTATAAACTTTATCAAAAGAATAGTTAACATCCTAATCGGGCACGCTATCAATTCATTTATATTCACGACCACGATTAGAGATTAGATTAACAATTGTTTTGGTAAAGGCTATACATGAACGGAGATCCATGTCAAGGTAGGGGTTAAGAATGGGAACCCTTTTCCCTCCAGAAACCCTAATCTACATGCATCATTGTCGATCTAGTTTTAAATCTATTAAAGGATAAGAGGAGTAATCTTTAATTAATCATCCATGACTACTAAATCTTAACGAACTCTAAAAGCCCCCATCTAATATAAAACCTACATCCGTGGTTAATCTAGATCTATATCCTGCATCCGTGTTTGACGTGGATCTAGAATCTACAACCATTCTTCACCATTCTTTATTCTTCTCCTTTTTCAACACTTCTAAAGAAAGATTAAAAGATTAAATGTTTCCCTGAGGACGACCCGTACTCATCTCGGTCTAGCTACACGCGACACCGTTATTGATTGCGGTTACTACACATACAACTCTAAAAACATCAACCAATCACAAAGTTTCGACATGAGATAGGTATATTCTGAGACGAAGCATGGTTTCGACGCAGGGTTCCGGGGCGAAGCATAATCCCGACACCGAACAAGTATATCTTGAGATGAAGTGTGATTTCGACACAGGGTTCTGGGGCGAAGCATGATTTCGACGCGGGGGCAGGCAGTTGGTTGACCTGATTGATTTGGTTTGATTTGGGAGTTTCCTGTCCATCCAGCGGGACCTTCGAGCTTGGGAGAATCGTCCGGTCGAATTTTGATTTGATTTGTTTGATTCTTGCCCTGTTTGGCCGAACTTTTGAATTTGAGTTGAAATTCGGATTGTAATCTGGGTTTTTGTTTGGCATCGATATCGCTACACTGGAATATGGTACCATAACCGAATCATCATTTGCCTTTGCCTGTTGGGGAGTGATGGCTTAGGAGACGGGTTTAGGTTCCTGTCAATTAAGGTTTTTCAATTTTATGAGCCGTAAGGGTTTCATAAGAGTATTTTCTCCCTATGATTTGAGATGATCTCGTAGGTGTATCTTCTCTTTAGGAGTCGTGATGAACCCCATTTGTGCTTTCACCTTATGAGTTGTAAGGATCCCACGAAGGTGTGTTTTTCTTATGAGTTAAAGAGGATCTTGCAAGTGTTCTCCTCATGAAGATACATGAGTTGGTCTTCTCGAATGGAACATAATTCCAAGTGCCGAGACTGGCCCAAGGCTGGTAATTGTGGTGGGATATGGGTATGATTTAGCTCATTTATGCTTGTGGATGTTAGTGATATATGCCCTAGAGGCCATTATTGTATAGTACTGGATTGTATATTACATTTTGGAAGCTTGGGATATACACAGATTTAATAACAGTCTTGCTCAATATGATAGTATGCTATTTGGTTTGATTCTATCTTAATATGTGTATATGTTTCTTTTAACATATCGCTAATATATATTGATAGAGCCCTTATGATCTTTGCTTGACTACCAGCGTTGTGATGGCAGTCACACTAGTGGGGGCGGGGTAGTCTATAAGCAAATCCTTAAGCTTGTCCCTAGTCGTAGGATTATCGAGACAGGGCATCGATACTCTAGAGTACACTAGTGTATACGCTTCTTATCCCCGTCATGAGAGGTGGCCTGTCCCGCAGCCATTGGTATACGGTATCAGAGAGAGTATACATGTGCTCATTGGGTTATGAGTTACACTGGACGGACTCGCTGGGAACTGCTGGTTGTTATTATACCTATCGTCAGTTAGCAGTTCCCCGGTGACATGAGTACAGGATAGTCCGTTGACTTGACATCACTATTCGTCTCGAGTGTGTTCCCACTGTACTTAGATTACTATCCTACCACGGCTCAAATGAGTCGTGCAAATAGGTAGTGGTTGGGTGCAGTCTCAAAGCACTTAGAGGCAGTAGGGGTTAAAAGGGATTCGTCTCTCTCGGTATTGAGAGTTGATATCGCGCTGTGTTCGGTTAGCCAATACACAAAGTCCCTGGCTAGGGCAAGTGAGATTTGTATGTGCACGGCGGTGCCCCGGCCGTCAATCCGACGCCGGAATTGCGGAAACGAAACCTTTACAAAACTTGTAAACCGGCACCACCGCACACTAAAAACCCGGATCGAGCCATTAACCTATCCCTAGCAAACTAGAAAAGGAGTAGAGAAGCTATACCAAGCGATCCGTATCCTTCGGTCTTCGCCTCCACTCCGATCTCCTCACGGAACCTCCGGTCTTCATCTCCTCGTCGGAACGGGCACCACATCGCCGTGTTCTTTAACGGGCTCCCACCTCTGGACCGAGGCAACTCGAGCACGAAGTTGGCGAGCCGACGTGCCCAAGATATGCTGTAGGCTAGTGTATGAACTTGTCTCTTTGGGGTTATGAAGTTGCCTTTAGGATTAAGGAGGAGGAGAAGAACTTTTAAATGGAGCTATATCATTTTGTGGCTAGCATAAATGAATGATAATCTTTTCCCCACAACCAAATGAATCCCTCATCTCCCCTCTCTCAAAGTGGCCGGCCCCTAATAGATTATGGAATGAGGAGAGAGAGAAAAAGCATATACAAATATGTGAAGATAATTATCAAATTATCTCACATCAAAAACTTATCAAATCCTATTCATCATTAATGCAAAGGAAGAGACTCAAAAAGCATCTCATGATGAAAGAACTATCATGATGTTACCATTTACAATAAACCCCTTCCACAAATACTAATTTGCACAATTGCAAATTAGCCCCCTCCATCAGAAAGTCCGGCCGGGAAGGAACAAAGGAAAACTGGACGGAACGGAATGCAAACTGGCAACTTCAGAAAACTGATCCCGTAATAAATTACAGGAAAACCCCGCGACTGTATATACATACCCGCATTTGTATTCGCACTGAATATGAATGCAAAGAGAAAAAATCTACACAGTACAATACTAGGATCCGGCTTAAACCAAAGCCCGCTAGTAAAATTCGTCTGATCAGGATCCGTGCAATACAGCACGCATCTGATCGAACCCTGCCATATCTCTATACGGCCTCTACGGCGTTTCGCCCGAAACTTGAGAAACTGGTCTGTGGGGGACTCTAAAGACTCGTCAATACTTTGGTTGTGGATTTAACCACTAGCACGTCAGAGGTATTAGCCAATACGTGACGGGCTACCAGGTATTGACCAAAAGGGACGTCGATGAGCGAACTCATCCTGACAACCTACTGAGCCTGTCAGTGACAATATCCGTACTGTCCGGTCCGTTCGTCTATGAGCATCGCATGGTGGGCCTAGGGGGTTGGTAAAAGTCAGACCCCCAAAAGCGGTACAAGTCGTGTCGGAGTGTAGTCCAGAACACCCTGAGATACTACTGGAACGCCTACTAGTAAATCTCCTGCCTCGGCCGAGGGCTTTGTGTAATGGCTCTCCAAGACACAGCGCGACCTCACCCCCAATACCGAGAGAGACGAACCCCTGCAGATCCGCTCACTGCCTCCATGTGGCTCGGGACTGTACCTAACTAAAACCTGTTTGCACGTCTCATTTGAGCGTGGTAGGGTAGTAATCAAAGCACAGTGGGAACTCACACGAGACAAATGACGATCTCAGGTCGATGAACTAACTTGTACACATGTCACCAGGGAACTGCTATCTGACTTCAGGTATAATACCAACTAGCAGGTTCCCGGCGAGTCCTGTCCGGTGTACTCATAACCCAATGAGCACCTGTATACATCTTAGGTGAACCAACTGACACCAGTGGCTTGTGAGACCGGCCACCGCCCCTCGTCGGGCCTCGACTGTATACACTAGTCTACTCTGGAGAATCGATGCCCTGTCTCGAAACTCCCACGACTAGGGACCTTTTAAGGATGTGCTTATAGACCCCAGCTCCCACGTATATGATCGCCCTCATACTGCTGGTAGTCAAGCAAGAATCCTAGGGGCTCTATCAACGTGCAATAGTGATCAGTAATGTCACCTAAAGCAGTACACGATGATAAAGATAAACCAGATAGCATGCTATCATCTTGAGTAAGACTGTCCTATCGGGATAGGTCCTCCATCAGTCATTGCAATCACGTGCCTGTGATCCAATAATTGACTCTGAGGGCACTATCTCCAACAATCTCCCACTTGCACTCAAGGCTAATTATTGCGATGTCGCATACTCACAGCCCGTGTGATACCGAACACCCAACTCCTCTACTAGTCAGTCTCACAAAGCTCGTTTGCGAAACTATTGCGTTCGAGGAATAGCCTCAGTGAGTGGATCCGCTCTGATGTTTCTTTCTATGTCTCTCTATATCTCAAGTTCGCGTAGAAAGCCATCTCCCGAAATGAGCAATACCTGTCTTAGAATATGTCTGGATGTCTGATGGGACCTAGCTCATAAATGAACTCCAAATCCAAACTTCTTAGACTGTATCGTCAACTGAACTTAATCAGTATCCTGCGCCATCCTTCCCTCAGTTTCCACCTGGACCACCTGTCCAAAATACTTCCCCTCGTCAGAGGGAAAACTATAACTCTGACAGTCACTCTGTCATCCAGGTCACCTTGGAAGCCTGGAATGATAACTGTCTCCCGAATGAGGCTGTCGTTATCATATCCCTAGAACATCCACTTATGTTCTAAAACTGCTTCCGAATGTTTCTCCAGGATTGGATCAAAATCAACTTATTGCATCTACTGCAAGAACAACATCTGGTGTGGTACTTGACATCTCATGATTGACTCATTTGCCTAAGCAAGTGATCTGCCAATCATGCACATCCCTCTCTACTTTAGTCTATAAGACACCTTTAGAGAGGGTGACTCCATCACCTGCAGGAACACTACCGTGCCAGGAGTCGTCCATTCTAAATACACATAGAATGCTGTCTAAGTACCCAGATTAGGAAACCACCTAAATCTAGATCTAAAACCATAGATCTAGTAACCAGAATGTCTGATATAATATCCAATCCCTATGTGAAGAAACCACTGTGTGGCAACCAAAGTACAACCGACCGTAGTATAGGAACATCACTTCCTACTCTGTGTATGTCATCCAAATACCAGGACATCACACCCTACTACCTTCTTAACAGATCCATCCCCTATTCCGATGAAGTCAAAACTATGACTGTCATATCAGAAATAGATAATCTATCTCCGCTATATTGGCTTTAGTCTATAAATAGACATAAGCCACTTGTCCACCAATGCTTCCGCTGCTCCCACTGACTATGACAACCCTCTGGCAAAGTCATATAGACGTACACTTCTAAAGCTAGTTTAGAACGACGCTATAGTCATCCTCCTGCCGGGTCTCACAGTCTGGAACAACAGCAATGGCAAGTGTGGGTAAACAAGAACCTCCCTGTCACCGTCCTTGAGGCTACCGGAGTACCTCTCGGGTGCCTGAGGTTACCCACCACATCTGCGGAGTGGCCAATGGAATGTCAAACCAGATTGAATCTTTAGGTTCTTTATCAAATCTTCAGTAATCGTTTGCGGTTCTGGAATCACTTCCAGTTCTACCATACTCCCACTACTATTTTCTGAAAAAATCCATTTTTATTAAAGCTGTGGCGAGTCAAGAACAATATCACTATTGATCTTCCAGATGGTAGAAAATCAACCCTCGTCATAGCCCGGGTCAACCCATAAACAGCCATTACAGAAACATGCCTCGAGTTATCCAGAGTCTGGTTTTAAGCATAAGCCGGACAACTCCCCGTACCTTAACATCGTCAATATACGAACTGTTCTATATCCAATATAGAAACAGAGGCACTAATTTAATTGAACCAGATTCAAATCATGCAGCTGTCTCCAGTGCATGTCAAGTAAATGGAGAGAGGCCGATCAGCGTTACTCAACTTAGGAATGCTTCCAATTATGAGTAACCTGAAATAGATGCAAGTTCTCTCAAAACCATTACTATCAACTGAATACCATACACAAGTATCTACATCTTCGATCACCTTGAAGAATCCCGATATTTGCAACACCTGGTTCTCTACTTTATCCACATACCTATAACTTCTCAAAACTTGGACCCTGTGTTTCTACGAAACACCTGTCTAAGAACTAGAGAAGTCATAAGTAAACCGAATATAGTACGAGAACCAACCCCTCTGTCCTAATGGACACTGGATAATATACAATACTCTGTATAAGTCCCCTGAGTCTAGTGACTCATTCACTGTGTGTCGTAAGTTGAAAACTGTACTTATGGTTAAGAAGAATTACACCGCCGTTCAATACTCCTTACCTAACCATCCACTGATATAGGTAAATGTCATAGACATAATTTCAAAAAGGTATATCTCACTCTATAAAAATAGACGTACAGATATATCAATTTGAAATTTGTGCATAACAACGGATATTCAAAACCAAATATTTGTCGTCCGGCAAACAACCCAGGTGACTTCCTCAAATATCACCAATTACAACGAATTCCGATATAATGAGGATGATCACCTAATTCCCAATAACTTACTCCCACTCATCATCTGTAAAACCATACAGATGTGAGAATCATAACTGGTAAATACATACCCTGGAGCAAGTATCTAACTGGGAAATCAGTTTTCTTTTAACAGTACACAGTGAAACTGAAACATTGGAATGTTTCATAGGGGTATCCGGATATTCCTAGTAATGCCTCTTCCATTATCCAGTTTCATAACTGTAACCGTATATTTCTTTGCCATCTCTCCAAATCCCTTTATATGTCTTTAGTCGTTACCTTCTGTACACCCCTTTAGGTCAAATGGTTTTCTTCCTTCCCTAACGTTCGGCACCAGCCTATGGTTTGGAAGAAGACTATCCAATAAGTATAATGGGTGTACTGTCCTAATCCTAGGAGCACTCGCAATGCGAGAGAAGGTGAAGATAAAAGACACCTGAATAAACCCTATTCCTATTTCTCCTGAACCAAAATCCATCCCCGAACTGGAACAAGTTCCTTTCGAGTTCGTATATAACCATACGATGTAATATCCAAATAACTGTGGATCTTCGTAGTGATACGGAGTGTCCTGGGGAAATACAAAGGTGAAGTGGGAGTGGTAATGAAATACTTCGTTTGGTCGTGAATATCAGTCGCAATTTACTTTGCCCTCCTTCTAATCCCTTTCTTTGTCTTAACTTAATTCCTTCTGTACACCGTTTAGGCTAATTGGTTTTATTCATTCCCTACCGGTCGGCACCTGCCTATGGTTTGGAAGAAGACTATCCAATTTACGTAATAGGTGTACTGTCCTAATCCAAGGAGCACTCGCAACCTGAGAGAAGGTAAAAGGAAAAGACAACTGAATAGTCCTATTCGTTTTCTCCAGAACCAGAAACCATCCTCGAATATATTCCTTCGAGTTCGTATATAACCATACGATGGTTTTGTCCAATGGAAGTGGACGTTCGTAGTAATGCGGGGTGTCCTGGAGAAAAGGGTAAAAGTAGGAGTGGAAATGAGATTTGCAACTCAGACAATCCAAAAGCCAGTCTTATAAGAAGGTTCGGTCAACTTGGTCACTGAGTCATAGTCTAAGGTCGGGTCAAAGGTCGCTGCCAAAGAGAGAGAGAAAAGAAACACTCAGCGTGCACTCTAACCTAAATCAGAATGGTTGTCAATTTATCTAATCAGGAAACCTCCCACTGTAATCTCAAATTCTTCTCCAAACCTGAAAGAAGAATTAGTCTGGATCACCCGAGGAGTAAACCAACTCATCAGTGGGAATCGGGATCCAACTATCATCGCATGATAACGTGACAGAATCCGCTCACGTTATCACACTCCAGAAGGTATGCGCATATCTGGCAAGTTTCAGTTTCTTTAGAAACTCCCGATGTGATTTTTACCCCATGCTCTTATGACCTTGACTTTGGCCAACAAATCATAAGTCACATGTCAAGTTCTACCCGTCATTCTCCAGGCTAATTTGAACCCACCCGTACAAGCCCTTGACTTTGGCCAACAAGGCTATACGACTGTCCAAAACCAACGCATCTATCTATGCTGCATATGAATACCCAATAGCTACCAATCACTGTGCCTTGACTTTGGCCAACAAACACAGCTTGAATACTTATTGACTATTCATATGAAATGACGGAGGGCTATGAATGGTTTCTGGCAAAAACCTTTAACGTAATGAACTTGATATCGTTGAAGGAACTGGATAGCTTTATAAAAATATAGTAACGAAAACCTTTGCTAAAGAGGTCACTCCCGGTGAAGGGATCTCGGCTCTTTCCCCGTAGAATGAGGTGCAGGATATTCCAACTGAATACCACGATGCAAAGCAAAAGTTATCGGCTATAGTGAAGTTATTGCCCTGAAGCAAACTTCTGTCTAAGGGGTCACTCCGGGTGAAGGGATCTCGGCCCTTGCCTCGTCGACTGAGGTGCTGGATATTCATAACCGAATACCACTGTGCAAAACAAAAGAGAACGCCCTTGCAATAACAGCTTTTTTTTTGAAAAATGTTCCAACAACATCAGAATAGGTTTGTTTAGCTTGCATTGATCCGAATCAACGCAGTCCCATTAATTGATCACACCAATAAAGAACGAAAATAATGATGTACGTATATGCCATCCGCATTCGCCACTGGGTCCCGTCATCACCCGTTAGGTTACTCAACTAACGACAGAGCAGGGACTGGACTAGCACGGATGCAAAACATATACAACATCTACTAGTATATATATCAATATATAATATTCGCTCAAGGCATGATAAAAATGCAACATCACAGAAATGTAACCAGCATCACAGAATAATACAGATATCTGGGAACCCCGGGTTTCACAGAGCCGCTACTGAAACCCGACGTTCCTCTGGTCGTGTGGATAGCCTGTGCAATGAAAACCTAGACCCCTACGGGCGCGGCAAGTTACCCGCCAAAACCTGAAGCTGTAACATTTCAAAAAAATAAAATATTATTTTTTGGGAATTTCTATAATTTAATATTATTTTATTGAATATTTTAATATTTAGGTATTATTAAATACAAATAAATGGGAAAAAATTTGGAAAAATTATGGAAAATTATAAAATAGGGTATTTGATAGAATTATGCCATTTTAAAGTTTTTATGATTAGTTATATGCTAATTTAGTGCTAATCGCGATTAAAAAAAATCGCTAATCGGTTTTTTAGCTTTTTTGTGCAAAACATGCACATATCACTTTTTTCACACTCGTGCATTTTCTTGCCATGGTTCACTTTGGGTTTACTATTCTTGGGAGAAGGATTTTGAGAGAATAAGAAAAAGAAAAGAGAAAAGAATAAAGAATGAGGTTTGGTGAGAGAGAGGTATGGGCTTCTTTGACTAAACACTTAGCCATTTTCTCCCCTCATTTCCCTCCCTCTCCCTCCATTGCTGCTGCTGCTCCTGCACCTCACCTCCCTCCCCTTTTCAAGCCCTCTAAACACCTCTAAAACAACTCCAAAACCCTACTCTCATTTCATTAAAAGTGTGCACAAGCTCAAGATCTACATATTGGACCAAGAAAGCAAGGATTTTGGCCACTAGGGGCAACTCAAGAAAATTCTTGAGTTGCCAAATGAGGAAATTTCTGGATCATTAGATTAGTTTTTGCATTACTTATAACCCTATGTTAAAATTGAATCGATATCGGGTGGTATTGTGGACTTAAAGGAAACCTAGTTAGGGTTTGAGGAAATTGTGAGTTGTAGTGTGAAATTGAGCTTAGTGGAGGTTGCACAAACACCCTAGTGATGGAATTGAGACCCAAACCAGAGATTTGAAAACCGGAATACGGATTTAGAAAAACCGATATCGGAGATATTATGAAATCTGTGAAGGTTTTAGGAATCTGCTATCACCCCGAGACCCCTAAAATTAAATTGAGCTGACAGTGAGTCGTGCAGGCACCTAGGAAGCTACCACCAAGACCCGAGCCCCTAACTCAAATCCCCGGCCGCAGATTTAATCATTCTGGCCGCAATTTGCGGCCAGAGTAGAGGGGAATGGGTTCATTTTTGTTCCAGGGCTCATTTTACACTAAATTAGACCCCTCCTATATGCAGTTTTGGCTAATTGTCATCTGGGGAAAATCTGGAAGCATTTTGGGGTGTTTTAGGCGATGTTTTCCGTATTTTTAAATGCACTTTCTTGATAATTGGATTTGTATTTGGTTGTCGGGTGTTCGTACATCGACAACAGGGGTTGGTTGATTGATTTGCACATTTAGGCCATAGGTTTCAACCTATGAGCACACTGTGCGCTGTGTCGGCTTTCTGCATCGATTTTAATACGTATTGCGACGGTTTATTATTGTAGGTACCCTCACAAGGATTCCGAGGCGAAGGAGCATGGCGTCATCGATTTTGGCGAGCGAAGATCATGTGAGTAGATTATATTTACAGGGGGAAGTCGGGTGGATGGCGTATAGCACCCCCGCAGTCCGTAGTTGTTATATTATATATATGATAGTTAGGTGTACTATGGATAGTGTAGGGTTAGAAGTGACTAGTGTAGTTCATAGTCGCGAACCCTAGAATAGATTTACACCTATACGCACACCCTTGCATATTCATTATACTTGCACTGTGTTGATGATATTGGATGACATTGGAGATGAGTCGATGATGTTGGGCATTGTGCCGCGAGATCGGTGATTTGATGTGATTCGTATTTGGGATACGATACGTGATCTCTAGTGGGCCTTGGGACGTGTGCTTGCACACGCAGTATATATATGGTATCGAGTTGTACTAAACTTATATCAGTACCCCAGATTATATGATATGATGATAGTGATACCTGCTATGTGATGAGATAATGTGATATTGACCGTACCCAGCTCTTGGGATGCCGTACGATGATTTACCGTACGAGCCTATATTGATGATAGATCCGCACTCATGACTCGAGGATGTCTTACGATATACTGTATCGTACGCGATATTATTGAGGCGGGATCACCGACTAGTATATCTATATATATATCAACTCAAATTTAGGTGGTTTCCATACCTCTCCTGATTGACTTGATACTTAGATCTGTAGTTTGCATAGTAGATTCTTCACTGTGGTGTTGATTATTTGATTTCCGCATATTCATGCTATTCGCATTGCTTGCATATGTTTATTGCTATATTATTATCATGCTGTTAGGACACCAGCACCATTATCGATGATGCGTATGTTCCACGTACACTATTTGCCGGCCACACACTTCATCATCGATAATTGCCATGCCACTACACTGTAGTACTGTTGCATCAGGACATGACCTTATATGCGCATACTATTATTCCATGCTGCAGGATATATTGTTACTTGCATTTCATTTATATGTCACATGCACCATGCTTTCTGATTTGAGTATTGAGATATGTTGTTTTTATGATATTTCTGGTTTTGAGAGAGGGCTGACCCGGACTGACGGATGCCCGATATATTGAGAGAGGGCTGACCCGGACTGACGGATGCCCAATATATGAGAGAGTGGGCTGACCCGGATTGACGGATGCCCGATATATTGAGAGAGGGTTGACCCGGACTGACGGATGCCCGATATATTGAGAGAGGGCTGACCCGGACTGACGGATGCTCGATATATTGAGAGAGGGCTGACCCAGACTGACGGATGCCCGATATATTGAGAGAGGGCTGACCCGGACTGACGGATTCCCGATATATGAGAGAGTGGGCTGACCCGGACTGACGGATGCCCGGTATATGAGAATTTACGTGCCGATGCTAGGCATAGGTTTTCATGATGTTTTCGAGTGTCGGTGCTAGGAATTCAGGTTCCATGCTTTTGGTTATATCCTCATATTTTCCATGCATATGCTTTATGACATTTACATGCATAATGCTTATTGTCATTGGGTGACAGGTGGACGGGGTCTACATACATACAGACTTTTATTACATTGATCATACTTCATTTGTATATATAACAGGGTATGAGGGCGCTGTTATATATACCCTTACTCCAATATTAGTGGAATGGAACGCTAATATATGTGTATTGATATTCATTTTGATATTTCATCATATTTACTTCATGCAGACATACCTTATATTTATGACATGTTATTACCTGAGGCACTGGCACGGGTACTTGGCACTACCTACACGATTAGATGTTACATTGCCACCTTATCATGCTTCAGGCTTATTCTTTAAGGTTTATATATCTGATTGTATTGACCTAGGATTATGTCGTGCATTCGTTTTCTGCTTGTAGATATTTTCTATTCACGAGTTGGCAACTCACCCCCGTTGTGCCACAGTTCTTTCAGGTTTTGCCGTACAGGTTCCATAGCGGCATTTCTGGCACACTGCTTTCTTGCGGGTGAATTGCATTTGGTAGGTGGGTTCTTTTGCATCAAGAACCACCATTGTACTTGTATTATTCCTTTGTATCTAGAATTCCATCAACCAAAACTTGTATATTGTTTCATACTTAGAAATTAGTGATGTATTATTCGACCTTAGAGTCGCGCTTAGTAGTATTGTGGTTTTCATGCTTATTGAGTTTCTTTTGGATTTGACCCTCGCCATTCGGCGTTGTATATTATATTGCTTGCGTGGTTGTGACCGTCGATTGACGAAAAGCTAGCTCCCGCTTGGGGATGCCTTTTATCACTGTATATATATTGTTGTCCTTGTTGTACCCCGTTCGGGGCCAATATTTACAAAAGAAACTCTGCCGTAATTTTTAGAAAAGACTTTACTCTTTAAAATGGTTTTAGATTTCTGGGCTTTTTGGCTTACTTGGATCAGATGGAGTCCTATAGACTTCATATGGTTCAAGGGCCAGTCACGTGCTCTTTCGGGTCGTGACCGAAGCGAGGCAGCCCCCTTCAGCAACGTGAATGGACCACCCAGCACTTCACAGAATCCGGTAACTTAGGCACCCCTCCTGGGTCAACCTGTACCCCCTACGAGTGCGGCGAATAGCCCGCCAATTCTAGAGTAAAGCCCTCTCCGTCTCAATGCCATGAGATGTGGGCTCGTTGTCCTCTAGAACCCGGCTATCCATGCACCCCTCCGTGGGGTAATCCTAGTACAGAAAGTAAAAATATACATACAACGGGTACATCGACCTCGACCCGGTCGTGCCCCAAAAGAATAATACAAATAGGCAGTGACGGCAGTCCACATGTCGGACGCTCGCCCCGCAATATCAAATGTACATATAAAATAAACTGTACTACCACTGCAACCAGGCTATCCCCCACGACCAATCCGCAACATCACAGCAATACACAGAACATCAACGTGAATGTCACGTTCGCAAATCCGTCTAAAAGGGCTATAGCAGTTAGACAGGATTTACTGATCAAATGACATTCACGGTCGCAGATATAATGTAAATACTGTGAACTAACATGTTTAGAATTTTTGATCGATCAAATTTACCGAAGTGGGCCCCAAGCACTACTGTAGCACTCAAAGAAAATCTGGGCCCAAACAGAATATCCCAAAACCCCTATTTCCAACCCAGAAGCCTACTGTGAAAATGTAGGGTTCCTAGGCACACTCAAGAGGTTCCACAAGGCATCAACCATGCCAAAATCAAATTTTTCTTGTGCCGAGAAAGCCTAATGCTAGATCGTTAACTAGATATTAGGCGAAACAAGCAAGTAAACAACTTTATTGCTAAGTGAAAGGGACTACAACCTTTGTAGATCCGGTCCACCACTTCTTTAGCTCCGTGATGACGTCCCTTCACTGCGATCACCGGGATCCCGGACTCTAGCGACGGTTTCGTCGGGGAAATGAGCGGGTTAGGTCGTTGACTTCGATGTCGAAGATGATCTACGTCGAGGCAACTCTAACTCAAGCTCCATCTTCACTAGGTCATGAAACTTGTGAAGAAAACACCCAATACAACATGGCAAGTGGTAGAGGATGAAGAAATAGGAAGTGGGTTCACTTTGGATTTAGGTTTCTCACTTGATTTCATCACTTGACAATTTTCAAGAAAGCTTTTGCTTTTTCTTCATGAAGAAGATGAAGAAGAAGCAAGAAAAAGAATAATGAATTCTTGAAAATAAAATTCAAGTGAATACTTATCATCTAGCAACCATGGGTTAGTGTAACTAATGTAGAGAATAAACTAGGGTTTAGTTAAATGGTTAGGTTAAGGAATAAAAACAAAATAGTCACTTTGTCAAAGATGCATGAAGTATCATGAACCTTCTTGCATAAAACAAAAGCAACCATTTAGTTTTTTCTTTTTAACCAAAAATAAATAAGGTAAATAAAACCCAAACCATTTAATAAACATGGTGTATAACATACACATACCCAAGTTTGCATGTATCATCAAACATGATACAAACAAGTGCACAAAAATATATCATATATACAATGTGCACAATCTAGTGAGAAAATAATCTTAAGTGAACCAATACTAGTTAATGTAAAATAATATATCAAATATATAATTATACATTAAATCACTAAATCAACACTTGATTTAATGATCCGGTAATACTGCATATAACCGACTAATATCAAGTGTATCAATGTATCGAATCAACACTTGATTCGGTAACCCGGCTATATCTCATATAATCGTCTAATGATACAAATCGTGAGAATAGAATACAGTATCACATACTGGTATTATTCTCGGTCCCGCACATATCTCATATGCGCTCCTATTTCGTTTCGCTTGAGCCAGGAAACCTCTGTGTAGGACTCTAAAGACTCGTCAATACGTCGGCAGCAGGTGATGATCATATCAAACACCCACAAGCCGCAAGCGGTCTACTAAACGTAACGGCCACCCGGGCATTGAGCGATCAGAAGATCAACGAGCAAGCCCGCTCACACTCCTGTGAATCCAACCAGCAACACTTACCGTACAGTCCGGTCTCGTCGTCTGATATGTCGCATATCTCGCCTAGGGGTGGTAAACGTCAGACCCCAATAGCTCGATAAGTCATGTCGATATGAGGTCTATAACTGTTCGAGAAACTACTGGTAACACTTACCAGTAAATCTCAGCAACCCTGGCCAGGGATTTCCGTTTATAGCCAATCGAACACAGCGCAACATCAACTCCCTATACCGGGAGAGACGAATCCCCTCCTATCGCTCATTGCCTCCATGTGATTCGGGACTGTACCCAAAAACCACCGTTTTGCACGCCCTCTTGGACGTTGTAAGGTGGAAATCAAAGCACAGTAGGAATCACACAAGACTCTATGACGATCTCGGGTCTACAGACTAACCTGTACCAGTGTCACCAGAGAACTGCCATCTGACGTAAGGTATAATACCATCTGGGAGTTCTCGGCGAGTCCGTCCAGTGTACCCAGTCTCCACTGAGCACCCGTATATCATCTCTGATGTCAAACACTAATGGATATGGGATCATCCATCGCCCATCTGTATGGATCGAGAAGGTATACGCTAGTCTACACTGGTATATCGATTCCCTGTCTCGATACACCCATGACTAGGGACCTTGAAGGATGTACTTATGGACTACCATGTCCCCACTAGTATGACCCGCATCATAGTCCAGGTAGTCAAGTACACATCCTAAGGGCTTTACCAACATGTAACAGAGAGACAATCAGTGTACACGTTAAGGTAAAGAGCAACCAGATAGCATACTATCATGTCGAGCAAGAAAGTCCTCCCTATATATGGCCAAGCATCCACTACAATATACATCCTATGTATAGTAATGGCCTCTAGGGCATACATATAACTAACAATCTCCCACTTGCACTAGGGCCATCTGTAGCAGTGGTTGCAGTATCTAATACTCAACTATCCCATATAAGTCTCTCTCTGGGAAAAGGCCTTTGTGAGTGGATCCACCGTGTTTTCCTCTGAGTCTACTCTCCTAACCTTGATCTCCTTGGAGATCAACCATCTCCATGATCAGGTGATACTGCCTTAGAATATGTCTGGATCACTGATGGGACGGACGTTCCTTGGCATAAGCCACAATTCCATTGTCACACAATGGGAGGAACTAAGTTCATCTCATGAACTAATATACACCATGAACTAATATTCACCCAGACAGCCTCTTTGGTAACATCTTAAGTAGCGATGTATCCAGCCTTTATCGTCTAGTAAGCCACGGTATCTAGCTTGGAACTCTTCCAACATACCGTCCCTTTACTAAGGGTAAAGACAATGCCTGTGACTGACATTCAGTCGTCCTTATCACCCTGGAACACTTCCAGTGATTCACCCCAGGATCGATTGATACCATCTCACTACATCTAGTGAGTATCCTAACATCCAATTAGATCTATCTTATAGATCCAAAACCCAGGATTTAGTAGGTATCACTTTGATCCTATTTGGAGAATCATTGTGATAAGCGGAGATTGACCGAGCGTAGCATAGAAAAATCCTTCCCTATCAAGAGTATGTCATCCACGTACTCTACGAGGATCACCACCATACTCCCTACTACCCCTTTTGTATATACAAGGTTCATCAACCATTTTGATGAAGTCAAACTCTTTGACTACCATATCAAAACAGATGTTCCAACTCCGCGATGCCTGCTTTATCCTATAAAGCAACTTGTGCACGTTTCCACTGCTCCCACTGTCTACGAAGCCCTCTGGCTGTGTACTTATAGACGCCCTCTAAAACATCATTTAGAAAAGCTGTCATGACACCCAACCACCAGATATCGTAGTCATGGTATGTAGCCGTAGCAAGTAGGATCTGGATGGACTTAAGCATAGGCCCCAGAAAAGGTTTCATTATTAGCCACAATTGGTCTATGATGTAAACCTTTAACAAGTCTAGCTTTGAAAGTCTCAACCTTTCCATGTACACCAAGTAATCTTCTCAAGATATACTTGCTCCTGATGGGGATTTAACCTTTCAGATATAGCAACCAAAGTCCATACTTTGTTGGTGTATAAGGATTCCATCTCAGATCACTAAGCATCCAGCCATTCTTACAGAGTCCTTACTCTCGATGGCCAGCTCGAAACTAGTTAGGTCATCATCTCATGATGCAATCCTCGCTCCTACCGTCATAGAGAAACCGAAGTATCTCTCAGGTGGGTGAGGAACCCTACTAGATCGGCGCAGAGGCTGAGGTTCGTTGGTAACTATTGAATCCTTTGGTTCTATCAAATCATCTGCTGTAGTTTGTATAGCTGGAACCTTTCCAGTTCTACATTACAGATCTTGCCTCGAGCTTGTCCGGATTATGCTTTTGACATAGGCCGAACAATCCCAAATCTTAACTTACTTAAGAGATAGGCTCTTCCCAAACCATATCTTATATGGAGTGGTAGGCAACTGATTTGATTTGTACCCTATTCAATAGGTATGCAGCTTCTCAAGTGCATAACTCCCAAAAAGGAAATAGGTTACTCAGTAGTACTCATCATAGAGCACACCTTATCATATAGGGTGTGATTGCTCCGCCCCGATACACCGACGTGCTGTGGTGTATACGGAGGAGTAATGCTGAGAGAGAATCTCATACTCCTTTAGAAAAGTCCAAGAATTCCGTGCTCAAGTATTCTCCTCCTTGATCACATCAAAGGACATAATACTTATACCCGTTTTGGTTCTCTACTTCTAACTTATATTCTGTGAATATCTCAAAAGGTTCGGACTTGTGTTTCAACAGGAACATATGGCTAAATCTTGAGAGATTATCAGAGGATGTAATGAAGTACAAAGAACCGGTCCTGGCATGTGCAGACAAGGGACCTTACATACATCATCATGTATCAGTCCCAAGAGTTTACTAGCTCTTTCTCTGTTTCCAATAAACAGAGCTATGGTCATCTAATCTTTGTGACATGACTGGCAATGTTTCACAAGATGTAAATTCAAACTGATTCAAATATGCATCTAAATGTAACTTTAGCCAGTCGGGTCGCATTGATATGACCTAGTCTACAATACCTCAAGAAGGATCCGTTCATTTCTGAACTCTTCCTCTTGTGTGTGTTCTGTATACTAAGAACTGTAGTTTGATTTAGAACGTCAATGCTTTTAGATAACGTGCCTGAACCGATCAACTTTTGATATAGGAAATGTTCAAAACATTATCCAACAATACAAAATTTTATCATTTCTTTACTAATAAAGAGACTGATATGATTTTGTATATCAGGTTCGGTATCTAATAACATTCGTTCAGAATTAATGTATTTGGAATACAGGATGACAGTGACCAACAGACTTGGCTGCAACAGTTGCACCGTTTTCTGTCTAATGAAACTTATCACCCGTTCTCAGTTCTCTACCTTTCTATAGCCCTATGTAACAGATTACATATGCGGGATTCTGATCCGGTATCTAATACCCAGGACGTAAAGGATACTAAGAAACAGTTCTATGTAATGAACACACCCGAAGATGATGCATCAGTATGCACTTCCTTCGTTTGGGTGGCACGGGAATTCTGGTAATCCCCAATTTCTAGCTCTGTCTTATAACAATTATAAGTCGGAGTGGGACCAACGTTCCACAGCTCAGTATAACAAGCGGGTTCGGTCAATACATCCGTATTATTATCTTGATTAAGGCGTGATATAGTCGCTACCTAGAGAGAGAGAGAAGAAAACACTCAGCGTATGCTCTTGCAAGATTAGATTGGTTATATATTTTATCTAATCAGGATGGCTCCCACTGTTTTTATCAAATCTTCCTTCAAACCCTAAAAGGAAAGACTAGCCGGGATTAATTACACACTACAAATTCGCCAATCTTTCAGCCAGGCCAGTGTCGGTACTTTGAGGGAGGTTCCCCGTGCTTTCGCACGGACCTAATTAATGTAAACCTCGTTTTTCCAGAGGCGTAGCCCCGTTGACACCTTTCTAGACACCTACTTGATCGGCTAATTGTAATGTGTAAAACTCTCCCAGGAGTAACAATTACTCGCAGTGGGTATCGGGATCCAACTATCTCATAGAAGGTATGCAATCTCATTCTAAATTTCAACGCCTGAAATTCCCAATAATATTTTGCCCCTAGCGTCCTATGACCTTGACGCAGGCCAACAAACCATAGTCCGCTAGTCAAGTTCAACCCGTCATTTCTTGATTGAATTAAACCCACCCGCACGACCCTTGACGCAGGCCAACAAAGTCGCACGACTACCCTAATCCAATCTGCATCATATGCATAAACAGATAAATACTACTTAGCTACCGCACACTACGCCTTGACGCAGGCCAACAAACGTAGCACGAATACTAAGTAGGACTTATCTGAAATGACGGAGGGCTACGACAGGTTTTTCTTAAAACCTATTGCGTAATGAACTTGATATCGTTGTAGAATCAAATGATTTTGAAATGGAGTATTTTCGAGGCTTTTCTAGTTTTGCTAAAGGGGTCACTCCCGGTGAAGGGATCGTCGGCCCTTTCCTCGTCGAATGAGGTGCGGGATATATCATATATATCACTGTGCAAAGCAGAAACTATAGAAGCAATCAAAAGACAAACCGAGAGTTGTAGCATCTGCCAGTTATTGCTAAAGGGGTCACTCCCGGTGAAGGGATCGTCGGCCCTTTCCTCATCGAATAAGGTGCAGGATATATCATATATACCGCTGTGCAAAGCAAGAACTGTAGCTACCTGTTTTAGAAAATTCGATTCCACAACATCTTTTAGGTTTCTTTTTCTTTCATTAATCATATTAATGAAGTCCCATCATTTAAGTCACCTAAACATCACAGATAAATAGGACGCACACTTATGCCATCCGCATTCGCCTCGATGTCCCCTCGTGTACCCTTAGGTTAGGTGACTAACGGTAGAGCGGGGCAGGGCTAGCGCGGGTGTAAAACATAAGTAACGTCTATATAATATATCATATATACTATATATAGTATCTATCACAGAACATCACATGATCACATCACAGATATCGCAGCAGAAGAAACATATATGAAATATTGGATATACTAGGACGTCCGTGTTTTAGTACGAGCCAGTATAAAACATGGATTCCACGGTCGCGATGAATAGCCAAACCCACACCCCTAGACCCCTACGAGAGCGGCAAGCAACCCTACCAATTCTAGAGTTAGGAGACCTGGACTCGACTCCTCGAGTTGATCTCCCACTGGACTCCAGAACCCGGTTACTTGTGCCCTCCTCCTTGGGTCTATCCTAGTGCGGAAAAGTAAATAATATACAATGGTGACATCTTCCGCAACCTGGAAGTGCCCCAATAAAATAATATTACATACAAGTTTTTACATGAATGAAAATGAAAAACACTCATCTCACATAAAAAAAACCCCAGCTATTCAAACACGACGATCCAATATAACATATCCAGCAACACATAACATCACATGTCATCAACGTAAGTAAACATGCGTATCCCAATTGTCGTTGACATATAGCAACGAAACTGGCGATATCACATATTACACTTACGGTCACAGAAAAGAAAGTGTAAAACTACAACAGTTGGAATCCGCAACCTCCTTAGACATCGCATGCCTAATCAAATGAATTACTTAGACATCGCATGCCTAACAATTATAAACCCCGCATTTTAGTCTCATTATCGAAAACTCTTTTCAATACCAAGTCGGGTAATTCAATAAGATTCCCGACATCCTGATCGAATGCTCGTCGTAAACTTCAGTAGACGGCCGCACCCCCGATACCGTCGATGAAGTGCACCAAGGCGAAACACCGCTGCCGCGAGCACCCGAACGGATGCTTTCGGCGACGGGGTTCTCCTACAGTCACTTGGTCGGAGCTATGGGGCGTGGCTATCTATTAAGTTTACCGGCGAGTATCCGCGTACGCTACGTGATTGCGACGGACTTTTGATCGCATCAAAATTCCGTGGCAACCGATCAAGTGAGACTAAACCGCTAGATTTATAACATTCATTCAGTTATCTCATAACTACTTGTGGATTCCAAATATTGTATCACATTCCAGATAAATAGAAAATGTTAAACTTTCCGATCGAACAATCAAACACCCAAGTTTCCCCGAAACAGCTCAACACATGAAATAAGTTTAAAAAACATTCACTTTATGCTACAGTACCAACGGTCCAGCCGTAGAAGGGTCAAGCCAACGCCTCACATGTGGCACGCCGTACTGCCCCAAACCCTAAGGTTCAAAGGGCAGTTCAAGACGGTCACATAATCGAGTTAAGGTTTGTTGTCTTCTAGAGGGACCATCGCGTTACTTGCACTACTTAGAACGTTCTTAAACCACGGAAAAATCCAACACTTGGAAATTTTCCGGCAGGGGAAAAATTGGGTATTTATATCCGGTCGAACTTTTTAACATATTCAAAAATTATCCGGAAAAACACATAGACGAAGTTAAATAAACCGATCGAATCATCGAATCCCCAAAACAACCCAGAAAATGCAACTGTTGAATATAAGTTAAAATTACCCAGAAAACACAGGAATCAGTATAGGACATTACTGTGCAAAGCACGTGCCAAGAATCACCTTTATGGCCGCGGAACCGCCGCAAATGCAAGGGTGGGGCCGCGGTTCCGCGGCGCTTTGGTTGACTTGGGATCACGTGCTTCACAGTAACTCTTATAATATCCTGTTATATTTTTTTGGATATTTTTAATTTGGAAAAATCCAAATATTCAGAAAATGTACAGAGAAGGGTTTGAGTTAGGGTTTCGGGGTTCGATCGGATTTCTAACATCGTCAACACTTCTCCTAAAGATCTAGCTAGGCTCTGATACCACTGTAGGTTTCCTAGGCACACTCAAGAGGTTCCACAAGGCATCAACCATGGCAAAATCAAATTTTTCTAGTGCCGAGAAACCCTAATGCTAGATCGTTAACTAGATATTAGGCGAAACAAGCAAGCAAACAACTTTATTGCTAAGTGAAAGGGACTACAACCTTTGTAGATCCGGTCCACCATTTCTTTAGCTCCGTGATGACGTCCCTTCACTGCGATCACCGGGATCCCGGACTCTAGCGATGGTTTCATCAGGTAAATGAGCGGGCTAGGTCGTTGACTTCGATGCCGAAGATGATCTACGTCGAGGCAACTCTAACTCAAGCTCCATCTTCACTAGGTCATGAAACTTATGAAGAAAACACCCAATACAACATGGCAAGTGGTAGAGGATGAAGAAATAGGAAGTGGGTTCACTTTGGATTTGGGTTTCTCACTTGATTTCATCACTTGACAATTTTCGAGAAAGCTTTTGCTTTTTCTTCATGAAGAAGATGAAGAAGAAGAAAGAAAAAGAATAATGAATTCTTGAAAATAAAATTCAAGTGAATACTTATCATCTAGCAACCATGGGTTAGTGTAACTAATGTAGAGAATAAACTAGGGTTTAGTTAAATAGTTAGGTTAAGGAATAAAAAAAAAATGGTCACTTTGTCAAAGATGCATGAAGCATCATGAACCTTCTTGCATAAAACAAAAGCAACCATTTAGTTTTTTCTTTTTAACCAAAAATAAATAAGGTAAATAAAACCCTAACCATTTACTAAACATGGTGTATAACATACACATACCCAAGTTTACATGTATCATCAAACATGATACAAACAAGTGCACAAAAATATATCATATATACAATGTGCACAATCTAGTGAGAAAATAATCTTAAGTGAACCAATACTAGTTAATGTAAAGTAATATATCAAATATATAATTATACATTAAATCACTAAATCAACACTTGATTTAATGACCCGGTCATATTGCATATAACCGACTAATATCAAGTGTATCAATGGATCGAATCAACACTTGATTCGGTTACCCGGCTATATCTCATATAACCGTCCAATGATACAAATCGCGAGAATAGAATACAGTATCATATACTGGTATTATTCTCGGTCCCGCACATATCTCATATGCGCTCCTATTTCGTTTCGCTTGAGCCAGGAAACCTCTGTGTTGGACTCTAAAGACTCGTCAATACGCCGGCAGCAGCTGATGATCATATCAAACACCCACAAGCCGCAAGCGGTCTGCTAAACGTAACGGCCACCCGGGTATTGAGCGATCAGAAGATCAACGACCAAGCCCGCTCACACTCCTGTGAATCCAACCAGCAACACTTACCGTACAGTCCGGTCTCGTCGTCTGATATGTCGCATATCTCGCCTAGGGGTGGTAAACGTCAGACCCCAATAGCTCGATAAGTCGTGTCGATATGAGGTCTATAACAGTTCGAGAAACTACTGGTAACACTTACCAGTAAATCTCAGCAACCCTGGCCAGGGATTTCCGGTTATAGCCAATCGAACACAGCGCAACATCAACTCCCTATACCGGGAGAGACGAATCCCCTCCTATCGCTTATTGCCTCCATGTGATTCGGGACTGTACCCAAAAACCACCGTTTTGCACGCCCTCTTGGACGTGGTAAGGTGGAAATCAAAGCACAGTGGGAATCACACAAGACTCTATGACGATCTCGGGTCTACAGACTAACCTGTACCAGTGTCACCAGAGAACTGCCATCTGACGTAAGGTATAATACCATATGGGAGTTCTCGGCGAGTCCGTCCAGTGTACCCAGTCTGCACTGAGCACCCGTATATCATCTCTGATGTCAAACACCAATGGATATGGGATCATCCATCGCCCATCTGTATGGGTCGAGAAGGTATACGCTAGTCTACACTGGTATATCGATGCCCTGTCTCGATACACCCATGACTATGGACCTTGAAGGATGTACTTATGGACTACCATGTCCCCACTAGTATGACCCACATCATAGTCCACATAGTTAAGTACACATCCTAAGGGCTTTACCAACATGTAACAGAGAGACAATCAGTGTACACGTTAAGGTAAAGAGCAACCAGATAGCATACTATCATGTCGAGCAAGAAAGTCCTCCCTATATATGTCCAAGCATCCACTACAATATACATCCTATGTATAGTAATGGCCTCTAGGGCATACATATAACTAACAGAAAATTTGGTACAGCGTTGATTTTCTCCACCGCGGAACCACGGCCAAACCAGGGGTTTGGCCGCGTTTCCGCGGTCGTACTAAAGCATCACCTTACCAAATTTTTGCAGTATGCTTACAATTCCCTGCACATGTTTCTTCAATGTACTGAAAAAAATTTCGAGCCAAAAAAATTTCGACAGAAACTTATGCATTTGAAAATACGGTTTTTGGGATTTTGTTCGATCGAGTTCTAAACATACTAGAGCAAGCTAGACTAGGTTAATGGCGTGGCTCTGATACCAATGTAAGTGCACGGCGGCGCCCCGGCCGTTAATCCGACGCCGGAATTGCGGAAACAAAACCTTTACAAAACTTGTAAACCGGCACCACCGCGCACTAAAAACCCGGATCGGGCCATTAACCTAATGTATGAACTTGTCTCTTTGGGGTTATGAAGTTGCCTTTAGGATTAAGGAGGAGAAGAAGAACTTTTAAATGGAGCTATATCATTTTGTGGCTAGCATAAATGAATGATAATCTTTTCACCACAACCAAATGAATCCCTCATCTCCCCTCTCTCAAAGTGGCCGGCCCCTAATAGATCATGGAATGAGGAGAGAGAGAAAAAGCATATACAAATATGTGAAGATAATTATCAAATTATCTCACATCAAAAACTTATCAAATCCTAATCATCATTAATGCAAAGGAAGAGACTCAAAAAGCATCTCATGATGAAAGAACTATCATGATGCTACCATTTACAATAAACCCCTTCCACTAATACTAATTTGCACAATTGCAAATTATCCCCCTCCATCAAAAAGTCCGGCCGGGATGGAAAAAAGGAAAACTGGCCGGAACGGAATGCAAACTGGCAACTTCAGAAAACTAATCCCGTAATAAATTACAGGAAAACCCCGCGACTGTATATACATACCCGCATTTGTATTCCCACTGAATATGAATACAAAGAGACAAAATCTACACAGTACAATACTAGGATCCGGCTTAAACCAAAGCCCGCTAGTAAAATCCGTCTGATC
The DNA here is from genome assembly GCA_030015575.1 of Agapanthus africanus. Classification (NCBI taxonomy): domain Eukaryota; kingdom Viridiplantae; phylum Streptophyta; class Magnoliopsida; order Asparagales; family Amaryllidaceae; genus Agapanthus; species Agapanthus africanus. Next base: position 226,815,322 of record CM057348.1, read on the forward strand.
ACGATCCGTGCAATACCGCACGTATCTGATCGAACCCTGCCATATCTCCATACGGCCTCTACAGCGTTTCGACCGAAACTTGAGAAACTAGTCTGTGGGGGACTCTAAAGACTCGTCAATACTTTGGTTGTGGATTTAACCACTAGCACGTCAGAGGTATTAGCCAATACGTGACGGGCTACCAGGTATTGACCAAAAGGGACGTCGATGAGCGAACTCATCCTGACACCCTACTGAGCCTGTCAGTGACAATATCCGTACAGTCCGGTCCGTTCGTCCATGAGCATCGCATGGTGGGCCTAGGGGGTTGGTAAAAGTCAGACCCCCAAAAGCGGTACAAGTCGTGTCGGAGTGTAGTCCAGAACACCCTGAGATACTACTGGAATGCCTACCCGTAAATCTCCTACCTCGGCCGAGGGCTTTGTGTAATGGCTCTCCTAGACACAGCGCGACCTCACCCCCAATACTGGGAGAGACGAACCCCTGCATATCCGCTCACTGCCTCCATGTGGCTCGGGACTGTACCCAACTAAAACCTGTTTGCACGTCTCATTTGAGCGTGGTAGGGTAGTAATCAAAGCACAGTGGGAACTCACACGAGACAAATGACGATCTCAGGTCGATGAACTAACCTGTACACATGTCACCAGGGAACTGCTATCTGACGTCAGGTATAATACCAACTAGCAGGTTCCCGGTGAGTCCTGTCCGGTGTACTCATAACCCAATGAGCACCTATATACATCTTTGGTGAACCAACTGACACCAGTGGCTTATGAGACCGGCCACCGCCCCTCGTCGGGGTCTCGACTGTATACACTAGTCTACTCTGGAGAATCGATGCCCTGTCTCGAAACTCCCACGACTAGGGACCTTTTAAGGATGTGCTTATAGACCCCAGCTCCCACGTATATGATCGCCCTCATACTGCTGGTAGTCAAGCAAGAATCCTAGGGGCTCTATCAACGTGCAATAGTGATCAGTAATGTCACCTAAAGCAGTACACGATGATAAAGATAAACCAAAAAGCATACTATCATCTTGAGTAAGACTGTCCTATCGGGATAGGTCCTCCATCAAACATTGCAATCACGTGCCTGTGATCCAATAATTGACTCTGAGGGCACTAACTCCAACAAGATTTACTGATAGGTACACCAACAGTTTCTCAGGGTGTATTGGGCTCTACACCGATACGACCTATTGTGCTATTAAGGGTCTGACGTTTACTACCCCTTAGGCCCGATATGCAATACTCTGAGACGAATAGACAGGACTGTACGAAGATTGCCACAGATAGGCTCAGTAGGGGTTCGGATGAGTTCGCTCGGCGGCCTTCTTTTCGACAGGTACCAGGGTAGCCGTTACGTACAGCTAGTGCCACTGACGGACTTGCGGTTAAACCGACTACTAGCGTACTGTCGAGTCTTTAGAATCCAACACAAAGGGTTTCCCTGGTTCAGGCAAAACAATGTAGAGGCCGTATGGTTTTACGTGTAGGGTTCCGATCATATGCGTGTACTAGCTGCATGGATGTTGTATGGACGGATAATACAAGTGGGTTTAGGATTAAACTGAATTCTAGTATTATATTATTGGATTATTTTGTATCTCTTTGTATTCGTATTTTTTGCAGTACGAATACGGGTATATATATACAGTGAGGGAATTCTTGTAATTTTTACAAGAGATGCTTCTAGAAGGGAACACCTCATTTTGGTTTATTCTATTTTTGGAAAATAGATTAATGAGGTGGAAATGGAGATATTTGTGGCATGTGTGAAGCATGGCTAATTCCTTAGTTTATTAGTTTGGCCTTACTATTCAAGTATGGCTACAATTTTCTATTGAAAATATTTCATGCTTGATTGTGAGAAAAAGAATAATCTATTCTTCACTTGCCTACACACTTGTTCATTCTATCTTTCTCATTCTCTCTCCATTTGCTCTCCTCCTTCTTCCTCAAACCCTAACCCCCACATGTGTTGTGAATCCTAAGGTTCTTTGAGATTAAATAGTCTAATTAACTCTCTTCATTTTCTAAGCTACCTAGATTAGCAAACTAGGTACTTTAGTTACCTCATTCTTGAGGTTGGAGCTTGAACCATAGACTTTCAAGTGGATCGTCTTCGACACGAGGAGGCCGACGACCGAGCTTGATCCATACCTTCTAGGAGCTCAAGAAGAGAAGAAAAAGACCCGAAGGACTTGTAACTTGGAGGTATAAAACACTTTCATGGTAGTTTAAAACCTCTATGTAGTTTAGCTAGTTAGGGTTTCTAAAAGATCCCGGATGTTTAGTCGATGCTGCTTTTCATAAAAATCGTTTTTGTAAATTCCGTCTTCCTACAAACCATGTGGGATGTGCGACATCAACTTACAGTGGTATCGGAGCCTACTTAAACCTTAACTAGCTTGTTAGTAAGTATTTAGAACTTCAATCGACAAAAATTATCCGAAATTGCATTTCCAAGACAAGCTTGTTGTTCGAATTTTAACTTGTTCAAAAAATATTTTCAGGGCCTTTAAAATTATGTGCATGCATTTATAGGACCAAGAAAAAAATTTGAGCATATGAGCTCACAATTCGACCGCTAATCCGCGGCCAAATAGGTCATTTGGCCGCAACACCGCGGCTTAATTGTGGCCAAATTGCTCCAACTTTTTTCTGTGGTTCAGGTTCTTGGAAATGTGGTTTTTGGTACATTTGGTTTTTGTCTAGATTTTTTTGTGTACTGATTTGTACATAGGGTAAATGCGGAATGTTTTAATCGATCGAAATTCTAAATTCTTGCTTAACTGTGTATTTTGTCTGTATCTGTGTTGCTAAACGTGTACTAATTGCTATATGTCGATTAGTGGGGGTTGCACATATCTTGTATCTTGTTGATGGTTTGTGGATATGAAGTATTGGATCATCGTGAATGAATAGTCGAGGGATGTGAGAAGAGTGTTCTTTTCTTTCATTCATGTATATTTGTAAATTGATGTAATATTCTTTTACGGGGCACATCCGGGTTGAGCTTGTAGCTACCGTTGTATTATTTCATTTACTTTTTCTTGCACCTAGGATAGACCCAAGGCGGGGTGCACAAACTACCGGGTTCTTGAAGTGCCGAGTGGCCTACTCATTTCATTGAGAGGGGGTGCTTCACTTCGGGAATTTGGCGGGTAGTTTGCCACACCCATAGGGGTCTAGAGTGGGGTTTGGCTATTCATCACGATCGTGGAATCCGTTTTTCGTTCTAGGCTAAAACGAAACACGGAAATTCTAGTATATCCAATATATTCATCTGTGTTACTGTGATCTGTGATCTGGAATGGCTATTATTGCCTGAGACGAATGGCTATATATATATATATATATATATAATAAACATTGCTTATGTTTTGCACCCATGCTAGTCCAGCCCCCGCTCTGCTGTTAATTAAGTAACCTAATGGTGCATGACGGGGCCCCGTGGCAAATGTGGATGGTATAAGCGTACGTTCTATTTTCGTTTCATTGTGCAATGATAGGGTTAAATGATGGGACAACATTAATATTGTTTAATGAAAAGAAAACAAACCAAAGTTAAATCGTTGGAACAATTTCAAAACCACTCGGTTTTCTTTAAAAACAACTTTTATATGCGGAGCCTAAACCACTCCTTTTAAAAGCTATCATGGTTCCTTCGACTATATCAAGTTCATTGCGTTCACGGTTTTTGCCAAAACCAGTCGTAGCCTTCCGTCATTTCAGATGGGTATTCAGTAGTATTCAAGCTATGTATTTTGACCTTCGCCAAGGCATAGTGATTGGTAGATGCTTGGTATTCATCTGTAGCATAGATAGATACGTTAATCTGGGACAGGCGTACATTTATTTTGGCCTTTGTCAAGGGTTTGTACGAATGGGTTCAGATTAACCTGGATAATGACGGGAGAACTTGACTTGCGTCTTATGACAGTTTGGCCTTCATCAAGGTCATAAACGCCTGGTGCAAAAATCCACATCGGGAGTTTCAAAGGAAAAGGAAACTTGCTAGTTTTGGATACCATCTGGAGTGTGATGATTTTGGTAGGATTCCTTCAAAATTGTCACACAATTATAGTTGGATCCCGATCCCACCGTGAGTTTTATTACTCCTCGGGAGAGTTTTTCACTTTACAATCAATGCTATAAACCAAGTAGGTGTCTAGAACGGTGTTAGCAGGGCTACGCCTCCAGGGAAAAGAGCTTATATAATTAAGGAACTTCGTGAAAGCATTGTAAAACCTCCTTCGAACTACCGACACTAGCCCGGCCGAAAGGCTAAAGCAAGAATTGTAGGGTGCGATTAATCCCGACTAATTCTTCTTTTATAGTTTGAAGGAGGATTTGAGGAAATAGTGGGAGCCATCATGTTTAGATAAACTAATAACCAATCTAAACTTGCAAAAGTATCATGCTGAGTGTTTTCTTCTCTCTCTCCAAATTACAACGACCAAAATAGTCGTGCTTAAGTTACTACTAGATAAAAATATATTGACGGGGCCAAAATATAAAGATTGGCTAAGAAATGTCCAGATGGCCATTATGCTGGGTTCTCTTAGCACCTCGACACGGTTTCGGCAAGCATCAAGTATGCTATTTTAAAATTTTAGGGTGCCGAGCAAGCCCAGACCAAGGATCTAACTAGAGAATTAGGGTTTAACTAACTGAGAAAACAACTTTACTCTAAGTGAACAAGGAATAAAACCTTTGTAGACCAGTCCTTCACTTCTAAAGCTCTGTGTAGTAGTCCCTTAGCTCCAAGTAGTAGTCTCCCGGACTCTCGTTAGGCTCCACTAGGAGAAAGGAACAAGCTTGCTCAAGGATCTTCGAGGCCGAAGATAATCTACGTCGAAAGTCTCTAACTCAAGCTACCTCTTCACTAATTGATGAACTAGTGAAGAAACAACCTATACTAAATGGCTAGTTTGGTATAGATTGGTGAAGTAGGAATTTTGCTCACTTTAGAATTATTTTTCCCTTTTTCTTTTTCTTCTCACTCAAGAGTTAGAGAGCAAAAATGAAGGAGATGAAGAAAAGATCTCAAGTGATCAATTGTTGAACCATGGGTGAGAAAATATCTCATATCAACTCATGTAGAGACTAAACTATGGCTAAAGATAATGGTTAGGTTAATAAATATCCAGAGTAAGACAAAATTAGTGGACTTAAGTCAAAACTTCTCCATGCTTCCACAAGCATCTTAGCTATCCTAATTTCCACCTAATTTTGATTTTTCCCTTAATATTTAAACACCCAAATAATCTTAAGTTAGGTATGAGTCTCATACACCTAAGTCCAATGTATCATCTAGCATGACACATAATAAATACATTAATATATATCACATATATATTTGTATGTATTTTGAGAAAAACATTTTCTTAAGTGAGCTAATATTAGTTAATGTATATTAATATATCAAATACATATAATTATATATTAAATTATTAAATCAACACTTGATTTAATAACCCGGCTGTATCGCATACAACTGACTAATATCATTTATATGCATATCGCATATACATATAACATATCATTGAATCATCACTTGATTCAACAATCCGGTTATATCACATATAACCTATATCGCGAGATTAGAATACAGTATCACATACACGTATTAATCTCGGTCCCGCACATATCACATATGTGCCCTACTTCTTTTCACATGAGCTAGGAAATCTCTGTGTAGGACTCTAAAGACTCTTCAATATGCCGGCAGTAGGTGATGATCATATCATTCACCCACAAGCCGTCAGCGGTACTAGCTGGACGTAACGGATACCCGGGTATTGAGCGATCAGAAGATCAACAAGCAAGCTTATCCATACTCCCGTGAATCCAATAAGTAACACTACCGTACAGTCTGGTCTCTTAGTCCAATATGTCGCATATCGAGTCTGGGGGTGGTAAACGTCAGACCCCAATAACTTGATAAGTCATGCCGATGAGAGGATCCTAACGGGTTGAGAAACCAATGATAACATTTACCAGTAAATCTCAGTATCAGCCCTGGCCAGGGACTTTCTGTTATGGCCAATCGAGCACAGCGCAACATCAACCCTCAATACCGGGAGAGACGTGCAGGGTTCCCTAGGTCGGCAGCAAGGTTTAGGGAGGCATCGTCCATGCCGTTTCCAAAAATTTGCCGTTCTAAATTACCCTAACCCTAGAATCATAGCAAGAGAATTAAACAATACAACATGCAAACAACTTTGCATACAAAGTGAATGAGGAATACAAGCTTTGTGGACCGGTCCTTCACTTCTAAAGCTCCGTCTAGTAGTCCCTTCACTCCAAGTAGTGAACTCCTGAACTCTAGTAAGGGTTCACTTGAAGAAACGAACGAGCTTGCTCGAAGTCTTCGAAACCGAAGATGATCTATGTCGAGGAGACTCAAGCTCATGCTACCTCTTCACTAATATGTGAATTAGTGAAGCAAACATCCTAAACTAAATGGCTAATAGTAGAGGATGATAAAGTAGGAAATGGGCTGACTTTAGATTTAATTTTCTCTCAATATTTTCTCACTTAGAAAAAAGCTAACAAGCTTTTTCTCAATGAGGAAGAAGAAGATAAAGTGATGAGAGAATGAAAAGTCATGAGGTGAGAATAGAAACCATGGCTGAGTTAGTGTCATACACTAACTCATGTAGAGAATAAACCATGGCTAACAATAATGGTCAGGTTAATAAATATCTACAAGTAAAACAAAACTAGTGGACTAAGTCAAATATGCTTCAAGCTTCTACAAGCTTCCAAGCATGACAATTTCCAACTAATATTGAATTACTTTAAATAAATAAAACCTCATATTATTATAAGCATGGTGTAAATCTCATACACCCATGTAGCATGTGGCATCAAGTATGACACAAAATAATGTACATTAATATATATCACATATATACTAAGTGTACACAAGTGAGAAAAAGAAATGCTTAAGTGAGCTAATATTAGTAATGTAAATTAATATATCACATATATAATTATATATTAAATTATTAAATCAACACTTGATTTAAAAATCCGGTTATATCACATACAACCGACTAATAGGAAATGTATCAACTTATTGAATCAACACTTGATCTGATAACCCGGTTATATCTCATATAACCGTCCAATATCACATATCACGAGAATAGAATGCGGTATCTCGGTCCCACACATATCACATATGTGCTCCTACTTCGTTTCGCATGAACCAGGAAACCTCTTGTATGACTCTAAAGACTTGTCAATACGCTGGCAGTAGGTGATGATCATATCAAACACCCACAAGCCGCAAGCGGTCTGCTAAACGAAACGACCACCCAGGTATTGAGCGATCAGAAGATCAACAAGCAAGCCTGCTCATACTTCTACGAATCCAATCAGTAAAACTACCGTACAGTCCGGTCTCTTAGTCAGATATGTCGCATATCGCAGCCTGGGGGTGGTATAACGTCAGACCCCAATAGCCTGATAAGTCATGCCGATGCAAGGTCCATAACGGTTCGAGAAACTACTAATAACACTTACCAATAGATCTCAGCAACCCTGGCCATGGATTTCCTGTTATGGCCAATCGAGCATAGTGCAACATCAACTCCCAATAACAGGAGAGACGAATCCCCTCTTATCGCTCATTGCCTCCATGTGACTCAGGACTGTACCCAAAAACCACCTTTTTGCACGATCTCTTGACCGTGGTATGATGGAAATTAAAGCACAGTGGGAATCGCACAAGACTCTATGACGATCTCGGGTCGACAGACTAACCTGTACCAGTGTCACCAGAGAACTGCTATCTGACGATAGGTATAATACCATCTAGGAGTTCTCGGCGGGTTCGTCCAGTGTACCCAGTCTCCACCGAGCACCCATATACCTTCTCTGATGTCAAACACCAATGGATGTGGAATCATCCATTGCTCATCATATGGGTCATGAAGCGCATACGCTAGTCTACTCTGGAGTATTGATGCCCTGTCTTGATACTCCCACGAGTAGGAACATTTGAAGGATGTACTTACCGACTACCCTGTCCCCACTAGTATGATCTGCATCATAATTCTAGTAGTCAAGTACTTATCCTAAGGGCTTTATCAACATATAATAGAGAGACAATAAGTGTACATGTTAAGATAAAGTGCAACCAGATAGCATACTATCATGTCGAGCAAGAAAGTCCTCCCTATATATGTCCAAGCATCCACTACAATATACATTACATGTACAGTAATGGCCTCTAGGGCATACATATAACTAACAATCTCCCACTTTTACTAAGGCCATTTGTTGCAGTATCTCATACTCAACGTCCTATTGAAGTCTCTCTAGGGAAAGACCTTTGTGAGTGGATCCGCTGTGTTTATCTTTTGCGTCAACTCTCCTTACCTCGATCCCTGGGAGATCAATCATCTTCGTGATCAGGTGATACTTGCCTCAGAATATGTCTGGAATGCTGATGGGACCGGCGTTCCTAGGCCAAAGCCACAACTCCATTGTTGTCACAATAACAGTTATTGGACGCTCAATGGTAGGAACCTTGTTCATCTCGTGAACAAGAAATGTCCAGACAACCTCTTTGGTAGCATCGTTGGTAGCAATGTATTCAACTTTTATCGTCTAGTATGCCACGGTATTTAGCTTGGAACTCTTCCAACATATCGTCCCTCCACTGAGGGTAAAGACAATGCCTGTGACTGACTTTCAGTCGACCTTATCACTCTGGAAGCTCGAACCAAGAACATTCTTTTAGTACTTCTCAAGTACTTAAAAATGTCCTCCACAGCTGTCCAGTGATTCTCCCAAGATCCGATTGATTCCTGATTACTACACCTAGTGAGTTACCTACATCTGATCTGGTACATAACATCGCATACGTAATAGAGCCTACTGCCGAAACATAGGTTATCCCTTGTATGCGAGCTCTCTCCAAATCAGTCTTGAAAGACATCTTTTTGAAGAGAGTGATTCCTGAGTAAGTGGGCGAACCACCACGCTTAGAATCCTCTATACTAAACCCCTTTAGTATGGTGTTAATGTACCTAGATTTAGGACACTCCCAACATCCACTTAGATCTATCACCATAGATCATAATCCGCAAGATGTAGTAAGTATCATCCAGATCTTCCATGGAGAATCCATGTGATAAGAGGAGCTTGACCGAGTGTAGCATAGGAAACCATTTCCTATCAAGAGTATGTCATCTACGTACAATACATGGAAGACAACCTTACTCTCTACAACCTTCTTGTATATACAAGGTTCATCTACCTTTTTGATGAAGTCAAACTCTTTGACTGCCACATCAAAACAGATGTTCCAATTCCGCGATGCCTGCTTTAATCCTGATGGACTTAAGCATAGCTTTGAAAGTCTCAACTTTTCCATCTACACCAAGAATCTTCTCAAGATCCAATTTGCTCTCAATGGGTTTTACCCCTTCAGGTGCAACATTCAAAGTCATACTTTGTTGGTGTACATGGATTCCATCTTTGATTGCATAGCATCCAACCAATTCACAGAGTCCCCACTTATGATGGCCTGCCTGAATCTAGTTGGGCCATCATCTACCATGATGCAATCCTCGCTCCCACTGTCACCGAGAAGACCGTAGTTTCTCTCAAGTGGATGAGCAACCCTACCAGATTCGCGGAGAGGCTGAGGTTCATTGGAGACTATTGATTCCTTTGGTTTCACCAAATCATCAGCTGTTCGTTTGGCTAGCTGGAACTCCTTCCAGTTCTACCTTATGACCACTAATTTCTTCATAAGAAATTCCTTTTCTAAAAAGGTGGCATGCTGATAAACAAAACTCCTTTTGCTCCTCAGTGTGGTAGAAGATATTCCCTCACGAATGTTCGGGATATCCAACAAACTTGTACAGAACTGACCTTTCCTCGAGCTTGTCCGGATTTTGCTTTTCAACATAGGCCGGACAAGCCCATATCTTAACTCGTTTAAGACATGGTCTCTTCCCATTCCATATCTCATATGGAGTGGTAGGCATGATTTGGATGGAACCCCATTCAATAGGTATGCAGCTTCTCAAGTGCATAACTCTAAAAGGAAACATGCAACTCAGGAGTACTCATCATAGAGCGCACCATATCTCATAGGGTGCGATACCTCCACCCCGATACACCATTATGCTGTGGTGTATTCGAAGGAGTAAGCTGAGAGAGAATCACATTCTCCTTTTAGAAACTCCAGGAACTCCATGCGCAAGTATTCGCCTCCTCGATCACATCGAAGGAATTAATACTTCTACCCATCTGGTTCTCAACTTCAAGCTTATATTCCTTGAATTTCTCAAAAGATTCAGAATTGTGTTTCAACAGAAACATATGTCCAAATCCCGAGAGAAGATCAGTGAATATAATGAAGTACAAAGAACCAACATTGGCATTTGTAGACATAGGACCATATACATCATCATATATCCGTCCCAAGAGTTCAGTAACTCTTTCTTTGTTTCCAGTAAATGGAGTATAGGTCATTTTACCTTTGAGACAAGAGCCGCAAGTAGCATAAGATGAAAAATTTGAACAGATTCTCATATTCATCCTTATGTAACTTAGTTTGTCATGTCGCATTGATATGACCTAGTCTACAATGCCACAAGAAGGATTCTTCATTTCTGAACTACTCTTTTTGTGTGTGTTCTATATACTTTGAACTGTGGTTTGATTTAGAACGTATATGCTATTATATAACGTGCCTGATCCAATCAACTCTTGATTCAGGAAAATGTTCATAACATTATCCTTCAATACAGAATTATATCCTTCTTTAACTCATTAAAGAAACCGATGTAATATTGTATATCAGGTTCGGTATGTAATAACATTCGTTCAGAATCAATGTATTAATATAAGGTGATATTTGCCAACTGGTTTGGCTGCAACACTTGCACCATTCTCTACAATTAGAGACCTATCACCCAATCTCAGTTCTCTACCTTTCTGTAGCCCATGTAACATATTACATATGCGGGATCCTGATCCGGTATCACATACCCAGGACGTAGAGGATACTGAGAAACAGTTCTCGGTAATGAACACACCCGAAGAAGATGCATCAACATGTACTTTCTTCGATTGGGTGGCATGGCAATTCGGATATTCCCCTATTTCCTGCTCGGACTTATAACAATTATGAGATAGAGTGGAACCAACGTTCCCTAGCACAGTATAATAAGCAGGTTCCGTCAATGTATCCATATTATTATCTTGATTAAGGCGTGACATGGTCGCTACCAGGAGAGAGAGAGCGAAGAAAACACTCAGCGTGGGCTCTTGCAAGATCAGATTGGTTATTATTTTATCTAATCAGGATGGCTCCCACTGTTTTTATCAAATCTTCCTTCAAACCCTAAAAGGTAAGACTAGCCGGGGTTAATTACACCCTACAAGTTTGCCAATCTTTCGGCCAGGCCAGTGTCGGTACTTTGAGGGAGGTTCCCGGTGCTTTCGAACGGACCTAATTAAAGTAAACCCCATTTTTCCAGGGGCGTAACCCCATTAACACCTTTCTAGACACCTATTTGATCAGCTAATTGTAATGTGTAAAACTCTCCCAGGAGTAACTCTTACTCGCAGTGGGTATCGGGATTCAACTATCTTATAGAAGGTATGCAATCTCATTTCAAATTTCAACACTTGAAATTCCCGATAATCTTTTGCCCCTAGTGACTTATGACCTTAACTATGGTCAACAAATCATAAGCACAAGTCAAGTTCTACCCGTCATTTCCTGATTAATTAGACCCACCCACATGACCCTTAACTACGGTCAATAAATTCATATGACTGTCCTAATTAATCGCATCATATGCCGTGTAGGAAGACATCACTTAGCTACCGCACACTACGCCTTAACTATGGTCAACAAACGTAGCACGAATACTAAGTACTCTACTTCCTAAAATGATGGAGGTTACGCCAGGTTTTTAAGAAAACCTTTTGCGTAATGAACTTGATATCGTTGTAGAATCGAGTGATTTTGAAAAGGAGTGTTTTTTAGGCTTTTAATAGTTTTGCTAAAGAGGTCACTCCCGGTGAAAGGATCTCAGCTCTTTCCTTATCGAATAAGGTGCAGGATATTTCATAAATACAACTATGCAAAGCAAAAACTAAAAAAGCAATCAAAAGACAAACCGAGTGGGGTGTAGCATCTGCTAGTTTCGCTAAAGAGATCACTCCCGGCGAAGGGATCTCGGCTCTTTCCTTATCGAATAAGGTGCTGGATATTCTACAAGGAATACCGCTATGCAAAACAAGAACTAGAGCTACCAGTTTTTAAAACAAGTTTCTACAACATCTTTAGGTTTTTTCTTTCTTTCATTAATCTCATTAATGAAATCCCATCAATTTATATTTCATAAGCATCACAGAAGAAACGAAAGCAGCAATATTTATTATATATCATATATATAAAATATAAGCATTCATCTCAACATATCAAGTGATCACATCATAAAATATCTGCATCAGAAGAACACAAATGAAATATTGGATATACTAGGAATTCCGTGTTTTATTTAAGCCAATAAAAACGCGGATTCCACGGTCGCGATGAATTGTAAGTGCACGGCGGCGCCCCGGCCTCCATCCCGAGGCCAAATGCGGAAGCGATGGTTAACTTTAATTTTCTTGAACCGGCACCACCGCGCACTAAAACCCGGATTGGGCCATTAGCTAGTCCTAGCTAGCTACAAGATGGGGAAGAGAGATATACCGAGCGATCCGTGTCCTCCGGTTTTCTCGCCGTCGTCCCGATCTTCCGCGGAATGTCCGGTCTCCACCTCCTCGCCGGAAGGGCACCACGTCGCCGGCTTCTTTTACGGGCTCCCAGCTCTATACCGAGGCAACTCGGGCACGAAGTTGGCGAGCCGACGTGCCCAAGGTTTGCTGTAGAATGTGTGTAGAACCATATCTCGTTTTGGGGTTCATGGAGGTTGCCTTTTGGTGGAGGAAATGAACTAGTGGAATTTTTTGATGAACTTGGGAATTTTGTTGCATGAAAAGAACAACAATTCCCACATCCAAAATTTTGGACAGCCCCATGAGGGGATGGCCGGCCACCTTTTGGTGAAGAGAGGAGAGAATGAGGGAGAGTGTAACAAAAAAAAAACCAGGGTCTCTCATAATCCAAGAGAGAGAAAAACAAGATGATGAGAAGAAATCATCACAAGTAATAACCAACACTCAACCAACCAATCATTCCAAAAGGTCAAGCCATCATCATCAAGCATGATGACTTCAAAAAGTCAAGCCATCATGAAGAAGGAAAGTCAAGTGATGGTGAGCCATCATGATCCAACAAAATGCAAAGAACACCCTCCACAAATACTTATTTGCACAAATGCAAATAAGCCATCCTCCACCAATCTTCGGCCAATGAAGGATACAAAGAAATATGGCCGAAACGGAAAGCAAACTGGTAACTCCAGAAAACTGGTCCCGTAATAAATTACAGGAAAACCCCGATACTGTGTATACACACCCGCATCTGTATTCCGACCGAAATACAAATGCAATGAGAAAAAATCTCCACTGTACTATACTAGAATCCGGCTTAAACCAAAGCCGGCTAGTAATATCCGTTCGATCCTGATCCGTGCAATACCGCATGTATCTGATCGAACCCTGCCATATCTCCATACGGCCTCTACAGCGTTTCGCCCGAAAACTTGAGCAACTAAATGTGGGGGACTCTGAAGACTCGTCAACACCTTGGTTGTGGATTTAACCACTAGCACGTCAGAGGTATAAGCCAATACGTAACGGGCTACCAGGTATTGACCAAAAGGGACGTCGATGAGCGAACTCATCCTGACACCCTACTGAGCCTGTCAGTAACAATATCCGTACAGTCCGGTCCGTTCGTCTATGAGCATCGCATGGCGGGCCAGGGGGTTGGTAAAAGTCAGACCCCCAAAAGCGATACAAGTCGTGTCGGAGTGTAGCCCAGAACACCCTGAGATACTACTGGAATACCTACCAGTAAATCTCCTGCCTCGGCCGAGGGCTTCGTATAATGGCTCTCCTAGACACAGCGCGACCTCACCCCCAATACCGGGAGAGACGACCCCTGAAGATCCGCTCACTGCCTCCATGTGGCTCGGGGCTGTACCCAACTAAAACCTGTTTGCACGTCTCCTTTAAGCGTGGTAGGGTAGTAATCAAAGTACAGTGGGAACTCACATGAGACAAATGACGATCCTCAGGTCGATGAACTAACCTGTACACATGTCACCAGGGAACTGCCATCTGACGTCAGGTATAAGACCAACTAGCATGTTCCCGGCGAGTCCTGTCCGGTGTACTCATAACCCATTGAGCACCTGTATACATCTTAGGTGAACCAACTAACACCAGTGGCTTGTGAGACCGGCCATCGCCCCTCGTCGGGGTCTCGACTGTATACACTAGTCTACTCTGGAGTATCGATGCCCTGTCTCGAAACTCCCACGACTAGGGACCTTTTAAGGATGTGCTTATAGACCCCAGCTCCCACTTATATGATCGCCCTCATACTGCTGGTGGTCAGCAAGAATCCTAGGGGCTCTATCAACGTGTAATAGCGACATGTCAGGTCACCTAAAGCAGTACACGATGATAAAGATAAACCAGATAGCATACTATCATCTCGAGTAAGACTGTCCTACCGGGATAGGTCCTCCCTCAATCATTTCAATCACGTACCTGTGATCCAATAATTGACTCTGAGGGCACTATCTCCAGCAATCTCCCACTTGCACTCAAGGCTAATTATTGCGATGCCGCATACTCACAGCCCGTGTGATACCGAACACCCAACTCCTCTACTAGTCAGTCTCACAAAGCTCGTTTGCGAAACTATTGCGTTCGAGGAATAGCCTCAGTGAGTGGATCCGCTTTGATGTTTCTTTCTATGTCTCTCTATATCTCAAGTTCGCGGAGAAAGCCATCTCCCGAAATGAGCAATACCTGTCTTAGAATGTGTCTGGATGTCTGATGGGACCTAGCTCATAAATGAACTCCAAATCCAAACTTCTTAGACTGTATCGTTAACTGAATTTAATCAGTATGCTGCGTCATGCCTCCCTCAGTATTGCCTTGGACAACTTGTCCAAAATACTGCCCCTCGTCAGAAGGAAAAACTATAACTCTGACAACCTCCTTGTCATCCATGTCACCTTGGAAGCCTAGAATGATAACTGTCTCTCGATTGAGGCTGTCGTTATCATATCCCTAGAACATCCACTTATGTTCTAAAACTGCTTCCGACTGTTTCTCCAGGATTGGATCAATGTCAACTTATTGCATCTGGTGCAAGAACAACATCTGGTGTGGTACTTGACATCTCATGATTGGATAAATTACCTGAGCAAGTGATCTGCCAACCATGCACATCCCTCTCCCCTTTAGTCTGCAAGACACCTTTAGAGAGGGTGACTCCATCACCTGCAGGTACACTACCGTGCCAGGAGTCGTCCATTCTAAATACTCTTAGAATGCTGTCTAAGCACCCTGATTGGGAAACCACCCAAATCTAGATCCAGTAACCAGTATGTCTGATATAATGTCCAAGTCCCATGTGGAGAAACCACTGTGTGACGACCAAAGTATAACCGATTGTAGTATATGAATATCACTTCCTATTCTGTGTATGTCATCCAAATACCAGGACATCACACCCTACTACCTTCTTAACAGATCCATCCCCTATTCTGACGAAGTCAAACCTTATGACTGTCACATCAGAAATCGATGATCTATCTCCGCTATATCTGCTTTAGTCTATAAATAGACATAAGCAACCTGTCCACCAATGCTTCCGCTGCTCCCACTGACTACGAAAACCCTCTGGCAGAGTCATATACACGTACACTTCTAAAACTAGTTTAGAACGACGCTATACTCATCCTCCCGCCGGGTCTCGCAACCTGGAACAACAGCAATGGCAAGTGTGGGTAAACAAGAACTTCCCTGTCACCGTCCTTGAGGCTACCGGAGTACCTCTCGGGTGCCTGAAGTTACCCACCTTATCTGCAGAGTGGCCAATGGAATGTCAAACCAGATTGAATCTTTAGGTTCCTTATCAAATCTTCAGTAATCGTTTGCGGTTCTGGATTTACTTCCAGTTCTACCATACTCCCAGTACTGTTTTCTGAAAAAATCCATTTTTAATAAAAATGTGGCGAGTCTAGAACAATATCGCTATTGTTCATCCAGATGGTAGAAAGTCAACCCTCGTCATAGACTGGGTCAACCCACAAACAGCCATTACAGAAACGTGCCTTGAGTTATCCAGAGTCTGGTTTTAAGCATAAACCGGACAACTCCCCGTACCTTAACATCGTTAAGATATGAACTGTTCTATATCCAATATAGAACCAGAGGCACTGATTTAATTGAACCAGATCCAAATCATGCAGCTGTCCCCAGTGCATGTCAACTAAAATGGAAAGAGGCCGATTAGCGTTACTCAACTTAGGAATGCTTCCAACTATGAGTAACCTGAAAGAGAAGCAAGTTCTCTTAACCATTACTATCAACTGAATACCATACACAAGTATCTACATCTTTGATCACTTTGAAGAATCCCGACACTTGCAATACCTGGTTCTCTACTTTATTCAAATACCTATAACTTCTCAAAATTCGGATCCAGTGTTTCCGCGAAACACCTGTCTAAAAACTAGAGAAGTCATAAGTAAACCGAATATAGTACGAGGACCAACCCCTCTGTCCTGATGGACCCTGGACAACATACAATACTCTGTAATAAGTCCCTTGAGTTTGATAACTCATTCACTGTATGTCGTAGGTTGAAAACTGTACTTATGGTTAAGAAGAATTACACCGTTGTTCAATGCTCCTTACCTAACCATCCACTGATATAGGTAAATGTCATAGACATAATATCAAAAAGGTATATCTCACTCTATAAAATTAGACGTACAGATATATCAATTTGAAATTGGTGCATAACAGCGGATATTCAAAACCAAATATTTGCCGACCGGCAAACAGCCCAGGTGATCTCCTCAAATATCACCGATTACAACGAATCCCGACATAATGAGGATGATCACCCAATTCCCAATAACTTACTCCCACTCAACATCTATAAAACCATACAGATGTGAGAATCATACCTGGTAAATACATACCCTGGAGTAAGGACTAATTGGGAAATCAGTTTTCCTTTAACAGTACACAGTGAAACTGAAACATTGAAATGTTTCGATGGGGTATCCCGGTATTCCTAGTAATGCCTCTTCCAGATTCACGACTGTAACCGTATAATTCTTTGCCACCTCTCCAAATCCCTTTTTATGTCTTTAGTTATTATCTTCTGCACACCCCTTTAGGCGAAATGGTTTTCTTCCTTCCCTACCGTTCGGCACCAGCCTATGGTTTGGAAGATGACTATCCAATAAGCATAATGGGTGTACTGTCCTAATCCTAGGAGCACTCGCAATGCGAGAGAAGGTGAAGATAAAAGACACCTGAATAAATCTTATTCCTATTTCTCCTGAACCAGAATCCATCCCCGAACTGGAACAAGTTCCTTTCGAGTTCGTATATAACCATACGATGGAGTATCCAATAAACTGTGGATCTTCGTAGTGATACGGAGTATTCTGGAGAAATACAAAGGTGATTTAGGATTGGCGAAGAAATACTTGGTTTGGTCGTGAATATCAGTCGCAATTTACTTTGCCCTCTTACTAATCCCTTGCTGTTTCTTAACTTAATACCTTCTGTACACCATCGTTAGGCTAATTGGTTTTCTTCATTCCCTACCGGTCGGCACCAGCCTAAGGTTTGGAAGAAGACTATCCAATTTGCGTAATAGGTGTACTATCTCCTAAACCAAGGAGTACTCGCAACCTGAGAGAAGGTAAAAGGAAAAGACAACTGAATAATCCTATCCGTTTTCTCCAGAACCGGAAACCACCCTCGAATAAATCCCTTCGAGTTCGTATATAACCATACGATGGTTTTGTCCAATGGAAGTGGACGTTCGTAGTAATACGGGGTGTCCTGGAGAAAAGGGTAAAAGTAGGAGTGGCAATGAGGTCTGCAACTCTGACAATCCAAAAGCCAGTGTTAAGAAGGTTCGGTCAACTTGGTCACTGAGTCATAGTCTTAGGGTCGGGTCAATGGTCGCTGCCAAAGAGAGAGAGAAAAGAAACACTCAGCGTGCACTCTAACCTAGATCAGAATGGTTTCCAATTTATCTAATCTGGAAACCTCCCACTGTACCTCAAATTTTCCTCCAAACCTGAAAGAAGAATTAGTCGGGGTCACCCGAGGAGTAAACTAACTCATCAGTGGGAATCGGGATCCAACTATCATCGCATGATAACGTGACGGAATCCGCTCACGTCATCACACTCCAGAAGGTATGCGCATATCTGGCAAGTTTCAGTTCTTTTGAAACTCCCGATGTGATTTCTGCCCCATGCTCTTATGACCTTGACTTTGGCCAACATATCATAAGTCACATGTTAAGTTCTACCCGTCATTCTCCAGGTTAATTTGAATCCACCCGTACCTATGCTTGACTTTAGCCAAAATGGCAGTACGACTGTCCCAAACCAACGCATCTATCTATGCTGCATATGAATACCCAATAGCTACCAATCATTGTGCCTTGACTTTGGCCAACATACACAGCTTGAATACTATTAACCACCCATATGAAACGACGGAGGGCTACGAATGGTTTCTGGCGAAAACCTTTAACGTAATGAACTTGATATCATTGAAGGAACGGATAGCTTTTAAAAATATAGTGACGAAAACCTTTGCTAAAGAGGTCACTCCCGGTGAAGGGATCTCGGCTCTTTCCCCGTAGAATGAGGTGCAGGATATTCCAACTGAATACCACGGTGCAAAGCAAAAGTAATAAGCTATAGTGAAGTCATTGCCCTGACGCAAACTTTTTGTCCAAGGGGTCACTCCCGGTGAAGGGATCTCGGCCCTTGCCTCGTCGACTGAGGAGCAGGATATTCCAACTGAATACCACGATGCTAAACAAAAGAGAACGTCCTTGCAATAACAGCTTTTTGAAAAGTGTTCCAACAACATCAGATTAGGTTTGTTTTTAACTTGCATTGATCCGAATCAACGCAGTCCCATCAATTGATCACACCAAAAAGAACGAAAATATACTGATGTACGTGTATGCCATCCGCATTCGCCACTGGGTCCCGTCATTACCCGTTAGGTTAGCTAACTAACGACAGAGCGGGGACTGGACTAGCGCGGATGCAAAACATATACAACATCTACTAATATATATACCAATATATTATATTCGCTCAAGGCGTGATAAAAATGCAACATCACAGAAATGTACAGCATCACAGAACAATACAGATATCTGGGATCCCCGGGTTTCACAGAGCCACTACTGAAACCCGACGTTCCCTTGGTCGTGTGGATAGCCTGTGCAATGAAATCCTAGATACGGATGCCTTCGACGAAGTGCACTTAGGCGGAACACCGCGGCCGCGAGCACTCGAACGGATGCTTTTGGAGACGGGGTTCTCCTACAGTCACTTGGTCGAGGCTATGGGGCGTGGCTATCTAGTAAGGTTACCCGGCGAGTATCCGCGTACACTACGTAATGCGACAGACTTTTGATCGACATCAAAATTCTGTGGCAACCGATCAAATGAGACTAAACTGCTAGATTTATAAAATCCAAACTAGTTATCTCATAACTAATTTTGTGGATTCCAAATATTGTATCACAATCACAGATAGCTAGATGATGTTAAAATTTTCGATCGAATGAAAAAACACCTAAACTTTCCCAAAGAGCTCAACACTTGAGCGGAGTTCAAAAAGTACCCAGAATATGCCACAACTCCTATGAACCATCCATAGAAGGGCCGACTCATGCCTCACTCATGTCACTACGGAATTGCCGCAAACCCTAGGGTTTGACCGCGATTCCGCGATCCAAAAAGTCGAGTTTGGGTATCGTTCTTCTAGAGGGTCCACAGAATCGCTTGCATGATTTTCTGAAGTTTTAAACATTGAAAAAATCCAACTCTTAGAAAATTTCCAGCGAGAGAAAATATAGGTTAATGATATCCGTTCGAACTTTTTAACGTCGTCTAAATAACCCGAATACATGTTAGAATTACGACTACGAAACACTCCGAAATGCCTTTGCAGAAAGTTAACATCACATGCAAATTTAGCAAAAACAAGCAACACCTGAAACACCAAAACCCAGAGACTGGAAAACCATAGAAATTTGAAGCCAAAAGAGCCAGAAGACCCAGTGAGCTCTGAAATTTGGGCTATGTGGCCGGCCAAAAATAGGTGTTCTTTCTTCAAATTTGTAGTTGCTAAAAAAATTTTAGAGGCCATTTAAAATTCTACAGAAACTAGGATTTTATATTGGGTGTTTCAGAGTTATTTCGGTTTCATAATTTTAACAAACATCGTTTAAATATCTATCTTGGATTTGATACCACTGCAGGGTTTCCTAGGGCGGCAGCAAGGTTTCGGGAGTCATCATCCATGCCGTTTTCAAAAGTTTGCCGTTCTAAATAACTCTAACCCTAGAATCTTAACTAGAGAATTAAACAATACAACATACAAACAACTTTGCATATAAAGTGAATGAGGAATACAACATTTGTGTAAGTCTACGGTAGCGCCCCGGCCGTCAATCTGACGCCAAACGCGGAACAAAAACTTTTATAGCTGGCGCTATCGCATATTATAACCCGGATCTTTCCATTAACACTAAACTAACAAACCGTAAAGTGATAGAAAGGCTATACCGATCGATCCGAGTCCTTCTGTCTTTATCCATCATCCAACGCTCCTCGCGGCAACTCCGATCTTCTGTATCCTCCTCAAGGTGGCACCATATCTACGGATCTGTCAACGGGCTCCCGCCTCTATACCGAGGCAACTCGATCATCAAGTCTGCTAAAAGAGATAACCAAGATGAAGTAGAGAACGAGTAGAATACTTTGTCTCAAACACTCTTTGTTTCTCATCACATGAGAGGGTAAGAGTGGAGGTTGAAGAAGATGCTAGGGTTTGGAAATGGTGAACGCAAGAAGAACTAGTGAGCAAAAGAAAAACCAAGCATAATGAACTTCTCACTTTTTCTTCTCTTGTGAATAGATCAATGAGGTTGAAGTCTTTTATCAAAAACTAAAAGAGAAATATCTCCTCAAAAAATCTCTTCACAAAACAAACCTCATTTAATGCTATCATGACTCACTTAGTGACTCATTAGCATGAGTCACTAAGGAACATGCTAGAACAAATAAGTCACTAATCATGAGTCACCATTTCCAAAAACCATACGGCCACCAGTATTATCTGCTCGAAATATGACACGTGCGTAAACGCACGTGCATTTTCCGAACCCTGCCATAAAACCATACGGCCTCTACAACGTTTCGCCCGAACTTGGGAAACTATCTGTGGGGGACTCTAATGACTCATCAGTACCCTGGCAGTGGGTTTAACCATAAGCACGTCAGCAGCACTAGCAGTGCGTAACAGCTGCCCATGTACTGACCTCAAGGGAAGCCGATGAACGAACTCATCCTGGAACCCTACTGAGCCTAACAGTGAAAATATACATACAGTCCGGTCCGTTCGTCTATGAGTATCGCATATCGGGCCTAGGGGGCTGGTAACGTCAGACCCCCAATAGCGGTATAAGTCGTGTCGGAGTGTAGCCCAGAACACCCTGAGATGCTCCTGGAGTACCTACCAGTAAATCTGCTGCCTCGGCCGAGGGCTTTGTGTAATGGCTCTCTTAGACACAGCGCAATCCCACCCCCAATACCGGGAGAGACGAATCCCCTACCGATCCGCTAACTTGCCTCCATGTGGCTCGGGACTGTACCCAAAAAAGACCTGTTTGCATGACTCCTTTGAGCCGTGGTAGGGTAGAAATCAAAGCACAGTGGAAATTCACACGAGACAAATGACGACCTCAGGTCGATGAACTAACCTTTACATATGTCACCAGGGAACTGCTATCTGACGCTAGGTATAAATACCAACTAGCAGGTTCCCGGCGAGTCCTGTCCGGTGTACTCATAACCCAATGAGCACCTGTATACATCTTAGGTGATCCAACTGACACCAGTGGCTTGTGAGACCGGCCACCGCTGTCACGCCCCGCTTCTTAGTGTACGGCGAAGTGGACGTGACAAGGTCCGCTACGTATGTACTCAGAAGTACATACGCTAAGCGTAGCTAAGCAATATAAAGTAAATCACAAGAGACAAATGATATAGAAATAACAGCAACTTTTATTAATAACATTCTTTGTACAATGCATGAAAAGAAATACAATTCAAATGAAAAGCAATGCCTAAACAGTGGCATAACAGAAAATGGAAATACTGAAAAGAACAAGGTACAATATCTAGAGCTCTGGGTCTTCATGGAACTGCTCCAAATCTTCACCGGTGGTCTCGATCTCAGCTTGGTCCAACGCACCTGACGACATTCAAAGAAAAAAGAAATAGAATGTCGTCAGCGAACAGGTCGCTCGGTAAGTCCTAAAGATAAGGAAGAATTAGAATGACAGTGTAAAATTATTTTCTAAAGTATTACATTGTTGGATATTATGGAATATTGAGTTAACGCTGTTGTTTGTAGCTTGGTACAGAAGGATGCCAGTGTATACGAGGGGGATCTCTATATGCTAGAGATCAGGGCAAAAGGAAAGTACAAGGAACCGTTATGCCATGGTACAACAGCAATAGGATTCAGGTTAGGTGTCTTAATCTGACCACCTCGTGCCACCTTGAACACCTTCCATACCAATCTACCCCTTAAACCCCATAGTGTTTTAACAGTATTGTGGTATTGTATTGTGTAAGTTGGGTGACTGACCAAAACCATGATATCAGTAAACATGTTGCAACTGTATAATCAGGTAAATGGAATATCAGAATAATGGATGGATATCCATGGTTTGATTCAGTCAAAATGAATAGATTGTTAACTGGATTCAGGGATTCATGTATTCAAATTGTGTTGTAATATAAAAGAATATAGATTGACTTGAATCATATTCAAGTCAGAAATAGTCAGACTCTAACCCGAGTTGGACTAAAAGAAAGGTAATTTGAAGTTCAATAATTGTTAGGGGCCTTATTGTAATTTATAAAACTTGAGGGGGTTTTATGTAAAAAGTACTTTTGTATAGTTTTCAAGATACACCTCAAGTATTTATTATTCGTCTTTATTGTCATAATGAGTGTGAATTTTATTTGTGTTATTCTAGTGAATATATCCTAATAAAAGTATTAATTGTTTTATTTGAAATTCATGGTATTTTAATGTAACTTTTAATCTTGTAATTTTAGGAAAAAGTGGAAACTTTATATTATAATACAATAGGTGTTTAAATGATAATTATATATATATTAACACAAGAATAATTTTAAATAAATATTTTAATCTCCAAAATCTCATTTATCTCAAATGTCGTATTTTAAACCTTTCGAGACCGAATGCTCCTTGCGGAGGTCTGAATCTCGCACTACTAGCCCGCGGGTGCACGATGAACCATACAATCCCTAACGGGTTCCTCAAAAGTGGGTTGTAGTGGCACTTTGCTTAGGTTTAACAAATACTATTCATTTAGAAAAATGGTTTTATAAATATAAGGTGTTTATTTGTAAAAGGGTATAGTTTTCCGTATTTTAGTTTCTAGGGTTTCCTAAGCCAAGTAGCCAATTTCTAAGGGTCTAAACGACAAGTCATTAGAAGCCTCAAATCGCCTCTTCACCGCCAATTGTGGTCAGGTAAGTACAAGTGAGGAGGGAGGGATCCGCTCACGAATCGTGAGACGGGCCTTTTAAAGTTACCCAAGCTCACTTTTCTAGCCTAGACACTATAAAGTCAGTTTAGATAAATGATCGATGTCCATGACATATCGTACTTTCCTATTAAAAGATATTGTTTTAAAATTGTAAACAACTTAGAACTTTTTAGAAAAGTTTATAAAGAAAAAGGTATTTTAGTGAAAAGTCTTGTATTTTCGTATTCTATGTTTTGACGTTTATCAATTAAGATTATATTTGTGTGTGTGTAGAGGTATGTCATTACCTCGTGACTTATTTTAAGTTCTGATGAAGTTTAGAGGTAAAAAATGATATATTAAACTTAAAGGTATTAAAGCGCAAGAATACGGTATTTGAAAACGTTATCATTTCATGTGTGAAAATTCATTCAAATTGATTTCTACATGTTTAGTGATCAAGATAAACATATTTAGGAGTGAGGGAATTGATTAAACGAAGAAAAATAAACTTCAAGGTATTTTTATGAAAAGAATACGATATTGCAAAGAAGCTATCATTTCATGTGAGAAACTTTATTTATATTGGTTTCTAGGTGATTAATAGTCATCATATATAGGTTTAGGCATTATGTATTAGGTGACAAGTGGAAATTTGTAGAAAAACCGAATCGGAAATCGGTTTGTTCCGATTTCCGTCGGGTTCCAAAAAGTCGTATTTTTGTATTAAAAGAAAAGAGAGATAGAAGAGATGAGACTTACGGGTTTGGACAAACTAAGGAGGCTAAGGAAAGTGGTGGTTGACGGTGCGTCGAAAACGTCACGAAGGTTCTACAACGGTCGCCGGAATTCGTCGTCGGTTTCGGCAGCGCTTCGCTTCTCGCTCTTTGTACCGAGTTCTCTTGAGAATTTGAGAGAGTGGACTTAGAGTTGTGAGGTGAAATGGTAGAGGGTAGGGGTGTTTATATAGGGCTAGGCTAGGGTTAGGGTTAGGATTAAAAAATATTTTAAAAAATATATAATTCATTAAAATTTCATTAATTTTGAGAGTAAAAGAGACTTAATGAGAAAATGATAACGTTCTGGAAAAAATGGACCATACAGAGGGGTTGACCAAGTCAACATGAATTTTTTTCGTGTTGACGACTCGGTCGACCGGCCGAGTCCGGCCGGCGGCGCCGGCCGACTAGGCCGAGTCGGGGCCGAGTCGGGGCCGAGTCGGGTCTCGTTGGATGGGGAATTTTCTGGGGGGAACTTTGGAGCACTTTATTTTTTATATACTGTATTAAATTGTGAGTTATGGCTGTTTGACCGTTTGACTTCCAAAAAATTTAAAACAAAAAGATATAAAAAATATGTGGGGCATGGGATTCGAACTCTGGTGGCTTGGTTCAGCAATGCAAGGTATTACCAATGAGCTACAAGCTCCTTCTTGTAATTATTGTAAAGAAATAGATACTTAAATTGTTTCCAGCAACATCAATACTCCAAGTATACATCAAATTTAAAGCAAATTTTGGTATACAAAAATTGGAGTTGTTACAATCTACCCTCCTTACAAAAATTTCGTCCTCGAAATTTACAACTTTTATTTTAGGACTAGTTTACAAAAAGGTGCGAATATCTTGCACGCATCTCATCCTCTCTTTCCCACGTGGATTCTCCTGGAGTGTCTTTCCTCCACATTACCCGGACCAAATTAACTTCTTTGTTCCGAAGTGTCTTCACTTTCCTGTCCAGGATCTCCACAGGTTGTTGCTCACAAGACAAATCGGGCTGTATCGTGAGCTCGGAATGATCAAGTACATGGCTGGGGTCACTCACATACCTTCTGAGTTGAGATATGTGAAACACGTTATGCACTCCTTCCAATGAGGGTGGAAGCGCTAAACGATATGCCACTTCACCGACTCATTCGAGTATATCGAACGGTCCAATGTATCTCGGACTCAACTTTCCCCGTCTTCCAAATCGGATCACTCCGCCGTTCGGAGATATTTTCAGGAATACATGATCTCCTGGCTGGAACTCCAAGTGTCGTCTCTTCGCATCAGCCCAGTGTTTCTGTCTATCTTGGGCTATGCGCATTCTTTCCCTGATAGTACGAACCACACCAATGGTCGCTACTATCATCTCTGGTCCAAGGAGTTCCCTATCTCCGATGTCGTCCCAACTTAATGGCGATCGACACTTCCTTCCATATAATGCTGCAAAAGGTGCCATTCCTATGCTTGCTTGGTAGCTGTTATTGTACGCAAACTCCACAAGATGCAGGTGATCTTCCCACGATCATTTGAAGTCGAGCATACATGCTCTGAGCATATCCTCTAAAATCTGAATAGTTCGTTCCGACTGACCATCTGTTTGTGGATGATAAGGCGTACTGAAGTTCAGACTTGTTCCCAAGCTAGCTTGCAGACTTTGCCAAAATTGCGATCGGAACCTGGTGTCACGATCAGAGACAATGCAGACTGGTACTCCATGAAGTCTCACAATTTCCTGTATGAGTTCATGGGTATCAGAGATAGTACATTATGAAGAGTTTTTAAATCTGAATTAGATTATTATCTCCATGTACTTCTTCGCTAGTGTCTCAGTTGATTGGCCCACTCGAAATGGGATGAAGTGAGCCGACTTTGTGAGTCGATCCATAATGACCCAAATCGCATCGTTACCCTTTGTGCTGCGAGGAAGAGCAGTTACAAAGTCCATCGTGATGTGCTGCCACTTCCATTCTGGGATTGGTAACGGTTGAAGTAGTCCAGCTGTCCTGTGATGTTCAGCCTTTACCTGCTGACACACCAAACATTTTGCGACACTTCTGGCTACTTCACGCTTCATTCCATGCCACCAATAATTCTGACGTAGATCCTTGTACATTTTGGTACCTCCAGGATGTACTGAATTGGGAGAGCTGTGAGCTTCTTTCATTAACTCTTCCCGAACAGGACCCTTTGGTACACACAATCTGCTGCCGTATCTCAAAGATCCGTCTTCATGAATGATGAAATCTGTCCTGAGTCCATTCTCCACTTGTTCTCTGATCTTTTGCAACTTAGCATCGCTGGCTTGAGCTGCTTTGATCTGATTGACAGTAGTTGATTGAACTTGTAGATTCATCAAATTTGAAACATCACCTGGCATGACTAGTTCAATCTCCATCTGATGTAGGTCTTGCTGAAGCTTCCACTGAGCGGTGAGATTCATTGCTAATGGTTGGCGACTAAGAGCATCAGATACTACGTTCACCTTTCCTGGATGATATTGCAAATTGATGTCAAAGTCCGCCATGAGTTCTAACCATCTTCTCTGCCGTATATTCAACTCCTTCTGAGTAAACACATACTTCAGACTTTTATGATCTTTGTAGATGTTCACTCGTTCACCAAGTAAGTAGTGGCGCCAAATCTTGAGAGAAAAATGACGGCTGCCAACCCCAGATCATGCGTCGGATAATTGCGCTCATGAGTCTTCAGTTGTCTTGAAGCATAAGCCACAACCTTACCGTGCTGATGTAGAACACATCCTAATCCCTTACCGGATGCATCACAATGCACTTCGAATCCTCCAGATTGATCCGGTATGACGAGAATAGGTGCAGATGTCAGTCTTGACTTGAGTTCTACGAAAGCTTGCCCGCATGCTTCTGACCACACAAATTCTTCATCTTTTCGTGTGAGCTTGGTCAGGGGTGTTGCTATCATCGAAAAGCCTTCAATGAACCTTCTGTAATATCCAGCTAAACCCAAGAAACTTCGAATATCCTTAACTGACTTTGGTGTAGGCCATTCGCTAACTGCCGAAACTTTTGCTGGATCCACAGAAATTCCTTCTCCTGATACGATATGTCCAAGAAAACCAACTTGATTTAGCCAAAACTCGCACTTACTGTACTTGGCATAAAGTTGATGTTGACGAAGAGTTTCCAGGACAGTTCGTAGATGCTCCGCATGTTCTTTCCGGTTCTTAGAATATACCAGGATGTCGTCGATGAAGATGACAACGAACCTATCTAAATACTCCCGGAAAACTTGGTTCATAAGGTTCATGAAGATTGCTGGTGCATTGGTCACTCCAAATGGCATTACTAGAAATTCGTAATGTCCATAGCGAGTTCTGAAAGCTGTTTTGTGAATATCAGCTTCCTTGACCTTCACTTGATGGTAACCTGAACGAAGATCTAGTTTAGAGAAGACACAAGATCCACTGAGCTGATCGAATAAATCGTCGATGCGTGGGAGTGGATACTTGTTCTTTATAGTGACTTCATTCAAGGCCCTATAATCGATGCACATTCTGTATGAACCTTCCTTCTTCTTCACCAATAGTACAGGTGCTCCCCAACTTGAAGTGCTGGGACGAATCCATCCTTTCGCCAGTAATTCGTCTAACTGTGTTCGAACTTCTTTCAATCCTTCCGGACTTAGTCTATACGGTGCTTTGATCACTGGTTGTGCTCCGGGTACTAAGTCAATACTGAATTCAAGAGCTCGATCAGGAGGCAAACCTGATATATCGTCAGGAAGTACATCGTCGAACTCTCGAACTACCTCCGGTCTTGATTCTTCCTCTGCCTGAGCTGCTGCAACTACTGCTTCCCTTGGCTTTGCTTTGTAAGTACTTGGCTCCATGGTACGATCTCCACTCTTGAAATAGAAGACCGGATGATCTGGAATCTTAAATACTACCCTCCTTTGACGACAGTCGATGGTAGCATAAAAGGTTCCAAGCCAGTCCATTCCTAGAACCACATCGAAGTTCGGTATGTCCAGTACTTTGAAGTCAACATAAAACTCTCGACTGCAGACGACGACTGGACACATGCTGTATCCCATAGTTGCCTTTAGAACACCATTTCCGGAACTGACGTTCCAGCTGGATACAAGCGGTGAGACTGGAATCGCATGGGTTCGGACAAACCGTTGGGACATAAAGAAGTGGGATGCTCCAGTATCAAACAGTGCAAGTGCAGGTAGTGAAGCTACTAGGATTGTACCTAAGGTATATGGGATAGGTTTTAGGTATAGGGAAAGTGTGTAGGTAAACAAGACTAAAAGATAAGTTTGAGAAGGAAAGTTTACCAGTAATGACTTGGCCAGTGGCCTCAGCTTCTTCAACAGACATCATGAAAGCATGGCGCTTCGGCACATTCCTCCTGGCCTGAGGAGCATTCCTCGGAACGTTCCTTTGAGCTTGATGGAACTGTCGAGGAGGTGGTGCAGCTTGTGGTCCCCTGGGTGGTGCAGGCAGTGCAAGTCTGGGTGCAGGTGCCTAAAGAGCTGGTCGCTGCTGATAGCTATTTGCTGGCCTGGGTGCAGCAACTGGGTTCTGTCTTTGGGGACAAGATCCAATACCGTGAGTGGCTGAACCGCAGATTAAGCAAAGGCGGTTGGCTCGACGGCAGTCCTTCATCATATGTCCAGTTCTCTTGCAGTAGGTGCAAAAGGCTGGGCTAGGTCGATGAGTTGGTACTCCGGGTCGCCTTGGCACGAAAGGTGGTCTGGAGGTGGCTCCACCTGCCATCTGGTTGGCAGGGCGCTTGACTCCTGCAGACTGAGGTCTGCCCCTCTCTTTTATCACTGCCTCATAACTGCGGGCAGCTTCTAGGGCTTCCTCATGATTCAAAAACTTTCCTGTGGCTAGAGCAGCCTTAATCTCTGTGTCTAAACCTTGCTGAAAATGACGGGCTCTGATCTCGTCCGTCGGTATCAGGTGTGCCGCGAATCTGTTTAAAGATTGTGTTAGCTGTGTAGTATGTGATAATTAAAAATTGAACTATTGTGACATATCTTACCGGCTCAACATAGTGAACTCAGTATCGTATTCATCTACCGATTTGTCCCACATTGATCCTTGCTGTAGATGAATAAACTGCTGCTCCATAACCTGTCACGCCCCGCTTCCCGGTGTACGGCGAAGTGGACGTGACAAGGTCCGCTACGTATGTACTCAGAAGTACATACGCTAAGCGTAGCTAAGCAATATAAAGTAAATCACAAGAGACAAATGATATAGAAATAACATCAACTTTTATTAATAACATTCTTTGTACAATGCATGAAAAGAAATACAACTGAAATGAAAAGCAATGCCTAAACAGTGGTATAACAGAAAATGGAAATACTGAAAAGAAAAAGGTACAATATCTAGAGCTCTGGGTCTTCGTGGAACTGCTCCAAATCTTCACCGGTGGGCTCGATCTCAGCTTGGTCCAACGCACCTGACGACATTCAAAGAAGAAAGAAATAGAATGTCGTCAGCGAACAGGTCGCCGGAATTCGTCGTCGGTTTCGGCAGCGCTTCGCTTCTCGCTCTTTGTACCGAGTTCTCTTGAGAATTTGAGAGAGTGGACTTAGAGTTGTGAGGTGAAATGGTAGAGGGTAGGGGTGTTTATATAGGGCTAGGCTAGGGCTTGGGTTAGGATTAAAAAATATTTTAAAAAATATAAAATTCATTAAAATTTCATTAATTTTGAGAGTAAAAGAGACTTAATGAGAAAATGATAACGTTCTGGAAAAAATGGACTATACAGAGGGGTTGACCAAGTCAACACGAATTTTTTTCGTGTTGACGACTCGGCCGACCGGCGGCGCCGGCCGATTCGGCCGAGTCGCCGGCCGACTTGGCCGAGTCGGGGCCGAGTCGGGTCTCGTTGGATGGGGAATTTTCTGGGGGGAACTTTGGTGCACTTTTTTTTATATACTATATTAAATTGTGAGTTATGGCTGTTTGACCGTTTGACTTTCCAAAAATTTAAAACAAAAGGATATAAAAAAATATGTGGGGCATGGGATTCGAACTCTGGTGGCTTGGTTCAGCAATGCAAGATATTACCAATGAGCTACAAGCTTCTTCTTGTAATTATTGTAAAGAAATAGATACTTAAATTGTTTCCAGCAACATCAATACTCCAAGTATACATCAAATTTTAAGCAAATTTTGGTATACAAAAAAATTGGAGTTGTTACAATCTACCCTCCTTACAAAAATATCGTCATCGAAATTTACAACTTTTATTTGAGGACTAGTTTACAAAAATGTGCGGATATCTTGCACGCATCTCATCCTCCCTTTCCCACGTGGATTCTCCTGGAGTGTCTTTCCTCCACATTACCCGGACCAAATTAACTTCTTTGTTCCGAAGTGTCTTCACTTTTCTGTCCAGGATCTCCACAGGTTGTTGCTCACAAGACAAATCGGGCTGTATCGTGAGCTCGGAATGATCAAGTTCATGGCTGGGGTCACTCACATACCTTCTGAGTTGAGATATGTGGAACACGTTATGCACTCCTTCCAATGATGGTAGAAGCGCTAAACGATATGCCACTTCACCGACTCGTTCGAGTATATCGAACGGTCCAATGTATCTCGGACTCAACTTTCCCCGTCTTCCAAATCGGATCACTCCGCGGTTCGGGGATATTTTCAGGAATACATGATCTCCTGGCTGGAACTCCAAGTGTCGTCTCTTCGCATCAGCCCAGTGTTTCTGTCTATCTTGGGCTATGCACATTCTTTCCCTGATAGTACGAACCACACCAACGGTCGCTACTATCATCTCTTGTCCAAGGAGTTCCCTATCTCCGATGTCGTCCCAACTTAATGGCGATCGACACTTCCTTCCATATAATGCTGCAAAAGGTGCCATTCCTATGCTTGCTTGGTAGCTGTTGTTGTACGCAAACTCCACAAGATGCAGGTGATCTTCCCACGATCCTTTGAAGTCGAGCATACATGCTCTGAGCGTATCCTCCAAAATCTGAATAGTTCGTTCTGACTGACCATCTGTTTGTGGATGATGAGCCGTACTGAAGTTCAGACTTGTTCCCTAGCTAGCTTGCAGATTTTGCCAAAATTGCGATCGGAACCTGGTGTCACGATCGGAGACAATGCAGACTGGTACTCCATGAAGTCTCACAATTTCCTGTATGAGTTCATGGGTATCAGAGATAGTACATTATGAAGAGTTTTTAAAGCTCACAAGAACCAGCAACTAAGACATTCTTTACAATTCATGTTCCTTGAATCTTGCAAATTTCTATTCCTTGAATCTTATCATTTCATGTATTTGAATCTGTCCTAACCCAATTTTTTCTTCAAGGTTATGGATTCCCCGAACAACACCAGCACCAACGTCAACAACACCCCTCCAGCACTACCTCTCACTCCAGTTGTTCCTGCACCACCCACTGAGCAAACGATGCTATTTGAGGCGATCCGCAGTCTTCTCGAGGGACAACAACAACTTCTGAATCGTCCTGAGACCGATGCACCGGGAGTAAAACAATTCTGAGTTTTGCACCCAAAGCAATTCTCGGGTAAAGGAAGCCCTCTTGAAGCGGAAGAATGGGCATAAAGCATCGAAGACGATCTGGCAGCAGCTCAAGTGCCAGACCACGCTTGGGTCCGTGTAGCAAAACTACAGCTCACGGATAATGCTCGCAATTGGTGGAAGGCGGATGAAACCCGTCTGGTACTGCCGATTTAATGGAAAACATTTCGCGAGAAGTTCGGCGCGAAATATTTCCCTGTGACTGCCAGGTTCGCTATGGAGCAGCAGTTTATTCATCTACAGCAAGGATCAATGTGGGACAAATCGGTAGATGAATACGATGCTGAGTTCACTATGTTGAGCCGGTAAGATATGTCATAATAGTTCAATTTTTAATTATCACATACTACACATCTAACACAATCTTTAAACAGATTCGCGGCACACTTGATACCGACGGACGAGATCAGAGCCCGTCGCTTTAAACAAGGCTTGGACACAGAGATTAAGGCTGCTCTAGCCACAGGAAAGTTTTTGACTCATGAGGAAGCCCTAGAAGCTGCCCGCAGTTATGAGGCAGTGATAAAAGAGAGGGGCAGACCTCAGTCTGCAGGAGTCAAGTGCCCTGCCAACCAGATGGCAGGTGGAGCCACGTCCAGACGACCTTTCGTGCCAAGGCGACCCGGAGTACCAACTAATCGTCCTAGCCCAGCCTTTTGCACCTACTGCAAGAGAACTAGACATATGATGAAGGACTGCCGTCGAGCCAACCGCCTTTGCTTAATCTGCGGTTCAGCCACTCACGGTATTGGATCTTGTCCCCAAAGACAGAACCCAGTTGCTGCACCCAGGCCAGCAAATAGCTATCAGCAGCGACCAGCTCTTCAGGCACCTGCTCCCAGACTTGCACTGCCTGCACCACCCAAGGGACCACAAGCTGCACCACCTCCTCGACAGTTCCATCAAGCTCAAAGGAATGTTCAGAGGAATGCTCCTCAGGCCAGGAGGAATGTGCCAAAGCGCCAGGCTTTCATGATGTCTGTGGAAGAAGCTGAGGATACTGGCCAAGTCATTACTGGTAAACTTTCCTTCTCAAACTTATCTTTTAGTCTTGTTTACCTACACACTTTCCCTATACCTAAAACATATCCCATATACCTTAGGTACAATCCTAGTAGCTTCACTACCTGCACTTGCACTGTTTGATACTGGAGCATCCCACTGCTTTATGTCGCAACGGTTTGTCCGAACCCATGCAATTCTAGTCTCACCGCTTGTATCCAGCTGGAACGTTAGTTCCGAAAATGGTGTTCTAAAGGCAACTATGGGATACAGCATGTGTCCAGTCGTCGTCTGCAGTCGAGAGTTTTATGCTGACTTCAAAGTACTGGACATACCGAACTTCGATGTGGTTCTTGGAATGGACTGGCTTGGAACCTTTTATGCTACCATCGACTGTCGTCAAAGGAGGGTAGTATTTGAGATTCCAGATCATCCGGTCTTCTATTTCAAGAGTGGAGATCGTACCCTGGAGCCAAGTACTTACAAAGCAAAGCCAAGAGAAGCAGTAGTTGCAGCAGCTCAAGCAGAAGAAGAATCAAGACCGGAGGTAGTTCGAGAGTTCGATGATGTATTCCCTGACGATGTATCAGGTTTGCCTCCCGATCGAGCTCTTGAATTCAGTATTGACTTAGTACCAGGAGCACAACTAGTGATCAAAGCACCGTATAGACTAAGTTCGGAAGGAATGAAGGAAGTTCGAACACAGTTGGACGAATTACTGGCAAAAGGATGGATTCGTCCCAGCACTTCAAGTTGGGGAACACCTGTACTATTGGTGAAGAAGAAGGAAGGTCCATACAGAATGTGCATCGATTATAGGGCCTTGAACGAAGTCACTATAAAGAACAAGTATCCACTCCCGCGCATCGACGATTTATTCGATCAGCTAAGTGGATCTTGTGTCTTCTCTAAACTAGATCTTCGTTCAGGTTATCATCAAGTGAAGGTCAAGGAATCTGATATTCACAAAACAGCTTTCAGAACTCGCTATGGACGTTACGAATTTCTAGTAATGCCATTTGGAGTGACCAATGCACCAGCAATCTTCATGAACCTTATGAACCAAGTTTTCCGAGAATATTTAGACAGGTTTGTTGTCATCTTCATCGACGACATCCTGGTATATTCTAAGAATCGGAAAGAACATGCGGAGCATCTACGAATTTTCCTGGAAACTCTTCGTCAACATCAGCTTTATGCCAAGTACAGTAAGTGCGAGTTTTGGCTAAATCAAATTGGTTTTCTTGGACATATCGTATCAGGAGAAGGAATTTCTGTGGATCCAGCAAAATTTTCCGCAGTCAGCGAATGGCCTATGCCAAAATCAGTGAAGGATATTCGAAGTTTCTTGGGTTTAGCTGGATATTACAGAAGATTCATTGAAGGCTTTTCGAAGATAGCAACACCCCTGACCAAGCTCACATGAAAAGATGAAAAATTTGTGTGGTCAGAAGCATTCTTCGAACTCAAGTCAAGACTGACATCTGCACCTATTCTCGTCATACCGGATCAATCTGGAGGATTCGAAGTGCATTGTGATGCATCCGGTAAGGGATTAGGATGTGTTCTACATCAGGACGGTAAGGTTGTGGCTTATGCTTCAAGACAACTGAAGACTCATGAGCACAATTATCCGACGCATGATCTGGAGTTGGCAGCCGTCATTTTTGCT
This sequence comes from Agapanthus africanus, assembly GCA_030015575.1. NCBI lineage: Eukaryota > Viridiplantae > Streptophyta > Magnoliopsida > Asparagales > Amaryllidaceae > Agapanthus > Agapanthus africanus. The sequence goes on from CM057348.1 coordinate 226,850,144, forward strand.
CTCAAGATTTGGCACCACTACTTACTTGGTGAACGAGTGAACATATACACAGATCATAAAAGTCTGAAGTATGTGTTTACTCAGAAGGAGTTGAATATGCAGCAGAGAAGATGGTTAGAACTCATGGTGGACTTTGACATCAATTTGCAATATCATCCAGGAAAGGTAAACGTAGTACCTGATGCTCTTAGTCACCAACCATTAGCAATAAATCTCACCGCTCAGTGGAAGCTTCAGCAAGACCTACATCAGATGGAGATTGAACTAGTCATGCCAGGTGATGTTTCAAATTTGATGAATCTACAAGTTCAATCAACTATTGTCAATCAGATCAAAGCAGGTCAAGCCAGCGATGCTAAGTTGCAAAAGATCAGAGAACAAGTGGAGAATGGACTCAGAACAGATTTCATCATCCATGAAGACGGATCTTTGAGATACGGCAGCAGATTGTGTGTACCAAAGGGTCCTGTTCGGGAAGAGTTAATGAAAGAAGCTCACAGCTCTCCCTATTCAGTACATCCTGGAGGTACCAAAATGTACAAAGATTTACGTCAGAATTATTGGTGGCATGGAATGAAGCGTGAAGTAGCCAGAAGTGTCGCAAAATGTTTGGTGTGTCAGCAGGTAAAGGCTGAACATCACAGGACAGCTGGAATACTTCAACCGTTACCAATCCCAGAATGGAAGGGGCAGCACATCACGATGGATTTTGTAACTGCTCTTCCTCGCAGCACAAAGGGTAACGATGCGATTTGGGTCATTGTGGATCGACTCACAAAGTCGGCTCACTTTATTCCATTTCGAGTTGGCCAATCAACCGAGACACTAGCGAAGATGTACATGGAGGTAATAATCTAATTAAGATTTAAAACTCTTCATAATGTACTATCTCTGATACCCATGAACTCATACAGGAAATTATGAGACTTTATAGAGTACCGGTCTGCATTGTCTCCGATCGTGACACCAGGTTCCGATCACAATTTTGGCAGAGTCTGCAAGCTAGCTTGGGAACAAGTCTGAACTTCAGTACGGCTTATCATCCACAAACAGATGGTCAGTCGGAACGAACTATTCAGATTTTGGAGGATATGCTCAGAGCATGTATGCTCGACTTCAAAGGATCGTGGGAAGATCACCTGCATCTTGTGGAGTTTGCGTACAACAACAGCTACCAAGCAAGCATAGGAATGGCACCTTTTGCAGCATTATATGGAAGGAAGTGTCGATCGCCATTAAGTTGGGACGACATCGGAGATAGGGAACTCCTTGGACCAGAGATGATAGTAGCGACCGTTGGTGTGGTTCGTACTATCATGGAAAGAATGCGCATAGCCCAAGATAGACAGAAATACTGGGCTGATGCGAAGAGACGACACTTGGAGTTCCAACCAGGAGATCATGTATTCCTGAAAATATCTCCGAACCGCGGAGTGATCCGATTTGGAAGACGGGGAAAGTTTAGTCCGAGATACATTGGACCGTTCGATATACTCGAACGAGTCGGTGAAGTGGCATATCGTTTAGCGCTTCCACCCTCATTGGAAGGAGTGCATAACGTGTTCCACATATCTCAACTCAGAAGTTATGTGAGTGACCCCAGCCATGTACTTAATCATTCCGAGCTCACGATACAGCCCGATTTGTCTTGTGAGCAACAACCTGTGGAGATCCTGGACAGGAAAGTGAAGACACTTCGGAACAAAGAAGTTAATTTGGTCCGGGTAATGTGGACGAAAGACACTCCAAGAGAATCCACGTGGGAAAGGGAGGATGAGATGCGTGCAAGATATCCGCACCTTTTTGTAAACTAGTCCTCAAATAAAAGTTGTAAATTTCGAGGACGAAATTTTTGTAAGGAGGGTAGATTGTAACAACTCCAATTTCTGTATACCAAAATTTGCTTTAAATTTGATGTATACTTGGAGTATTGATGTTGCTGGAAACAATTTAAGTATCTATTTATTTACAATAATTACAAGAAGGAGCTTGTAGCTCATTGGTAATACCTTGCATTGCTGAACCAAGCCACCAGAGTTCGAATCCCATACCCCACATATTTTTTATATCTTTTTGTTTTAAATTTTTGGGAAGTCAAACGGTCAAACAGCCATAACTCACAATTTAATACAGTATATAAAAAATAAAGTGCACCAAAGTTCCCCCCAGAAAATTCCCCATCCAACGAGACCCGACTCGGCCCCGACTCGGCCAAGTCGGCCGGCGACTCGGCCGAATCGGCCGGCGCCGCCGGCCGGACTCGGCCGGTCGGCCGAGTCGTCAACACGAAAAAAATTCGTGTTGACTTGGTCAACCCCTTTGTATAGTCCATTTTTTCCAGAACGTTATCATTTTCTCATTAAGTCTCTTTTACTCTCAAAATTAATGAAATTTTATTGAATTTTATATATTTTTTAATCCTAACCCTAACCCTAGCCTAGCCTTATATAAACACCCCTACCCTCTACCATTTCACCTCACAACTCTAAGTCCACTCTCTCAAATTCTCAAGAGAACTCGGTACAAAGAGCGAGAAGCGAAGCGTGCCGAAACCGACGACGAATTCCGACGACCGTAGTAGAACCTTCGCGACGTTTTCGACGCACCGACAACCACCACTTTCCTTAGCCTCCTTAGTTTGTCCAAACCCGTAAGTCCCATCTCTTCTATCTATATTTTCTTTTAATACAAAAATACGACTTTTTGGAACCCGACGGAAATCGGAACAAACCGATTTCCGATTCGGTTTTTCTACAAATTTCCACTTGTCACCTAATACATAATGCCTAAACCTATATATGATGACTATTAATCACCTAGAAACCAATTTAAATAAAGTTTCTCACATGAAATGATAGCTTCTTTGCAATATCGTATTCTTTTCATAAAAATACCATGAAGTTTATTTTTCTTCGTTTAATCAATTCCCTCACTCCTAAATATGTTTATCTTGATCACTAAACTTGTAGAAATCAATTTGAATGAATTTTCACATGAAATGATAACGTTTTCAAATACCGTATTCTTGCGCTTTAATACCTTTAAGTTTAATATATCATGTTTTACCTCTAAACTTCATCAGAACTTAATATAAGTCACGAGGTAATGACCTACCTCTACACACACACAAATATAACCTTAATTGATAAACGTCAAAAACTTAGAAAACCCTAGAAAGTTCTAAGTTGTTTACAATTTTAAAACAATATCTTTTAATAGGAAAATACGATATGTCATGGACATCGATCGTTTATCTAAACTGACTTTGTGGTGTCTAGGCTAGGCAAGTGAGCTTGGGTAACTTTAAAAGGCCCGTCTCACGATTCGTGAGCGGATCCCTCCCTCCTCACTTGTACTTACCTGGCCACAATTGACGGTGAAGAGGCGATTTGAGGCTTCTAATGACTTGTCGTTTAGACCCTTAGATATTGGCTAGTTGGCTTAGGAAACCCTAGAAACTAAAATACGGAAAACTATACCTTTTTACAAATAAACACCTTATATTTATAAAACCGTTTTTCTAAATGAATAGTATTTGTTAAACCTAAGCAAAGTGCCACTACAACCCACTTTTGGGGAACCCGTTAGGGATAGTACGGTTCATCGTGCACTCGCGGGCTAGTAGTGCGAGATTCAGACCTCCGTAAGGAGCATTCGGTCTCGAAAGGTTTAAAATACGACATTTGAGAAAAATGAGATTTTGGAGATTAAAATATTTATTTAAAATTATTCTTGTGTTAATATATATATAATTATCATTTAAACACCTATTGTATTATAATATAAAGTTTCCACTTTTTCCTAAAATTACAAGATTAAAAGTTAAATTAAAATACCATGAATTTCAAATAAAACAATTAATACTTTTATTAGGATATATTTACTAGAATAACACAAATAAAATTCACACTCATTATGAAAATAAAGATGAATAATAAATACTTGAGGTGTATTTTGAAAACTATACAAAAGTACTTTTTACATAAAACCCCCTCAAGTTTTATAAATTACAATAAGGCCCCTAACAATTATTGAACTTCAAATTACCTTTCTTTTAGTCTGACTCGGGTTAGAGTCTGACTATTTCTGACTTGAATATGATTCAAGTCAATCTATATTCTTTTATATTACAACACAATTTGAATACATGAATCCCTGAATCCAGTTAACAATCTATTCATTTTGACTGAATCAAACCATGGATATTCATCCATTATCCTGATATTCCATTTACCTGATTATACAGTTGCAACATGTTTACTGATATCATGGTTTTGGTCAGTCACCCAACTTACACAATACAATACCACAATACTGTTAAAACACTACGGGGTTTAAGGGGTAGATTGGTATGGAAGGTGTTAAAGGTGGCACGAGGTGGTCAGATTAAGACACCTAATCTGAATCCTATTGCTGTTGTACCGTGGCATAACGGTTCCTTGTACTTTCCTTTTGCCCTGATCTCTAGCATATAGAGATCCCCCTCGTATACACTGGCATCCTTCTGTACCAAGCTACAAATAACAGCGTTAACTCAATATTCCATAATATCCAACAATGTAATACTTTAGAAAATAATTTTACTCTGTCATTCTAATTCTTCCTTATCTTTGGGACTTAACGAGCGACCTGTTCGCTGACGACATTCTATTTCTTTCTTCTTTGAATGTCGTCAGGTGCGTTGGACCAAGCTGAGATCGAGCCCACCGGTGAAGATTTGGAGCAGTTCCACGAAGACCCAGAGCTCTAGATATTGTACCTTGTTCTTTTCAGTATTTCCATTTTCTGTTATGCCACTGTTTAGGCATTGCTTTTCATTTCAGTTGTATTTCTTTTCATGCATTGTACAAAGAATGTTATTAATAAAAGTTGCTGTTATTTCTATATCATTTGTCTCTTGTGATTTACTTTATGTTGCTTAGCTACGCTTAGCATATGTACTTCTGAGTACATACGTAGCGGACCTTGTCACATCCACTTCGCCGTATACTGGGAAGCGGGGCGTGACAGATGGTTTTGTACGCCCCGCTTCCCAGTGTACGGCGAAGTGGACGCGACGAGGTCCGCTACGTATGTACTCAGAAGTACATACGCTAAGCGTAGCTAAGCAATATAAAATAATACACACGAGACAAGAGTATAGAAATAACAGCAACTTTATTAATAACATTCTTTTGTACAATGCATGAAAAGAAAATACAACTGAAATGAAAAGCGATGCCTAAACAGTGGCATAACAGGAAATGAAAATACAGAAAAGAACAAGGTACAATATCTAGAGCTTAGGGTCTTCGTGGAACTGCTCCAAGTCTTCACCGATGGGCTCGATCTCAGCTTGGTCCAACGCACCTGACGACATTCAAAGAAGAGAGAAACATAATGTCGTCAGCGAACAGGTCGCTCGGTAAGTCCCAAAGATAAGGAAAAATTAGACAGAGAGTAAGAGAAAGAGAGAGAGAGAGAGAGTAGCTTTTAATGTTGTATTGTATTGTCATATTATAGTAGTATGGTGTTAATGCTATTGTAGCTTGGTACAGAAGGATGCCAGTGTATACGAGAGGGGTCTCAGTATGCTAGAGACCAGGGCAAATGGAAGTACAAGGCTCCATTATACAACCCGGAGCAACGGCAATTGGATTCAGGTTAGGTGTCTTAATCTTACCATCTCGTGCCACCTTTAATACCTTCCGTACCAATCTACCCCTTAAACCCCGCGATATCTTGTTTGTATTGTTATCTTGTAAACTTGTATTGATTGCATGATTGACTGACTGACTGACCGAAACCATGATATCAAGAAACGGTTATAACCGTAGAGTCATGTAAATGGAATACTGGGAATCATGTAAAAGGAATATCCATGGTTCGGTTCAGTCAAGTAGATTGTTAACTGGATTCCGGGATTCATGTATTCATATTGAGTTGGAATATAAAAGAATATAGATTGACTTGAATCATATTCAAGTCAGAAATAGTCAGACTCAAACCCGAGTCAGACTAAAAGAAAGGTAATTTGAAGTTCAATAATTGTTAGGGGCTTTATTTTAATTTATAAAACTTGAGGGGGTTTTATGTAAAAGTATTATTGTATAGTTTTCAAAATACACCTCAAGTATTTATTATTCTTCTTTATAGTTATAATGAGTGTGAATTTTATTTATGTTATTCTAGTGAGTATATCCTAATAAAAGTATTAATTTTTAATATTGATTTATTTGAAATTCATGGTATTTTAATGTAACTTTTAATCTTGTAAATTTTTAGAAAAAGATGGGAACTTTATCTTATGATAAAATAGGCGTTTAATTAAATGATAATTATATATATGTTAATACAAGAATAATTTTATATAAATATTTTATTTTTCCAAAAAATTTCGTTTTTCTTAAATGTCGTATTTCAAACCTTTCGAGACCGAATGCTCCTTGCGGAGGTCTGAATCTCGCACTACTAGCCCGCGGGTGCACGATGAACCGTATTATCCCTAACGAGTTCCCCAAAAGTGGGTTGGAGTGGCACTTTGCTTAGGTTTAACAAATACTATTCATTTAGGAAAACGGTTTTATAAGTAAAAGGTATTTATTTGTAAAAGAGTATAGTTTTCTGTATTTTAGTTTCTAGGGTTTCCTAAGCCAACTAGCCTATTTCTAAGGGTCTAAACGACAAGTCATTAGAAGCCTCAAATCGCCTCTTCACCGTCAATTGTGGCCAGGTAAGTACAAGTGAGGAGGGAGGGATCCGCTCACGAATCGTGAGACGGGCCTTTTAAAGTTACCCAAGCTCACTTGCCTAGCCTAGAAACCACAAAGTCAGTTTAGATAAACGATCGATGTCCATGACATATCATATTTTCCTATTAAAAGATATTGTTTTAAAATTGTAAATAACTTAGAACTTTTAGAAAAGGTTTATAAAGAAAAGGGTATTTTAGTGAAAAGTCTTGTATTTTCGTATTCTATGTTTTGACGTTTATTAATTAAGGTTATATTTGTGTGTGTGTAGAGGTAGGTCATTACCTCGTGACTTATTTTAAGGTTTAGATAAGTTTTAGAGGTTAAATATGATGTATTAAACTTGAAGGTATTAAAGCGCAAGAATACGGTATTTGAAAACGTTATCATTTCATGTGTGAAAATTCATTCAAATTGATTTCTACAAGTTTAGTGATCAAGATAAACATATTTAGGAGTGAGGGAATTGATTAAACGAAGAAAAATAAACTTCATGGTATTTTTATGAAAAGAATACGGTTTTATAAGAAAGCTATCATTTCATGTGAGAAAATTTGTTTAAATTGGTTTCTAGGTGATTAATATTCATCATATATAGGTTTAGGTATTATGTATTAGGTGACAAATGGAAATTTATAGAAAAACCGAATCGGAAATCGGTTTGTTCCGATTTCCGTCGGGTTCCAAAAAGTCGTATTTTTGTATTAAAAGAAAAGAGAGATAGAAGAGATGGGACTTACGGGTTTGGACAAACTAAGAAGGCTAAGGAAGTGATGGTTGTCGATGCGTTGAAAACGTTGCGAAGGTTCTAGTACGATCGCCGGAATCCGTCGTCGGTTTCGGCAGCGCTTCGCTTCTCGCTCTTTGTACCGAGTTCTCGAGAATTTGGGAGAGTGGACTTAGAGTTGTGAGGTGAAATAGTAGAGGGTAGGGGTGTTTATATAGGGCTAGGCTAGGGTTAGGGTTAGCATTAAAAAAATATTAAAAAATGTAAAAATTCATTAAATTTGGAATTAAAAGATGTGTAATGGGAATTAGGTAATAGTTCTGGGAATTTATAGTATGCAGGGGTATTGACCAATTCAACACGAATTTTTTTCATGTTGACGACTCGGCCGACTGGCCGACTTGGCCAAGTCGGGGCTCAAAGGGTGGGGAATCTTCTGGGGGGATTTATGGTGTACTTTATTTTTTGTATACAACATTAATTTCGTGTGTTATGGCTGTTTGACCGTTTGACTTCCCAAAAAAAATTAAAACAAAAAGATATAAAAATATGTGGGGCATGGGATTCGAACTCTGGTGACTTGGTTCAGCAGTGCAAGGAATTACCAATGAGCTACAAGCTCCTTCTTGTAATTATTATTGGAAAATAACTACTTAAAGTGGTAACAGCAACACTAAATGCCCCAAGTACACTTTAATTTTAAAACAATTTTATGTACACTAAAAATGAAATTATTTAAAAACAAAATAATTAATTATATATATCTTGTGCTCAGATTAAAATACTCCTTTAAGGATTTAAAAAAAAAAATTTTAAAAAAATTTTGTACAGAAAAGTGTATATGAAAATTAGGGTTGTTACATTCTACCTTCCTTAAAAAATTTCGTCCTCGAAATTTGTAAAAGGAAAGTGTAACAGTTTCAAAACAATTTGGTGATTGTGAGTGAAAGAATAGGGTTAGGATAGATTCAACGGATATGAAATGATAAGATTCAAGGAATATGAAATGGTAAGATTCAAGGAACATGATTGTAAAGAATGTTTTAGTTGCTGGTTCTTGTGTTATATTGCTTAGGTTGTTCACGCAGACCAGAACTGCATGATAGGGATTCATACAGCTCTGACCTGCATGGGCCACCAACAAAACCTGTCACGCCCCGCTTCCCAGTGTACGGCGAAGTGGACGCGACGAGGTCCGCTACGTATGTACTCAGAAGTACATACGCTAAGCGTAGCTAAGCAATATAAAATAATACACAAGAGACAAGAGTATAGAAATAACAACAACTTTATTAATAATATTCTTTTGTACAATGCATGAAAAGAAAATACAACTGAAATGAAAAGCGATGCCTAAACAGTGGCATAACAGGAAATGAAAATACAGGAAAGAATAAGGTACAATATCTAGAGCTCAGGGTCTTCGTGGAACTGCTCCAAGTCTTCACCGGTGGGCTCGATCTCAGCTTGGTCCAACGCACCTGACGACATTCAAAGAAGAGAGAAACAGAATGTCGTCAGCGAACAGGTCGCTCGGTAAGTCCCAAAGATAAGGAAGAATTAGACAGAGAGTAAGAGAGAGAGAGAGAGAGAGAGAGTAGCTTTTAATATTGTATTGTATTGTCATATTATAGTAGTATAGTGTTAACGCTATTATTGTAGCTTGGTACAGAAGGATGCCAGTGTATACGAGAGGGGTCTCAGTATGCTAGAGACCAGGGCAAATGAAAGTACAAGGCTCCGTTATACAACCCGGAACAACGGCAATTGGATTCAGGTTAGGTGTCTTAATCTTACCATCTCGTGCCACCTTTAACACCTTCCGTACCAATCTACCCCTTAAACCCCGCGATGTCTTGTTTGTATTGTTATTTTGTAAACTTGTATTGATTGCATGATTGACTGACTGACCGACCGAAACCATGATATCAGGAAACGGTTATAACCGTAGAGTCATGTAAATGGAATACTGGGAATCATGTAAAAGGAATATCCATGGTTCGGTTCAGTCAAGTAGATTGTTAACTGGATTCCGGGATTCATGTATTCATATTGAGTTGGAATATAAAACAATATAGATTGACTTGAATCATATTCAAGTCAGAAATAGTCAGACTCAAACCCGAGTCAGACTAAAAGAAAGGTAATTTGAAGTTCAATAATTGTTAGGGGCCTTATTGTAATTTATAAAACTTGAGGGTTTTTTATGTAAAAGTATTATTGTATAGTTTTCAAAATACACCTCAAATATTTATTATTCGTCTTTATAGTTATAATGAGTGTGAATTTTATTTGTGTTATTCTAGACGTGACAATGTCCGCTACGTATGTACTCAGAAGTAGATACGCTAAGCGTAGCTACACAATATAAAGTAAATCACAAGAGACAAATGATAAAGAAATAACAGCAACTTTTATTAATAACATTCTTTGTACAATGCATGAAAAGAAATACAACTGAAATGAAAAGCAATGCCTAAACAGTGGCATAACAGAAATTGGAAATACTGAAAAGAACAAGGTACAATATCTAGAGCTCTGGGTCTTCATGGAACTGCTCCAAATCTTCACCGGTGGGCTCGATCTCAGCTTGGTCCAACGCACCTGACGACATTCAAAGAAGAAAGAAATAGAATGTCGTCAGCGAACAGGTCGCTCGGTAAGTCCCAAAATAAGGAAGAATTAGAATGACAGTGTAAAATTATTTTCTAAAGTATTACATTGTTGGATATTATGGAATATTGAGTTAACGCTGTTGTTTATAGCTTGGTACAGAAAGATGCCAGTGTATACGAGGGGGATCTCTATATACTAGAGATCAGGGCAAAAAGAAAGTACAAGGAACTGTTATGCCACGGTACAACAGCAATAGAATTCAGGTTAGGTGTCTTAATCTGACCACCTCGTGCGACCTTTAACACCTTCCATACCAATCTACCCCTTAAACCCCATAGTGTTTTAACAGTATTATGGTATTGTATTATGTAAGTTCGGTGACTGACCAAAACCATGATATCAATAAACATGTTGCAACTGTATAATCAGGTAAATGGAATATCAGGATAATGGATGAATATCCATGGTTGATTCAGTCAAAATGAATAGATTGTTAACTGGATACAGGGAATCATGTATTCAAATTGTGTTGTAATATAAAAGAATATAGATTGACTTGAATCATATTCAAGTCAGAAATAGTCAGACTCTAACCCGAGTCGGACTAAAAGAAAGGTAATTTGAAGTTCAATAATTGTTAGGGGCCTTATTGTAATTTATAAAACTTGAGGGGGTTTTATGTAAAAAGTACTTTTGTATAGTTTTCAAAATACACCTCAAGTATTTATTGTTCGTCTTTATTGTCATAATGAGTGTGAATTTTATTTGTGTTATTCTATTGAATATATCCTAATAAAAGTATTAATTGTTTTATTTGAAATTCATGGTATTTTAATGTAACTTTTAATCTTGTAATTTTAGGAAAAAGTGGAAACTTTATATTATAATACAATAGGTGTTTAAATGATAATTATATATATATTAACACAAGAATAATTTAAATAAATATTTTAATCTCCAAGATCTCATTTTTCTCAAATATCGTATTTCAAACCTTTCGAGACCGAATGCTCCTTGCGGAGGTCTGAATCTCACACTACTAGCCCGCGGGTGCACGATGAACCGTACTATCCCTAACGGGTTCCCCAAAAGTGGGTTGTAGTGGCACTTTGCTTAGGTTTAACAAATACTATTCATTTAGGAAAACGGTTTTATAAGTAAAAGGTATTTATTTGTAAAAGAGTATAGTTTTCTGTATTTTAGTTTCTAGCGTTTCCTAAGCCAACTAGCCTATTTCTAAGGGTCTAAACGATAAGTCATTAGAAGCCTCAAATCACCTCTTCACCGCCAATTATGGCCAGGTAAGTACAAGTGAGGAGGGAGGGATCCGCTCACGAATCGTGAGACGGGCCTTTTAAAGTTACCCAAGCTTACTTCCCTAGACTAGACACCACAAAGTCAGTTTAGATAAACGATCGATGTCCATGACATATCGTATTTTCCTATTAAAAGATATTGTTTCAAAATTGTAAACAACTTAGAACTTTTAGAAAAGGTTTATAAAGAAAAGGGTATTTTAGTGAAAAGTCTTGTATTTTCGTATTCTATGTTTTGACGTTTATCAATTAAGGTTATATTTGTGTGTGTGTAGAGGTAGGTCATTACCTCGTGACTTATTTTAAGTTCTGATGAAGTTTAGAGGTAAAACATGATATATTAAACTTAAAGGTATTAAAGCGCAAGAATACGGTATTTGAAAACGTTATCATTTCATGTGTGAAAATTCATTCAAATTGATTTCTACAAGTTTAGTGATCAAGATAAATATATGTAGGAGTGAGGGAATTGATTAAACGAAGAAAAATAAACTTCATGGTATTTTTATGAAAAGAATACGATATTGCAAAGAAGCTATCATTTCATGTGAGAAACTTTATTTAAATTGGTTTCTAGGTGATTAATAGTCATCATATATAGGTTTAGGCATTATGTATTAGGTGACAAGTGGAAATTTGTAGAAAAACCGAATCGGAAATCGGTTTGTTCCGATTTCCGTCGGGTTCCAAAAAGTCGTATTTTTGTATTAAAAGAAAAGAGAGATAGAAGAGATGGGACTTACGGGTTTGGACAAACTAAGGAGGCTAAGGAAAGTGGTGGTTTTCGGTGCGTCGAAAACGTCGCGAAGGTTCTACTACGGTCGCCGGAATTCGTCGTCGGTTTCGGCAGCGCTTCGCTTCTCGCTCTTTGTACCGAGTTCTCTTGAGAATTTGAGAGAGTGGACTTAGAGTTGTGAGGTGAAATGGTAGAGGGTAGGGGTGTTTATATGGGGCTAGGCTAGGGTTAGGGTTAGGATTAAAAAATATTTAAAAAAAATATAAAATTCATTAAAATTTCATTAATTTTGAGAGTAAAAGAGACTTAATGAGAAAATGATAACGTTCTGGAAAAAATGGACTATACAGAGGGGTTGACCAAGTCAACACGAATTTTTTTCGTGTTGACGACTCGGCCGACCGGCCGAGTCCGGCCGGCGGCGCCGGCCGATTCGGCCGAGTCGCCGGCCGACTTGGCCGAGTCGGCGCCGAGTCGGGTCTCGTTGGATGGGGAATTTTCTGGGGGGAACTTTGGTGCACTTTATTTTTTATATACTGTATTAAATTGTGAGTTATGGCTGTTTGACCGTTTGACTTCCCAAAAATTTAAAACAAAAAGATATAAAAAATATGTGGGGCATGGGATTTGAACTCTGGTGGTTTGGTTCAGCAATGCAAGGTATTACCAATGAGCTACAAGCTCCTTCTTGTAATTATTGTAAAGAAATAGATACTTAAATTGTTTCCAGCAACATCAATACTCCAAGTATACATCAAATTTAAAGCAAATTTTGGTATACAAAAATTAGAGTTGTTACAACCGCCCCTCGTCGGGGTCTCGACTGTATACTCTAGTCTACTCCGGAGTATCGATGCCCTGTCTCGAAACTCCCACGACTAGGGACCACTATTAAGGATGTGCTTATAGACTTCCCAACTCTCACGTATATGATCGCCATCATACCTTTGATAGTCAAGCAAGATCCTAAGGGCTCTATCAACGTGTAATAGTGATCAGTCGTCTGAACCTGTACACGACTGATAAAGGCAAACCAGATAGAATACTATCATCTCGAGTAAGACTGTGCTACCGGTATAGGTCCTCCTCAATCATTGCAATCACGTACCTGCGATCCAATAATTGACTTTGAGGGCACTATATCCAACAATCTCCCACTTGCACTTAAGGCTAATTATTGCGATGTCGCATACTCACAGCCCGTATGATACCGAACACCCAACTCCTCTACTAATCAGTTTCACAAAGATCGTTTGTAAAACTCTTGTGTTCGAGAAATAGCCTCAATGAGTGGATCCGCCCTGATGTTTCTTTCTATGTCTCTCTTAATCTCAAGTTCGCGGAGAAAGCCATCTCCCGAATTGAGTAATACCTGTCTTAGAATATGTCTGGATATCTGATGGGACCTAGTTCATAAATGAACTCCAAATCCAAAATTCTTAGACTGTATCGATCACTGAAACTAATCAGTGTCCAGCACCATACCTCCCACAGTATCCTCTTGGACCATCTGTCCATAATACTGTCCCTCGTCAGAGGGAAAACTATAACTCTGACAATCACTCTGTCATCCATGTCACCTTTGAAGCCTGGAATGATAACCGTCTCCCGAAGGAGGCTGCCGTTATCAAATCCGTAGAACATTCACTTATGTTCTAAAACTGCTTCCTTGTGTTTCTTCAGGATTGGATTAATATAAACTTATTGCATCTAGTGCAAAAACAACATCTGGTGTGGTACTTGACATCTCACGATTGACTCAATTGCCTAAGCAAGTGATATGTCAATCATGCACATCCCTCTCCCCTTTAGTCTGTAAGACACCTTTAGAGAGGGTAACTCCATCACCTGCAGGTACACCACCATGCCAGGAGTCATCTATTCCAAATACTTTTTAGAATATTGTCAAAGTACCCACAATGGGAAACTACCCAAACCTGTTAGTGTATATGCCCTAGAGGCCATTACTGTATCATACTAGCTTGTATATTACTTGATGGAAGCTTGGGATATTCACAGTTGTGTAGACGATCTTTCTCAAAATGGTAGTATGCTACTTGGTTTGTCTCTACTTCAATATGTGCATGTGTTTCTTTTTAGCATATCGCTTATACATATTAGTAGAGCCCTTAGGATCTTTGCTTGATTACCAGCGTTGTGATGGCAGTCACACTTGTGGGGGCTGGGTAATCTATAAGCACATCCTTATACAGGTCCCTAGTTGTAGGACTATCGAGACAGGGCATCGATACTCCGGAGTAGACTAGCGTATGCGCTTCTCATCCCAGCAGGGGAGATAGTCTGTTCCACAGCCATCAGTACGTCGTACTGGAGATAGTATGCGGGTGCTCGTTAGGTTACGAGTACACTGGACAGGACTTGTCGGGATCTGTTGGTTGGTATTATACCTACCGTCAGTTATTAGTTCCCAGGTGACATGAGTACAGCTTAGTCCGCTGACTTGACACTGTCACTTCGCCTCGAGTGTGTTCCCACTGTACTTTGATTACTATCCTACCAGCTCAAAGGAGTCGTGCAAACAGGTAGTAGTTGGGTGCAGTCCCGAAGACTTGAATGCAGCGACGGTTAGACAGGATTCGTCTCTCCCGGTATTAGGGGTTGATATCGCGCTGTGTCTAGGAGAGTCATTACACATAGTAGTCCCTGGCCAGGGCAAGCGAGATATACTGGTAGGTTTCCAGTGTTATCTCAGGGTGTTCTGGGCTACACTCCGATACGACTTGTACCGCTATTAGGGGACTGACGTTTACCACCCCCTAGGCCCGCCATGCGATGTTCTCAGACGAACGGACCGGACTGTACGGAGATTGTCACATTCAGGCTCAGTAGGAGTTCGGATGGGTTTACCTCATCGGCCTTCTTATCGACAACTACCTGGGGACCGTTACGTACAGCTAGTGCCGCTTGCGGTCTGTGGTTAAACCCACTGCCAGCGTAGTGTCGAGTCTTTAGATTCCCACACAGAGAGTTTCCCTGCACTGAGCGAAACGTGTAGAGGCCGTATGGTTTTACGGCAGGGCTACGATCACTTACGTGCACTTGTATGCGTATGCTGTTCGGGCAGACAATACTAGTGGGCTTTGGTTTAAGCCGGATCCTAGTATTGTATGGATGGATTTGTTTTGTCTTCTGTGCATTCGCATTCTACGGAATGCGGATGCGGGTGTGTATGCACAGTATTGAGGAGCGAAGAAGGAGGAGGTGCCTCATTAGGGTTTTGACAGTTGATTCGGTCAAAACCATTTTTAGGCGGACTCATTAGGGTTTTGGCAGTTCGTTCGGTTAAAACCATTATGAGCCGGGGACATTATTTACTAATCTTTTTAGTGATAATTATGTGATGGCTAATTGCTTTGACCATTTGACCATACTTGACTTTGTTGACCGTTTGACCAAAGTTGACTTGGACCTTCATGAGAGGTCTAGAGTTTTCTTTGGTTTTCTTTTTCTTTTCATGATATGAAAATGGTCAAGTCAATGGTTGCCATCAAATTTATCTTGAAAAGATTAGTCATGATGATGTTGGTGTATTATTGCAACCATGGTTGTTTTTCTTTAGTTGATGGTTCATTATTCTTTTCTCATTCTCTCTCTTGAGAAGAAAAAGAAAAAGCTCCATGGTTGTTCTCATTCATCTTCCTCCTCTTGAAAATTTCCTTTGATCTCATGTGTTGAGAGAAAAAGGATCCTAGTTGACAAAAACATCCATCTACTACTACACAACCTATGACATCAAGACTAGCGATCTTGTTGCCCTAGTTGCCTCGGCTTGAGGTGGAGCTCGGAGCACAACTCTCGGGTGGATCGTCTTCGACTCTAGGAGGCCGCGGAGGTGATCAAGATCCGGATCGATCCTCGGAGCTTGGATGGACGAGCAAGACAGCGTAGTGAAGACCCAAAGGACCGGTATCGTGAGGTATAATCTCTATGACATAGTAGATAGAACTTCAAGTAGTTTGCTAGTCCGTTGTTTAGCAAAGATCCTCACTTTTTAGTCCATGTTGCTTTGCGCCAAAAATCATTTTTTACCGTTTCCGCCTCCCCGTAAGAACCGGGGTGAGCAACGTGGACTTACAGTGGTATCAGAGCCTAGCTAAACATAAACTAGCATGTTAGCAATTAGAATTTCGATCGGAAAAAATTCGCAAAACAAGTCCGGAAAATTCAACTTTCTGCCGATTTTCAGATCTGTTCAAAAATAATTTAACATACATGAAAAATCGGCTCAGGGTTTTCTAAAAACACCCACAAAAAACGATCCAGTGACTCGGTCAAAGCGCCGCGGAACCGCGGCAAGAACATGCTTCTTGCCGCGGATCCGCGGCCGAGTTGACTCGACCGTGGACCGTTTTTAGTGCAGTGTTCTTAATTGGATGTTTTGGGATTTTTAGTATATGATGTTTCTGCCCAGAATTTCCAGAGAACAAATTTGAGTTTGGGGTGGTTACAAATCCGTATTTTGATCGAAATTCCGTACACTTTGGCTAATGGATTTTATCTGTGATGTGATATATGTATTGAACGTCTGCTAATCGCTATACGTCGATTAGTGGGGGTTATACATATCCGTGATCTGTAATGTTGATGGTTTGTGTATATGAACTCGTTGGATTGTCGCGGATGAATAGCCGGGTGGATGTGAGATGAGAGTTTCTTTTTCTTTCATTCATTTTAAATTTGTAATTGATGTAATATTATTTTATGGCCGCACATCCGGGATGAGGTTGTAGCCGCCATTGTATAATTTCTTTTACTGTTTTTGCTCCTAGGATAGACCCAAGGTGGGGTGCACAAACTACCGGGTATCTCGAAGTGCCGAGCGGCCTACTCACGTTGTTGAGGGAGGTTGCTTCGCTTCGGGTACTTGGCGGGTAGTTTACCGCACCCGTAGGGGTCTAGGGTGGGGTATTGGCTATTCATCGCGACCGTGTAATCCGTCTTTCGTTGCAGGCTCGAACGAAACACGGATTCCTAGTATATCTAAAGTGTTCATCTGTGATCTGGAATGGCTATCATTGCATCTGACGAATGTATATATCTATATATGATATCTATTAAGGCGTTGCTTATGTTTTGCATCCGCACTAGTCCAGCCCCCGCTCTGTCGTTAGTTAAGTAACCTAACGGGTGATGACGGGGCCCCGTGGCGAATGCGGATGGCATAAGCTTACGTCATATTTTCGTTGTTTTCTGCAATGGTAGGTTTAAATGATGGGACGCATTAAAATTAATGCAAGAAAATAAACCAAAGTAAAGTCGTTGGAACACTTTCAAAACTACTCGGTTCTTTTCAAAAACCAGCTTTTAAAACGCGGAGCTTGAACCACTCCTTTTACAAGCTATCTCGTTCCTTCGATTATATCAAGTTCACTACGTTCACGGTTTCGGCAAAACCATTCGTAGCCCTCCGTCGTTTCATATGAATATCCAACAGTATTCAAGCTGTGTTTGTTGGCCCTAGTCAAGGCACAGTGTTTGGTAGCTGGTGGGTATTCATATGTTGCATAGATAGATGCGTTGGTTTGGGACAGTTGTATTACTTTGTTGCCCATAGTCAAGGGTATATATGGGTGGGTTCAAATCAACCTAGACAACGACGGGTAGAACTTGACATGTGACTTATGATTTGTTTGCCTTAGTCAAGGTCATAAGAGCATGGGGCAAAAATCCACATCGGGAGTTTCTAAAGAAACTGAAACTTGCTAGTGCTGCATACCATTTGGAGTGTGATGATTCCGGTAGGATTCCTTCTGTTTTATCACATGATAATATTTGGATCCCGATCCTACTGTGAGTATATGCTACTCCTCGGGAACTTTCTCGCTTAACGATCAATGCTATAAACCAAGTAGGTGTCTAGAAAGGTGTTAGCGGGGCTACGCCCACAGGGAAAAGAGGTTACTTAATTAAGGAACTTCGCGAAAGCGTTGGAAAACCTCCCTCGAAATACCGACACTGGCCTGGCTGAACGGTTAAGCAAGTATTGTACGGTGAGATTGATCCCGACTAATTCTTCCTTTTTGGTTTGAGGAGGGATTCGAGAGACAGTGGGAGCCATCCTCTTTAGATAAATTAAAAACCAATCTAAACTTGCAAGAGCATCATGCTGAGTGTTTTTCTTCTCTCTCTCTTAATTGCAGCGACCCAGTGACCACACATAGGTTACATCTAGATAATAAAATGACTGAATCTGACTGTTATGACTGGCAAAGGTCTGTCCAGATGTCCATTGCCCATGATAAGTTGGGACACTTCTTAACTAATCCAACCCTTGCCGTCTCAGGACCAGTTTCCCCTGTCACAGATATTGATATCCGTAAGACATCGGAAAAAGATTGTGCGAAAGCCAAGTGCCTCGTGTTAGCCTCAGTTGATGGTATATACCAGAGGCAGCACGAGAAGATAGACTTAGTTTCTATCTTCCTCCATAACAAAGATCTATATGGAGAGTAATCTCGTATCGCAAGATATGAGACCTCGAACGAATTGCTTCAAGCGAGGTTGGCTATCGGGTCATCTGTATGGGGCAACGTCCTTACAGAGACCAGCTATTTTGAGCTCACGGACCTGAAGACCACGTTGAAGAACGGGTCAGATGTTGACTTGATTCTACAGTCTCTAGCTTCTACCCTGAAGGAAACCAGGGAAGTAGAAGGAAAGGGAAGGGCAAAAGTTTCGGGACTGGATGTAGTAAAAGAGGGACGTTCCTATTGTTACGGGAATGAACATTGGCAGAAGGATTGCAGGGATGGCAAAGCCAGTAGCCAGGATTCGAAGCATGTTGTGGCTTCGGCTTCGGGTGTGTTTGTAATAGAGAACTGTATGTCAGTTAACCCTACTTCCTGGGTATTGGATACCGGATCAGGATCTCACATCTGTAATTCGTTACAGGCTCTGAGAAACCGTAGGGTTATCAGGATAGGTGATATGACTCTCAGGGTTGCTAACGGAATGAGCATGAACGCTGAATCCGTAGGGGAATATCATCTTGGACTGACAACTGGGCAGATATTGATTCTGCGTAACTGTTTTTATGTACCAGGTGCGACTTGTTATATCATATCTGTATCCTTACTTTCTAAGGAAGGATATGATTTTACTTTTGTAAGCGATGTGGTCCACATCCACCTAAATCAAGTTCTGATTGGATCAGGTACATTAGAAAACGGAATATACGTATTGAATCAAGCTCAGATTTTCAGTGTCCAGAACACACTTAAAAGAAAGTCTCCGAAAACAAATCAGGCTTTCTTATGGCATTGTAGATTGGGTCACATTAATGAGACACGGTTAACAAAGTTACAAAAAGAGGGATACTTGAATCCGTTCGAGTATCAATCTTGTGCCACTTATGAATCTTGTCTCATAGGAAAGATGACAAAGACTCCGTTCACTAGACACGGAGAAAGAGCAAGCGAGCTCTTGGGACTCATACACAGTGACGTGTGTGGTCCAATGTCTACACATGCGCGAAGTGGTTATTCATACTTCATTACTTTCACAGATGATTTCTCTAGGTATGGACATGTCTTCCTTATGAAGCACAAGTCCGAGGCTTTTAAGAAATTTCGGGAATACAAGAATGAAGTTGAAAAACAAACATGCAAAAGTATCAAGACACTGAGATCTGATCGAGGTGGTGAATACTTGAGTGCCGAGTTCCTGGACTACTGAAAAGAGAATGGAATTCTCTCTCAGCTTACTCCTCCATACACAATGGTGTATCGGAAAGGCGGAATCGAACCCTATTGGATATGGTTCGTTCTATGATGAGTAAGGCTAAGTTACCGCGATCCTTCTGGGGTTATGCACTAGAAACAGCTGCATATCTTTTGAACCAAGTTCCTACTAAGTCAGTGCCTGCCATACCATATCAGATGTGGAGTAGGAAGAAACCCTGTCTTAAACACTTTAAGACATGGGGATGTCCAGCTTTTGTTAAAAAGCAGCATGCGGACAAGCTCGAGGCATGCTCAGTACAGTGTAAGTTTGTGGGATACCCAAAGAACTCCAAGGGGTATCTTTTCTATTACGCAGAGGAACAAAAGGTCTTTGTTTCTCGTCATGCCTGCTTCTTGGAAACCGAGTTTTTAGAAAATCAGATAAGTGGGAGCGCAATAGAACTGGAAGAAATTCCAGAACCACAAGCTATTACTGAAACCTTAGTAGAACCAGAAGGTTCGAGAGAACCGGACATCCCAGCGCCACTCCGCAGGAGTAGTAGGCAGTCTCATCCGCCCGAGAGATACTACGGTTTTCTTATAGACGGGGATAGAGAGGATTGCACCATTGATTATGGTGAGCCTACTTGCATCCTGCAAGCCATTCAGAGCGGTGACTCAGTAAAATGGCTGGATGCAATGCGGACCGAGATGGAGTCCATGTACACCAACAAAGTTTGGATTTTGGACTTTGCTCCAGAAGGGGTAAAACCCGTAGGCTGCCAATGGATCTTCAGAAAAAAGATTGGTGTAGATGGGCAGGTTGAAACCTATAAAGCTAGACTTGTTGCAAAGGGTTTTCGTCAAAGACCTGGTTTGGACTATGACGAGACCTTTTCTCCAGTGGCTATGCTCAAATCCATTCGGATCCTTCTTGCCATTGCTGCCTTCCACATTATGAAATCTGGCAGATGGACGTAAAGACGGCTTTCCTAAATGGAAATTTAGAAGAGTGCGTCTATATGGATCAGCCTGAGGGATTCATTCAGAGTGGGAGCAGCGGTAAAGTGTGCAAGTTGCTCAAGTCCATCTATGGACTGAAGCAGGCATCACGGAGTTGGAACATCTTCTTTGATGATACTGTCAAGGAATTCGACTTTATCAAAAACCCAGATGAACCATGCATTTACAGTAAGATTGTAGGGAGAACTGTGGTATTCCACGTCTTGTACGTGGATGACATTCTCCTAATAGGAAATGATATTCCTATGCTACAGTCAGTCAAAGGATTCTTGTCACAGAGGTTCTCCATGAAGGACCTGGGCGATGCCAACTGCATTCTGGGGATCCAGATCTATCGTGATAGATCTAAGAGGATGTTGGGACTTTCTCATTCTAGGTACATCGACACCATACTGAAACGATTCAGTATGGAAGATTCCAAGCGCGGTAATCTACCGGCTTGTCACGGAATCACCCTCTCCAAAGAGATGTATCCCAAGAATGATTTGGAAAGGGGTCGCATGTTATCTATACCCTACGCATCTGCGGTAGGATCTATAATGTATGCGATGTTATGTACCAGACCAGATGTAGCATACGCATTGAGCATTGTAAGCCGGTATCAGTCGGACCCAGGGGAGAAACACTGGATAGCGGTAAAGAACATTCTCAAGTACCTGAGAAGGACTAAGGAGATGTTCTTGGTGTATGGTCGAAAAGCCCTCCAGATCGAGGCCTTTGCTGACTCCAGCTTCCAGAGTGACAAGGATGACTCTAAGTCCATGTCGGGTTATGTCTTTACCCTCAATGGAGGGGCGGTTTGCTGGAAGAGTTCCAAGCAGGAAACCGTTGCTGACTCAACTATGGAAGCGGAGTACATAGCTGCTTGCGATGCCGCAAAGGAAGCTGTCTGGATGAAGAAGTTCCTCACGGAGCTTCAGGTGGTTCCTACCATTGTTGATCCAATACCGCTGTATTGTGACAACAACGACGCTATAGCTTTAGCGAAGGAACCCAGGTCCCATCAGAAGTCCAGGCATATTTTGAGGCGGTACCACCTGATCAGGGAGATCGTAGATCGCCGGGAGATCGAGGTGAAGAGAGTAAATTCGGAGAATAACACTGCAGATCCACTCATGAAGGCCCTACCCCAGACTCAGTTCGAGCGGCTGATCGAGATGATAGGTCTTCGATACGCCAGTACATGGCCTTAGTGAAAGTGGGAGATTGTTAGTGTATATGCCCTAGAGGCCATTACTGTATCATACTAGCTTGTATATTACATGATGGAAGCTTGGGATATTCACAGTTGTATAGACAATATTGCTCAAAATGGTAGTATGCTACTTTGTTTGTCTCTACTTCAATATGTGCATGTGTTTCTTTTTAGCATATCGCTTATACATATTAGTAGAGCCCTTAGGATCTTTGCTTGATTACCAGCGTTGTGATGACAGTCACACTTGTGGGGGCTGGGTAATCTATAAGCACATCCATATACAGGTCCCTAGTCGTAGGACTATCGAGACGGGGCATCGATACTCCGGAGTAGACTAGCGTATGCGCTTCTCATCCCAGCAGAGGAGATGGTCTGTCCCACAGCCATCAGTACGTCGTACTGGAGATAGTATGCGGGTGCTCGTTAGGTTACGAGTACACTGGACAGGACTCGTCGGGAACTGTTGGTTGGTATTATACCTATCGTCAGTTATCAGTTCCCAGGTGACATGAGTACAGCTTAGTCCACTGACTTGACACTGTCACTTCGCCTCGAGTGTGTTCCCACTGTACTTTGATTACTACCCTACCACGGCTCAAAGGAGTCGTGCAAACAGGTAGTAGTTGGGTGCAGTCCCGAAGCACTTGGAGGCAGTGACGGTTAGACAGGATTCATCTCTCCCGGTATTGGAGGTTGATATCGCGCTGTGTCTAAGAGAGCCATTACATATAGTAGTCCCCGGCCAGGGCAAGAAAGATATACTGGTAGGTTTCCAGTGTTATCTCAGGGTGTTCTGGGCTACACTCCGACACGACTTATACCGCTATTAGGGGACTGACGTTTACCACCCCATAGGCCCGCCATGCGTTGTTCTCAGACAAACGGACCGGACTGTACGGAGATTGTCACATTCAGGCTCAGTAGGAGTTTGGATGGGTTTACCTCATCGGCCTTCTTATCGACATCTACCTGGGGACCGTTACGTACAGCTAGTGCCGCTTGCGGTCTGTGGTTAAACCCACTACCAGCGTAGTGTCAAGTCTTTAGAGTCCCACACAGAGAGTTTCCCTGCACTGAGCGAAACGTGTAGAGGCCGTATGGTTTTACGGCAGGGATACGATCACTTACGTGCACTTGTATGCGTATGCTGCTCGGGCAGACAATAATAGTGGGCTTTGGTTTAAGCCGATCCTAGTATTGTATGGATGGATTTGTTTTGTCTTCTGTGCATTCGCATTCTACGGAATGCGGATGCGGGTGTGTATGCACAGCATTAAGGAGCGAAGAAGGAGGAGGTGCCTCATTAGGGTTTTGACAGTTGATTCGGTCAAAACCATTTTGAGGCGGACTCATTAGGGTTTTGGCAGTTCGTTCGGTCAAAACCATTATGAGCCGGGGACATTATTTACTAACCTTTTTAGTGATAATTATGTGATGGCTAATTGCTTTGACCATTTGACCATACTTGACTTTGTTGACCGTTTGACCAAAGTTGACTTGGACCTTCATGAGAGGTCTAGAGTTTTCTTTGGTTTTCTTTTTCTTTTCATGATATGAAAATGGTCAAGTCAATTTTTGCCATCAACTTTATCTTGAAAAGATTAGTCATGATGATGTTGGTGTATTATTGCAATCAGAGTTGTTTTTCTTTAGTTTATGGTTCATTATTCTTTTCTCATTCTCTCTCTTGAGAAGAAAAAGAAAAAGCTCCATGGTTGTTCTCCTTCATCTTCCTTCTCTTGAAAATTTCCTTTGATCTCATGTGTTGAGAGAAAAAGGATCCTAGTTGACAAAAACATCCATCTACTACTTCTACACAACCTATGACATCAAGACTAGCGATCTTGTTTCCCTAGTTGCCTCGGCTCGAGGTGGAGCTCGGAACACAACTCTCGGGTGGATCGTCTTCGACTCAAGGAGGCCGCGGAGGTGATCAAGATCCGGATCGATCCTCGGAGCTTGGATGGACGAGCAGGACAGCGGAGTGAAGACCCGAAGGACCGGTATCGTGAGGTATAATCTCTACGACAACAAAAATCGTTTTTTACCGTTTCCGCCTCCCCGTAAGAACAGGGGTGAGCAACGTGGAATTACAAAACCTAGATCTAAAACCATAGATCTAGTAACCAGAATGTCTGATATTATATTCATATCCTATGTGGAGAAACAACTGTGTGACAACCACAGTACAACCGATCGTAGGATAGGAATCTCACTTCCTACAAAGTGCATGTCATCCAAATACCAGGACATCACACCCTACTACCTTCTTAAGAGATCCATCCCCTATTCTGATGAAGCCAAACCTATGACTGTCACATCAAAACTAGATGATCTATCTTCGCTATATCTGCTCAAGTCTATAAATAGACATAAGCTACTTTCCCACTATGCTTCCGCTGCTCCCACTGACCACAACAACTCTCTGGCAGAATAATATATACGTGCACTTCTAAAGCGAGTTTAGAACGACGCTATACTTAACCTCCTGCCGGGTCTCATAGCCTGGAACAACAGTAGTGTCAAGTCTGGGTAAACTAGAATCTCCCTCTCACCGTCCTTGAGGCTACCGGAGTACCTCTCGGATGCCTGAGGTTACCCACCATATCTGCGGAGTGGTTAATGGAATGTCAAACCTGATTGAATCTTTAGGTTCTATTTAAATTTTTCGTAATCGTTTGCGGTTCTGGAATCACTTCCAGTTCTACCATACTCCCATTACTGTTTTCTGAAAAAATCCATTTTACTAAAACTGTGGCGAGTCAAGAACAATATCACTATTGATCTTCCAGATGGTAGAAAGTCAACCCTCGTCATAGCCTGGGTCAACCCATAAACTGCCATTACAGGAACGTGTCCTGAGTTATCCAGTGTCTGGTTTTAAGCATAAGCCGGACAACTCCCAATACCTTAACATCGTTAAGATATGGACCAATCTATATCCAATATAGAAACTTTGGCACTTATTTAATTGGAACTAGATTCAAAACATGCAGCTGTCTCTAGTGCATATCAACTTAATGGAGAGAGGATAATCAGCATTACTCAACTTAGGAATACATCCAATTATGAGCAACCTGAAAGAGAAACAAGTTTCTCAAAACCATTACTATCATTTGAATACTAATCACAAGTATCTACATCTTCGATCTCTTTGAAGAATCCCGATACTTGCGATACTTGGTTCTCTACTTTATTCCTATACCTATAACTTCTCAAAACTCAGACCTTGTATTTCTACGAAACACTTGTCTAAAAACTAGAGAAGTCATAAGTAAACAGAACATAGTACGAGGACCAACCCCTTTGTCCTGATGGACACTGGAAAGCATACAATACTCTGTATGAGTCCCCTGAGTTGAATAACTCAAAACCTGTGCATCGTAGGTTGAAAACTGTACTTATGGTTAAGAACTACTCCGCTGTTCAATGCTCCTTACCTAATCGTTAACTGATATAGGTAAATGTCATGGACATAATTTAAAAAAGTCATATCTCACTTTATAAAAATAAACTTACAGATATATCATTTTGAAATTGGTGCACAACAACGGATACTCAAAACCAAATACATGCCGTCCGGCAAAAACCCAGGCGACTTCCCCAAATATCACCAATTACAACGAATTCCGATATAATGAGGATGATCACCTAATTCCCAATAACTTACTCCTACTCATCATCTGTAAAACCATACAGATATGAGAATTAAACCTGGTAAATATATACCCTGGAGTAAGTATCTAATCGGGAAATCGGTTTTCCTTTAACAATGCACTGAAACATGAAAATATTTCGTAGGGGTATCCTGGTATTCCTAGTAATGCCTCTTCCATAATCCTATTCATGACTGTAACCGTATATTTCTTTGCCATCTCTCCAAATCCTTTTATTTGTCTTTATTCATTACCTTCTGTACACCCCTTTAGGCTAAGTGGTTTTCTTCCTTCCCTACCGTTCGGCACCGGCCTATGGTTTGGAAGAAGATTATCCGGTAAGCATAATAGGTGTACTCTCCTAAACCAAGGAGTACTCGCAACTTGAGAGAAGGTGATGATAAAAGACAACTGAATAATACCTTATTCTATTTCTCCCGAACTGGGGAAAAAAGCAAAGGTGAAATAGGAGTGGCGATGAAGTACGCGGTTTGGTCGTGAATGATAGCAGTCGAAATTTACTTTGCCCTCTTTCTAATCCCTTTTTTTGTCTTTACTTATTACCTTCTTTAAACCCTACTTAGGCTAATTGGTTTTCTTCATTCCCTATCTTTCAGCACCTGCCTATAGTTTGGAAGAAGACTATCCAATAAGCGTAATAGGTGTACTCTCCTAAACTAAGGAGCCCTCGCAACCTGAGAGAAGGTGATAATAAAAGACAACTGAATAAACCAATTCTATTTCTCCTGAACCTGGATCCATCCTCGAAGAAGTCCCTTCGAGTTCGTATATAACCATACGATGGATCTATCCACTGGAAGTGGATGTCCATAGTAATACGGGGTGTTCTGAGAAATGCAAAGGGTAAAAGAAGGAGAGGCAGTGACTTATGCAACTTAGACAATCCAAAAGCCAGTATTTTAAGAAGGTTCGGTCAACTTGGTCACTGAGTCATAGTCTGTTGGAGATAGTGCCCTCAGAGTCAATTATTGGATCACGGGCACGTGATTGCAATGATTGAGAGAGGACCTATACCGTTAGAACAGTCTTACTCAAGATGATAGTATGCTATCTGGTTTATCTTTATCATCGTGTACTGTTTCAGGTGACCTTAAAGGTCACTATTGCACGTTGATAGAGCCCTTAGGATTCTTGCTTGACGTCCAGCAGTATGATTGCGATCATATACGTGGGAGCTGGGGTCTATAAGCACATCCTTAAAAGGTCCCTAGTCGTGGGAGTTTCGAGACAGGGCATCGATACTCCAGAATAGACTAGTGTATACAGTCAAGACCCCGACGAGGGGCGGTAGCCGGTCTCACAAGCCACTGGTGTCAGTTGGTTCACCTAAGATGTATACAGGTGCTCATCGGGTTATAAGTACACCGGACAGGACTCGCCGGGAACATGCTAGTTGGTCTTATACCTGACGTCAGATAGCAGTTCCCTGGTGACATGTGTACAGGTTAGTTCATCGACCTGAGATCGTCATTTGTCTCGTGTGAGTTCTCACTGTACTTTGATTACTACCCTACCACGGCTCAAAGTAGTCGTGCAAACAGGTTTTAGTTGGGTACAGTCCCGAGCCACATGGAGGCAGTAAGCGGATCTGCAGGGGTTCGTCTCTCCCGGTATTGGGGGTGAGGTCGCGTTGTGTCTAGGAGAGCCATTACACAAAGCCCTCGGCCGAGGCAGGAGATTTACTGGTAGGTATTCTAGTAGTATCTCAGGGTGTTCTGGGCTACACTCCGATACGACTTGTACCGTTTTTGGGGGTCTGACTTTTATTAACCCCCTAGGCCCGCCATGCGATGCTCATAGACGAATGGACCAGACTGTACGGATATTGTCACTGACAGGCTCAGTAGGGTGTCAGCATGAGTTCGCTCACAGACGTCCTTTTTGGTCAATACCTGGTAGCCCGTTACGTATGGTTAATACCTCTGACGTGCTAGTGGTTAAATCCACAGCCAAAAGTATTGACGAGTCTTTAGAGTCCCCCACAGACAGTTACTCAAGTTTTGGGCGAAACGCTGTAGAGGCCATATGGAGATATGGCAGGGTTCGATCTTATACGTGCGGTATTGCACGGATCATGATCGGACGGATAATACTAGCGGGCTTTGGTTTAAGCCGGATCCTGGTATTGTACAGTGTAGATTTTGTCTCTTTGCATTTGTATTCGGTCAGAATACAAATGCGGGTATGTATATACAGTCGCGGGGTTTTCCTGTAATTTATTACGGGATCAGTTTTTTGAAGTTGCCAGTTTGCATTCCGTTTCAGCCAGTTTTCCTTTCTTCCTTTCGTTGGCTGATAATTGATGGAGGGGGTTATTTGCAAGTGTGCAAATTAGATATGTGGAGGGGGTTTCTTGTAAATGAGGGATTATGATGGATTAAGCATCTTTGCTTTTTCTTTCATCATTTCTTTTGCATTAATGAGAGTGGATTGAAAGGATATTGTTGTGACACATATTTCTAGTTATCATACACTTTGATTTATGCTAGATTCTTTTTTTTTCCCTCCTCATTTAGCAAGGGCCGGCCACACAATTAGGAGCGGAGAGGTTCATTTTTGGGGTGGAAAAATTATCATATCATATTATGCTTGCTACAAAATCCCAAGCTCATTTTCCATTGTTTTTTCCTCCATCAAAAGGCAACTTCACAGCCCCATGAGACAAACATTACTACACTTAGCCTACAGCATCCTTGGGCACGTCGACTCGCCAACTTCGTGCTCGAGTTGCCTCGGTCCAGAGGTGGGAGCCCGTAAAAGAACCTGGCGATATGGTGCCCGTTCCGACGAGGAGATGAAGACCGGAGATTCCGCGAGGAGATCGGAGTGGAGGCCGAAGATCGAAGGACACGGATCGCTCGGTATAGCATTCTATCCCATCTCTTGTTAGCTAGGCATTGGGTTAATGGTTCGATCCCGGTTTTTAGGATGCGGTAGTGCCGGTTTTCTAGTTGTGAAAAATTTTCGTTTCCGCATTTTGGCCTCGGAAAGACGGCCGGGGCGCTAGCGTAGTCCTACATGGTATCAGAGCCACGCCATTAACCTAGTCTAGATTGCTCTAACGTGTTTACAAGTTCGATCGAACGGATTTTCCAAAAACCGTATTTTAAGCACAGTTTCTGTCGAATTTTTCCAGTGCACTAAAAATTATTTGATACATTGTAAAAATACGAGCAGGGTTTTTTGAGAACACTGTAAAAATTTGGTACCCTGATCTTACTGTTGAGCCACGGAACCGCGGCCATAACCCCATTTTGGCCGCGGTTCCGCCGCCTAAATATAGCTTCTCTGCACCAAATTTGTACAGTGGGTTTCTGACTTGAAATTGGGGGTTTTGGCATATTCTTTTTGGCCCCAGATTTTCTTTGAGTGCTGCAGTAGTGCTTGGGGCCCACCTCGGGAAATTTAGTCGATCGAAAATTTTAAACATGTTAGTTCACAGTATTTACATTATATCTGCGACCATGAATGTCATTTGATCGGTAAATCCTGTCTAACTGCTATAGCCCTTTTAGACGGATTTGCGAACGTGACATTCACGTTGATGTTCTGTGTTGTGCTGTGATGTTGCGGATTGTCATGGTGGATAGCCTGGATGCAATGGTAGTACAGTTTGGTTATTATGTACATTTGATATTGCGGGGCGAGCGTCCGACATGTGGACTGCCGTCACTGCCTGTTTGTATAATTATTCTTTTGGGGCATGACCGGGCTGAGGTCGATGTACCCGTTGTATGTATATTTTACTTTCTGTACTAGGATTACCCCGCGGTGGGGTGCACGGATAGCCGGGTTCTAGAGGGCAACGGGCCCGCATCTCATGGCGTTGATACGGAGGGGGCTTCACTCTAGAATTGGCGGGCTATTCGCCGCACTCGTAGGGGATATAGGTTGACCCAAGGAGGGGTGCCCAAGTTACCGGATTTCGTGAAGTGCTGGGTGGTCCATTCACGTTGTTGAAGGGGGCTGCCTCGCTTCAGGTTTTGGTGGGTAACTTGTCGCGCCCGTAGGGGTCTAGGATTTCATTACACAGGCTATCCACACGACCAGGGGAACGTCGGGTTTCAGTAGCGGCTCTGTGAAACCCGGGGATCCCAGATATCTGTATTGTTCTGTGATGCTGATTATATTTCTGTGATGTTGCATTTTATCACGCCTTGAGCGATATTATATATTGATATATATACTAGTAGATGTTGTATATGTTTTGCATCCGCGCTAGTCCAGTCCCCGCTCTGTCGTTAGTTAAGTAACCTAACGGGTGATGACGGGACCTAGTGGCGAATGCGGATGGCATATACGTACATCAATATTTTCGTTCTTTTGTGGTGTGATCAATTGATGGGATTGCGTTGATTCGGATCAATGCAAGCTAAACAAACCTATTCTGATGTTGTTGGAACATTTTTCAAAAAGCTGTTATTGCAAGGTCGTTCTCTTTTGTTTTGCACAGTGGTATTCGGTTATGAATATCCAGCACCTCAGTCGACGAGGCAAGGGCCGAAATCCCTTCACCAGGAGTGACCCCTTGGACAGAAGTTTGCGTCAGGGCAATAAATTCACTATAGCCGATTACTTTTTTGCTTTGCATCGTGGTATTCAGTTGGAATATCCTGCACCTCATTCTACGGGGAAAGAGCCGAGATCCCTTCACCGGGAGTGACCTCTTTAGCAAAAGTTTTCGTCACTATATTTTATAAAAAGTTATGCAGTTCCTTCAACGATATCAAGTTCATTACGTTAAAAGTTTTTCGCCAAAAACTACACGTAGCCCTCCGTAATTTCTTACGGGTATTATTTAGTATTCGTGCTGCGTTTGTTGACTCCGTCAAGGCGTAGTGTACGGTAGCTAAGTGGTGCTTGTTTGTAGCATGGATATAGGATTGGTTAGGACAGTCGTGCGGCCTTGTTGACTCCGTCAAGGGCTCGTACGGGTGGGTTTAATGCAATCCAGAAAATGACGGGTTGAACTTGACTAGGACTCTTTGATTTGTTGACTCCGTCAAGGTCACTTGGGTCCTAGGGGTAAAATCACATCGGGAGTTTCTAAAGAAACTGAAACTTGCCAATTATGCGCATACCTTCTGGTGTGTGATAAAGTGAGTGGATTCCGTCACGTTATCATGCGATGATAGTTGGATCCCGATTCCCACTGATGAGTTGGTTTACTCCTCGGGTAATCCCGACTAATTCTTCTTTCAGGTTTGGAGGAGAATTTGACGATGCAGTGGGAGGTTTCCTGATTAGATGAAGTGATAACCATTCTGATCTAGGTTAGAGTGCATGCTGAGTGTTTCTTTTCTCTCTCTCTTTGGCAGCGACCATGACCCGACCCTTGACTATGACTCAGTGACCAAAGTTGACCGAACCTTCTTAAACTGTGGCTTTTGGATTGTCAGAGTTGCATACCTCATTGCCACTCCTACTTTTACCCTTTTCTCCAGGACACCCCCTATTATTACGAACGTCCACTTCCATTGGATAAAACCATCGTATGGTTATATACGAACTCGAAAGAATTTATTCAAGGATGGTTTCCGGTTCTGGAGAAAACGAATAGGACTATTCAGTTGTCTTTTCCTTTTACCTTCTCTCAGGCTGCGAATGCTCCTTGGATTAGGGGATAGTACACCCGTTACGCCTATTGGATAGTCTTCTTCCAAACCTTAGGCTGGTGCTGAACGGTAGGGAATGAAGAAATCCGATTAGCCTAAGTGTGGTGTACAGAAGGTAATAAGTTAAGACAAATAAAGGGATTAGTAAGAGGGCAAAGTAAACTGCGACTGATATTCACGACCAAACCAAGTGTTTCTTTACCACTCCCACTTCACCTTTGTATTTCTCCAGGACACTCCGTATCACTACGAAGATCCACAGTTTATTGGATACTCCATCGTATGGTTATATACGAACTCGAAAGGAACTTGTTCCAGTTCGGGGATGGATTCTGGTTCGGGAGAAATAGGAATAATGTTTTATTCAGTTGTCTTTTATCTTTACCTTCTCTCGCATTGCAAGTGCTCCTAGGATTAGGACAGTACACCCATTATGCTTATTGGATAGTCTTCTTCCAAACCATAGGCTGGTGCCGAACGGTAGGGAAGGAAGAAAACCATTTGGCCTAAAGGGGTGTACAGAAGGTAATGACTAAAGACAGATAAAGGGATTTAGAGATGGCAAAGAAATATACAGTTATAGTTGTGAATCTGATAATGGAAGAGGCATTACTAGGAATACCCGGATACCCCTACGAAACATTTCAATGTTTCAGTTTCACTGTGTACTGTTAAAAGAAAACTGATTTCCCAATTAGCCCTTGCTCCAGGGTATGTATTTACCAGGTATGATTCTCACGTCTGTATGGTTTTACAGATGATGAGTGGGAGTAAGTTATTGGGAATTAGGTGATCATCCTCATTATATCGGAATTCGCTGTAATTGGTGATATTTGAGGAAATCACCTGGGCTGTTTGCCGGACGGCAAATATTTGGTTTTGAATATCCGTTATTATGCACCAATTTCAAATTGATATATCTGTACGTTCATTTTTATGAAGTGAGATATACTTTTTTGAAATTATGTCCATGACATTTACCTATATCAGTGGATGGTTAGGTAAGGAGCATTAAACGGTGGTGTAATTCTTCTTAACCATAAGTACAGTTTTCAACCTACGACACACAGGGAATGAGTTATTAGACTCAGGGGACTTATACAGAGTATTGTATGTTGTCCAGTGTCCATGAGGACTGAGGGGTTGGTACTCATATTATATTCTGTTTAATTGTGACTTCTCTAGTTCTTAGACATGTGTTTCGTAGAAATACAAGGTCCAAGTATTGAGAAGTTACAGGTATATGAATAAAGTAGAGAACCAGGTGTTGCAAGTATCGGGATTCTTCAAGATGATCGAAGATGTAGATACTTGTGGATGGTATTCAGTTAATAGTAATAATTAAGAGAACTTGCTTCTCTTTCAGGCTACTCATAATTGGAAGTACTCTTAAGTTGAGTAATGCTGATCGGCCTCTCTTCATTTAGTTGACATGCACTGGAGACATCTGCATGACTTGAATCTGGTTCAATTAAATCAGTGCCACTGTTTCTGTATTGGATATAGAACTGTTCATATCTTGACATTGTTAAGGTACGGGGAGTTGTCCAGCTTATGCTTAAAACCGAACTCTGGATAACTCAAGGCACGTTTCTGTAATGGCTGTTTGTGGGTTGACCCGGGCTATGATGAGGGTTGACTTTCTACAATCTGGAAGATCAATAGTGATATTGTTCTTGACTCGCCACAGTTTTAATAAAAATGGATTTTTTCAGAAAACAGTAGTGGGAGTATGGTAGAACTGGAAGTGATTCCAGAACCGCAAACGATTACTGAAAATTTGATAAGAACCTAAAGATTCAATCTGGTTTGACATTCCATTGGCCACTCCGCAGATATGGTGGGTGACCTCAGGCACCCGAGAGGTACTCCGGTAGCCTCAAGGACGGTGACGGGGAGGTTCTTGTTTACCCAGACTTGACACTAATGTTGTTCCAGACTATGAGACCTGGCAGGAGGATGAGTATAGCGTCGTTCTAAACTAGCTTTAGAAGTGTACGTGTATATTATTCTGCCAGAGGGTTGTCGTAGTCAGTGGGAGCAGCGGAAGCATAGTGGACAAGTGGCTTATGTCTATTTATAGACTAAAACAGATATAGCGGAGATAAATCATCTATTTCTGATGTGACAGTCATAGGTTTGACTTCATCAGAATAGGGGATGGATCGGTTAAGAAGGTAGTAGCGTGTGATGTCCTGGTATTAGGATGACATACACAGAGTAGGAAGTGAAATTCCTATACTACGATCGGTTATACTTTGGTTGTCACACAGTGGTTTCTCCACATAGGATATAGATGTTGTTTTTGCACTAGATGCAATAAGGTGATATTGATCCAATCCTGGAGAAACGTTCGGAAGAAGTTTTAGAACATAAGTTGATGTTCTAGGGATATGATGACGGCATCCTCCTTTTGGAGACGATTATCATTCCGGCTTCCAAGGTGACCTGGATGACAGAGTGACAGTCAGAGTTATAGTTTTCCCTCTGACGAGGGGCAGTGTTTTGGATAGGTGGTCCAAGCGGATACTGAGGGAGGCATGACACAGGATACTGATTAAATTCAGTTGACAATACAGTCTAAGAAGTTTGGATTTGGAGTTCATTTATGAACTAGGTCCCATCAGATATCTAGACACATTCTAAGACAGGTATTGCTCATTTCGGGAGATGGTTTTCTCTGCAAACTTGAGATAAAGAGAGACATAGAAAGAAACATCAAAGCGGATCCACTCACTGAGGCTATTCCCCGGACGCATTAGTTTCGTAAACGGGTTTTATGAGACTGATTAGTAGAGGAGTTGGGTGTTCGGTATCACACGGGCTATGAGTATGCGACATCACAATAATTAGCCTTGAGTGCAAGTAGGAGATTGTTGGAGATAGTGCCCTCAGAGTCAATTATTGGATCACAGGCACGTGATTGCAATGATTGAGAGAGGACCTATACCGTTAGAACAGTCTTACGCAAGATGATAGTATGCTATCTGGTTTATCTTTATCATCGTGTACTGTTTCAGGTGACCTTACAGGTCACTATTGTACGTTGATAGAGCCCTTAGGATTCTTGCTTGACGGCCAGCAGTATGATGGCGATCATATACGTGGGAGCTGGGGTCTATAAGCACATCCTTAAAAGGTCCCTAGTCGTGGGAGTTTCGAGACAGGGCATCAATACTCCAGAATAGACTAGTGCATACAGTAAAGACTCCGACGAGGGGTGGTGGCCGGTCTCACAAGATACTGGTGTCAGTTGGTTCACCTAAGATGTATACAGGTGCTCATTGGGTTATGAGTACACCGGATAGGACTCGCCGGGAACATGCTAGTTGGTCTTATACCTGACGTCAGATAGCAGTTCCCTGGTGACATGTGTACAGGTTAGTTCATCGACCTGAGATCGTCATTTGTCTCGTGTGAGTTACCACTGTACTTTGATTACTACCCTACCACGGCTCAAAGGAGTCGTGCAAATAGGTTTTAGTTGGGTACAGTCCCGAGCCATATGGAGGCAGTGAGCGGATCTGCAGGGGTTCGTCTCTCCCGGTATTGGGGGTGAGGCCACGCTGTGTCTAGGAGAGCCATTACACAAAGCCCTCGGCCGAGACAGGAGATTTACTGGTAGGTATTCCAGTAGTATCTCAGGGTGTTCTGGGCTACACTCCGACACGACTTGTACTGCTTTTGGGGGTCTGACTTTTACCAACCCCCTAGGCCCGCTATGCAATGCTCATAGACGAACGGACCGGAATGTACAGATATTGTCACTGACAGGCTCAGTAGGGTGTCAGCATGAGTTCGCTCACAGACGTCCCTTTTGGTCAATACCCGGTAGCCCGTTACGTATGGCTAATACCTCTGACGTGCTAGTGGTTAAATCCACAGCCAAAAATATTGACGAGTCTTTAGAGTCCCCCACAAACAGTTACTCAAGTTTCGGGCGAAACGCTGTAGAGGCCGTATGGAGATATGGCGGTTCGATCTTATACGTGCGGTATTGCACGGATCATGATCGGACGGATAATACTAGCGGGCTTTGGTTTAAGCCGGATCCTGGTATTGTACAGTGTAGATTTTGTCTCTTTGCATTTGTATTCGGTCGGAATACAAATGAGGGTATGTATATACAGTCGCAGGGTTTTCCTGTAATTTATTACGGGATCAGTTTTTTGAAGTTTCCCGTTTGCATTCCGTTTCAGCCAGTTTTCCTTTCTTCCTTTCGTTGGCTGATAATTGATGGAGGGGGTTATTTGCAAGTGTGCAAATTAGATATGTGGAGGGGGTTTCTTGTAAATGAGGGATTGTGATGGATTAAGCATCTTTGCTTTTTCTTTCATCATTTCTTTTGCATTAATGAGAGTGGATTGAAAGGATGACACATATTTCTAGTTATCATACACTTTGCTTTATGCTAGATTCTTTTTTTATCCCTCCTCATTTAGCAAGAGCCGGCCACACAATTAGGAGGGGAGGGGTTCATTTTTGGGGTGGAAAAATTATCATATCATATTATGCTTGCTACAAAATCCCAAGCTCATTTTCCATTGTTTTTTCCTCCATCAAAAGGCAACTTCACAACCCCATGAGACAAACATTACTACACTTAGCCTACAACATCCTTGGGCACGTCAACTCACCAACTTCATGCTCGAGTTGCCTCGGTCCAGAGGTGGGAGCCCGTAAAAGATCCCGGCGATGTGGTGCCCGTTCCGACGAGGAGATGAAGACCGAAGATTCCGCGAGGAGATCGGAGTGGAGGCCGAAGACCGAAGGACACGGATCGCTCGGTATAGCATTCTATCCCATCTCTTATTAGCTAGGCATTGGGTTAATGGTTCGATCCGGGTTTTTAGGATGCGGTAGTGCCGGTTTTCTAGTTGTGAAAAATTTTCGTTACCGCATTTTGGCCTCGGAAAGACGGCCGGGGCGCTACCGTAGTCCTACATAGTCAAGGATCGGTCAAAGGTCGCTGCCAAAGAGAGAGAGAAAAGAAACACTCTGCGTGCACTCAAACCTAGATAAGAATGGTTATCACTTTATCTAATCAGAAAACCTCCCACTGTACTGTCAAATTCTCCTTCAAACCTGAAAGAAGAATCAATCGGGATCACCCGAAGAGTAAACTAACTCATCAGTGGGAATTGGGATCCAACTCTCATCGCATGATAACGTGAAGGAATCCACTCATGTTATCATACTCCAGAAGGTATACGCATACTTGGCAAGTTTCAGTTTCTTTAGAAACTCCCGATATGATTTAATTTTCTCACAATATTTTCTCACTTAGAAAAAAGCTAGCAAGCTTTTTCTCAATGAAGAAGAAGAAGATGAAGTGATGAGAGAATGAAATTCATGAGGTGAGAATAGAAACCATGGCTGAGTTAGTGCCATACACTAACTCATGTAGAGAATAAACCATGGCTAACAATAATGGTTAGGTTAATAAATATCTACAAGTAAAACAAGACTAGTGGACTAAGTCAAAAATGCTTCAAGCTTCTCCAAGCTTCCAAGCATGACAATTTCCAACTAATATTGAATTAATTTAAATAAATTAAACCTCATATTATTATAAGCATGGTGTAAGTCTCATACACCCATGTAGCATGTGGCATCAAGTATGACACAAAATAATGTACATTAATATATATCACATATATACTAAGTGTACACAAGTGAGAAAAAAAAATGCTTAAGTAAGCTAATATTAGTTAATGTAAATTAATATACCACATATATAATTATATATTAAATTATTAAATCAACACTTGATTTAAAAATCTGGTTATATCACATACAACCGACTAATATGAAATGTATCAACTTATTGAATCAACACTTGATCCGATAACCCGGCTATATCTCATATAACCGTCCGATATCACATATCACGAGAATAGAATGCGGTATCACATAGCGCATTAATCTCGGTCCCGCACATATCACATATGTGCTCCTACTTCATTTCGCATGAACCAGGAAACCTCTGTGTACGACTCTAAAGGCTCGTCAATACGTTGGCAGTAGGTGATGATCATATCAAACACCCACAAGCCGCAAGCGGTCTGCTAAACGTAACGGACACCCGGTTATTGAGCGATCAGAAGATCAACAAGCAAGCATGCTCATACTCCTGCGAATCCAATTAGTAACACTACCATACAGTCCGGTCTCTTCGTTAGATATGTCGCATATCGCAGCCTAGGGGTGGTATAACGTTAGACCCCACTATCCTGATAAGTCATGCCAATGCAAGGTCCATAACGGTTCTAGAAACTACTCATAACACTTACCAGTAGATCTCAGCAATCTTGGCCAGGGATTTCCTGTTATGGCCAATCGAGCATAGCGCAACATCAACTCCCAATACCGGGAGAGACGAATCCCCTCCTATCGCTCATTGCCTCCATGTGACTCAGGACTATACCTAAAAACCACGTTTTTGCACGATCTCTTGATCGTGGTATAGTGGAAATCAAAGCATAGTGGGAATCACACAAGACTCTATGACAATCTCGGGTCGACAGACTAACCTGTACCAGTGTCATCAGAGAAATGCTATCTGATGATAGGTATAATACCATCTAGGAGTTCTCGGCGAGTCCGTCTAGTGTACCCAGTCTCCACCGAGCAACCATATACCTTCTCTGATGTCAAACACCAATGGATGTGGGATCATCCATCGCCCATCATATGGGTCAAGAAGCGTATACGCTGGTCTACTCTGGAGTATCGATGCCCTGTCTCGATACTCCCACGAATAAACATTTGAAGGATGTACTTACCGACTACCATGTCCCCACTAGTATGATCTGCATCATAATCCTGGTAGTCAAGTACTCATCCTAAGGGATTTATCAACATGTAATAGAGAGACAATAAGTGTACATGTTAAGATAAAGTGCAACCAGATAGCATACTATCATGTCGAGCAAGAAAGTCCTCCCTATATATGTCCAAGCATCTACTATAATATACATAACATGTACAGTAATAGCCTTTAGGGCATACATATAACAAACAAGACGAAACCCCTCCTATCACTCATTGCCTTCATGTAACTCGGGACTGTACCCAAAAACCACTTGTTTGCACGCTCTCTTGAATGTGGTAGGGTGGAAATTAAAGCACAGTAGGAATCACACAAGATTCTATGACGATCTCGGGTCTACAGACTAACCTGTACCAGTGTCACCAGAGAACTGCTATCTAACGATAGGTATAATTCCATCTAGGAGTTCTCGGCGAGTCCTGTTCAGTGTACCCAGTCTCCACTGATCACCCGTATACAATCTTTGATGTCAAACACCAATGGATGTGGGATCATCCATCGCCCATCAAATGGGTCAAGAAACATATACGCTAGTCTACATTGGAATTACGATGCCCTGTCCCGATCTCTCACGATTAGGAACAATTAAAGGTGGACTTGTGGACTACCCTGGCCCCACTAGTATGATCTGCATCATAATCCTGGTGGTCAAGTATACATCATAAGGGCTTTATCAATACGTGAGAGAAAAGACAAAATCACAATACTAGTCTACATGTTAAGATAAAGAGCTACCAGATAGTATACTGTCATGTCGAACAAGAAAGTCCTCTCTATATATCCAAGCATCCACTATAATATACAATCATATACAATAATGGCCTCTAGGGTATACATACAACTAACACATTACCTATGATAAGCTAGGATACCTTCTTACTACCAAAGGCCCCGCCGTCCCAGGTCCAAATTCCACCGTCGTGGATATTGAGATCCGTAAGACATAGCAATTAGACTGTGTGAAAGCTAAGTGCCTCGTGCTGGCCTCAATGGATAATGAACACCAGAGGCGGCAAGAGAAGATGGACTTGGCTTTCATCTTCCTCCATAACAAGGATTTATATAGAAAGCAATCTCGAATCGCAAAATACAAGATCTCGAAGAAATTGTTTCAGACGGGGTTGGCTATCGGGTCATTTGTAGGGGACCATGTCCTTAAGATGATCAGCTATATTGAAGAGCTCGCGGACCTTGGGACCACGTTGGAGAACGAGTTATATACAGACTTGATTCTACAATCCCTCCCCTCTATCTGCATCCAGTTTATATTGAATTTCAATATTCAAGGGAAGAAAGTTACACTTCCAGAACTTCTCAACATGTTGAAGAGTGCAGATGGCACCCTAAAGAAAATCAGGGAGATACCTACTCTGATTATTGGGGAACATTCCTCCTCTAGATCCAAGGCAAAAGCCAAGGGGAAGAAGAAGAAGGCCCCCACTAAGCAGAAAGGCGGTGTCAGAAAGGTACAGGGAAAGAGCAAGGCAAAAGTTGGAGGGCCAACAGTAGGGAAGGAGGAATGCTTCTATTGTCACAAGAAAGGCCTTTGGAAGAAGGACTACAGGGCTTGGAAAGCCAACAACTAGGATTCGAAGCAAGTTGTGGTTTCGGCTTCAGGTGTGTTTATGATTGAAAACTGTCTGTCAATCAACTCTACTTCCTGGGTATTGGATACTGGTTTAAGATCTCATATCTGTAATTCATTGCAGGTACTGAGAAACCGTAGAGTTTTGAAGGTAGGTGATATGACCCTTAGAGTTTCTAACGGAGTGAGCGTGGATGATGTTTCTGTAGGGAAATATCACCTAGGATTGACAAGTGGACACATTTTGGTTTTGTGTAACTGTTTTTGTGTACCTAGTTTGACATGTAATATAATCTCTGTATCTTTACTATCTAAAAAAGGTTATGATTTTACATTTGTAAGCAATGTTGTAAACATTCACTTTAATCATGGTTTGATTGGGTCAGGTACACTAGATAACGGGATATACGTATTAAATCAACACTAGGTTTTCAATGTCCAGAACACACTTAAAAGAAAGTCTCCAGAGTTAAATCAAGCTTTCTTATGGTATTGTAAACTAGGTCACATCAATGAAACACGATTGACAAACTTATATAAAAAGGGATATTTGGATCCGTTTGAATATCTTATCCAACTTGTCAATCATGTCTCAAAGTGAAGATGACAAAGACTTCGTTCACTGGACACGGAGTAAGAGCCACCAAGCTCTTGGGACTCATACACAGCGACGCGTGTGGTCTAATGTCTACACATGCAAGAAGTGGCTATTCCTACTTCATTACTTTTACGGATTATTTCTTAAGGTATGGACATATATTCTTGATGAAACATAAATCCGAGGCCTTTGAGAAATTCCAAGAATACAAGAATGAAGTGGAAAAACAAACAGGCAAAAGTATCAAGACACTTCGATCTGATCAAGGTGGTGAATACTTAAGTGCCAAGTTCCTGAATTATTTAAAAGAGAATGGAATTCTCTCTCAACTTACTCCTCCATACACACCTCAACACAACGGTGTATCGGAAAGGCGGAACCGCATCTTATTAGATATGGTACGTTCCATGATAAGTAACGCTGAGTTACTGCGATCCTTCTGGGGTTATGCACTAGAATCTGCTGCATATATTTTGAACAAAGTTCCTACTAAGTCTATGCCTACAACACCATATGAAATGTGGAGTAGGAAGAAACCCTATCTTAAGTATCTTAAGAAATGGGGATGTCCAACTTTTGTCAAAAAGCAACATACGGACAAACTCGAGGCACGATCAGTACTGTGTAAGTCTGTGGGATACCCAAGGAACTCCATGGGTATCTTTTCTATTACACAGAGGAACAAAAGATTTTTGTTTCTCGGTATGCCCACTTTCTAGAAACTCAATTTCTTGAAAACGAAATAAGTGGGAGCGCAAAAGAACTAGAAGAAATTCCAGAACCACAAACTATTACTAAAAGCATGGTGGAACCAAAATTTTCAAAAGAACCGGACGTCCCTGCGCCACTCCGTAGATATAGTAGGCAGTCTCATCCGCCCGAAAGATACTATGGTTTTCTCGTAGATTGGTGCAGATGGACAGGTTGAAACCTATAAAGCTAGACTTGTAGCAAAAGGTTTTCGTCAAAGACCTGGCTTGGACTATGATAAAACCTTTCTCCAGTGGCTATGCTTAAATCCATTCTGGTCCTACTTGCCATTGCTGCTTTCCATGATAATGAAATTTGGCAGATGGACGTAAAGACCGCTTTTCTGAATGGAAATTTGGAAGAGTGTGTTTATATGGATCAGCCAGAGGGTTGCACAGAGAGTGAAAGCAGCGGAAGAGTGTGCAAGTTGCTTAAATCTATTTATAGATTAAAGCAGGCATCGTGGAGTTGGAACATTTTCTTTGATGAGATGGTCAAAGAATTTGACTTTATCAAAAATCCAGATGAACCATGCATTTATAGTAAGATTGTAGCGAAAATTGTTGTATTGCTCGTCTTGTACGTGGATGACATTCTCCTGATAGGAAATGACATTCCTATACTACAATCAGTCAAAGGATTCTTGTCACAGAAGTTTTCCATAAAAGACCTGGGTGATGCCTCCTACATTCTGGGGATTCAGATCTATCGTAATAGATATAAGAGGATGTTAGGACTTTCACAGTCCAGGTACATTGACACCATACTGAAAAGATTTAGTATGGAAGATTCCAAGCGCGCTAATCTACCGGCTTGTCACGAGATCACATTCTCCAAAGAGATGTCTCCTAAGACTGATTTGGAAAGAGATCGCATGAGTATTATACCCTATGCTTCTGTGGTAGGATCTATAATGTATGCGATATTGTGTACTAGACTATATGTTGCTTATGCACCGAGCGTGGTAACCAGGTATCAGTCAAACCCTGGGGAGAAGCACTGGATAGCAGTTAAGAACATTCTCAAGTACCTGAGAAGGACTAAGGAGATGTTCTTGGTGTATGGAAGTAAAGACCTCCAGATCGAGGCCTTCGCTGACTCCAGCTTCCAGAG
This sequence comes from Agapanthus africanus, assembly GCA_030015575.1. Taxonomy (NCBI): domain Eukaryota; kingdom Viridiplantae; phylum Streptophyta; class Magnoliopsida; order Asparagales; family Amaryllidaceae; genus Agapanthus; species Agapanthus africanus. Next base: position 226,892,343 of record CM057348.1, read on the forward strand.
TGACAAGGATGACTCCAAATCCATGTTGGGTTATGTCTTTATCCTCAATAGAGGGGCGGACTGTTAGAAGAGCTCCAAGCAAGATACCGTTGCTGACTCGACGATGGAGGCAGAGTATATCGCTGCATGTGACGCCGTGAAAGAAGCAGTCTAGATGAGGATGTTCATTGCAGAACTTCAAGTGGTTCCATCCATTGTTGATCCAATACCTTTGTATTGTGACAACAACGGGGCTATAGCTTTTGCGAAAGAACCAAGGTCCCTTCAGAAGTCCAGACATATCTTAAGGCGATATTACCTGATCAAGGAGATCGTGGATTACCGGGAGATCGAGGCACGGAGAGTAGACATGGAGAAAAATACTGCAGATCTACTAATAAAGGCTATCCCTCAGACGCAGTTCGAGAGGCTATTCGACATGCTAGGTTTGCGATATGCCAATACATGGCCTTAGTGCAAGTGGGAGATTGTTAGTGATATATGCCCTAGAGACCATTATTGTATAGTATTGAATTGTATATTACATTTTGGAAGCTTGGGATATACACAGATATAATAACAGTCTTGCTCAATATGATAGTATGCTATTTGGTTTGATTCTATCTTAATATGTGTATATGTTTCTTTTAACATATCGCTAATACATATTGATAGAGCCCTTAGGATCTTTACTTGACTACCAGCGTTGTGATGGCAGTCACACTAGTAGGGGCTGGGTAGTCTATAAGCACATCTTTAAGCTTGTCCCTAGTCATAGGATTATTGAGACAGGGCATCGATACTCTAGAGTATAATAGTGTATACACTTCTTATCCCCATCAGGGGAGGTGCCTGTCCCGCAGCCATTGGTATACGGTACCAGAGAGAGTATGCAAGTGCTTATTGGGTATAAAACACTTTCACAGTAGTTTAAAACCTCTATGTAGTTTATCTAGTTAGGGTTTCTGAATGATCCTGGATGTTTAGTCAATGTTGCTTGTCATAAAAACCATTTTTGTAAATTCCGCCTCCCCACAAACCATGTGGGGTGTACGACATCGACTTACAGTGGATTGTATATGGCGCGTGCGAAACATCAGACCTGTAGGGATGGGAGAATTTGGGGAAATTAGATTTTAGTTTTGGGTTAGTGTCTGCATCACTACACTGGAATAGTGCCAGGAGAGACTCATCATTCGCCGTTGGGACATTTAGGGATTTGAAATTTTGTTGGCGTCTGCATCAATACATTAGAACATGATATCAGGAGCGAGTCCTCATTTTCCATTGAAGAGGTTGAGATGTTTATTTACATATACACATATATTCCCAGTTTAACGACTTAGAGGTCAATTTTTTTTACCGCGATTGCTCCATCATTTCAGCTTTTCTTATCATGAAGGTCGCGATTGCCCTATCATTTCGTCCATTCATTCACGGTTGCCCCATCATTTGGCTTTTCATCTTTATTTTTACTCGCTGATTTTTATTTCGAGCTGCCCCATCATTTCGGCTTTTTATTTATATATTTATTTATACACACATTTTTCCACCCAGTTTAACGACTTAGGGGTTGACGTTCTGCGCTTATTCATCCTTCTCACATTTTACTTTTGGCAAAGCTAAATCGATGACCATAACTTGGTGGTTTGCCACTGCATCAGATGACGGTGAGGTTTTCTCAACCTTATATTGGTTCTCCACCCAGTCTTTAAACATGTAACTTTTTTTGATAGTATAACTCACCACCCTATGATATGGGCAGTACGTGGGATTGTCAGTCATATTTGCTTCATATGATCTCTTTAGAATAAGCAACTGTATACCATGACTTAAGGCATTCTCGAATATTTTGCGAATTTCATCCCTTCTGAAAAAGTAAATTTTCTTTCCTCCTTCTATCAAAGTCGGCGCTTTTCTCGGTACCGGTCTTTGGTTCACTTGTCATTTGCTACCCCGGTCATTACGCACATCGAAAAGGCTGGATGTTGATTGCAGTAGACTTTCGCAAAGATGCTCTAGTCTTGGGCTGAAGGGAATATATGTTAGCTGTTTCAGAATATCAATCCCTGGTTTGTGCACCAAACTTTAATTTTTTTTCAATTGCATTCATGCAACTTGGATCATGAGATTTTTCACAACACTCACGAGATCGTCGACTTTGGAATGGACCTTGGCCAACCTTTCATCCCTGTCCTTAAGCTACTTCTGAAACCATTAGGATAATACTTGTTCTATAGTTCCGGGTATGATAACCGGGTTATCAGCACTGCCTGGGCTCGATTCTTTGGGAACCACGGGCTCTTTTTGCTTAATGTCCTGAGCAGGCTCTTCATCATCTGAACTAAGCCGGTGTTGGGTAGAAAAAACCATGTCATTGTCATGGCTATAAAGCGTAAGAGAACTTGTTCTTCTGGGCCCTACCATATAGACCATATGGATTATTTACCCTGCAGGGTTACCTAGCACGGCATCAAGGTTTCGGAAGGCATCGTCCATGCCAAATTCAAAAATTTGCCGTTCTAGCTAACCCTAACCCTAGAATCATTTACTAGAAATCGACGGAAATATAAATGCAAACACTTTGCAGGTCTAGTGAGCAAGGAATACAACCTTTGTAGACCGGTCCTTCACTTTATTAGCTCCGTGTAGCAGTCCCTTCACTGCGATCAAGAAGTCCCGGACTCTAGAAAGGCTCCGATGAAGAAACGAACATGCTTGCTTCGAAGTCTTCGAGGCCGAAGATGATCTACGTCGAGGAGACACTAACCCAAGCTATCTCTTCACTAATAATGGAATTAGTGAAGCAAACACCCTATACTAAATGGCAAGTAGTAGAGGATGATGAAGTAGGAAGTGGGCTCACTTTAGATTTGATTTTCTCACACTTTTTCTCATACCTCCATTGAAGCTAGAAAGCTTTGAGGAAGAAGAAGAAGAAGAATGAACTCATCATATGAATTATATTTTTGTGAGGTTAGAAATGAAACCAAGGGTTAAGCATGTCATGCTTAACCCTTGTAGAGAGTTAACCATGAGATAGGGTTAAAGGTTAGGTCAAGAAATATCTTAAGCTAGACAAAGAGAATGGACAAAGTCAAAGATGCCTTGAAGCTTCTACAAGCTTTCAACAAATATCATCCATGACAAATATCCACAATATTTGAATGACTTAATGATAAATTGTAAACCCTAATCTTAACCCTAGCATGGTTCAAGTCTCAAAAACCCTAGTTGCATTTGTAACCCAGCATGATACATTTAACATATATCACATATATATCAATGTATCCAAAGTGAGAAAAGAAATCATAAGTAAGCTAATACTAGTTAATATAATGTAATATATCAAATATATAATTATACATTAGATTATCAAATCAACTCTTGATTTAATAATCCGGCTATATCACCTATAACCGACTAATATCATATGAATCAACATATCGAATCAACACTTGATCCGATAACCCGGCTATATCATATATAATCGACCGATATCTCATATCGCGAGAATAGAATACGGTATCTCATATCATATCAATCTCGGTCCCACACATATCATATATGTGCTTCTACTCCGTTTCTCTTGAGCCAGGAAACCCCTGTATAGGACTCTAAAGACTCGTCAATACGCCGGCAGTAGGTGATGATCATATCAAACACCCATAAGCCGTAAGAGGTTTGCTAAACGTAATGGCCACCCGGGTATTGAGCGATCATAAGATCAACAAGAAAGCCTGCTCACACTCCTGCGAATCCAATCAGTAACACTACCGTACAGTCCGGTCTCTTCGTCTGATATGTCGCATATCTCGTCTAGGGGTGGTAAACGTCAAACCCCAGTAACTAGATAAGCCAGGTCGATATGAGGCTCATAACGGGTCGAGAAACTACTGATAACACTTACCAGTATATCTCTGAAGCAGCCTTGGCAAAGGACTTCCTGTTATAGCCAATCGAGCACAGCGCAACATCAACTCCCAATACCGGGAGAGACAAAACCCCTCCTATCGCTCATTACCTCCATATGACTCGGGACTGTACCCAAAAGCCACCGTTTTGCACGTTCTCTTGAACGTGGTAAGGTGGAAATCAAAGCACAGTGGGAATCACACAAGACTCTATGACGATCTCGGGTCTACAGACTACCCTGTACCATTGTCACCAGAGAACTGTCATCTGACGTTAGGTATAATACCATCTTAGAGTTCTCGACGAGTCTGTTCAGTGTACCCAGTCTCCACTGAGCACCCATATACTGTCTCTGATGTCAAACACCAATGGATATGGGATCATCCATCGCCCATCTGTATGGGTCGAGAAGCTATACGCTAGTCTACACTGGTATATCGATGCCCTGTCTCGATACACCCACATCTAGGAACATTTGAAGGATGTACTTATCGACTACTCTGTCCCCACTAGTATGATCTGCATCATATTCCTGGTAGTCAAGTACTCATCCTAAGGGCTTTATCAATATGTAACATAGAGACAATCAATATACATGTTAAGATAAAGAGTAACCATATAGCATACTATCATGTGGAGCAAGAAAGTCCTCCATATATATGTCCAAGCATCCACTACAATATACATCGTATGTACAGTAATGGCCTCTAGGGCATACATATTGTTAGTGCATATGCCCTAGAGGCCATTACTGTATCATACTAGTTTGTATATTACTTGATGGAAGCTTGGGATATTCACAGTTATATATACAATCTTGCTCGAAATGGTAGTATGCTACTTGGTTTGTCTCTGCTTTAATATGTGCATGTGTTTCTTTTAGCATATCGCTGATATACATATTAGTAGAGCCCTTAGGATCTTTGCTTGATTACCAGCGTTGTGATGGCGCTCACACTCGTAGGAGCTGGGTGATCTATAAGCATATCCTTATACAGGTCCCTAGTCGTTGGACTATCGAGACAGGGCATCGATACTCCGGAGTAGACTAGCGTATGCGCTTCTCATCCCAGCGTGGGAGACGGTCTGTCCCACAGCCGTCAGTACGTCGTACTTGAGATAGTATGCGGGTGCTCGTTAGGTTACGAGTACACTGGACATGACTCGTCGGGAACTGTTGGTTGGTATTATACCTATCGTCAGTTATCAGTTCCCAGGTGACATGAGTACAGCTTAGTCCGCTGACTTGACACTATCACTTCGCCTCGAGTGTGTTCCCACTGCACTTTGATTACTACCCTACCACGGCTCAAAGGAGTCGTGCAAACAGGTAGTTTTTGGGTGCAGTCCCGAAGCACTTGGAGGCAGTGACGGTTAGACAGGATTCGTCTCTCCCGGTATTGGGGGTTGACATCGCGCTGTGTCAAGGAGAGCCATTACACGAGTAGTCCCTGGCCAGGGCAAGCGAGATATACTGGTAGGTTTCCAGTGTTATCTCAGGGTGTTCTGGGCTACACTCCGACACGACTTGTACCACTATTAGGGGACTGACGTTCACCGCCCCCTAGGCCCGCCATGCGATGTATCAGACGAACAGACCGGACTGTACGGAGATTGTCACATACAGGCTTAGTAGGAGTTCAGATGGGGTTCACCTCGTCAGTCTTCTTGTCGACATCTACCTGGGGACCGTTACGTACAGCTAGTGCCGCTTGCGGTCTATGGTTAAACCCACTGCCAGCGTAGTGTCGAGTCTTTAGAGTCCCATACAGAGAGCTATTCGCCTGTAGGCAAAATGAGTAGAGGTCGCATGGTTTTGCGACAGGGTTCGTTCACATCCGCGCACTTGTGCACGTTTGCTGTCCGGACAGCTTATACTAGTGGGCTTTGGTTTAAGCCAGATCCCAGTATATGATTTGGGATTGGTTTTTCTCATTGTATTCGTGTTCCTCGGATCACGAATACGGGTGCGTATGCACAGTTGCTTGAGACAGAGGGAGAGGACTTTGATTAGGGTTAATGACTATTGTCATTTGTATTAACCCTAATGATTATGTGTGTATTATGGTTAATTGATATTAGTTTAATAATTGTGCATGGTTATGGTTGTTGACCATTTGATCCACCTTGACTTGTTGACCTTGTTGACACTTTGACCATCATCATTTTATTTGGAAGATGCTCTTTGACCCTTGCAATTTGCATTAAAAATGAAATGATAATGGTCATGTCTTGATTAACCATGACAATTATCTAGCTAATTATCTAATTACAATAATTCACACATATATGTGAGAATGGTTTATTTTATTCTCATTCTATCATTTACTTTCTCTCTCTTGTTCTTCCTCTCCCTCAAGCTCTCCCCTCTCATGTGTTGAGAAACACTTGAGCTTGAGAAAAACCCTTTCTTGATAATCTCTACTCTCATTTAGGGTTCAAGTATTAGCACTTCTTGCACCCTAGTTACTTCTAGCTTGGAGTTGAAGCCAAAGGTCGAGGCTTTCGGGTGGATCTTTCTGCGACGTGAGAAGACGACTAAGGTGGCCTCCTTCCACCACTCCAAGGAGCAAGGATAGAAGGACATAAAGCCCAAGGTATAATCTTTCTAGCACTTAGCTAGTTTCTAGTTAGCTTTAGCTTGTTTTTGTTTAGCAAAGATCCTTCTTTGTCTAGTCCATGTTGCCTAAGCTCATAAAAATTCGATTTTTATTCCGTTTTCCGCCTCCCCGCAAGTACCGGGGTGAGCAACGTGGACTTACAGTGGTATCAGAGCCTAACTAAATATAAACTAGCTAGGTAGTAGAGTGTATCGAAGTTCGAATCGGAAAAATCGAAAAACCGAGTTTTCAAAACCCTAAGTTTCTGTTAATTTTTTTTCTGTTCAAAACAAAATAAATTATACTCCAAAAATCATCTCAGGGTTTTGTGAAGAAAACCACCAAAAACGATCCAGTGATTCGACCAAAGAGCCGCGGTTCCGCGGCAATAGCAAGCTATTGCCGCGCAACCGCGGCCGTCTTGGCTCTTCACTGGGTCGTGTTTGGTGCAGTGTATTTCTGGCTTGGTTTTAGGATTTTTAAGATGGTTTATATGTGCCCAGGTTTTCCAGAATAGAAATTTGTTTTTGGGGGCCTTTAAATCCGTATTTTTTTTCCGAACTTCAATACACTTTGACTAAAAGGTTATATCTGTGATGTTTATATGTATTGAACGTCTGCTAATCGCTATATGTCGATTAGTCGGGGTTATACATATCTGTGATCTGTGATTGGTGATGGTATGTGTATATGAATGGGTTGGATTGTCGCGGATGAATAGCCGGGGTGGATGTGAGATGAGTGTTGCCTTTTCTTTCATTCATTGTAACATGTAAATTGATGTAATATTATTATTTGTTTGGCCGCACAACCGGGTCGGGGTTGTAGCCGTCATTGTATAATTCTTTTTACTGTTTTTGCTCCTAGGATAGACCCATGGAGGGGGTGCACAAACTACCGAGTATCTCGAAGTGCCGAGTGGCCTACTCACGGTGGTGAGGGAGGTTACTTCGCTTCGGGTACTTGGCGGGTAGTTTGCCGCACCCGTAGGGGTCTTGGATAGGGTATTGTCTATTCACCGCGACCGTGTAATCCGCTTTTCGTTGCAGGCTCGAACGGATTGCGGATTCCTAGTATATCCAATGTATTCATCTGTGATCTGTAATGTCTATCATTGCTATATATTTATATATGATAACTATTTAGGCGTTGCTTATGTTTTACAGCCGTGCTAGCCCAGCCCCCGCTCTGTCGTTAGTTATGTAACCTAACGGGTGATGACGGGGCCCCGTGGCGAATGCGAATGGCATAAGCGTACGTCATATTTTGGTTGTTTTCTGCAATGGTAGGGTTAAATGATGGGACGCATTAAAAGAACTAATGCAAGAAAATAAACCAAGTAAAAGTCGATTGGAACACTTTGAAAACCACTCGGTTCTTTTCAAAACTAAACTTTTAAACGCGGAGCTTGAACCACTCCTTTTAAAAGCTATCTCGTTCCATCGATTATATCAAGTTCACTACGTTCACGGTTTCTCCAAAACCATCCGTAGCCCTCCATCATTTCAGTTAAATATTCGGTAGTATTCAAGCTATGTATTTTGACCTCACGCCAAGGCATAGTGATTGGTAGCTGTCGGATATTTATCTGTTGCATAGATAGAATGCGTTGGTTTGAGACAGTCGTACTGCCATTTTGGCCTACGTCAAGGGTAGGTACGGATGGGTTCAAATTAACCGGGATAATGATGGGAAGAACTTGACATGTGACTTATGACATTTTGACCTCACGCCAAGGTCATAAGAGCATGGGGCAAAAATCCACATCGGGAGTTTCATAAGTACTGAAACTTGCTAGCGCTGCATACCATTTGGAGTGTGATAATTCTGGTAGGATTCCTTCGGTTTTATCACGCGATGATATTTGGATCCCGATCCTACTGTGAGTATATGCTACTCCTCGGGAAAACTCTCACTTAACGATCAATGCTATAAACTTAGTAGGTGTCTAGAAAGGTGTTAGCGGGGCTACGCCCCCAGGGAAAAGAGGTTACTTAATTAAGGAACTTCGCGAAAGCGTTGGAAAACCTCCCTCGAAGTACCGACACTGGCCTGGCTGAACGGTTAAGTAAGTATTGTACGGTGAGATTGATCCTGACTAATCCTTTCTTTACGGTTTGAGAAGGGATTCGAGAGACAGTGGGAGCCATCCAGTTTAGACAAATTAAAAACCACTCTAAACTTGCAAGAGCATCATGCTAAAGTGTTTCTTTTCTCTCTCCTAATTGCAGCGGCCATTCAACATGACCGGACTTAAGTTATTACTAGATAAAAACATATTGACAGGGCCAAACTACAAAGATTGGCTCAGGAATGTCAAGATGGCAATCACTTACGACAAGTTGGGGTATGTCCTTACCACCAAAGCTCCCCCTGTCCCAGGTCCCAAAACCAGTGTCGTAGATAGGGAAATCTACAAGACCTGGGAAATAGATTGCGCGAAGGCCAGATGCCTCGTACTAGCCTCGATAGACAACGAACATCAGAGGAGGCACGAGAATATGGACCTAGAGTCCATATTTCTTCATACAAAAGAACTGTATGGAGAGCAGTCTCGTATCGCAAGATACGAAGTGTCGAAGAAGTTATTTTCGGCAAGGTTGGCCATCGGATCATCGGTAGCGGAACACGTGCTTAAGATGATTGGCTACATAGAGGAGCTCGCGGACCTTGGGACCACGTTGGAGAATGAACTCTATACTGATTTGATTCTCCAGTCCCTTCCTTCCACTTACGCCCAGTTTATTCTTAACTTCAACATGCAAGGAAAGGAGGTTGAACTTTCCAAACTTCTGAACATGTTGAGGAGTGCTGAGGGCACCCTACAAAAGGGTAGGGAGACATCCACTTTGTTTGTAGGAGGATCTTCCTCTTCTCGGTCCAGGGCGAAAGCCAAGGGCAAGAAGAAGAAAGCTCCCGCCAAACCAAGAGGCGGTGTCGGTAAAGTGGATACGAAGGGAAAAGGAAAAGCAACAAAGATAGCGGGAAAGCTGGTGGGGAAGGAAGAATGCTTCTATTGTCACAAAAGTGGTCACTGGAAACAGGATTGCAAGGCTTGGAAGGCCAGAACACAGGATTTGAAGCGAGTTGCAGCTTCAGCTTCAGGTGTGTATGTTATTGAAAACTGTCTATCAATAAACTCTACATCCTGGGTATTGGATACCGGATCAGGATCTCATATCTGTAATTCTTTGCAGGCGTTGAGAAAGCGTGGAGTTTTGAAGGCAGGTGACATGACCCTCAGATTTGCAAACGGTGCTAGCATGGATGCTGAGGCCGTGGGGGACTATCACTTGGGATTATCGGATGGACACTTTTTGGTTTTACGTAGTTGTTATTATGTACCAAATGCAACCTGTAATATCATTTCTGTATCTTTATTATCTAAAGAAGGTTATGAATTTGCATTTGTAAGTAATGTAGTGAACATTCACCTTAATCAAGTTTTGATTGGGTCAGGTACATTGAACAACGGTATATACGTATTAAACCAACCACAGATTTTCAATGTCCAGAATACACACAAAAGAAAGTCTCGAGAAATCGATAAAACTTTCTTATGGTATTGTAGACTGGGTCACATCAATGAGAGAAGGTTGACTAAGTTACATGCAGAAGGATATTTGGATTCGTTCGAATATCAATCGTATGCAACTTGTCAATCCTGTCTCAAAGGAAAGATGACAAAGACTCCGTTCACTGGACACGGAGTGAGAGCGAGCGAGCTCTTGGGACTCGTACACAGCGACGTGTGCGGTCCAATGTCTACACATGCGCGAAGCGGTTATTCTTACTTCATTATTTTTACGGATGATTTCTCAAGGTTCGGACATGTCTTCTTGATGAAACATAAATCCGAAGCTTTTGAAAAGTTCCAGGAATATAAGAATGAAGTAGAAAAACAAACAGGCAAAAGTATCAAGGCACTGAGATCTGATCGAGGTGGTGAATACTTGAGTGCCGAGTTCCTGGGTTACTTAAAAGAGAATGGAATTCTCTCTCAGCTTACTCCTCCATACACTCCGCAACATAACGGTGTATCGGAGAGACGGAACCGAACCCTATTGGATATGGTACGGTCTATGATGAGTAACACTGAGTTGCCGTGATCGTTCTGGGGATATGCGCTAGAATCAGCTGCATACCTTTTGAACCGAGTTCCCACTAAGACTGTGCCTACCACACCATATGAGTTATGGAGTGGGAAGAAACCCTATCTTCAATACCTGAAGATTTGGGGATGTCCAGCTTATGTCAAAAAGCAGTATACGAACAAGCTCGAGGCACGCTCAGTACTGTGCAAGTTTGTGGGATACCCAAAGAACTCCAGGGGGTATCTTATCTATTACGCAGAGGAACAAAAAGTCCTTGTTTCTCGTAATGCCCATTTTCTGGAACATCAGTTCTTAGAAAAAGAAATAAGTGGGAGCGCAATAGAACTGGAAGAAATTCCAGAACCACAAGCTATTACTGAAAGCTCAGTAGAACCAGAGGGTTCGAAAGATCAAGACATTCCCACGCCACTCCGCAGGAGTAGTAGGCAGTCTCATCCGCCCGAGAGATACTACGGTTTTCTCATTGACGGGGATAGAAAGGATTGCATCATAGACCTTGATGAGCCTACTAGCTTCCAGCAAGCCATTCAGAGTGTCGACTCGGTAAAATGGCTGGATGCAATGCGGACCGAGATGGAGTCCATGTACACCAACAAAGTATGGACGTTGGACATTGCTCCAGATCGGGTAAAACCCGTAGGATGCAAGTGGATCTTCAAAAGGAAGATTGGTGTAGATGGACAGGTTGAGACCTATAAAGCTAGACTGGTTGCAAAGGGTTTTCGTCAAAGACCTGGTTTGGACTATGACGAAACCTTTTCTCCAGGAGCTATGCTGAAATCCATTCGGATCCTTCTTGCTATTGCTGCCTTCCACGATTATGAGATTTGGCAAATGGACGTAAAGACAGCTTTTCTAAATGGACATTTAGAGGAGTGTGTCAATATGGACCAGCCAGAGGGTTTCATTCAGAGTGGGAGCAGCGGAAAGGTGTGCAAGTTGCTTAAGTCCATTTATGGACTAAAGCAGGCATCGCGGAGTTGGAACATCTGTTTTGATGAGACGGTCAAGGAATTTGGCTTTATCAAAAATCCAGATGAACCATGCATCTATTGTAGATTTGTAGCGAGAACTGTAGTATTCCTCGTTTTATACGTGGATGACATTCTCTTAATAGGAAATGACATTCCTATGCTACAATCTGTCAAGGGGTTCTTGTCACACAGGTTCTCCATGAAAGACCTGGGTGATGCCTCATACATTCTGGGTATCCGGATCTACCGTGACAGATCCAAGAGGATATTAGGACTTTCACAGTCCAGGTACATCGACACCATACTGAAGAGATTCAGTATGGAAGATTCCAAGCGCGGTAATCTACCGGCTTGTCACGGGATCACCCTCTCCAAAGAGATGTCTCCCAAGACTGATTTGGAGAGGGATCGCATGTCTATTATACCCTACGCTTCTGCGGTAGGCTCTATAATGTGTAAGTCGATGTAGTACACCCCAGTACTTGTGGGGAGGCGGAAATTTCAAAAACGATCTTGTTTAGTGAACGAACATCGACTAACCGCTTAAATCGAAGCTAAACGATAACTAACTAAACATATAGTTATTCTAAACTACTATGCTTAGGGATTATACCTATCGAAACTAGTCCTTCGTCTTTACGATCTCCTTGTTCTCCTCGGCCTTCTCTAGGTAGTAGACGATCCACCCGAGAGCAAAACTCCAAGCTAAACCTCTAACTTGAGGTAACTAACCTTCTTGGATTGCTAATCAAAGAAGCTAGAATGAAATAGAGTGATGGTTATGGATTGATTAGTCTTTCTAATCCTTTGATCTCAACTCATGAGGTGTAAGGATTAGGGTTTGAAGATGAGAGCTTGAGGAGAGAGAAGATGATAATGATAATGAGATGAGATTGTGAGTGTATCATAATATATTATGAAGCATTCTTATTTTAGAATAATGAATAATAGAAATGAATAAGCATGCTTCATAAATGCAAAGTGGTGATTCATTAAGCATGTGTCATTATCATTTATGGTGCAATAATGATAATGATGAATCACCCTCATGACTCACAATCTTATCCAAAGTAACCTCCTTAGTCATATCTTCTAGAAGCTTCTCGCACAATTACGAGAACGCCCCTCCGATCCGCAAAAATACGGAAAAACTTTAGACTGTAAAAATCCAATAACCGGATACCAGTAACTGGCTTAAACCAAAGCCGACTGGTAAAAACTGTCCGAAAGTCGTACGTGCGTAAACGCACGTATGCGTCCGAACCCTTTGTCGCAAAACCATGCGACCTCTATATCGTTTCGCCTGGAGTAGGAAACTCTCTGTGTGGGACTCTACAGACTCAACTACTACGCTGGCAGTGGGTTTAACCACAGACCGCAAGCGGCACTAGCTGTACGTAACGGTCCCCAGGTGGTTGTCGATAAGAAGGCCGATGAGGAAACCCATCCGAACTCCTACTGAGTCTGATGTGACAATCTCCATACAGTCCGATCCATTCGTCCAAGACTATCGCATATCGGGCCTAGGGGGGCGGCAAGCGTCAGTCCCCTAATAGCGGTATAAGTCGTGTCGGAGGGAAGCCCATTACACCCTGAGAAACTACTGGAACCTACCAGCAAATCTCGCTTGCCCTGGCCAGGGACTTTGCGTAATGGCTCTCTGACACAGCACGATATCTACTCCCAATACCGGGAGGGACGAATCCTGTCTAACCGCCACTGCCTCCAAGTGCTCGGGACTGCACCCAACTGCTACCTGTTTGCACGACTCCTATGAGCCGTGGTAGGGTAGCAATCTAAGAACAGTGGGACACACTCGAGGCGAAGTAGCAGCGTCAAGTCTGCGGACTATGCTGTACTCATGTCACCTGGGAACTGCTCACTGACGACTGGTATCAAACCAACCAACAGTTCCCTGTGAGTCCTGTCCGGTGTACCCGTAACCTAACGAGCACCTGCATACTATCTCCAGTACGACGTACTGACGGCTGTGGGACAGACCATCTCCCTAACTGGGATGAGAAGCGTACACACTAGTCTACTCCGGATATCGATGCTCTGTCTCGATAATCCAACGACCAGGGACCTGAATAAGGATGTGCTTGTAGACTACCCAGCCCCCACTAGTGTGACTGCCATCACAACGCTGGTAGACAAGCAAGATCCTAAGAGCTCTATCAATACGTACACTCACATATTAAGATAGAAAAACCAAGTAGCATACTACCATGTTTAGCAAGACTGTTATATACATGTGAATATCCCAAGCTTCCATTAAGTAATATACAAACTAGTATGATACAGTAATGGCCTTCTAGGGCATAAACACTAACAATCTCCCACTTGCACTAGGGCCATGTACTGGCATATCGTAGACCAATGATCTCGAGTAGCCTCTCGAACTGAATCTGAGGAAGGGCCTTCGTGAATGGATCAGCAATGTTCTCTTCAGAAGCAACTCTCCGAACCTCGATCTCCTGACGATCAATGATCTCCCTGATCAGGTGATACCGCCTCAAGATGTGTCTGGACTTCTGATGGGACCTTGGTTCCTTCGCTAAAGCTATAGCTCCGTTGTTGTCGCAATACAGAGGTATTGGATCAACTATGGTAGGAACCACCTGAAGTTCTATTAGGAACTTCTTCATCCAGACTGCTTCTTTTGCGGCATCGCAAGCAGCTATATACTCCGCTTCCATCGTCGAGTCAGCAACGGTGTCCTGCTTGGAGCTCTTCCAGCACACCGCCCCTCCATTGAGGGTAAAGACATAACCCGACATGGACTTGGAATCGTCCTTATCACTCTGGAAGCCGGAATCAGCAAAGGCCTCCAACCTGAGGTCTTTTCCGCCGTAAACCAAGAACATCTCCTTAGTCCTCCTCAGGTACTTGAGAATGTTCTTTACTGCTATCCAGTGTTTCTCCCCTGGGTCTGACTGATACCGGCTTACCACGCTCAGTGCGTAAGCTACATCTGGTCTGGTACACAACATTGCATACATTATAGAGCCTACCGCAGAAGCGTAGGGTATAATAGACATGCGTTCCCTTTCCAAATCAGTCTTGGGAGACATCTCTTTGGAGAGGGTGATTCCGTGACAAGCCGGTAGATTACTGCGCTTAGAATCTTCCATACTGAATCTTTTCTGTACAGTGTCGATATACCTGGACTGCGAAAGTCCCAACATCCTCTTGGATCTATCACGATAGATCCGGATCCCCAGAATGTACGAGGCATCACCCAGGTCTTTCATGGAGAACCTGTGTGACAAGAATCCTTTGACAGATTGTAGCATAGGAATGTCATTTCCTATCAATAGAATGTCATCCACGTACAAGACGAGGAATACGACACTTCTGGCTACAACTTTACTATATATGCACGGTTCATCTGGATTTTTGACAAAGTCATATTCTTTGACTGTCTCATCAAAACAGATGTTCCAACTCCGCGATGCCTGCTTTAGTCCATAAATGGACTTAAGCAGCTTGCATACTTTCCCGCTGCTCCCACTCTGATTGAAACCCTCTGGCTGATCCATATAGACGCTCTCTTCTAAATTTCCATTCAGAAAAGCCGTCTTTACGTCCATCTGCCAGATTTCATAATCATGGAAGGCAGCAATAGCAAGAAGGACCCGAATGGATTTGAGCATAGCCACTGGAGAAAAAGTTTCGTCATAGTCCAAACCAGGTCTTTGACGAAAACCCTTTGCAACAAGTCTAGCCTTATAGGTTTCCACCTGTCCATCTACACCAATCTTTTTCTTGAAGATCCATTTGCATCCTATGGGTTTTACCCCATCTGG
Source organism: Agapanthus africanus (assembly GCA_030015575.1). NCBI lineage: Eukaryota > Viridiplantae > Streptophyta > Magnoliopsida > Asparagales > Amaryllidaceae > Agapanthus > Agapanthus africanus. The sequence goes on from CM057348.1 coordinate 226,907,735, forward strand.
AGCAAAGTCCAAAGTCCATACTTTGTTGGTGTACATGGACTCCATCTCGGTCCGCATTGCATCTAGCCATCGTACCGAGTCGCCGCTCTGGATGGCCTGCTGGAAGTCAGTAGGTTCATCATCATCTATGATGCAATCCTCTCTATCCCCATCTATGAGAAAACCGTAGTATCTCTCAGGCGGATGAGACGGCCTACTACTCCTGCGGAGGGGTGCGGGAATGTTCTGTTCTTCTTGAACTTCCTGTTCTACCAAACTTTCAGTATTAGTTTGTGGTTCTGGAATTTCTTCCAGTTCTATTTCGCTCCCACTTATTTCCTTTTCTAAAAACTGATTTTCCAGAAAATGGGCATTACGAGAAACAAAAACCTTTTGTTCCTCTGCGTAATAGAAATAATATCCCTTGGAGTTCTTTGGATATCCCACAAACAAACATTTTACTGATCGTGCCTCGAGCTTGTCCACATGCTGCTTTTTAACAAAAGCTGGACATCCCCAAATCTTCATATGCTGAAGATGGGGTTTCTTCCCAGTCCACATCTGATATGGAGTGGTAGGCACAGTCTTGGTAGGAGCCCTGTTCAGAAGATATGCCGCTGATTCTAGCGCATAACCCCAGAAAGATCGCGGTAACTCAGCATTACTCATCATGGATCGTACCATATCCAATAGGGTTCGATTCCGTCTCTCCGATACACCGTTATGCTGTGGAGTGTATGGAGGAGTAAGCTGAGAGAGAATTCCTTTCTCTTTTAGGTAACCTAGGAACTCGGCACTTAAGTATTCTCCACCTCGATCAGATCTCAGTGTTTTAATACTTTTGCCTGTTTGGTTTTCTACTTCATTCCTATACTCTTGGAATTTCTCAAAAGCCTCGGATTTATGTTTCATCAGATAAATGAATCCGTATCTTGAGTAATCATCCGTGAAAGTAATGAAATAGGAAAAACCACCTCTCGCATGTGTAGACATTGGACCACATACATCGCTGTGTATGAGTCCTAAGAGCTCGCTCGCTCTTACTCCTTGTCCAGTAAAAGGAGTCTTTGTCATCTTTCCTTTGAGACAGGATTGACAAGTGTCATAAGTTTGATATTCGAACGTGTCCAAATATCGTTCTCTATGCAACTTAGTCAACCTTCTCTCATTGATGTGACCCAGTCTACAATGCCATAAGAAAGCTTTATTTAAATCTGGAGACTTTCTTTTTAGTGTGTTCTGGACATTGAAAATTTGGAGTTGGTTTAAAACATATATGCCGTTATTTAGAGTACCGGACCCAATCAAACCATGATTAAGGTGGATGTTTACAACATCTCTTACAAACGTGAAATCATAACCTTTATTTGATAACAAGGAAACTGATATGATATTACACGTTAAGCTGGGTACAAAATAACAGTTATGCAAAACCAAAATATGTCCACTCGTCAATCCTAGGTGATAATCCCCGACGGACGCAGCTCCCACGCTAGCTCCGTTAGCAACCCTGAGGATCATATCACCTTCCTTCAGCACTCTACGGTTTCTCAGTGCCTGCAATGAATTGCAAATATGAGATCCTGATCCGGTATCCAATACCCAGGAAGTAGAGTTGATCGACAGACAATTCTCAATTACAAACACACCTGAAGTCGAAGCCACAGCTTGCTTCGGTTCCTGGTTCTTGGCGTTCCATGCCTTGCAATCCTTCTTCCAGTGCCCTTTCCTGTGACAATGGAAGCACTCATCCGGGCCAACTATCGGTACTGCTATCTTTTTCTTTCCCTTCTTTCCCACCTTACTAACACCTCCTCTAGGTTTGGGTGCGGCCTTCTTCTTCCTTCCTTTGGCCCTAGCCTTGGACCCGGAAGAAGATGCACCGCCAACAAACATAGCGGGTGTTTCCCTTGCTTTCTTCAAGGTGCCCTCTGCAATCCTTAACATGTTTAGGAGTTCCGCAAGTTCAACTTCTTTTCCTTGAAGATTGAAGTTGAGGATAAACTGGGCGTAGGTGGGAGGAAGGGACTGGAGAATAAGGTCTGTATATAGCTCATTATCCAAAGTCGTCCCAAGGTCTGCGAGCTCTTCAATATAGCCGATCATCTGTAGGACATGTTCACCTACCGATGACCCGACAGCCAACCTCGCTCGAAACAAGTTCTTAGAGGTCTCGTATCTTGCTATACGAGATTGCTCTCCATAAAGTTCCTTTGTATGGAGAAATATGCCATCCAGGGACATATCCTCGTGCCTCCTCTGATGTTCATTGTCCATAGAGGCAAGCACGACGCACTTGGCTCTCGCGCAATCTAAATCCCAGGTTTTGCGGATTTCCTTATCCGCATTGCTGGATTTGGGACCAGGGACAGCAGGTGCCGTAGCGGTGAGGACGTACCCCAGTTTGTCATAGGTCAAAGCCATTTTGACATTCCGCAGCCAATCTTTATAGTTTGGCCCCGTCAGTATATTTTTTTCTAAAAGTAACTTAAGTCCAGTCATTTTCAGGGTCGCTGCAATTAGGAGAGAGAGAAGAAAACTCATTAGCATGATGCTCTTGCAAGTTTAGAGTGGTTTTTAGTTTATCTAAACTGGATGGCTCCCACTGTTTCTCGAATCCTTCCTCAAACTATAAAAGAAGAATTAGCCAGGACTATTCTCACCGTACAATACTTGCTTAACCGTTCAGCCAGGCCAGTGTCGATACTTCGAGGGAGGTTTTCCAACGCTTTCGCGAAGTTCCTTAATTAAATAACCTATTTTCTCTGGGGACGTAACCCCGCTGACACCTTTCTGGACACCTACTAGGTTTATAGCATTGATCGTTAAGTGACGAATATCCTGATAAGTAGCATATACTCACAGTAGGATCGGGATCCAAATATCATCGTATGATAATGTTGAAGGAATCCTACCAACATTCATCAAACTCCAAATGGTATGCATCTCTTTGCAAATTTCAGTTTCTTTAGAAATTCCCGATATAAGTTTTTGCCCCATGCTCTTATGACCTTGGCTTTGGTCAAAATGTCATAAGTCACATGTCAAGTTCTACCCGTCATTATCTTGTCAATTTGAACCCATCCGTATATACCCCTGACTTTGGTCAAATGGTAATACGACTGTCCCAAACCAACTCATCTATCTTATGCAACAAATGAAAACCCAGCAGCTACCAAACATTATGCCTTGACTTTGGCCAAAATGCATAGCTTGAATACTACTGAATACCCAAATGAAATGACGGAGGGCTACGAATGGTTTTGGCGAAACCGTGAACGTAGTGAACTTGATATAACCGAAGGAACCTGATAGCTTTTAAAAGGAGTGGTTAAAGCTCCGCATTTAAAAATATCCGTTTTTTTTTTTTTTAAAAATAACCGAGTGGTTTCTTTTAAATTGTTCCAACGATTTAAACTTTGGTTTTTTTTCTTTGCATTATAGATAATGCGTCCCATCATTAACCTATCATTGCAGAAAACAACGAAAATACAACGTCCTCTTATGCCATCCGCATTCGCCACTGGGTCCCGTCATCACCCGTTAGGTTACTTAACTAACGACAGAGCGGGGGCTGGGCTAGCGCGGGTGTAAAACATAAGTGACGTCTAAATAGCTATCATAAATATAGATATTTTACATTCGTCTGACGCAATGATATACATTCCAGAACACAGATAAACAATATTGGATTTGCAAGCAATCTGTATTTCTTTTGAGCCTGCAAGAAAAGACAGATTACACAGTTGTGATGAATAGTCGTTACCCCACCCTCGACCCCTACGGGTACGGCAAACTACCCGCCCGGCAGTTTGTGTACCCCACATCGGGTCAGTCCTAGGAGCAAAAACAGTAAAATGAAATAATACAACGGTGGCTACAACCGCAACCTGGATGTGCCCCGCAAAATAATATTACAACAAATTACATTTACAACAAATGAATTAAACAATAACCCATTGCTAAACCCCGGCTAAACACCACAACAGTCCAATACAGTTTATATGCACAAACAGATATAACCATTTCAGAAATGTGCAACCCCCTGCCAACTGACATACTAGCAGTTAGGGGAGGTTTACGAACACATTAAACAATCACAGATATAATCCAATATGCAAATACTGTACAATTTCGATCGATTAAACATCTTTAATATTGCTCCAAAAACTGCTCTGTTAAACTGAAACCTGAGCAAAATTAAAATATTCCAGAAAATCCCAAATTTCACAGAGAAGCAACAGAAGAAAATTGAGTTCCTGAATCGTTGAATCGGCGGCGGATCCGCGGCGACTCAGTAGGCTGAGGCCGCGGATCTGCGGCTATTTAGTCGATTCAGTGGACTGTTTTTCTTAGGTGTTCTGCTGTGGTCATTTCAAGCTTTCTGCACTTACCTGAAAAATTTTTGGACATCATTTAAATTTCGACAGAAACTTGCATTTTTTAGGGTTTTCCGGCTTCGTTTTTCCGTTCGAAATTCGTACAAATTTGCAATTAAGTTATTTATTGTTTAGCGAGGCTCTGATACCACTGTAAGTCGATGTAGTACACCCTAGTACTTGTGGGGAGGCGGAAATTTCAAAAACGATCTTGTTTAGTGAACGAACATCGACTAACCGCTTAAATCGAAGCTAAACGATAACTAACTAAACATATAGTTATTCTAAACTACTATGCTTAGGGATTATACCTATCGAAACTAGTCCTTCGTCTTTACGATCTCCTTGTTCTCCTCGGCCTTCTCTAGGTAGTAGACGATCCACCCGAGAGCAAAACTCCAAGCTAAACCTCTAACTTGAGGTAACTAACCTTCTTGGATTGCTAATCAAAGAAGCTAGAATGAAATAGAGTGATGGTTATGGATTGATTAGTCTTTCTAATCCTTTGATCTCAACTCATGAGGTGTAAGGATTAGGGTTTGAAGATGAGAGCTTGAGGAGAGAGAAGATGATAATGATAATGAGATGAGATTGTGAGTGTATCATAATATATTATGAAGCATTCTTATTTTAGAATAATGAATAATAGAAATGAATAAGCATGCTTCATAAATGCAATGTGGTGATTCATTAAGCATGTGTCATTATCATTTATGGTGCAATAATGATAATGATGAATCACCCTCATGACTCACAATCTTATCCAAAGTAACCTCCTTAGTCATATCTTCTAGAAGCTTCTCGCACAATTACGAGAACGCCCCTCCGATCCGCAAAAATACGGAAAAACTTTAGACTGTAAAAATCCAATAACCGGATACCAGTAACTGGCTTAAACCAAAGCCGACTGGTAAAAACTGTCCGAAAGTCGTACGTGCGTAAACGCACGTATGCGTCCGAACCCTTTGTCGCAAAACCATGCGACCTCTATATCGTTTTGCCTGGAGTAGGAAACTCTCTGTGTGGGACTCTAGAGACTCGATTACTACGCTGGCAGTGGGTTTAACCACAGACCGCAAGCGGCACTAGCTGTACGTAACGGTCCCCAGGTGGTTGTCGATAAGAAGGCCGATGAGGAAACCCATCCGAACTCCTACTGAGTTTGATGTGACAATCTCCATACAGTCCGGTCCGTTCGTCCAAGACTATCGCATATCGGGCCTAGGGGGGCGGCAAGCGTCAGTCTCCTAATAGCGGTATAAGTCGTGTCGGAGGGAAGCCCATTACACCCTGAGAAACTACTGGAACCTACCAGCAAATCTCGCTTGCCCTGGCCAGGGACTTTGCGTAATGGCTCTCTGACACAGCACGATATCTACTCCCAATACCGGGAGGGACGAATCCTGTCTAACCGCCACTGCCTCCAAGTGCTCGGGACTGCACCCAACTGCTACCTGTTTGCACGACTCCTATGAGCCGTGGTAGGGTAGCAATCTAAGAACAGTGGGACACACTCGAGGCGAAGTAGCAGTGTCAAGTCTGCGGACTATGCTGTACTCATGTCACCTGGGAACTGCTCACTGACGACTGGTATCAAACCAACCAACAGTTCCCTGTGAGTCCTGTCCGGTGTACCCGTAACCTAACGAGCACCTGCATACTATCTCCAGTACGACGTACTGACGGCTGTGGGACAGACCATCTCCCCAACTGGGATGAGAAGCGTACACACTAGTCTACTCCGGATATGGATGCTCTGTCTCGATAATCCAACGACCAGGGACCTGAATAAGGATGTGCTTGTAGACTACCCAGCCCCCACTAGTGTGACTGCCATCACAACGCTGGTAGACAAGCAAGATCCTAAGAGCTCTATCAATACGTACACTCACATATTAAGATAGAAAAACCAAGTAGCATACTACCATGTTTAGCAAGACTGTTATATACATGTGAATATCCCAAGCTTCCATTAAGTAATATACAAACTAGTATGATACAATAATGGCCTTCTAGGGCATAAACACTAACATAATGTATGCAATGTTGTGTACCAGACCGGATGTGGCTTATGCACTGAGTGTGGTAAGCAGGTATCAGTCAAACCCTGGGGAGAAACATTGGATAGCAGTAAAGAACATTATCAAGTACCTGAGAAGGACTAAGGAGATGTTCTTGGTGTATGGCGGAAAAGACCTCCAGATTGAGGCCTTTGCTGACTCCAGCTTCCAGAGTGACAAGGATGATTCCAAGTCCATGTCGGGTTTTGTCTTCACCCTCAATGGAGGGGCGGTGTGTTGGAAGAGCTCCAAACAGGAAACCGCTGCTGACTCGACTATGGAAGCGGAATACATCGCTGCATCTGATGCCGCAAAAGAAGCTGTCTGGATGAGGAAGTTCTTGAGAGAACTTCTGGTGGTTCCGTCCATTGTTGACCCAATACCTCTGTATTGCGACAACAACGGGGCTATAGCTTTAGCGAAGGAACCCAGGTCCCATCAGAAATCCAGACACATCTTAAGGCAGTATCACCTTATCAGGGAGATCGTGGATCGCCAGGAGATCAAGGTTCGGAGGGTTGCTTCAGAATATAACACAGCAGATCCATTCACCAACGCCTTGCCCCAGACTCAGTTCGAGCGGCTGATCGAGATGATAGGTCTTCGATACGCCAGTACATGGCCTTAGTGCAAGTGGGAGATTGTTAGTGCATATGCCCTAGAGGCCATTACTGTATCATACTAGTTTGTATATTACTTGATGGAAGCTTGGGATATTCACAGTTATATATACAATCTTGCTCGAAATGGTAGTATGCTACTTGGTTTGTCTCTGCTTTAATATGTGCATGTGTTTCTTTTAGCATATCGCTGATATACATATTAGTAGAGCCCTTAGGATCTTTGCTTGGTTACCAGCGTTGTGATGGCGCTCACACTCGTGGGAGCTGGGTGATCTATAAGCACATCCTTATACAGGTCCCTAGTCGTTGGACTATCGAGACAGGGCATCGATACTCCGGAGTAGACTAGCGTATGCGCTTCTCATCCCAGCATGGGAGACGGTCTGTCCCACAGCCGTCAGTACGTCGTACTTGAGATAGTATGCGGGTGCTCGTTAGGTTACGAGTACACTGGACAGGACTCGTCGGGAACTGTTGGTTGGTATTATACCTATCGTCAGTTATCAGTTCCCAGGTGACATGAGTACAGCTTAGTCCGCTGACTTGACACTGTCACTTCACCTCGAGTGTGTTCCCACTGCACTTTGATTGCTACCCTACCACGGCTCAAAGGAGTCGTGCAAACATGTAGTTTTTGGGTGCAGTCCCGAAGCACTTGGAGGCAGTGACGGTTAGACAGGATTCGTCTCTCCCGGTATTGGGGGTTGACATCGCGCTGTGTCAAGGAGAGCCATTACACGAGTAGTCCCTGGCCAGGGCAAGCGAGATATACTGGTAGGTTTCCAGTGTTATCTCAGGGTGTTCTGGGCTACACTCCGACACGACTTGTACCGCTATTAGGGGACTGACGTTCACCGCCCCCCTAGGCCCGCCATGTGATGTATCAGACGAACAGACCGGACTGTACGGAGATTGTCACATACAGTCTCAGTAGGAGTTCAGATGGGGTTCACCTCGTCAGTCTTCTTGTCGACATCTACCTGGGGACCGTTACGTACAGCTAGTGCCGCTTGCGGTCTGTGGTTAAACCCACTGCCAGCGTAGTGTCGAGTCTTTAGAGTCCCACACAGAGAGCTATTCGCCTTTAGGCAAAATGAGTAGAGGTCGCATGGTTTTGTGACAGGGTTCGTTCACATCCGCACACTTGTGCACGTTTGCTGTCCGGACAGCTTACACTAGCGGGCTTTGGTTTAAGCCGGATCCTAGTATATGATTTGGGATTGGTTTTTCTCATTGTATTCGTGTTCCTCGGATCACGAATACGGGTGCGTATGCACAGTTGCTTGAGGCAGAGGGAGAGGACTTTGATTAGGGTTAATGACTATTGTCATTTGTATTAACCCTAATGATTATGTGTGTATTATGGTTAATTGATATTAGTTTAATAATTGTGCATGGTTATGGTTGTTGACCATTTGACCCACCTTGACTTGTTGACCTTGTTGACACTTTGACCATCATCATTTCATTTGGAAGATGCTCTTTGATCCTTGCAATTTGCATTAAAAATGAAATGATAATGGTCATGTCTTGATTAACCATGACAATTATCTAGCTAATTATCTAATTACAATAATTCACACATATATGTGAGAATGGTTTATTTTATTCTCATTCTATCATTTACTTTCTCTCTCTTGTTCTTCCTCTCCCTCAAGCTCTCCCCTCTCATGTGTTGAGAAACACTTGAGCTTGAGAAAAACCCTTTCTTGATAATCTCTACTCTCATCTAGGGTTCAAGTATTAGCACTTCTTGCACCCTAGTTACTTCTAGCTTGGAGTTGAAGCCAAAGGTCGAGGCTTTCGGGTGGATCTTTCTTCGACGTGAGAAGACGACTAAGGTGTCCTCCTTCCACCACTCCAAGGAGCAAGGAGAGAAGAACATAAAGCCCAAGGTATAACCTTTCTAGCACTTAGCTAGTTTATAGTTAGCTTTAGCTTGTTTTTGTTTAGCAAAGATCCTTCTTTGTCTAGTCCATGTTGCCTAAGCTCATAAAAATTCGATTTTTATTCCGTTTTCCACCTCCCCGCAAGTACCGGGGTGGGCAACGTGGACTTACACATATAACTAACAATCTCCCACTTGCACTAAGGCCATCTGTTGTAGTATCTTATACCCAACAATCAGCAGTGGTTGAAGTATCTCATACTCAACCATCCCATAAAAGTCTCTCCTGGGAATAGGCCTTTTTGAGTGGATCCTCCGTGTTGTCCTCTATAGTCTACTCTCCTAACCTCGATCTCCCTGGAGATCATCCATCTCCATGATCAGGTGATACTGCCTAAGAATATGTCTGGATCATAGATGGGACGGGGGTTCCTAGGCCTAAGCCACAACTCCATTGTCACACAATGGTAGGAACGAAGTTCATCTCATGAACTTATATACATCCAGACTGCCTCTTTGGTAGCATCCTTGGTAGCAATGTATCTAGCCTTTATCGTCTAGTTTGCCATGGTATCTAGCTTGGAACTCTTCCAACATACCGTCCCTCCACTGAGTGTAAAGACAATGCCTATGACCGACATTCAGTCGACCTTACCACCGTGGAAGCTATCCAGTGATTCTCCCCATGAGCGATTCATACCATCTCACTACACCTAGTGAGAATCCTAACATTCACTTAAACTTATCTCATAGATCCAAAACCCAGGATTTAGGAGGTATCACCTTAATCCTATATGGAGAATCCTTGTGATAAGAGGAGATTGACCGAGTGTAGCATAGGAAACTCCTTTCCTATCAAGAGTATGTCATCCACGTAAAATACGAGGATCACCACCATACTCCCTACTACCTTTTTGTATATATGATTGATAGATTTTCCGTTGTGTAGTATGAAATTGTAAAGAAATCACAACCAAAAAATATTTTGACCGCAATCAAACTACTGTGTCGGATGTAGTTTGTAGTGAGTGCGGATCGTCCACAGGGATTGCACGATTCACTTGTATTTTGATACGTTTGAAATGAAAAGTTAAGCAACAATAAAAGAAAACATGATTCAAGAATGATTTGTATTCGAGTGTCACTATTCTTTATGCAAGAATCAAGAAACTATAAACAATCAAGAATCGGTGTTTCGATAATATTTCCAATCAACAATCAAGAATATAAGAGAGGCTCGTAGGAATCGATCGGATCTTTAGACGTGATGTAATCTAAAAGGTTTCGTGTTCTTGTCCTTCGAAGAATTGATACTAGATCAATGGTGATCGACGAGAGTTAGGGCTTTCTTGATGAAATTGGGGTTTCATCTCTTAACCCTTGTTCTTTCGAGGATACCATTTATATTCTAGCCTCTAGCAATTTCAAGAAACGATCGGAACTCCCCAATCTCGAGCGATGTCGATCAAGAAAGCATCGCAATGAATTGGGTCGTCGATTCTTGAACTTGCTAGGGTTTACAAACTCGTGGGATTCAAGAATCGATTGCAAATTTGTTACATCATCATACTAAAGATCGTTTCGACTCCTTAACAAGCGGAGTTTTATTCACACATCACAACACAGAAAAGATTTACGAATTGTAAAGAATTCATGATGCAGAAATTAAAGAAAGCAAGATAAAAGAATATCACCTTTATTGATCTCAACAATTTTGATTACATTTGCTTCAAGAACTACAAGAAGAAGAATCTAGATTGTTGATCGGGCGTCGCTCGGCTTCGTGAGTCGTGGATCGGCTTCGGATCGCTTGCTCCGTTGAAATCGGCTCCGCTCCTAAAGGTTGTAAGGCTTCTTGCTTAATGGGTACTCGAGATTCTTGATGTTGGCTTGGAATTAGGGTTAGGGTTTCCTACAAGCTCTCTCACTAAACTTGAGGAAGAGGGGATGAAGAAAGAGATTGGCTAAAACTATAAAATGGGTTGAATTTTCCAAGATTTCCCAACATATGATTCCCCTCTTTACAATGAGCCTAAGGTCTTATTTATAGAACTCCCAAACCCTAGGCTTAGGTTTGAATTGGAACTTTCCCTCCCAAAGTTTGTTGAAAGAGTTTGTTAGACTTTAGCTTAGGGTTTAAGCTAGGGTTTAGGGAAAGTTCTAGAATGATTAGGCTAGTTTAGTGAAGCTCAAGGTGTTTGCTGATCTGGTAGAACCCTCTGGAGTTTTCTGGAACTTGGAGTACATTTCTGAACTGTAGGCCCTGAAACAGGAATTTTGCACCAAAAATGAGGAGATGATCCCCTGTAACCGCCGCGGATCCGCGGCCTAAGCAAGCCCATGCCGCGGATCCGCGGCCAATGTGGAGGCTTGGGCCCTGTATCTCCTGGTGTGGTCTTGTACTGCTATTTGGGCTTTTCTCTGATGTTGTGATTTGTATTTTCCCTTCTGTGTTGATACCAGATTTGAGTTTAGTGAGTTTACGTATCTTTCGAGCGGTGTAGTGATCGAGCAAGCTTCTTTTCCTGCACAAACTTCGAAACACGGGTTGCAAGATATAGAAAATATGCCATGTGATGAAATGCAGTCAATTTCCCTAGAAATGCCGGTTTTAAGGTCGAATACATGTAATCTGATATTTTGCGACCGATTTGCTAATATGTGAATTATGACTACCGTACACTTCTATATGGATGCAAATGATAAGGAAATTGCCGGTTAAAATATGCAATATTTTCGACTGATCAAATACCCCCAAACTTAATTTCGATCGTCTCGAGCGAATGTTTTATTAAAAAGAGAAGGAGAAAATAAAGAAAGAGAAAAACTAACTAGCACACTTTCGTAGGCAACACGATTGCACTGAGCACGTGCAACAAGCCTTTTAACCTCTAGGTGTCCCTAGTAGGAGGAGTGTTGTCTCCTGAGGGTTTTCAGCAGATTGCACCCACAAAATCCAATAATAAAAGCAAGATCATGAATATTACATTTAAAGAAGAGAATCGTAAAAGAAAGACCTTGAAAATTAGGGTTTCCAACTAAGCTAGCTTTTCGGTTGTCATGAGCCCTATCTTAATGGTCATGAAAAGATGTCAGAAATCACGTCCTCCCTCAATAAAACATCGTCTTATTTTTCATTCCTATCTGTTTTCCAAACATCGATCATATCACCCTGCGTGTGTGTAAAGGACATCCCTACACCCGGAGAATTCAATTCAAGCTATCATACTCTTGTCCATCAGCCTCAGTACTTTTTAATTAATGAATATTTAGATGAGATTGCTCACACACTTTCATGCGACCGTTAATACTTCTTGAGGTACTAACCGACCGATTACTCCTGTGCTTGCTTACTTGGTGTATTTTCCTCGTCTTGCACCACCTCAGGCATAGCAGTGACTCCCAGACCAGTTGGCCTTAGGGCACTAGGTGAAGAAGCACCCTCGCTATACATTTTTATTGCCCTTGATGATAACAAAACCAGTGTCCATTTTTCTCACCACTTTATATTTTCTTATTCATTTTTTTTTCTTTTTATTTCCTTCATACATCGGCTTTAAGACAAGAGCATTTCAAGGTATCCTCTACTATCCCAGGTTTCAAGACGTGTGTAAGTGCGAATAGCAGGGTAGCAACGTTCAAAATGTTTGGTTTCCAGAATAGAAACTATTTTTCAGACTTATTTTTATCCTCAGATTAGTGACATCCTTCATCTTACTAACCCTTGGGACAACGGCTCATAACTACTTATTACTAGTTCGTATAAGAAAACTTCTAATTTTCTTAGTTTTCTAGAATTTTTCTAATCTCATGGATGTAACTTTTCACTATCTAAACTTTCATTATCTTATTTATATACAAAAAAGTGTAAATATTAAAATTATTTTTATGTTTGAAAATTTTTTAAATTTTTATGGGTTTTGAAAATTTTTCAATTTTTATAGATTTTTAAAAGAAATGTTTTGTGCTTATGCAGATGATATGCAGATGATGCGAAAATAAGCACAAACCTCCCCCAAACTTGTTTTCAACAGTGTCCTCACTGTTGCCGACAGTTATACCTACAAAAATCTGTAAATCTGGGGGGAATTATTAGTGGGGGCAAAATATATAAGTTAAGAACTTCCCCCAAACTTATTCTTTTCACTCACCTTCATTCAAAAAAATGATGCAATGATATACTGGACATGAAGGTGAGACGGAGGAATTTTAATCCAAATAAACTGGCTCTTGTAAGAACAAGAGCTCCTCCGTTGGGTCAGTGGAATAATACGGCTTTAATCTATGTCCATTTACTTTGAAAACAGTGCCGTTTTTAACATTTTCAACTTCTACCGCCCCGTGCGGGTATACAGACCGCACAACAAAAGGTCCCTTCCATCGAGATCGGAGCTTACCCGCGTGAAGGTGTAATCGTGAATCATAAAGAAGGACTTGTTGACCAGGTAAAAATGTTTTCCTTACAATGCTTTTATCGTGAAAAACCTTAGTCCTATTCTTTGTGATTACAACATTATCATAAGCTTCATCGCGGAGTTCGCTTAGCTCGTTAAGTTGCAGCTTCCGAAAGTTGCAAGCAAAGTTTAAATCAAAATTTATTTCCTTTATAGCCCACAATGCTTTATGTTCTATCTCGACAGGTAAATGACATGCTTTTCCAAACACTATCCTATATGGAGACATTCCTAGGTCGGTCTTATATGCAGTCCTGAATGCCCAAAGAGCATCCGTCAATTTGGTCGACCAGTCTTTTCTATTTTTAGCAACAGTTTTCTCCAGGATAAGTTTGATTTGTCTGTTTGAGATTTAAGCCTGCCCGCTTGTTTGGGGGTGATAGGGTGTAGAAAGTCGGTGGTTGATTGAGTATTTTCGCATAAGAGTCTCGAAAGATCTGTTGCAGAAATGTGTCCCATTATCGCTAATGATAGCGCGTGGATGTCCAAATCGCGAAAAGATATTCTCTTTCAAGAACTTAATGACAACTTTCCTGTCATTAGTGCGACATGGAGTGGCTTCTACCCACTTTGAGACATAATCAACCGCTAGCAATATGTACAAATTCCCAAAGGAGTTGGGAAAAGGACCCATAAAATCTATGCCCCAAACATCAAATATTTCAACAACCAGAATGGGTTGCTGAGGCATTTCATTCCTCTGGGATATTCTATCCGTATACTGACATTGTGTACAGGTTTTGCAATACTCAAATGCGTCCTTGAATAAGGTCGGCCAATAAAATCCACATTGCAAAACCTTTTCCGCTGTCTTTCTAGGACCAAAGTGACCCCCACAGGCCTGATCATGACAAAATGAAAGAACACTCTTGAACTCTTCATTTGGGACGCACCGGCGAATGATCTGATCAGGACAATATTTAAACAAATAGGGCTCGTCCTAGTAAAAGTGTTTTACTTGGGAAAGAAAACGATATTTGTCCTGTTTTGACCAATCGCTCGGTATTAGTCCCGTGGCATGATAGTTCACAATATCCCTGAACCATGGTTCAGCGGATATGCTCAAGAGTTGTTCATCAGGGAATGAGTCATTAATCGGCAGGGTCACAGGGGAAGAAACGATGCGTGAAAGGTGGTCAGCTACTACGTTTTCACATCCTTTCTTATCTTTGATAACAAGATCGAATTCTTGTAACAGTAGGATCCAACGTATTAGTCGACCTTTTGCATCTTTCTTCGCCAGAAGATGTTTTAAAGCGGAATGGTCAGTATACACAACTGTAGGTGAGCCGATTAAGTAAGGCCTGAATTTTTCTAATGCAAATACAACCGCTAAAAGCTCTTTCTCGTTGGTTGTATAATTGATTTGCGCATCATTCAGGGTCTTACTAGCATAGTAAATCACGTGTGGCATCTTTTCGATGTGCTGTCCTAAGACTGCACCTACTGCAAAATCAGATGCGTCACACATTAGCTCAAAGGGGTAGTCCCAATTTGGTGATGATAAAACGGGGGCTGAAGTGAGTGAGTGTTTAAGTGAGTCGAAAGCTGTCTTGCAATCCGAGTCGAAATGGACGGTCGTATCCTTGGCTAGGAGTAGTGTTAAAAGTCTAGCAATTTTGCTAAAATCCTTAATGAATCTCCTATAAAAGCCCGCATGGCCAAGGAAAGAGCGAATATCTTTGACGCTTTTGGGATGAGGAAGGTTTTGAATGACATCTACTTTAGCTCTGTCAACCTCAATGCCTTTCTGTGAAATGACATGTCCAAGGACTATTCCTTCTTGGACCATAAAATGGCATTTTTCCCAGTTTAATGTCAAGTTCTTCTCTTTGCAAAGAGTAAGAACAGCGTCCAGATTCGCTAGGCAATCAGAAAAAGAGTCTCCAAAAATCGAGAAGTCGTCCATAAAGATCTCCAGAAAATTCTCTACCATATCAGAGAATATCCCCATCATACACTGCTGAAAGGTAGCGGGAGCATTGCATAGCCCAAAGGGCATGCGACTGTAAGCAAAGGTACCAAAAGGACAAGTAAAAGTGGTTTTATCTTGATCCTTTTTGGCGATGGGGACCTGATTGTAGCCTGAGTATCCGTCCATAAAACAATAAAACTCTCGTCTCGCTAAGCGTTCCAGCATTTGATCAATAAATGGTAGAGGAAAATGATCTTTCCTCGTAGCAGCGTTGAGTTTTCTATAATCGATGCATACACGCCACCCAGTTTGGGCGCGTGTCTGAATCAACTCATTCGCCTCATTTATGATAACTGTGATGCCGGATTTCTTAGGAACGACATGTATAGGACTCACCCACTGGCTATCGGAGATGGGGTATATAATACCACCATCTAAGCATTTGACGATCTCTTTCATGACAGCTTCCTTCATGACGGGATTCAACCGTCTCTGTGGTTCTCGGGTCGGTCTGGCATCATCCATCACATGTATATGATGTTCAACTATCAAGGGACTAATCCCTTTGATGTCCGCCATACTCCAACCAAACGCCTCTTTGTTAGATCTCAATACCGATAAAAGGGCATTCTCTTGCTCTGATGCAAGAGAAGCGGATATGATAACCGTTAATGACTCGTTCTCACCTAGATAAGCATATTTCAGGTGAGAAGGTAAAATTTTGAGATCTAACTCAGGCGGAGAAATGATACAAGGAAGGGTCATAGATTGATTTTTAGATCTACAAAGAAGCTCAGAGCCTGTGAAAGATACAGACTCGGGTGGAGAAAAGTCAGAAGTGCAGGACTCATGTATCGGTAAAGTGTCCTCACTAAGATCATGTGCAAAGTCAAACAGAGATGTGCTAATGTCATCGAGATCAGTAAAGCAAAGATCCTCAGCTCCACAACTATCGGGAGCGATCTCATGGACAGAGCACACATCTAAAATATGAGCAGAGGGTTCTGATGGCTGACTTCCAACTTTATAGATATTTAGTTCAATGGTCATATTTCCAAATGATAAGTTCATTGAACCATTTCTACAGTTTATAACAGCGTTGGAAGTGGCAAGGAAAGGACGACCCAGAATCACCGGAATTTGGCCCCGGGGGTTTGCTACAGGATGTGTGTCGAGCACAATGAAGTCTACAGGGAAAACAAATTCCCCGACCTTTATTAACACATCCTCTAATTCACCCCTTGGTTTGGTGATAGATCGGTCTGCCATCTGGAGAGTGCAATGAGCAGGTTTCAGCTCTCCAATCCCTAATTGCTCATAGACAGAATAAGGGAGCAGGTTAACACTTGCGCCAAGGTCTAACAGAGCACGATTTATGTTTTTACCCCCAATCGATATCGATATTGTAGGACAACCTGGGTCCTTTCTTTTCTTTGGAAGCTGGGGTATAAAAGCAGTGCTGATATTATTAGACATAAAGACCTTCTTTGGCACTTGAGTCTTCCTCTTCCTAGTGCACAAGTCCTTAAGAATTTTCGCGTAAGCGGGGACTTGTTGAATCGCATCTAGGAGAGGGATATTGATGTTAACCTGTTTGAACATTTCTATTATTTTCTCCATATGAGGACTCGTTCTATTTGCCCTTAACCGGTTCGGGTAAGGAGCTTTCGCAATAAGCGCGGGGTCCATCATTGAAGAAGGAAAGGGGGGTAGACGAGGTCCCAAAGGAGGTGTGGGGACCGTCTGTGGAGAACTATAAGGATTGGGTGAAGGTGTTGAGCCTAGAGGGAAATGGAGAATAGGCTCGTGCGAAGGTGGTTTGGTAGAAGAAGAAGGATCAGAAGGAGAAGTGTGTGTGTGTGGAAAAGACTCAGCCGGGGTGTTGATATTATTTTCAGTATTATCAATCTCTTCCCCGACATTATTATTCAGCACTCTTCCCGATCTCAACGTTGTAATGGCATTTACATTGTAATGCCTAGGATTCTGTAGGGGTTGAGAGGGAAGTTTCCCTTTTTCTCTCGCACTCATTTCGGCTTTTAAGCGTGCGATTTCAGCTTCCATCGTGCGAATACTCTCAGCTTGGGACGCTGTGTTTTTCTTTATTTCACTGACGGAAGATCTAACCTCAGTCGAAACATCCATGAAATTTGATAAAAGTGATTTCATGGTTTGAGTGAATTGAGAGAACTCGTCAGAACAGGACTGCATAGGATTAGACTGTGCAGGAGTGTTGCCCTGATTTTGGAAATTTTGTGACTGATAGGGGTGCTGAGTGAGTTGAAGGGGTTGCTGTTGTGGTGGTGGAAGAGCCCTTTGAAAATTATTCGTGTTTGGAACCGTGTTTTGAGATTGGTTTTGGTTCCAAGCAAAATTCGGGTGGTTCCTCCAACCCTGATTGTATGTGGAAGAATATGGATCGTTTCGAGGTCGTTGAAATGCGGCATTAGAATGCTCGTGACCTTGAAACGCAGAGTTTAATGGACATTCTTCCGTTAAATGTGACGGATCAGAACAGCACCCACAAACAGTTTTGGGGAGTGACACTGGGTTTAGGGAGGCTGCTGCAAATTTGTGTTCCATAGCGTCGAGCTTCTTTTGCATTGCTTCCATTTCAGCTCGAACACCTATGGACACATCTATTTGGTGTACGCCACCCCTATTCAATGGTTGGGTTCCACTCTCCCAAATTAGTGATTTTTCAGCGAACTCTTCTAAGTATCGCCAAGCTTCCCCATCATCTTTGGTCATAAATGTACCTTGACACATGTTTTCAAGGCTCTGTTTAGTGCTAGGGTTACTGCCCTCATATATGATTCGGCAAAGCTCCCATCTCGGGATGCCGTGATGAGGACATTGAACCAATAGATCCTTGAAACGTTCAAAGTATTTAGAGAATGGTTCGGCAGGGAGCTGGGCAAATTGGTTCAGTTCGCTACGGATTCGAGCCGTCTTTTGGATTGGGTAAAATTTCTTAAGGAATGCAGCGACGAATTCTTCCCAATTCGTAATAGAATGTGCGGTAGTGTTATATAGCCACTTCTCGGCTATATCGCACAAAGTAAATGGAAGAAGTCGTAGACGCATCGCATCCACTGAAAGTTGTGACGTACCCATCATTGCGCATACGTTTTCAAATTTAGTAATGAAAACGTAAGCGTCCTCGGTCTCGAGTCCGTGGTATTTGGGTAAAAGATTGATATACTGGGGCTTAATCTCAAAGTTATCCCCATTGGCTGGTGGTGTGGATAAGCAGGTCGAAAGAGGACCTCTATGTGGATAGCATCTTTCCTGGAGTGAAATGTGGGGTGGATTCTGCGCACCAACGGACGGTGACAGATTAGGGTTAAAGAAGTTCGATGGATTCGGATCCATCGGTGTGGATGTGGTAGTGGGTAAAGGAAAGGTAAATGGAGAATTATCGACTTCGGAGTCGATAAAAGGTACGCGGACTAAACGGGCACTAGAATCCCGTGTCCAGCCTATCTTGCACTAAAAAGGGTTAGTACAAGTGGCAGCGTTGACTTATAATTAGGGGCAAATGAATGCGGTGTTTGCTTTTTGAAAAAGGGACGGATTTTGAAAAAATGATGCGACAAAACAAATGCAGCACACAACCCTAGAATCTAGTGGTCACCTAGGTCCGGCTCTAGACCGCTCCTAACTGCCAAAAGACAAGTCGCAGGATAGAATCCTCCACTGCCTCTTTGTCCCCCTGTGGCCGGATAAGTGCCAGGTAAGTGGGAAGGTACTCCACTACGTAAGTAGTGGGCCTAATTAAAAACCACTAGCCTTAGACACACTCGCCTTAGGCACCACAAGAAAACGCGGATAAGCAATGAATTACCCACGGCCTTCTCTTGTCCTAATTGAGCGCGACAGTCCTTAGAGTCTTCTCTAGATTTCTTTTAATTAATGAGGGTAATGCGGATGCAAGTTTTGCGATTTTCGGGGCCTAGGAAGGGTAATGAAATCCCCACCTAATTTGGATTTGGCCGTGCCCCTTAAATTTCCGTATTAGAATGCAAACAACCAAGAAATCAAAATCACACACAATTTTAATTTTGCTTTTGCGGCGCTGCGATTATTTGCAAAGAATCCTGCAGCAAAGTGTTAGTTGGAGCTAAAAGAGGAGAGGGGAGAGAGCAAGAAAGTACCTGCTGGAAAATTTTCCAGAGATCCCTCAAGGTGGCCGCGTTTCCGCCGCAAGAACACCCTAAGTGCCGCTCTTCCGCGCTCAGGTTGTGGGTTCAGTGGATCAACCTTCTTCAGCTGCTTTCTGTTTCCACCCTCAGCTCTCTGGTATATCCCAAATAATTTTTCCACAGCACAGAATGCTCCAGATCACCTTGCAATCAATCACAACACACGTATAAGAGTTTGTACGAATTTTGATTTCAAGAAGTAGAATGTAATAATTCTTTCACTTCAAACTAAAAATGTAAATGAATTAGCGCGCGATCCCCGGCAACGGCGCCATTTTGATTGATAGATTTTCCGTTGTGTAGTATGAAATTGTAAAGAAATCACAACCAAAAAATATTTTGACCGCAATCAAACTACGGTGTCGGATGTAGTTTGTAGTGAGTGCGGATCGTCCACAGGGATTGCACGATTCACTTGTATTTTGATACGTTTGAAATGAAAAGTTAAGCAACAATAAAAGAAAACATGATTCAAGAATGATTTGTATTCGAGTGTCACTATTCTTTATGCAAGAATCAAGAAACTATAAACAATCAAGAATCGGTGTTTCGATAATATTTCCAATCAACAATCAAGAATATAAGAGAGGCTCGTAGGAATCGATCGGATCTTTAGACGTGATGTAATCTAAAAGGTTTCGTGTTCTTGTCCTTCGAAGAATTGATACTAGATCAATGGTGATCGACGAGAGTTAGGGCTTTCTTAATGAAATTGGGGTTTCATCTCTTAACCCTTGTTCTTTCGAGGATACCATTTATATTCTAGCCTCTAGCAATTTCAAGAAACGATCGGAACTCGCCAATCTCGAGCGATGTCGATCAAGAAAGCATCGCAACGAATTGGGTCGTCGATTCTTGAACTTGCTAGGGTTTACAAACTCGTGGGATTCAAGAGTCGATTGCAAATTTGTTACATCATCATACTAAAGATCGTTTCGACTCCTTAACAAGCGGAGTTTTATTCACACATCACAACACAGAAAAGATTTACGAATTGTAAAGAATTCATGATGCAGAAATTAAAGAAAGCAAGATAAAAGAATATCACCTTTATTGATCTCAACAATTTTGATTACATTTGCTTCAAGAACTACAAGAAGAAGAATCTAGATTGTTGATCGGGCGTCGCTCGGCTTCGTGAGTCGTGGATCAGCTTCGGATCGCTTGCTCCGTTGAAATCGGCTCCGCTCCTAAAGGTTGTAAGGCTTCTTGCTTAATGGGTACTCGGGATTCTTGATGTTGGCTTGGAATTAGGGTTAGGGTTTCCTACAAGCTCTCTCACTAAACTTGAGGAAGAGAGGATGAAGAAAGAGATTGGCTAAAACTATAAAATGGGTTGAATTTTCCATGATTTCCCAACATATGATTCCCCTCTTTACAATGAGCCTAAGGTCTTATTTATAGAACTCCCAAACCCTAGGCTTAGGTTTGAATTGGAACTTTCCCTCCCAAAGTTTGTTGAAAGAGTTTGTTAGACTTTAGCTTAGGGTTTAAGCTAGGGTTTAGGGAAAGTTCTAGAATGATTAGGCTAGTTTAGTGAAGCTCAAGGTGTTTGCTGATCTGGTAGAACCCTCTGGAGTTTTCTGGAACTTGGAGTACATTTCTGAACTGTAGGCCCTGAAACAGGAATTTTGCACCAAAAATGAGGAGATGATCCCCTGTAACCGCCGCGGATCCGCGGCCTAAGCAAGCCCATGCCGCGGATCCGCGGCCAATGTGGAGGCTTGGGCCCTGTATTTCCTGGTGTGGTCTTGTACTACTATTTGGGCTTTTCTCTGATGTTGTGATTTGTATTTTCCCTTCTGTGTTGATACCAGATTTGAGTTTAGTGAGTTTACGTATCTTTCGAGCGGTGTAGTGATCGAGCAAGCTTCTTTTCCTGCACAAACTTCGAAACACGGGTTGCAAGATATAGAAAATATGCCATGTGATGAAATACAGTCAATTTCCCTAGAAATGCCGGTTTTAAGGTCGAATACATGTAATCTGATATTTTGCGACCGATTTGCTAATATGTGAATTATGACTACCGTACACTTCTATATGGATGCAAATGATAAGGAAATTGCCGGTTAAAATATGCAATATTTTCGACTGATCAATATACAAGGTTCATCTACCATTTTGATGAAGTCAAACGCTTTGACTACCACATCAAAAAAGATGTTTTAACTCCGCGATACCTATTTTATCCCATAAAGCAACTTGCACACGTTTCCGCTGCTCCCACTGTCTACGAAGCCCTCTGGCTGTGTACTTATAGACGCTCTCTTCTAAATCACCATTTAGAAAAGCAGTCATGATACCCAACTGCCAGATATCGTAGTAATGGTATGTAGCAATAGAAAGTAGGATCCAGATAGACTTAAGCATAGAGACTTGAAAAGGTTTCTTCATTATCCACATCTGGTCGATGATGAAAACCTTTTGCAATAAGTCTTAGCTTTGAAAGTCTCAACTTTTCCTTGTACACCAAATAATCTTCTTAAGATATACTTGCTCCTGATGGGTATTTAACCTTTCAGATATAGCAACCAAAGTCCATACTTTGTTGGTGTATATGGATTCCATCTCAGATCGCTTAGCATCCAGCCATTCTCACAGAGTCCCCACTCTTGATGGCCTTCTCGAAACCAGTTGGGTCATCATCTCATGATGCAATCCTCGCTCCTACTGTCATAGAGAAAAAAACCGAAGTATCTCTCAGGTGGGTGAGGAACCCTACTAGATCGGCGGAGAGGCTGAGGTTCGTTGGGAACTATTGAATCCTTCGGTTCTACCAAATCATCAGCTACAGTTTGTATAGCTGGAACTCTTTCCAGTTCTACCTCATGACCACTAATTTCTTCACAAGAAATTAGTGGTCATGAGGTGGCATGCTGAGAAACAAAACACCTTTTGTTCCTCGGTGTGGTAGAAGATATTCCCTTGCGAATGCTTGGGATATCCAACAAACTTCCACAGAACTGACCTTGCCTCGAGCTTGTCCGGATTTTGCTTTTAGACATAGGCTGGACAACCACAAATATTAACATCCTTAAGACATGGGCTCTTCCCATACCATATCTCATATGGAGTGGTAGGCACCTGATTTGGTTGGAACCCTATTCAATAGGTATGCAGCTTCACAAGTGCATAACCCCTAAAAGGAAATAGGAAACTCAGTAGTACTCATCATAGAGTGCACCATATCACATAGGGTGCGATTGTCCGTAGCTCTCCCTGCCCGTAATCGTGGCAGCAAAACCATAACTGGTACCGATGAGGCTAGATCAGGAATGAATATAAT
Organism: Agapanthus africanus; assembly: GCA_030015575.1. Classification (NCBI taxonomy): domain Eukaryota; kingdom Viridiplantae; phylum Streptophyta; class Magnoliopsida; order Asparagales; family Amaryllidaceae; genus Agapanthus; species Agapanthus africanus. The sequence goes on from CM057348.1 coordinate 226,930,527, forward strand.
ACTGAACAAAGAAATGTACATCCTAAGGCTTCTTAAGTGGAGTAGCGTATCGTAAGTATGCCGCGGAACATACCCACGGTACGTCACTCTACTTTAGTCACATATTCCATCAACCAAGGGTCATCCTACGCTCCGAAGGTAAAACCTAATGCTCTGATACCAACTTTGTCACGACCCGAAAGTACGGAATATGACCGGCACTTAAACTACGAACGTCTCGAGGCGTACGTAATCTAAGTAAACCGAAAAACCAGAAATCCAAACCAAGAAAAGTAGTAGAGTGAAGGAAAACCAATTTAAAATCAAGTAGTTTTAATAGCATAAGCTGAGTTATGCGGTTTTTAAAAACATCAAGTATTTCCAGAAAATTTCGGCAGAGTCTCCTTTGTAAATACTGGCTCCTAAACATGATACAACATGAATAGTATACGAAATCAATAAAAAGGCATCCCCAAGCGGGAGCTAGCTCTTCGTCAATCGATGGTCACAACTACACAAGAAATATAATATACAACGCCAACGGCGAGGATTAAAATTCAAAGAAAACTCAAACCACAAGAAAACCATAGAAATATAACGCGCGACTCTAAGGTCGAAGGAATAACATCACTGGTCTCTATCTCAAAATAAATACATGTTTGGTTGATGGAACTTCTAGATACAACAGAGTAATAATATACAAGTTATATAATAGGGGGTACGATACAAGTAAACCCACCTACTAGCAAATCACCCGAAGGAAACTATGCCCGCAAGCCGTAATGAAACCTGTGCGGCAAACCTGCAAGAAACTGGGGCACAACGGGGGTGAGTTGCCAACTCGTGAATAGAAAAACATCTACGCACAGAAATCGTATAAATAACGCAACCTAGGTCAATGATCAGAATATATCCTCAAATATATGAATAACATGCAGCCTATAACAATGGCTAGGGTAATATCTAACCCGAGTGTGATCTCATGTGCCCGTGTCAGTGCCTCAGGTAGCAATATATCATATGAATGAGGTATGAATGCAAGGAACAGAATGCATGTACTGACGAAAACTGCTTTCATAATTCAGTGAGATTTCTGTATTTTAAAAGTAAGGTACCATAAATGAAATCAGCATAAAACAGTGCCCAGCATCGACACAAAACAAGTGTCAAAATATCTCGATATCTCTGTATCACAATCACTGTACCTCAATATCTCAAATCACAATATCTAGGGCGCCGTCAATCCAGACCGACCCCTACCATCCCTCTCAAGACCATGACGGTATCCTCCGGATATCCGACGCGTCGGGTAATATCACCGGTCGGTAGTGCTCCCCTGCCGGGCTCAACATCAACAACACATTCCTCTTGCCCCGGGGTACCGTACCGGGCCCACCATGTACCCGAAACGGTTCCTCCACTCCTCGAATCGGGTCTCGAAATCCATCAGTAAACTCATGGTGGACGACTCATACATCATGGGAAAACCGCACTTTTTATTTTAAAAGAGAGAAAAGAGTTATTTATGTTTTTGCGGTTTTCCTCCAAATCCAAGAAATCTCATGAAATCCGAATCCAAGTCATCAATAGCATGTAAACAGTGAATATAGGCATGAGAATCCATGAATGCGACACAACAGTGAATAATAACATGCATGAAGTAGTAGGCAATAACTACAATGTCTAACTAGCATATAAGGCAAGTATACTAATATCATGTCTAAACTATTAGCTAACAACATATGTCAAATGAAATAGTATTTTCTAAAGTGTTCGTGACATGGCAATTACCGATGAAGATGTGTGTGAGCCGGCAAGTAAGTGTACGTGGTACATACACTTCATCGGTAATGGTGCTGGTGTCCTAACAGCATGATATTAATAATGCAATAAGAAATTATAATATAAGTATGCGATGCGGAGCGAACAGTAAAAATGAGCGGGAGCTGAATACTAGATGCAACTATAACTAATCTGTACTAATCTAATATAAGTCCTACAAATGGTGCCTTTTGAAATAACACGAATCATGGGGTTTTGAAAGTAGGGGCTACGATGTTTTTATGAAAAGATACGTCTTTTGAAATATCCGTAGGATCCCTTTGGCTGTCTTTAAAAATACCCACGATTCGTTAGTTTTTGAAATAAGTAAGAATCGAATCTAATCTAACAACTAAACTAAACTAAAGGGCTAAGCTAACAAGCTAGACTACAGGTAAGGAAACCGCCTAACATCTGAGTCGATACATATACATACCTGTATATATATTAGTCGGTGATCCCGCCTCAATAATATCATATCCGATACCATATCTATAATCAGACATCCCAAGTCAAGAGTGCGGATCAATCATCAAGATATAGCTCGTACGTAAATTCGTCGTACGGCATCCCCAATTCTGGGTACGGGTCAATATCACATTCATCATACTATTCACCCGGTATCCTCTTTATCAAATTTCATGATCGGGTACTGATCTACGTCTAGTACAATACTGATACCGCCTAAGTATGCATGCACGTGTGTGAAACAGTACGTCAAGGACCTGCTACAACGTCATTTCGTATCTCGAATACGAACCCTGCTATATCACCGATCTCACGGCCTCAAATCAAATCTCATCGACTCATCATAAATCCCAAGTACTATCCTCATTATCCATGCATGCGTATATGAATGTACATATGCATAGTCCCATACCCACACATATATACATATATACACATCCCAATCTGCGCACAAGAAAGTAAAGTATGCAAGTCTGTGTGTGCGTATGTGGGTATAACAACTACTCTAGGGTTTCGCAACTAACCCAAAGCTAAACCATGAACACCTACTCATAACATGAATAAACATTCTCGTATCATAAAACACCTATATAAACATATATATATGAGCTACACTACGGACTGCGGGGGTGCTATACGCCATCCACCCGACTTCTCCCCGTAAATATAAATCTACTCACCTGATCCTCGCTCGCCGGTGCCGACGTCGCCACACGCTTGCTTGTCTTCTCGAAGTCCACATGGGGTACCTATATATCATAACGCACCGTATCGCATTAAAATCCGACTCATGACCAAAACGACGCACGAATCCCACATAGGTCAAAACTTATGGTTGCCTTCACAAATCGACCCAAAAACCCTCGACGTCGGCGTACAAACGCCAAACCATCGAGAAAGCTCCCAACACACTCATTTGTACAATTACAAGCACTAATTATAATATAAAATAGCTTAAAATTCACAAAAACCCCAATTTCACTTAGAAAGTCATTTTCCCGAAAATCTAGCAAGCACAAATCACCGTTTTAGTACAAAACTCAATGTATAAACGAATCTAGCGGCCACAATATTCACTAAATATCTTAAATAAGTCATAAAAACAATTCCCATAAATTAATCTCATTAAATTCCAAAAACCCTAAAATTCTAGTTTACAAAATACCTAAATTTTAACAATTTCATAGCAAAAATGCACAAACTACAATCTAGCTTAGATTTGCATGATCTAAAGCATTAAACTACACTTAAAAAGGTTAATGAAGTCATGAAAAACCTATTTATATTTTTAGTCTAACATTTGCAATAAATTTCCAAAACCTAGTTTGCATAAAATTCCAATTTTAACAATTACAAGCATCAATTAGTAAACTAGCAACTAGGTTAGTTTTAGCATCACATTAACATGTTAATCCCCACATCAAGATCAATACCCAATGAAGAAAACCCTAATTTGATTTACAAACCCTTTTCTTGAATTTTTCCAACCAAGCAATTAAACCTAATTAAACACCTAATTAGCTTCAAATGAGGTATGATAGCAACAATTAAGTAACTAAGCAACAAACAAACAATGGAACAAGGATTTATACCTCACAAAACTTGAATCAACATCCAACCTAGCCTCACAAACTTGCTTCTTGCTCCAAGATCCATACTAGAATAGGTCAAGGAAAAATGGGTAAGAGTTGGATTTGGGTTTTAGCTTGATTTGTGATGGAATTTTTGAGGTTTTTGATAGGTTTTTGATGAGGAAATGAGAGGAGAAAATTGGGGGGCTGCACTTGGGGAGGGCTCGGCCAAAAATGGGGAAGGATGGGAGTGATGTGTGTGGGTGTGGGGAGAAAAGTCAAGTCAAAGAAAGTCCAAGTCAACCCAACCAATACTTATATATATTACCCTTTCTTCTCATTTCTTTTCATTTCTTTTCTTTTAGCCATTCAAGTGGGAAAATGAGGGGGCACTTGGGGCTGCTGATTTAGAGAGGGAGAGAGGGTGTGGGTGAGTGTGGGTGAGGGAAAAAGATAAACGTATTACCCTAATTCCCATTAACACTAATTTCACCGAAAAAAAGCTTTTTTCTTCGATATTTTCTAAACCGTTTTGGCAAACCATTTCATTTCAAAAACCATATGATAAAATTTTGTTTAATGTGTTATGATGAAAAAAATTTGTTTCAACTCATTCCAATTTTTAATTATCCCTAATTAAATGTATTAGTGACGGCTTAAAATAATATTAAAATAATTAATTTCGGAAAAATTTTCATAAAATTTGAAATTTCACCAGTGACTCAATAAACACCAAATACTAGCAAATTCATAGCTAGAATATGTATATTTAATTTTATAATAAAAATATTTGTATTTTGACTTTTTACAGAAAACCCCCTTATTTTACCGTTTTTTCGAAATTTCACCGAAACGATTTTCAAAACGTTACAATCTTCCCCCCTTAAAGAAATTCGGTCCCCGAATTTAAATTCAACTCCCCCCAAATACAAAAACATCTAAGCAAAACCATCAAGTCGTCGGGCTCCGAAATCATAAGTACATAAAACGCATCATAGCGCAATACATGCGCATGGGTAATGAGCAGATAACTCAAAATCAAAACTCCGTCAAGCATCCCGCAATCATCGGAGTCATGGTAAAGACACAATGTCAAATCTCTTAAAGTTGATGTGCAATGCACATAACACTGCACAGTGGCGGACGTCTATCATAAGAAAATAACTATATACATATATACCTTTGTTTGAAATGTACGTTCCGCCGTTTTGGGAAACAATTTAGAAGGGTTTTTCTTGTTTTAAACGTTTTGCGTCATATCAGACACGTAGGTAAATACTGAGACTATAGCTCGCTCTTTTTTTTTCTTTTTTTTGAAATTCCCTTCAATAGCTATCAATGCATGCAAAATACATTCAGGTACTGTCCTCTGACTAGTCCTGCTTAGTACGAAAACACTTAGCAAATATCATAAAAACGTACTGCTCTATAAGAAAAATCAATCCCAAAATACGCGTATGAATACTACGTGCGTCTGGTGCGCACGGAAATCAAAATCCATATATGTGCCATACATATGCACGGAAACAACATCTAAGTGCATCGGGTGTGCATGAAACATCTGTCATAGGCAACATGTGTGCCTGACAGCAAAATCAGGTGCATCTAACATGCACGAAAAATCTCGATTTAGTGCATCTGGAGTGCACCAAAATCACATCTCAAAACATGCGCTCAACATGTGCGAAAATCCAAGGCAGGTGCATCCATCATGCACAAAATCATGAAATCCAATATCAAGCGCCGAACATGCGCAAAATCAAATCAGGTGCATAAGGTGCACAAAACAAATATCGAGTATCACAATTGAAATCGAAGTCCAGTGCATCTAAGTGCACAAAATGCGTATCACTGCACTGCAAGCATATGCGAATCATACCGGGTGCAAAACCCAAATCGTATGTGTATATACGCACAATCAACTCAACTATATGAAATCCATATAATCACAAACATGAGGAACCAAGGCACGAAAACTATCTCAAGTGCAACAACTGTGCAAAAATCGTGAATACTCAGTAGGTGCAACCATGGTCCATGGAAACAAATATCATGAAACTCCATCATCAAAATCAATCATGCAAATAGTGTAAGCCCGCGGGGGCGCCCCGGCCGTCGATCCGACGCCGGAAACGCGGAAAACAAAAACATTGCGAACTTTGCAAAACGGCACCACCGCGGACTTTTTACCCGGATCGGGCCATTAACCTAGCTAGCTAGCAAAGTAGAAGAGAGTAGAGATGCTATACCAAGCGATCCGTGTCCTTCGGTCTTCGTCTCCACTCCGATCTCCCGCGGAATCTCCGTCACCTCCTCGCTCGTCGGAAAGGGGCACCACGTAGCCGGAATCTTTTACGGGCTCCCGCCTCTTGACCGAGGCAACTCGGGCGCGAAGTTGGCTAGCCGACGCGTCCAAGACTTGCTATAGAATAGTGTAGAAGGTTATCTCTTTTGGGGTTTTTGAGGTTGCCATGGTTGGAGGAATTTTAGCACAAGGATATTCATGGAGGCTTGAGGGAATAATGGAGCATGCTTGAAAAAATGAGCTCGGCCCTTGCAAATTAGCTCACTGGAAAAAGATGTGTGAAGTGTATGTACAAAATTAAAACCATGCAAAAAAAAGGAATTAATCACTTCAACAGCATACACAAATGGGGGCCACCAAAATGACATGAAGGAAATTTCTACACATATAAAACCACTCCCTCTCACACAAATGTGAGGCCGGCCCCACCCACAACTCACACGGTGGCCGGCCCCTTCAAGTGAGTGGGGAAGGAAAAATCAAATGGAGAAAAGGAAAATGAGAGATAAGCATGGAAAAAGGGTCACACTTCATTCTCATCAAAGTCCACTCACAAGATAAGCAAATGAAATGACCAAAATAGAATATCATGATGAAGAGGATAATCATGAAGCCACATATGCAAGAAAACCCCTCACAAAATGTTAATTGCAAACTTGCAATTAACACCCTCCAACGAAAAGTCCGACCAGGAAGGAAAGAAAGAAAACCGGCCGGAACGGAATGCAAACTGGCAACCCCAGAAAACCGATCCCGTAATAAATTACAGGAAAACCCCACTACTGCAAATACATGCCCGCATTTGTATTCGCACTGAACACAAATGCAAAGAGACAAAACTACACTATCTTATACTAGGATCCGGCTTAAGCCAAAGCCGGCTAGTAAAAACTGTCCGATCACGATCCGTGCAATACCGCACGTATCCGATCGAACCCTGCCATATCTCCATACGGCCTCTACAGCGTTTCGCCCGAAACTTGAGTAACTGTCTGTGTGGTGGACTCTAAAGACTCGTCAATACTATGGCTGTGGATTTAACCACTAGCACGTCAGAGGTATTAGCCATACGTGACGGGCCACCAGCTATCGACCAAAAGGGACGTCGATGAGCGAACTCATCCTGACACCCTACTGAGCCTGTCAGTGACAATATCCGTACAGTCCGGTCCGTTCGTCTATGAGCATCGCATGACGGGCCTAGGGGGTTGGTAAAAGTCAGACCCCCAAAAGCGGTACAAGTCGTGTCGGAGTGTAGCCCAGAACACCCTGAGATACTACTGGAATACCTACCAGTAAATCTCCTGCCTTGGCCAAGGACTTTTCATGTTCTGGCTCTCCTAGACACAGCACGACCTCACCCCCAATACCGGGAGAGACGAACCCCTGCAGATCCGCTCACTGCCTCCATGTGGCTCGGGACTGTACCCAACTAAAACCTGTTTGCACGACTCCTTTGAGCCGTGGTAGGGTAGTAATCAAAGTACAGTGGGAACTCACACGAGACAAATGACGATCCCAGGTCGATGAACTAACCTGTACACATGTCACCTGGGAACTGCTATCTGACGTCTGGTATATCCCAACTAGCAGGTTCCCGGCGAGTCCTGTCCGGTGTGCTCATAACCCAATGAGCACCTGTATACATCTTAGGTGAACCAACTGACACCAGTGGCTTGTGAGACCGGCCACCGCCCCTCGTCGGGGTCTCGACTGTATACACTAGTCTACTCTGGAGAAACGATGCCCTGTCTCGAATCTCCCACGACTAGGGACCTTTTAAGGATGTGCTTGTAGACCCCAGCTCCCACTTATATGATCGCCCTCATACTGCTGGAAGTCAAGCAAGAATCCTAGGGGCTTTATCAGCGTGTAATAGCGACTCGTAAGGTCACCTAAAGCAGTACACGATGATAAAGATAAACCAGATAGCATACTATCATCTCGAGTAAGACTGTCCTACCGGGATAGGTCCTCCCCTCAATCATTGCAATCACGTGCCTGTGATCCAATAATTGACTCTGAGGGCACTATCTCCAACAAATAGATCGCTCAAAATACCAAAATCAAGTATGGCCCCGCTCAAGCACATCCTCCAAGAATCTCTGGCCAACTGTCGTGGTCACTCATAGCATGTTTCATCGACGAACCTGAGCTCTAGCCTGCCGGTGTGCGTAACATGACCACTCCTGGGTCCAAGTCTTCGTGTAATTCATTCCAGAAAGGTCCTGTCGAGATCTCTCCCAAATCTCGTCTCTGCTGAACTGTCCGGAAGTCATCGTCCCTTACTAGATCTGTTTTCTTTCCGGAACGGCTGCATACTCATCGCGACTCCTTCTGGAAGGTATATCCAAGTACAATGCCTTGGCATGCGTATCGCATCTCTGATGTCGGCGGAGTGGAACGTCGTTTCATCTAGATCTGGTACGAACCTCTTACTTCACCTTTCTCTAATGTCGACTGCTTCGGACTCATCTCGTCGTGGCTGCATGGACTGAGCTCCTACGGCTATCCTTGTATCTGGAGTCTCCCATGAATGCATCTCACCACCTAGCATCCGAATTAAGTCGAGCCATCCGATCAAGTCGTCAAAACCTCATAATCCCCCAAGAGCTCAACATCTTGGGCACAGTTTAATAGTATCGGATACATATCACAGCATCGGTAGTCCAGCCGTAGAAGGGCAAACCCAAGCCTCACTAATGGCGCCGAGGAACTGCCGCAAACCCTAAGGTTCAAAGGCTTTCACATGGTCATTATGTCGAGTTAGGGTTTCATTCTTCTAGAGGGTCCATAAAATTGCCTGCATGTCTTTCCGAATACTTTAAACTTGGAATAATAGGTTGCCGACATTCGATCGTCTCTGTCGACTCTCAACGTCTCCGCGTGAAGTCGTCTCTAGCTGGAATCAATCTATCTGATGACCTCTCATCGGGTAGGCGAACGAACCACATGTCCTAGTCATTCATCATCAGGTGACTAGCAACCTTCTATCATCTATTAGTAACACTCATCCCGCAATAGCTCCAACATATGGGGCGATATCTCGTCGCTCACAGCAACAACTGGCTCACTCGTCTGCACGCTGAACAGTGTCTCAATCATCAGGAGTAAGCAATACGCCAACGGTCATCAAAATCTGGCTGGCCTCTATCATTGGCTCAATCCTCTGGCGCTGATCTGCACGTCCGAGTAATCTCATACAGCAATCCATCCAAACGCTCATGGCACAGAAACACAATCAAACGATGCCTCTCAATGCAATCGTATGTCGCCGGAATCACGCCCTGGTCAGTCCTCATTCGTAACGAGCTCGTGCTGACCGCAACTCTAGCCGTAGCTCTCCCTGCCCGTAATCGTGGCAGCAAAACCATAACTGGTACCGATGAGGTTAGATCAGGAATGAATATAATACTGAACAAAGAAATGTACATCCTAAGGCTTCTTAAGTGGAGTAGCGTATCGTAAGTATGCCGCGGAACATACCCACGGTACGTCACTCTACTTTAGTCACCTATTCCATCAACCAAGGGTCATCCTACGCTCCGAAGGTAAAACCTAACGCTCTGATACCAACTTTGTCACGACCCGAAAGTACGGAACATGACCGGCACTTAAACTACGAACGTCTCGAGGCGTACGTAATCTAAGTAAACCGAAAACCCAGAAATCCAAACCAAGAAAAGTAGTAGAGTGAAGGAAAACCAATTTAAAATCAAGTAGTTTTAATAGCATAAGCCGAGTTATGCGGTTTTAAAAACATCAAGTATTTCCTGAAAATTTCGGCAGATTCTCCTTTGTAAATACTGGCTCCCAAACGGGATACAACATGAATAGTATACGAAATCAATAAAATGGCATCCCCAAGCGGGAGCAAGCTCTTCGTCAATCGACGGTCACAACCACACAAGCAATATAATATACAACGCCAACAGCAAGGATTAAAATTCAAAGGAAACTCAAACCAAAAGAAAACCACAGAAATATAACGCGCGACTCTAAGGTCGAAGGAATAACATCACTGGTCTCTATCTCAAAATAAATACATGTTTGGTTGATAGAACTTCTAGATACAACAGAGTAATAATATACAAGTTATATAATGGGGGGTACGATACAAGTAAACCCACCTACTAGCAAATCACCCGAAGGAAACTATGCCCGCAAGCCGTAATGAAACCTGTGCGGCAAACCTGCAAGAAACTGGGGCACAACGGGGTTGAGTTGCCAGCTCGTGAATAGAAAAACATCTACGCACAGAAATCCTATAAATAACGCAACCTAGGTCAATGATCAGAATATATCCTCAAATATATGAATAACATGCAGCCTATAACAATGGCTAGGGTAATATCTAACCCGAGTGTGATCTCATGTGCCCGTGTCAGTGCCTCAGGTAGCAATATATCATATGAATGAGGTATGAATGCAAGGAACAGAATGCAAGTACTGACGAAAACTGCTTTCATAATTCAGTGAGATTTCTGTATTTTAAAAGTGAGGTACCATAAATGAAATCAGCATAAAACAGTGCCCAGCATCGACACAAAACAAGTGTCCAAATATCTCGATATCTCTGTATCACAATCACTGTACCTCAATATCTCAAATCACAATATCTAGGGCGCCGTCAATCCAGACCGGCCCCTACCATCCATCTCAAGACCACGACGGTATCCTCCGGATATCCGACACGTCGGGTAATATCACCGGTCGGTAGTGCTCCCCTGCCGGGCTCAACGTCAACAACACATTCCTCTTGTCCCGGGGTACCGCATCGGGCCCACCATGTACCCGAAACGGTTCCTCCACTCCTCGAATCGGGTCTCGAAATCCATTAGCAAACTCATGGTGGATGACTCATACATCATGGGAAAACCGCACTTTTTATTTTAAAAGAGAGAAAAGGTTTATTTATGTTTTTGCGGTTTTCCTCCAAATCCAAGAAATCTCATGAAATCCGAATCCAAGTCATCAATAGCATGTAAACAGTGAATATAGGCATGAGAATCCATGAATACGACACAACAGTGAATAATAACATGCATGAAGTAGTAGGCAATAACTACAATGTCTAACTACCATATAAGGCAAGTATACTTATATCATGTCTAAACTATTAGCTAACAACCTATGTCAAATGAAATAGTATTTTCTAAAGTGTTCGTGCCATGGCAATTACCGATGAAGATGTGTGTGAGCCGGCAAGTAAGTGTACGTGGTACATACGCGTCATCGGTAATGGTGCTGGTGTCCTAACAGCATGATATTAATAATGCAATAAGAAATTATAATATAAGTATGCGATGCGGAGCGAACAGTAAAAATGAGCGGGAGCTGAATACTAGACGCAACTATAACTAATCTGCACTAATCTAATATAAGTCCTACAAATGGTGCCTTTTGAAATAACACGAATCATGGGGTTTTGAAAGTAGGGGCAACGGTGTTTTTATGAAAAGATACGTCTTTTGAAACATCCGTAGGATCCCTTTGGCTGTCTTTAAAAATACCCACGATTCGTTAGTTTTTGAAATAGGTAAGAATCGAATCTAATCTAACAACTAAACTAAACTAAAGGGCTAAGCTGACAAGCTGGACTACAGGTAAGGAAACCTCCTAACATCTGAGTCGATACATATACATACCTGTATATATATTAGTCGGTGATCCCGCCTCAATAATATCATATCCGATACCATATCTATAATCAGACATCCCAAGTCAAGAGCGCGGATCAATCATCAAGATATAGCTTGTACGTAAATCCGTCGTACGGCATCCCCAATTCTGGGTACGGGTCAATATCACATTCATCATACTATTCACCTGGTATCCTCTTTATCAAATATCATGATCGGGTACTGATCTACGTCTAGTACAATACTGATACCGCCTAAGTATGCATGCACGTGTGTGAAACACTACGTCAAGGACCCGCTACAACGTCATGTCGTATCTCGAATACGAACCCTGCTATATCACCGATCTCACGGCCTCAAATCAAATCTCATCGACTCATCATAAATCCCAAGTACTATCCTCATTATCCATGCATGCGTATATGAATGTACATATGCATAGTCCCATACCCACGCATATATACATATATACACATCCCAATCTGCGCATAAGAAAGTAAAGTATGCAAGTCTGTGTGTGCGTATGTGGGTATAACAACTACTCTAGGGTTTCGCAACTAACCCAATGCTAAACCATGAACACCTAATCATAACATGAATAAACATTCTCGTATCATAAAACACCTATATAAACATATATATATGAGCTACACTACGGACTGCGGGGGTGCTATACGCCATCCACCCGACTTCTCCCCGTAGATATAAATCTACTCACCTGATCCTCGCTCGCCGGTGCCGACGTCGCCACGCGCTTGCTTGTCGTCTCGAAGTCCACATGGGGTACCTACATATCATAACACACCGTATCGCATTAAAATCCGACTCATGACCAAAACGACGCACGAATCCCACATAGGTCAAAACCTATGGTTGCCTTCACAAATCGACCCAAAAACCCTCGACGTCGGTGTACAAACGCCAAACCATCGAGAAAGCTCCCAACACACTCATTTGTACAATTTCAAGCACTAATTATAATATAAAATAGCTTAAAATTCACAAAAACCCCAATTTCACTTAAAAAGTCATTTTCCCGAAAATCTAGCAAGCATAAATCACCGTTTTAGTATAAAACTCAATGTATAAACGAATCTAGCAGCCACAATATTCACTAAATATTTTAAATAAGTTATAAAAACAATTCCCATAAATTAATCTCATTAAATTCCAAAAACCTTAAAATTCTAGTTTACAAAATACCTAAATTTTAACAATTTCATAGCAAAAATGCACAAACTACAATCTAGCTTAGATTTGCATGATCTAAAGCATTAAACTACACTTAAAAATGTTAATGAAGTCATGAAAAACCTAATTAGATTTTTAGTCTAACATTTGCAATAAATTTCCAAAACCTAGTTTGCATAAAATTCCAATTTTAACAATTACAAGCATCAATTAGTAAACTAGAAACTACGTTTGTTTTAGCATCACATTAACATGTTAATCCCCACATCAAGATCAATACCCAATGAAGAAAACCCTAATTTGATTTACAAACCCTTTTCTTGAAATTTTCCAACCAAGCAATTAAACCTAATTAAACACCTAATTAGCTTCAAATGAGGTATGATAGCAACAATTAAGTAACTAAGCAACAAACAAACTATAGAACAAGGATTTATACCTCACAAAACTTGAATCAACATCCAACCTAGCCTCACAAACTTGCTTCTTGCTCCAAGATCCATACTAGAGTAGGTCAAGGAAAAATGGGTAAGAGTTGGATTTGGGTTTTAGCTTGATTTGTGATGGAATTTTGGAGGTTTTTGATAGGTTTTTGATGAGGAAATGAGAGGAGAAAATTGGGGGGCTGCACTTGGGGAGGGCTCGGCCAGAAATGGGGAAGATGGGAGTGAAGTGTGTGGGTGTGGGGAGAAAAGTCAAGTCAAAGAAAGTCCAAGTCAACCCAACCAATACTTATATATATTACCCTTTCTTCTCATTTCTTTTCTTTTAGCCATTCAAGTGGGAAAATGAGTGGGCACTTGGGGCTGCTGATTTGGAGAGGGGAGAGAGGGTGTGGGTGAGTGTGGGTGAGGGAAAAAGATAAACGTATTACCCCAATTCCCATTAACACTAATTTCACCGAAAAAAACCTTTTTTTTCGATATTTTCTAAACCGTTTTGGCAAACCATTTCATTTCAAAAACCATATGATAAAATTTTGTTTAATGTGTTATGATGCACAAAATTTGTTTCAACTCATTCCAATTTGTAATTTTCCCTAATTAAATGTATTAGTGACGGCTTAAAATAATATTAAAATAATTAATTTCGGAAAATTTTTCAGAAAATTTGAAATTTCACCGGTGACTCAATAAACAGCAAATACTAGCAAATTCATAGCTAGAATATGTATATTTAATTTTATAATAAAGATATTTGTATTTTGACTTTTTACAGAAAACCCCCTTATTTTACCGTTTTTTCGAAATTTCACCGAAACGATTTTCAAAACGTTACGTCTAGGAAATTCAATCATCAATCGTTGATCTCTAATTCGGAGCGAAAACATTCAAGAAAGCATCTCGCTCGAAACTAGGTTGTCGATGATTCAATTTCCTAAGATTTACAAAACTCATAAGACTTAAGAATCGTTCAAGAATTTAATCATCGTTATCTATCTATTTTCTCGATTCCTCCACGAGCGGAGTTTTCACTCAAACATTATGACAAAGAAAACAATCAAGAATTGAGAACTCATCATAATGCTCAAATGTAAAGAAAAGCAAGATCAAGAATTTTCACCTTTCATTATTCAACATCTCATTACAATTCACTCAAAGACTACAAGATTTTAGGAGAGAACTCGATCGTCGAATTAGCTTCGCATCGTCTCCGTGAGTCGCAGATCATCTTGAATCACTTGCTCGGATGAAGATCGGTGTTGCTCCAAAAAGGCTTGATGGCTTCTTGCTTGATTTTGTACTCGGTGATCTTGATTTGGATTTTGAATTGTATTTGGGCTAGCGTTTGGATGCACAAGTTGTGTCACTCAACTTGTGGGTGAATTGTTGAACAACCTTTAGAATGAGGCCTTGGGTCCCTTTATATAGCCTTCTTCTTTAGCTTCCTCTAGAAGCTTGATTAGGATTAGCTTCCTTTAGACGCTAAGCTAGGTTTAGCTTCTCTTGCAAGCTTGATAGTTATGAAGGAAGCTTCTAGATTTAGATAGTTAGCTAGCTTGAGAAGCTTGGTAGTGTTTAGCTTCTACAAGAAGCTTCGCTGTTAGGACAGAAGCTTCTGAAGATCTCTGGAGAATGAAGTGTGTTGAAGAAGTTTTGATCTTGGAAGGAGAACCTCAAGATAGTAATATGCCGCTGACGTGTCATCGTGGCTGCAGATCTGCGGCGGATCCGCCCATTCGGCCGCGGATCCGCGGCCGTTTGGTGTAATTGTTGCACTGAATTTCCAGGGTACTTTTATGATGACTTTAGGGTTGTTTCCTGATGTCTGGAATATTTTTATATTTTCTTGTTTACTGCCAGATCACAAGTCTTGGACTTGGCGTATTTTATCAGCACTTTTAACAGTTTCGGCTCTTTTACCTGGAATTTCCTGCACACAATCTCAAGACAAGTGTTGCGATATACAAAAGATCATGCGTGCAATAAAAAACACAAAATTTCGCGAAAAATGCCGGTTATAATGTATAACACATGTTATTTGGTATTTTACAGACAAATTGCTGATATGTGCTATAATCAAACCGAACACCTTTAGATGATTGCAAATAGTAGGGAAATTGATGTGTTAAAAATGCAATATTTTCGACTGATCAAATTCCACCAAACTTAATTTTGGTCGTCTCGAGCAAAATTGTTTTATTAAAAAGAGAAGGAGAAAATAAAGAAAAAGAAAAACTAACTAGCACACTTTCGTAGGCAACACGATTGCACTGGGCACGTGCAACAAGCCTTTAAACCTCTAGGTGTCCCTAGTAGGAGGAGTGTTGTCTCCTGAGTGTTTTTAGCGAATTGCACCCACAAAATCCAATAATAAAAGGAAGACCGTGAAACTTACATGTAAAGATAAGAATTATAAAAGAAGGACTTTGAAAATTAGAGTTTCCAACTACACTAGTTTTTCGGGTTGTCATGAACCCTATCTTCATAGTCATGAAAAGATGTTAGAAATCACATCATCCCTCAATAAAATATCGCCTTTATTCTTCATTCCTATCTTTCTTCCAAACATCGATCATATACCCCTACGTGTGTGTAAAAGAAATCCCTATACTCGGAGAATTCAATTCAAGCTATCATACTTTTGTCCATCGACCTCGGTACTTTTTTAATCAATGAATATTTAGATGGATTTGCTCAGACATTTTTCATGCGACCGTTAATACTTCTTGAGGTACTAACCGACCGATTACTCTTGTGCTTTCTTATTAGGTGTATTAGTATTTTCCTCTTCTTGCACCACCTAAGGCTTAGCAGTGACTCCAGACCAGTTGGTCTAAGGCACTAGGTGATGAAGCACCCTCGATATATTTTTTTTATTGCTGCCTTGGCGATAACAAAACCAGTGTTCATTTTCTTCTTAACACCATTTTATATTTTATTCATTTTTAATTTCCTTCATTCTTTGTCTTTTAGACAAGAGCATTTCAAGGTATCCTCTACTATCCCGAGTTTCAAGACGTGTGTAAGTGCGTATAGTAGGGTATCAACGTTCAAATGTTTGGCTTCCAGAATAGGAACTATTTTTCAGACTTATTTTTATCCTCAGATTAGTGACTTCCTTCATCTTACTAACCCTTGGGACAACGGCTCATAACTACTTATTACTAGTTCGTTTAAGAAAACTTCTAATTTTCTAGGTTTTCTTAAATTTTTCCAATCTTCTGGATGTAATTTTTCACTATCTAATCTTTTATTACCTTATTTATGTACAAAATTAAATATTAAATATTTTTATCTTTTGAATTTTTTTTTTAGATTTTTATATGTTTTAAATGTTTTGTGCTTATGCAAAGTATGATGCAAATGATACGCAAATAAGCACAAACCTTCCCCAAACATGTTTTCAACAGTGTCCTCACTGTTGTTTTCTGCTAAACCTCAAAAACCTTGCAATCTTGGGAGGAAATTATTAACGGGGGCAATAAATATGATCGTGAAAATCCTCCCCCAAACTTATTCTATTCACTCACCTCCATTCTAAAGATGATACAGTAATTTACAGGATATGGAGATGAGACGGAGGAATTTTAATCAAGATAAAGTGGATCCTGTAAAAACAGGAGCTCCTCCGTGGGGACAGTGGAAAAATACGATTTTAATCTCTGTCCATTTACTTTGAAAAATGTATCGTTTTCAACATTTTCAACCTCAACTGCCCTGTGCGGGTATACAGACCGCACAACAAATGGTCCTTTCCACCGAGATCTTAGCTTACCCACATGAAGATGGAGTCGTGAATCATAAAGAAGGACTTATTGACCAGGTGTAAAAGTTTTTCTCAAAATGTTTTTATCGTGAAATACCTTAGTCCGATTCTTTACAATTACAGCATTATCATAAGCTTCATCGCGGAGTTCGCTTAACTCGTTTAATTGCAGCTTCCGAAAGGTGCAGGCTTGTTTTAAGTTAAAGTTGATTTCTCTAATGGCCCACATTGCTTTGTGCTCAATCTCGACCGGAAGGTGACAAGCCTTCCCAAACACTAGTCTGTATGGAGACATCCCTAGATCGGTTTTATATGCAGTTCGGAATGCCCAAAGAGCATCCGTCAATTTGATTGACCAATCTTTTCGATTTTTAGAAACAGTTTTCTCCAAAATTTGTTTGATTTGTCTGTTTGAAACCTCAGCCTGCCCGCTCGTTTAGGGATGATAGGGTGTGGAAAGTTTGTGGTTGATTGCATATTTTCGCATCAAAGTCTCGAAAGACCGATTGCAGAAATGTGTCCCGTTATCGCTGATGATAGCGCGTGGGTGTCCAAATTGCGAAAAGATGTTTTCTTTTAAGAACTTAATGACAACCTTTTTGTCATTAGTGCGACAAGGAATAGCTTCAACCCACTTTGAGACGTAATCAACCGTAAGCAGTATGTACAGATTCCCAAAGGAGTTGGGAAACAGACCCATAAAGTCAATATCCCAAACGTCGAAAATTTCAACCACTAAAATGGGTTGCTGTGGCATCTCATTTCTCCGGGAGATCCTACCTGTGTGTTGATACTGTGCACAGGTTTTGCAATGATCAAATGCATCTTTGAACAAAGTCGGCCAATAGAAACCGCATTGCAAAACTTTCTCCGCCGTCTTTCTAGGACCGAAATGACCCCCACATGCCTGATCATGACAAAAAGATAGAACACTCTTGAATTCATCATTAGGGACACACCTGCGAATGATCTGGTCAGAACAATACTTAAACACATATGGTTCATCCCAGTAAAAGTGTTTTACTTGGGATAGAAATCGATGTTTGTCCTGTTTTAACCATTCGCGGGGAATAAGTCCCGTGGAAAGATAATTCACAATATCCCTGAACCAAGGTTCATCGGATACATTCAAGAGTTGTTCATCCTGAAAAGAATCATTGATAGGCAGGGTCACAGGTGAAGAAGAGATGCGCGACAAATGGTCGGCTATAACATTTTCACATCCTTTCTTATCTTTAATAACAAGATCAAATTCTTGTAATAGAAGAATCCAACGTATTAGCCTACCTTTAGCATCCTTCTTCGCCAAAAGATGTTTTAAGGCGGAGTGGTCAGTGTACACAACAATAGGTGAGCCAATCAAGTAAGGCCTGAATTTTTCTAATGCAAATACAACTGCCAAAAGTTCTTTTTCGGTAGTTGTATAGTTAATTTGAGCATCATTCAGGGTCTTACTTGCATAATAGATCACGTGTGGCATCTTTTCAACATGCTGTCCTAAGACTGCACCGACTGCAAAATCTGATGCATCACACATAAGCTCAAAAGGGTGGTTCTAATCTGGAGAAGATAAAATGGGGGCTGTAGTGAGAGAGTGTTTGAGTGAGTCAAATGCTGCCTCACAATTCGAGTCAAAGTGAAAGGTTGTGTTCTTGGCCAAGAGAAGAGTTAAAGGTCTAGCAATTTTGCTAAAATCCTTAATGAATCTCCTGTAAAAGCCTGCATGGCCAAGAAAGGATCGTATATCCTTGACGCATTTGGGATGAGGAAGGTTTTGAATGACATCTATTTTAGCTTTGTCAACCTCAATGCCTTTTCGTAAAATAACATATCCAAGTACAATTCCCTCTTGGACCATAAAATGGCATTTTTCCCAATTCAAGGTTCAGTTCTTCTCTTTACAACGAGTAAGAACTGCGTCAAGATGAGATAGGCAGTCAGAAAAAGAATCTCCGAATATCGAGAAATCGTCTATGAAAATCTCTAAAAAATTCTCGACCATGTCCGAGAATATCCCCATCATACACCGCTGAAATGTAGCGGGAGCATTGCATAACCTAAAGGGCATGCGTCTATAAGCAAAGGTACCAAAATGACAAGTAAATGTGGTTTTATCTTGATCCTTCTTGGCAATAGGGACCTGATTATAGCCAGAGTATCCGTCCATGAAGGAATAATATTCACGTCCAGCTAAGCGTTCTAGCATTTGGTCAATGAAAGGTAGAAGAAAGTAGTCTTTCCTCGTTGCGGCATTGAGTTTTCTATAATCAATACATACACGCCACCCAGTTTGAGCGCGTGTTTGGATTAACTCATTTGCCTCATTGGTAATGACTGTGATGCCAGATTTCTTAGAGACGACATGAATTGGACTTACCCATTGGCTATCGGAGATTGGGTAAATGATACCATTGTCAAGGCATTTGACGATTTCTTTCTTCACCGCATCCTTCATGACGGGGTTCAACCGTCTCTGTGGTTCTCGGGTTGGCTTGGCTTCATTCATCAGATTTATATGATGTTCAACAATCAAGGGACTAATCCCTTTGATGTCAACTATAGTCCAACCAAACGTCTGCCTATTAGATCTCAATACCGTCAAAAGTGCATTCTCTTGCTCTGATACTAGAGAAGCGGATATGATAACAGGTAAAGACTCATTCTCACCTAAATATGCATATTTAAGATGAGAAGGTAAAAGTTTGAGATCTAATGCTGGCGGAGAAACTATAGAAAGTGGGACCATCGAATGATTTTCGGAGTCACAAATAAGCTCGTAGCCTGTGAAAGATACAGACTCGGAAGGTGATGAGTCAAGAGTTTCAGACTCAAACGTAGAAAACGTGTCCTCACTAAGATGTACAAGATCAAACATTGATGTACTAGTGTCGTCGAGATCTTCTAAGCAAAGTTCATCAACTTCGCAACTTTCGGGAGCAATCCTGTTGACAGAACAGACATCAAGTATGTGAGCAGAGGGTTCAGATGGCTGACTTCCAATTTTGTAGATGTTCAGTTCAATTGTCATTTTTCCAAAAGATAGGTTCATTGAACCGTTTCGACAGTTAATGATAGAATTGGAAGTGGCAAGGAATGGTCGACCCAAAATCACCGGAATTTGGTTCCGTGGGTTTGCTACAGGTTGTGTATCGAGAATAATAAAGTCTACAGGGAATACAAATTCCTCGACTTTTATCAACACATCCTCCAGTTCACCCCTAGGTTTGGTGATTGATCGGTCTGCCATTTGGAGAGTGCAATGAGCTGGTTTCAACTCTCCAATCCCTAACTGCTCATAAACAGAATATGGAAGCAGGTTAACACTGGCGCCAAGGTCAAGTAAAGCACGGTTGATGTTTTTACCCCCAATAGAAATCGATATCGTAGGACATCCTGGGTCCTTACGTTTCTTTGGTAACTGTGGGGTAAAAGCAGTGCTAACATTATTAGTCATGAAGACCTTCTTTGGCACTTGAGTCTTCCTCTTCCTAGTGCACAAGTCTTTGAGAATTTTCGCATAAGCGGGGACTTGTTGAATAGCATCTAGGAGAGGGATGTTGATGTTAACCTGTTTGAACATTTCCATAATCTTCTCCATATGTGGACTAGATTTGTTCTCCCTTAACCGATTAGGATAATGAGCTTTAGCAATAAGAGCTGGGTCCATCATTGGAGAAGGTGGTGTGTGTGTGGACGTGATCCCAGAATAGGAGTGGGGATCGTCTTTGGTGGACTAGAAGAGGTTTGCTGAGGTGTCGAGCCTAGGGGGAAATGAAGAATATGCTCGCAAGAAGATGGTGGGGTAGAAGAACAAGGATCAGAAGTAGAAGTGTGTGTGGAAGGAAAGGTCTCAGCCAGGGTATTATTGATAAATTTTTCATGATAATCAATTTCTTCCCCAACATGATTATTCAGCACTCTTCCTGATCTCAATGTTGTGATGGTATTCACATTGTAATTCCCAGGATTCGGTAGGGGTTGAGACGGAAGTTTCCCTTTCTCTCTAGCACTCCTCTCGGCTTTTAATAGTGCATTTTTTGCTTCCATCGATTTATTACTCTCACTATGGGCGTCAGAGTTTTTCTGGATTTTATCGACAGAAGTTTTTATTTCAGCCGAATCTTGCATGAAATTTGTCAGAAGAAAATTCATAGTTTGTGCGAGTGCAGAGGTTTCATCAGTACCGGTCAACTGCAAAGAACTAGACGGTGCAGGTGTGTTGACCTGGTTTTGAAAATTTTGTGACTGGTAGGGGTGCTAAGTCAGTTGAAGTGGTTGCAGTTGTGGTGGAGGAGCCTTTTGGAAGTTATTTTGATTTGGAACCGTGTGTTGATTTTGTTGTTGGTTCCAAGCAAAGTTAGGGTGATTCCTCCAACCCTGATTATAAGTGGAAGAATACAGATCGTTTCTAGGTCTTTATTGAAAAGCAGCATTGGTATACTCTTTACCTTGAAACGGAGAATTTAAAGGACATTCTTCCGTAAGATGTGGTGGATCAGAACAGCATCCACAGACAGTTTTGGAGAGTGACATCTGATTTAGGGAGGCTGCTAAAAATTTATGTTCCATAGCTTCGAGCTTCTTTTGCATTGCTGCCATTTCATCTCTAACTCCTATGGAAACATCAATTTGGTGAATACCACCCCTAGACGATGACTGGTTTACACTCTCCCACTGTAAAGATTTTTCAGCGAAATCTTCTAAGAATCTCCAGGCTTCACCATCATCTTTAGTCATGAAAGTGCCTTGACACATGGATTCAAGGTTCTGTTTTATGGTAGGATTAATGCCCTCATATATGATTCTGCACAGATCCCATCTAGGGATTCCGTGATGTGGACATTGAACTAACAGATCCTTGAAGCGTTCAAAACACTTCGAGAATGGTTCATTTGGAAGCTGGGTAAATTGATTTATTTCGCTATGGACTCGAGTTGTTTTATGATTGGGGTAGAATTTCTTTAGGAAAGCTGGGACGAATTCATCCCAGTTTGAAATAGAATGCACGGCTATATTATAAAGCCACTTCAACTTGGCGGCGGTGTGCCTGCTTGCGCCCTTGTTTTTGATGCCTATGTGAAGGTGCTCGCCGCCTTCTTTGTGTGACTCCTTGGCTATGACTATTGTCTCACAGGTAAATGCCTGTTATATCGCACAAGGTGAATGGGACATATCGCACAAGGTGAATGGGAGAAGAAGGCGGCGAGCTATAACGAATTCACTCCTCGGCTATATCGCACAAGGTGAATGGGAGAAGACGTAGACGCATAGCATCCACAAAAAGCTGTGAAGTACCCATCATAGCGCATAGATTTTCAAATTTGGTAATAAAGACATATGCGTCTTCAGACTCGAGACCGTGATATTTGGGTAGAAGATTGATGTATTGGGGTTTTATTTCAAAGTTGTCCCCATTGGCTGGGGGAATGGTGAGACAGGTCGAAAGAGGACCTCGCATAGGGTAACATCTCTCTTGGAGAGAGATGCGGGGTGGATTCTGCGCACCTGCGGACGGTGGCAGAATAGTGTTAAAGAAGTTCGATGGAGAACCGTCTATCGAAGTGGGTGTGGTAGTGGGTAAAGAAGTAGTAGACGTAGAAATACCGACTTCGGAGTCGATAGGGGGAACGCGGACAAGACGGGCACTAGAATCACGTGTCCAGCCGGGCATGCACTAAATGGTTTAGCATAAGTGGCAGCGTTATGATAATTAAGGAAAAGTAGAGTTGGTGTTTGGTTTTGAAAAAGATACGGATTTTTTGAAAAATTCAAATCACAAAAATGCACAAGCAACCCTAGATCTAATGGTCACCTAGGTCAAGTCTCTAGACCGCTCCTAAACTTCCAGAAGACAAGTCGCAAGATAAATCCTCTACTATCTCTTTATCCCTCCTGTGGCCGGTAGGTGCCAGGTAAGTGGGAGGTTCTCCACTACGTAAGTAGTGGGCCTAATTAAGTAACCACTTGCCTTAGATACCACAAAAGAAATGCGGATAAGCAATAGATTACCCACGACCTCCTTCTGTCCTAAGTGAGCGCGACGGTCCTTAGAGTCATGTCTAGATATTTTTTAGTTAATGAGGGTAATGCAGATGCAATTTTGTGATTTTTAGGGCTTAGGAAGGGTAATGAACTCCCCACCTAATCTGAATTTGGTCTTTGCCCCTTAATTTCCGTATTAAAAAATGCAAACAACCAAGATCAAACACGCACAATTTTTCTTTTTGCGGCGCTGCGAATTTTTGCAAAGAATCCTGCAGAAACTGGTTAATGGGGCAGAGCAGGGAGGAGATAAGAAAGTCAGAAGCTCACCGAGCAAATTTGGTACAGTGAAACCCTCAATGCGCCGCGGATGCACCGCGAGATGCTACAATTGGCCACGCTTCCGCGGTCTCGTGATTAGATTGCTGCACAAAATTTTTTCCAGAGACTCCTGTTCACTCACCGAACTCCCTGAAATGATCAGAATATTTTTCCTCTCGCTCCACAGATTCCAGATCTCCTTGCAACAAATCTCAACAAATCGTTTAGTGTTTGTGCGAATTTTGATTTAAAAATTCTGATGGATTAATAAATTTTTCAACTCAAATTACAAAAACGAACAAATTAGCACACGATCCCCGGCAACGGCGCCATTTGATTGGTGATTCTCGGTGTGTAGGTAAAAAAATGTAAAGATCACAACCAAAGAAATTTGTAAACCGCAATTAATAACGGTGTCAATTGTAGATTCGTTAGCGAGTGCGGATCGTCCACAGGGAAAGTGAGATTTGATCGTAATTGTTTTAGTTGAGTTGAAATTAAAAGAGAAAAGAAAATTTGATTCAAGATTTATGAATTTTAGTTTCAAGAATCAAGAGAAAATAAAGATCAAGAATCAAGAATCATCCAAATTGAATGAGTTATCAAGATTTATAATGAGGCTCGTAGAAATCGATCCAATCGATAGTGATGATGAAGAATTAGGATTACAAATTCTTATTTATTGATGATTTGTTGCTAGATCGATGGCGATCAATGAAAATTAGGGATCTAGTGAAGAAACTAGGGTTTCTTCATCACATCTCTTGTCCTTTCGTTGATTAGCATTCAAATTCTAGCTTCTAGGAAATTCAATCATCAATCATTGATCTCTAATTAGGAGAGAAAACATTCAAGAAAGTATCTCGCTCGAAACTAGGTTGTCGATGATTCAATTTCCTAAGGTTTACAAAACTCATAAGACTTAAGAATCGTTCAAGAATTTAATCATCGTCATCTATCTATTTTCTCGATTCCTCCATGAGCAGAGTTTTCACTCAAACATTATGACAAAGAAAACAATCAAGAATTGAGAACTCATCATAATACTCAAATGTAAAGAAAAGCAAGATCAAGAATTTTCACCTTTCATTATTCAACATCTCGTTACAATTCACTCAAAGACTACAAGATTTTAGGATATAACTCGATCGTCGATTAAGCTTCGTATCGTCACCGTGAGTCGCGGATCGTCTTGGATCACTTGCTCGGATGAAGATTGACGTTGCTCCAAAAAGGCTTGATGGTTTCTTGCTTGATTTTGTACTTAGTGATCTTGATTTGGATTTTGAATTGTATTTGGGCTAGGGTTTGGATGCACAAGTTGTGTCACTCAACTTGTGGGTGAATTGTTGAACAACCTTTAGAATGAGGCCTTGGGTCCCTTTGTATAGCCTTCTTCTTTAGCTTCCCCTAGAAGCTTGATTAGGATTAGCTTCCTTTAGAAGCTAAGCTAGATTTAGCTTCTCTTGCAAGCTTGGTAGTTATGAAGGAAGCTTCTAGATTTAGGTAGTTAGCTAGCTTGAGAATCTTGGTAGTGTTTAGCTTGTACAAGAAGCTTGGCTGTTAGGACAGAAGCTTCTGAAGATCTCTGGAGAATGAAGTGTGTTGAAGAAGTTTTGATCTTGGAAGGAGAACCTCAAGGTAGTAATATGCCGCTGACGTGTCATCGTGGCCACGGATCCGCGGCCGTTTGGTATAATTGTTGCACTAAATTTCCAGGGTACTCTTCTGATGGATTTAAGGCTGTTTCCTGATGTCTGGAATATTTTTATATTTTCTTGTTTACTGCCATATCACAAGTCTTGGACTTGGCGTATTTTATTAGCACTTTTAACAGTTTCGGCTCTTTTACCTGGAATTTCCTGCACACAATCTCAAGACAAGTGTTGCGATATACAAACGATCATGTGTGCAATAAAAAACACACAATTTCCCTAAAAATGCCGGTTGTAATGTATAACACATGTTATTTGGTATTTTATAGACAAATTGCTAATATGTGCTATAATCAGACCGAACACCTTTAGATGATTGCAAATAGTAGGGAAATTGATATGTTAAAAATGCAATATTTTCGACTGATCAGTTATGTACGTTTAAAACTGTGGTTTGATTTAGAACGTACATACTTTTAGATAACGTGCCTGAATCGATTAACTCTTGATATAGAAAATGTTCAAAACATTATCCAACAATACAAAATTATATCCTTCTTTACTAAATAAAGAGACTGATATGATATTGTATATCAGGTTCGGTATCTAATAACATTCGTTCAGAATCAATGTATTTGGTAATACAGGGTGATAACTGCCAACAAGCTTGGCTACAACACTTGCACCATTTCCTACTCTTAAAACTTATCACCCATTCTCAGTTCTCTACCTATCTGTAGCCCATGTAACATATTACATATGTGGGATCCTGATCCGGTATCACATACCCAGGACGTAAAGGATACTGAGAAACAGTTCTCTGTAATGACCACACCCGAAGATGATGCATCAGCATGCACTTTCTTCGTTTTGGCGGCACGGGAATCCTGGTAATCCCCTATTTCCTGCTCAGTCTTATAACAATTATAAGTTGGAGCGGGACCAACGTTCCCTAGCGCAGTATAACAAGCGGGTTCGGTCAATACATCCGTATTATTTATCTTGATTAAGGCATGACATGGTCGCTACCTGGAGAGAGAGAGAAGAAAACACTCAGCGTATGCTCTTGCAAAATTAGATTGGTTTTTAATTTATCTAATCAGGATGGCTCCCACTGTTTTAGTCAAATCTTTCTTCAAACCTTAAAAGGAAAGACTAGCCGCGATTAATTACACCCTACAAGTTCACTCATCTTTCGGCCAGGCCAGTGTTGGTACTTTGAGGGAGGTTTCCCGTGCTGTCGCACGGAACTAATTAAAATAAACCTCGTTTTCCCAGAGGCGTAACCCCGTTGGCACCTTTCTAGACACCTACTTGATCGGCTAATTGTGATGTGTAAAACTCTCCCAAGAGTAACTCTTACTCGCAGTGGGTATCAGGATTCAACTATCTCATAGAAGGTATGCAATCTCATTGCAAATTTTAACACTTGAAATTCCCGATAATGTTTTACCCCTAACGTGCTATGACCTTAATGCATGCCAAACAATCTATAGTCAGCTAGTCAAGTTCAACCCGTGCATTTCCTGATTGAATTAAACTCACCCGTACGACCCTTGATGCATGCCAAACAACGCCGTACGAATACCCTAATCCAATCTCATCGTATGCTAGCAGATAAGCACTAGTTAGCTACCGTACACTATGCCTTGACGCATGCCGAACTACCGCATCACGAATACTAAGTAGTACTTATCTGAAAAAACGGAGGGCTAAGACAGGTTTTTAAGAAATCCTTTTGCGTAATGAACTTGATATCGTCGTAGTATCGAGTGATTTTGAAAAGGAGTGTTTTTTAGGCTTTTACTAGTTTTGCTAAAGAGGTCACTCCTGGTGAAGGGATTTCGGCTCTTTCCTTGTCGAATAAGGTGCAGGATATTTCACAAATACCAATATGCAAAGCAAAAACTATAAAAGCAATCAAAAGATAAACCGAGTTTGTAGCATCTGCTAGTTTCGCTAAAGAGGTCACTCCCGATGAAAGGATCTCGGCTCTTTCCTTATCGAATAAGGTGTTGGATATAGTGCCATAAAAGTCAATTATTGGATCGCAGGTACGTGATTGCAATGATTGAGGGAGGACCTATACCAGTAGGACAGTCTTACTCAAGATGATAATATGTTGTCTAGTTTGTCTTTATCATCGTATACATACTTCAGGTGACAATACAGTTCACTGTTGCATGTTGATAGAGCCCATAGGATTCTTGCTTGACTGCCAGCAGTATGATGGCGATCATATACGTAGGAGCTGGGGTCTATAAGCACATCCTTAAAAGGTCACTAGTCGTGGGAGTTTCGAGACAGGGCATCGATACTCCAGAGTAGACTAGTGTATACAGTCGAGACCCCGACGAGGGGCGGTGGCCGGTCTCATAAGCCACTGGTGTCAGTTGGTTCACCTAAGATGTATACAGGTGCTCATTGGGTTATGAGTACACCGGACAGGACTCGCCGGGAACCTTCTAGTTGGTATTATACCTGACGTCAGATAGCAGTTCCCTGGTGACATGTGTACAGGTTAGTTCATCGACCTGAGATCGTCATTTGTCTCGTGTGGGTTCCCACTGTGCTTTGATTACTACCCTACCATGCTCAAAAGAGACGTGCAAACAGGTTTTAGTTGGGTACAGTCCCGAGCAACATGGAGGCAGTGAGAGGATCGTCGGGGATTCGTCTCTCCGGGTATTGGGGGTGAGATCGTGCTGTGTTTAGGAGAGCCATTACACGAAATCCCTGGCCAGGGTAATCGATATTTACTGGTAGGTATTCCAGTAGTTTCTCAGGGTGTTCTGGGCTACTCTCCGACACGACTTATACCGCTATTGGGTCTGACGTTTACCAGCCCCCTAGGCCCCATATGCGATACTCATAGACGAACAGACTGGACTGTACGGATATTGTCACTGTCAGGCTCAGTAGGGTTTCTGGATGAGTTCGCTCGTCAGCTTCCTTTCCGATCAATACATGGGCAACCGTTACGTACAGCTAGTACCACTGACGTGCTTGTGGTTATACCCAGTGCCAGTGTATTGATGAGTCATTAGAGTCCCCCACAGAAAGTTTCCCAAGTTCAGACGAAACGTTGTAGAGGCCGTATAGTTTTATGGCAGGGTACGAACATGCACGTGCACTTGTGCATGTGTCCTGGTTCGGACAGATAATACTAGCGGGTTTTGGTTTAAGCCAGATCCTAGTATTATACTGTAGGAATATTTTTGTCTCATTGCATCCGTATTCAGTCGGAATACGGATGCGGGTATGTATATACAGTTGGGGGGTAATCTCGTAATTCGTTACGGGATTACTTTCGGAGTTGCCAATTTCTTTTTCCGTCTTAAACATCTTGATCCATGTTTAATTGATGTGAGCAATTTTCCCTTGACCATTTTCCTTTGCCTTTCTTGCACTATTGGGGGGCAGCCAATTTCGAAACTGGGGAGTGAGGAGGCTGGCCTTTTTGATGAGTCAGGCTTGAACATTAAATAGGCATGGTCTTTTTGTGAGAAGGTATGGGGATTGATTAATTTATTGTGTTGATTGGAGGCATGGGTTTTTATGTGTGCTGGCACATTTTTGGAGAAGGGTAATTTCTCCTGTGTTGCTATTAATCATTCACCACTTACACTCACCACTTGAGAATTATCCTCACCCTTCACTACAAAAGTAATAAAAATCCACAGAGGCTTTTTCTTGAAGTGGCCGAGCTCTTTTTAGATGGCAGTGAACACATTGGAGGGGGTTCTTTTTTTGATTTTCCTCCATGATAAAATCTTTGCTCACATTTCTTATTGATTGGGCAACTTCAATTTACCTCCACCCAATTCATTGGGTGCCATGAGATAAAGTATTCTACACTCTCTCTACTTCAATCTTGTACATGTCGGCTTGCAAACTTCATGTCCGAGTTGCTTCGTTTTGAAGCGGGAGCCCGTATAAAGATTCGATGACGTGGTGCCACATCGACGAGCAAGATCGGGGAGCGGACTTCGTCGGTGCAGCAGCAGGGAGCTTGGTGCAGAGATTAAAGACCGAAGGACACGGATCGATCGGTATAATCTTTCCAAACTCTTTTACAGTTTGCTAGAATACGATTAATGGAACGATCCAGGTATTTGGGTTGCGGTAGCGCCGGTTTTGTAAAAAGATTTTGTTCCGCATTTGGTCTCGATTAGACGGCCGGGACGCTGCTGTGGCCCAACATGGTGTCAGAGCCTAACTATTAACCGTATTCTAGTTTCTTTAGACAATGTAAATGTATCGAAACCGGAACAAACCTAAACGATGCCACTGGAATCCTGTTCTCTGTTGTTTTAAAATGGTCAAGGAAAATTTTTAAAACATGTGCAGAAGACTACTCAGGAGGACGCATGAACACACCCCAAACATGGACCCAAGCCATCGGTTTTTGGCCGATCCCCATAGCCCCAGATCCGGCGTCGCCGGCCCAGTATTGGCATTTTGTGTTGGTGTTTTGGGTGTGCTCTGGTCTCTGGGAAGTTGATCCTGTGGTGTTGTTTAATTAGCACAGTTTGGATAAAGTTTTATCAGTTTGTTTGGGGCTATTCGGGGGTTATTTCGAAGTCGTTATTTTCTAACATTATTTAAAGTTTGCAGTACTTTACATTTCTATCTGTGACCGTGAATTTCATTTGATCGGTAAATCTTGTCTAATCGCTATAGTCCTTTTAGACGGATTTGCGAACGTGACATTCACGTTGATGTTCTGTGCTGTGCTGTGATGTTGCGGATTTGTCGTGGTGGATAGCTTGTGTGCCATGATAGTGCAGTTTGGATTTATTTGTACATTTGATATTGCGGGGAGAGCGTCCGACATGTGGACTGCCGTCACTGCCTGTTTGTATATTATTCTTTTGGGGCACGACCGGGTTGAGGTCGATGTACCCGTTGTACATATTTTATTTTCTATACTAGGATTACCCCGTGGTGGGGTGCACGGATAGTCGGGTTCTAGAGGGCAACGGGGCCGCATCTCATGGCGTTGAGACGGAGGGGGCCTCACTCTAGAATTGGCGGGCTATTCGCCGCACTCGTAGGGGGTACAGGTTGACCCAAGGAGGGGTGCTCAAGTTACCAGATTCTGTGAAGTGCTAGATGGTCTATTCACTTTGCTGAAGGGGGCTGCCTCGCTTCTAGTTTCGGCGGGTAACTTGCCGCGCTCGTAGGGGTCTAGGTTTTCATTGCACAGGCTATCCACACGATCAGGGGAACGTCGGGTTTCACTTGCGGCTTAATGAAACCCGGGGCTCCCAGATTATCTGTATTGTTCTGTGATGCATATTACTTTTCTGTGATGTTGCATTTATCACGCCTGGAGCGATTTTTATATACTGATTTATATACTAGTAGATGTTGTATATGTTTTGCACCCGCGCTAGTCCAGTCCCCGCTCTGTCGTTAGTTAAGTAACCTAACGGGTGATGACGGGACCCAGTGACGAATGCAGATGGCATATACGTATATTTTATTTTCTTTCTTTTCTGGTGTGATTAATTGATGGGACTGCGTTTTGATTCTTATCAATGCAAGAAAAAAAAAACCTTTATATGATGTTGTTGGAACCAATTTTTTAAAAAGCTATTATTACAAGGACGTTTTCTTTTATTTTGCATAGCGGTATTCGGTTATGAATATCCAGCACCTCATTCGACGAGACAAGGGCCGAGATCCCTTCATCGGAAGTGACCCCTTGGACAGAGCTTTGCGTTAGGGTAATAACTTCACTATAGTCAATTACTTTTTGCTTTGCATCGTGATATTCAGTTGGAATAGCCTGCACCTCATTCGACGGGGAAAGAGCCGAGATCCCTTCACCGGGAGTGACCTCTTTAGCAAAAGTTTTCGCTACTATATATTTATAAAAAGCTATCCGGTTCATTCAACGATATCAAGTTCATTACACTAATGGTTTTTCGCCAAAAAGAAGCCGTAGCCCTCCGTCATTTCTTATAAGTACTATTTAGTATTCGTGCTATGTTTGTTGGCAAGCGTCAAGGCATAGTGTACGGTAGCTGAATATTACTTATTTGTAGTATGGATATACGATTGATCGGGATAGTCGTACAGCTTTGTTGGCAAGCATCAAGGGTTTGTGCGGGTGGGTTTGAGTTAATCTAGGACAATGACGGGTTGAACTTGAGTAGTGGCCTATGACTTATTGGCAAGCGTCAAGGTTATAGGTCGTTAGGGGTAAAATCACATCGGAGTTTCAAACATACAGGAAACTTTCCAGGTATGTGCATACTTTCTGGAGTGTGATAACGTGAGTGGATTCCATCACGTTATCATGCGATGATAGTTGGATCCCGATTCCCACTGATGAGTTGGTTTACTCCTCGGGTGACCCCGACTAATTATTCTTTCAGGTTTGGAGGAGAATTTGAGGATACAGTGGGAGGTTTCCTGATTAGATAAAACGATTAACCATTCTGATTAATGTTAGAGTGCACGCAGAGTATTTCTTTTCTCTCTCTCTTCGACTGCGACTATGGCCGGACCCTAGATTATAACTCAGTGACCAAGTAAACCGAACTTACTTAAAACACTGGCTTTTGGATTGTCTGAGTCGCATACATCATTGCCACTCCTTCTTTTACCCTTTGAGTTTCTCCAGAACACCTCGTATGACTACGAACATCCACTTCCATTGGATAAATCCATCGTATGGTTATATACGAACTCGAAGGAATTTCTTCGAGTATGGATTATGGTTCTAGAGAGATTGAATAGGACTATTCAGTTGTCTTTTCCCTTTACCTTCTCTCAGGTTGTGAGGGCTCCTAGGATTAGGAGAGGGTATACCTATTATGCTTATTAGATAGTCTTCTTCCAAACCATAGGCAGGTGCCGAAAGGTAGGGAATGAAGAAAACCCATTAGCCTAAGTTGGGTGTACAGAAGGTAATAAGTAAAGACAAATAAAGGGATCAGAAAGAGGGCAAAGTAAATTGCGACTGTTAACATTCACGACCAAACCATGTATTTCATCGCCACTCCTAATTCACCTTTGTATTTCTCCAGAACACCCCGTATCACTATGAACATCCAATTCCATTGGATAAATCCATCGTATGGTTATAAACGAACTCGAAGGAACTTTTTCGAGGATGGATTCTGGTTCAGGAGAAATAGGAATAAGGTTTATTCAGTTGTCTTTTATCCTTACCTTCTCTCAGGTTGCGAGTGCTCCAAGGTTTAGGAGAGTACACCTATTATGCTTATTGGATAGTCTTCTTCCAAACCATAGGCTGGTGCCGAACGGTAGGGAAGGAAGAAAACCATTAAGCCTAACGAAGGTGTACAAAAGGTAA
This sequence comes from Agapanthus africanus, assembly GCA_030015575.1. Taxonomy (NCBI): domain Eukaryota; kingdom Viridiplantae; phylum Streptophyta; class Magnoliopsida; order Asparagales; family Amaryllidaceae; genus Agapanthus; species Agapanthus africanus. Next base: position 226,963,001 of record CM057348.1, read on the forward strand.
TGACTAAAGACAAATAAAAGGAATTGGAGAGATAGCAGAAAAATATACGGTTACAGTCATGAATCTACTTAATGGAAGAGGCATTACTAGGAATACCCGGATACCCCTTTTTGAAACATAATCATGTTTCAGTTTCACTGTGTATTGTTAATAGAAAACTGATTTCCCAATTAGACCCTTGCTCCAGGGTATGTATTTACCATGTATGATTCTCACATCTGTATGGTTTTACAGATGATGAGTGGGAGTAAGTTATTGGGAATTAGGTGATCATCCTTATTATATCGGAATTCGTTGTAATTCGTGATATTTGAGGAAATCGCCTGGGGATAGTTTTCAACCTACGACGCACAGATTTTGAGTTATTCAACTCAGGGGACTTATACAAAGTATTGTATATTGTCCAATGTCCATTAGGACAAAGGGGTTGGTCCTCGTACTGTATTCTGTTTACTTATGACTTCTCAAGTTTTAGACAAGTGTTTCGTAGAAATACAAGGTCCAAGTTTGAGAAGTTATAGGTACAGGAATAAAGTAGAGAACCATGTGTTGTAAGTATCAGGATTCTTCAAGGTGATCGAAGATGTAGATACTTGTGGTTGGTATTCAGTTGATAGTAATGGTTTTTGAGAACTTTCTGTAGGGTTGTTAGGCACGCTCACAAGGGTCTACGAGGCATCAACCATGCCCGATTAAAAATTTAGCCGTGCCGAACAACCCAAAGCCGGATCTTTAAACTAGAGTTTATGCGAAACTAAGCATGTTAAACATTTTAACACTAAGTAAGAGAGATTAAAACCTTTGTAGATTCGGTCCTTCACTTCTAAAGCTCCGTGTTGACGTCCCTTCGCTGCGATCATCGAGATCCCGGACTCTTGTGACGGTTTCCTCGGAGAAATGAACGGGCTAGATCGTTGACTTCGAGGCCGAAGATGATCTACGTCGAGGAGACTCAAACTCAAGCTCCATCTTCACTAGGTCATGAACTTTGTGAAGAGAACACCCAAAAATAAATGGCAAGTAGTAGAGGATAATGAAATAGGATGTGGGTTCACTTTGGATTTGGATTTCTCACTCTATTTCTTCACTTGAAAATTTCTAGCAAGCTTTTCTTGTTTTTTGAAGAAGAAGAAGAAGAAAAGAAAAGAATAAGAATTTTTAAAAAAAAAGAATAATCAAGTGAAGTCTATCATAATGCAACCATGGGTGAGTTAACCTTTGTATAGACTAAACCCTAGTTTGAGTTAATGGTTTGGTTAATAAAAATCTTATGCAAAACAAAATGAGTGGACTTTGTCAAAGATGCTTAAAAGCTTCATGAAGCTTCAAGCCAAAACAAAGAAAGCCACCATTTTGTTTTACCAAAATAAATAAAAACCTAAACCATTATCTTAAATATGGTGTAAATAATACACACACCCAAGTTTGCATGTATCATTAATCATGATACAAACTAGTGCACAAACATATATCACATATACAGCTTGTGCACATAAAGTGAGAAAGTCAATCTTAAGTGAACAAATACTAGTTAATGTTAAGTAATATATCAAATATATAATTATACATTAAATCATTAAATCAACACTTGATTTAATGATCCGGTCATATCGCATATAACCGACTAATAACTAGTGTATCAATATATCGAATCAACACTTGATTCGGTAACCCGGCTATATCTCATATAACTGACCGATGATACAAATCGTGAGAATAAAATACAGTATCACATACTGGTATTATTCTCGGTCCCGCACATATCTCATATGCGCTCCTATTTCGTTTCGCTTGAGCCAGGAAACCTCTGTGTAGGACTCTAAAGACTCGTCAATACGCCGGCAGTAGGTGGTGATCATATCAATCACCCACAAGCCGAAAGCGGTCTGCTAAACGTAACGGCCACCCGGATATTGAGTGTAGAGTTCCTAGGCACCCTAATGAGGTCTCACAAGGCATCAACCATGCCAATTTCAAATTTAAACGGTGCCGAGAAACCCTAGAACGGATCGTTGGCTAGATTTCTAGGCGAAAAATAAACTAGTTAACACTTAATTATAAGAATACGGAAATACAACCTTTGTAGATCGGGTGCTCCACCTCCATAGCTCCGCAACGAAGTCCCCTCGCTGTCCTAGTGAATTCCCGGGCTCTAGCGTCGGCTTCATCGGAGAATAGGCGAGCTAGGTCTTCGATGTCCATGCCGAAGATGATCTACGTCGAGGCATCGCTAGATCAAGCTCCAACTTCACCAAGTCAAGAAACTTGTGAAGAAAACACACTCTACTACTTGGCAAGAGGTAGAGGATGAAGAAATAGGAAGTGGGTAGACTTTATAATTGGATTTCTCACTCATTTTCATCAATCACCATTGATGAAAAAAGGTTTTCTTCAATGAAGAAGATGAAGAAGAAGAAGCTAGTATTATGATAAGATAATTTTAAAAACAAAAGTAAATCAATACTTATCATAAAATGAACCATGGTCAAGTGTAGAGATTAAACTAGGGTTAATGGAGTGGTTAGGGTTAAGCATGAGACAAAATGGTCACTTTAGTCAAAGCTTCATGAAGCTTCAACTAGAAAACAAACAAAGCCACCATTTTCCTTTATGCTTTTCATTTTTCCAAAAAGAATAAATAAATAAATAAAGGAATAAGAAAATGAAAACCCTAACCAATCTACAACCATGGTTTAATCTTCACACAAACCCTAGTGAGCATGTATCATCAAACATGATACAAACTTGTGTACAAAAGTATATCACATATACAATGTGCACAACCGAGTGAGAAAATCCATTTAAAGTGAACCAATACTAGTTAATGCAAAGTAATATATCAAATATATAATTATACATTAAATCATTAAATCAACACTTGATCAATGATCCGGTCATGTCGCACACAACCGACTAGTATACAATGTATCGTTTTATCGAATCAATCCTTGATTCGATAACTAGGTTATATCGCATATAACCATTCGACACATTCATCGCGAGAATATAATACGGTATCACATATACGCATTATTCTCGGTCCCGCACATATCTCATATGCACTCCTATTTCGTTTTGCTTGAGCCAGGAAACCTCTGTGTAGGACTCTAAAGACTCGTCAATACGCCGGCAGCAGGTGATGATCATATCAAACACCCACAAGCCGCAAGCGGTCTGCTAAACGTAACGGCCACCCAGGTATTGAGCGATCAGAAGATCGACGAGCAAGCCCGCTCACACTCCTGTGAATACAACCAGTAACACTACCGTACAGTCCGGTCTGATCGTCTGATATGTCGCATATCTCGCCTAGGGGTGGTAAACGTCAGACCCCAATAGCTCGATAAGTCGTGTCGATATGAGGTCTATAACAATTCGAGAAACTACTGGTAACACTTACCAGTAAATCTCAGCAACCCTGGCCAGGGATTTCCGGTTATAGCCAATCGAACACAGCGCAACATCAACTCCCTATACCGGGAGAGACGAATCCCCTCCTATCGCTCATTGCCTCCATGTGACTCGGGACTGTACCCAAAAACCACCGTTTTGCATGCCCTCTTGGACGTGGTAAGATGGAAATCAAAGCACAGTGGGAACCACATGAGACTCTATGACGATCTCGGGTCAACAGACTACTCTGTACCAGTGTCACCAGAGAACTGCCATCTGACGTGAGGTATAATACCATCTGGGAGTTCTCGGCGAGTCCGTCCAGTGTACCCAGTCTCCACTGAGCACCCGTATATCATCTCTGATGTCAAACACCAATGGATATGGGATCATCCATCGCCCATCTGTATGGGTCGAGAAGGTATACGCTAGTCTACTCTAGTATATCGATGCCCCGTCTCGATATACCCACGACTAGGGACTTTGAAGGATGTACTTATGGACTACCATGTCCCCACTAGTATGATCCGCATCATAGTCCAGGTAGTCAAGTACACATCCTAAGGGCTTTACCAACATGTAACAGAGAGACAATCAGTATACACGTTAAGGTAAAGAGCAACCAGATAGCATACTATCATGTCGAGCAAGAAAGTCCTCCCTATATATGTCCCAGCATCCACTACAATATACATCCAATGTACAGTAATGGCCTCTAGGGCATACATATAACTAACAATCTCCCACTTGCACTAGGGCCATCTAATAGCAGTGGTTGTAGTATCTCATACTCAACCATCCCATAAAAGTCTCTCTCTGGGATCCGCTGTGTTTTTCTTCTGAGTCTACTCTCCTAACCTCGATCCCCTGGAGATTTACCATCTCCATGATCAGGTGATACTGCCTTAGAATATGTCTGGATCACTGATGGGACCTGCGTTCCTTGGCATAAGCCACAACCCCATTGTCACACAATGGGAGGAACTTAGTTCATCTCATGAACCAATATACACCCAAACAGCCTCTTTTGTAGCATCTTAAGTAGCGATGTATCCAGCCTTTATCGTCTAGTATGCCACGGTATCTAGCTTGGAACTTTTCCAACATACCATCCCTCCACTGAGGGTTAAGACAATGCCTGTGACTGACATTCAGTCGTCTTTATCACTCTGGAACACTTTCAGTGATTCTTCCCAGGATCAATTGATACCGTCTCACTACAACTAGTGAGTATCCTAATATCCAATTAGATCTATCTCATAGATTCAAAATCCAGGATTTAGTAGGTATCATTATGATCCTATATGGAGAATCGTTGTGATAAACGGAGATTGACCGAGCGTAGCATAGGAAACTCTTTCCCTATCAAGAGTATGTCATCCACGTACTCTACGAGAATCGCCACCATACTCCCTACTACCTTCTTGTTTATACAAGGTTCATCTACCATTTTGATGATGTCAAACTCTTTGACTAATGCATCAAAACAGATGTTCCAACTCCGCGATGCCTGCTTTATCCTATAAAACATCTTGCACACGTTTCCGCTGCTCCCACTGTCTACGAAGCCCTCTGGCTGTGTACTTATAGACGCTCTCTTCCAAATCATCATTTAGAAAAGCAGTCAAGACACCCAACCGCCAGATATCATAGTCATGGTATGTAGCCGTGGCAAGTAGGATCTGGATGGACTTAAGCATAGCTACTTGAAAAGGTTTCATCATTATCCACGCCTGGTCGATGACGAAAAAGCTTTAACAAGTCTAGCTTTGAAAGTCTCAACTTTTCCATCTACACCAAGTAATCTTCTCAAGATATACTTGCTCCTGATGGGGATTTAACCCTTCAGATATAGCAACCAAAGTCCATACTTTGTTGGTGTACATGGATTCCATCTCAGATCGCTAAGCATCCAGCCATTCTTACAGAGTCTTACTCCTGATGGCCAGCTCGAAACTAGTTGGGTCATCATCTCATGATGCAATCCTCGCTCCCACTGTCATAGAGAAACCGAAGTAACTCTCAGGTGGGTGAGGAACCCTACTAGATCGGCGGAGAGGCTGAGGTTCGTTGGTTTTTACTGAATCCTTTGGTTCTATCAAATCATCAGCTGCAGTTTGTACAGCTGGAACATTTCCAGTTCTACATAACTGACCTTTCCTCGAGCTTGTCCGGATTTTGCTTTTAGACATAGGCCGGACAACCCCAAATCTTAACTAACTTAAGATATGGGCTCTTCCCTTATCATATCAAATATGAAGTGGTAGGCAACTGATTTGATTTGAACCCTATTCAATAGGTATGCAGCTTCTCAAGTGCATAACTCCCAAAAAAGGAAACAGGTAACTCAGTAGTACTCATCATAGAGCACACCTTATCACATAGGGTGTATCTGCTCCGCCCCGACATACCATCGTGCTATGGTGTATACGGAGGAGTAATGCTGAGAGAGAATCTCATTCTCATTTAGAAAAGTCCAAGAATTCCGTGCTCAAGTTTTCTCCTCCTTGATCTCATCAAAGGAAATAATACTTATACCCGTATTTTGGTTCTCTACTTCTAACTTATATTCTGTGAATATCTCAAAAGGTTCGGACTTGTGTTTCAACAGGAACATATGTCTGAATCTTGAGAGATTATCAGAGAATGTAACGAAGTACAAAGAACCAGTCCTGGCATATGCAGACAGGGGACCTTACATACATCAACATGTATCATCCCAAGAGTTCACTAACTCTTTCTCTGTTTCCAATAAACAGAGCTGGTGTCATTGTATCTTTGTGACATGACTGGCAAGTTTCACAAGATGTAGATTCAAACTGATTTAAATATGCATCTTAAATGTAACTTCAGCCAGTCGGGTCGCATTGATATGACCTAGTCTACAATGCCTCAAGAAGGATTCGTTCATATCTGAACTCTTCCTCTTGTGTGTGTTCCGTATACAAAAGAACTGTAGTTTGATTTGGAACATCAATGCTTTTAGATAACGTGCCTGAACCGATCAACTTTTGATATAGGAAATGTTCAAAACATTATCCAACAATACAAAATTTTATCATTTCTTTACTAATAAAGAGATAGATACGATTTTGTATATCAGGTTCGGTATCTAATAACATTCTTTCAGAATCAATGTATTTGGAATACAGGGTGACAGTGACCAACAGACTTGGCTGCAACACTTGCCCCGTTTTCTGTCTCATGAAACTTATCACCCGTTCTCAGTTCTCTACCTTTCTGTAGCCCTATGTAACAGATTACATATCTGGGATCCTGATCTGGTATCACATACCCAGGACGTAAAGGATACTGAGAAACAGTTCTATATAATGAACACACCCGAAGATGATGCATCAGCATGCACTCTCTTCGTTTGGGCGGCATGGGAATTCTGGTAATCCCCACTTTCCTGCTCGGTCTTATAACAATTATAAGTTGGAGCAGGACCAACGTTCCCCAGCTCAGTATAACAAGCGGGTTCGGTCAATATTCCGTATTATTATCTTGATTAAGGCGTGATATGGTCGCTACCTGGAGAGAGAGAGAAGAAAACACTCAGCGTGCGCTCTTGCAAGAATAGATTGGTTATTATTTTATCTAATCAGGATGTCTCCCACTGCTTTTTATCAAATCTTCCTTCAAACCCTAAAAGGAAAGACTAGCCGGGATTAATTACACACTACAAGTTCGCCAATCTTTCAGCCAGGCCAGTGTCGGTACTTTGAGGGAGGTCCCCCGTGCTTTCGCACGAACCTAATTAATGTAAACCTCGTTTTCCCAGAGGCGTAACCTCGTTAACACCTTTCTAGACACCTACTTGATCGGCTAATTGTAATGTATAAAACTCTCCCAGGAGTAACTCTTACTCGCAGCGGGTATCGGAATCCAACTATCTCATAGAAGGTATGCAATCTCATTGCAAATTTCAACACTTGAAATTCCCGATAATGTTTTGCCCCTAGCAGCTATATGACCTTAACATAGTCAACAAATCATAAGTGCTAGTCAAGTTCAACCCGTCATTTCCCGATTGAATTAAACCCACCCGCACGACCCTTAACATAGTCAACAAAGTCGCACGACTACCCTAATCCAATCGCATCATATGCTTATGCAGATAAGCACTAATTAGCTACCGCACACTACGCCTTAACATAGTCAACAAACGTAGCACGAATACTAACTAGTACTTATCTGAAATGACGGAGGGCTACGACAGGTTTTTCTGAAAACCTATTGCGTAATGAACTTGATATCGTTGTAGAATCAAATGATTTAAAAATGGAGTGCTTTTGAAGCTTTTCTAGTTTTGCTAAAGGAGTCACTCCCGGTGAAGGGATCGTCGGTCCTTTCCTCGTCGAATGAGGTGCGGGATATATCATATATATCACTGTGCAAAGCAAAAACTTTTAAAAGCAATCAAAAGACAAACTGAGTGTAACGTCTTCAAAATAATAAAATATGATTTTTGGGAAATTTTATAATTTAATATTATTTTAATGAATATTTTAATATTCTGGTATAATTAAATACAGATAAATGGGGAAAAATTATGGAAAATTCTAAAATAAGGTATTTTAAGGAATTGCCTCGTTTTCTGTGCATGCCCCCATTTCCTCTAGTTTTGACCCTGAGTATGTCTAGTTTTGACTGATTCCATCTAGGGTGAAATCTGGGTTGATTTTCCTATGTTGGTGTATAATTTGGGACTTGTTTTAGCATGGATTTTGGTATTTGGTGATTCATTCCTGTCGGGTGGCGTTTGGACGTCAACGACAAGTGGATTTTGATTGTGTTTACATGCGAGTCGATGGGTTTTTACCTATGCGGGTAGCGTGTGCCATTTTGGTTTCCAATGTGATTTTCATGTGCTTTAGCATTGTGATATACTTGTAGGTACCCCGCGTGATGTTGAGGCAAAGGAGGTGAAGATAGCGACATCGGCTTTGGCACACGAGAAGCAAGGTGAGTAGATTTATATTTACGGGGAGAAGTCGGGTGGATGGCGTATAGCACCCCCGCAGTCCGTGGTGATGTATACGAATACGTATACACACGAATATTTATTATGTGTTGTTTAGGGTTATTGATGGTAATAATGATATTTTGATGATAAGAATATATTGGTTTAGTATAGTGCGAACCCTAGAGTAGTGGTTGCACTCACACATACATTTACACACATACTTGCATTCATTCTTTCATTTATTAGAGTGCATATGATGGTGCGTATATCTACACATGGGTATGGGACTATGTGTTTATATACGGGATTGGAGGATGATACGTGGTTTGAGATGATACTTGATGTGAGGCCGTGAGATCGGCGATGTGACATAGTTTGCCTTTGAGGTGCGATATGATAGTTTTAGCGGGCCTTTGGACATGTGCTTTACCCGCATTCATATTTTATAGATGGTGTCGATTTGTACTAGACTTACAGTAGTACCCCAGATTGTGTGATCTGATGATAAGTGATACCTGATATGTGATGAGATAGTGTGATATTGACCCCTACCCAGCTATTGGGATGTCGTACGACGATTTACCGTACGAGCCGATATTGATGATAGATCCGCACTCATGACTCGAGGATATCATACGATATGTTATTGAGGCGAGATCACCGACTATCATATCTATATTTATATATTGACTCAGATTAGGTGGTTTCATACCCCTCCTGTCTAGATTATTTAGTAGACATTAGACTAGACCGAGTCATACCTATTTCAAAACTAACGAATCGGGGATATTTTAAAGATAAGCAGAAGGGTTATACGGATATTTTCAAATGATGCATCTTTTCTTAAAACACCGTAGCCCTTACTTTACCAAAAGCCCTGATTCGTCTTATTTCAAAAGGCAAGGTTGCATGACATATCTATTGGGGCAGGTTCTGTACTTTTGCGTTGATCATTCGTTTCCGCATATTCCTGCTATTTGCATTGCATCGCTTGTATTGTTGTGACATTCAGTCATGCTGCTAGGACACCAGCACCATTATCGATGATGTATATGTTCCACGTACACTTGTTGCCGGCTCACACACTCATCATCGATAATTGCCATGTCACTACACTATAGTACTATTGCATTCATGATATGATTCTGGCATGGCATATTGTACACTTATACCTGTACACATATATAGATGATTCTAGCTTGATTGGGGATTTGGGAACCGCAAGATACTCTTTAAAAACAGATTCCTTTTAAAAGAGCGGTCTCCCTCGACATGTGCACATTATTATTCCATGTTGCATGACTTACTGATATGCTTGCATTACTGTTACATGCCGCATACATCATGTTTTGACTGTACGCATTGAGATATGTTGTTTCTATGATATTTCTGGATTTGGGAACCGAGGGTATTTCAAAAGAGAATATGTCATTTCTTTAAAAACCCGGTTACCCTTGATATGATATTTCAGTGCGTCCACCATGTGTTTTCTCGGTGCTGAGAGCGATATGTGTAACCCGAATCGAGGCGTGGATGAGCCGATTGCGGGTACATGGTGGACCCGGTATGGTTCCCCTCGGCAAGATGATCGATGAGCTTTGCCGATTGAGCCTGGAGGCGGGCGAGTACCTACCGGTGATTGGTTGGACCTGGCGGTTATCCGGAGGATACCGACCAGAGTCGATAGATGTTTTGGGCATACTGCCGGGGCCGAGGGCCGATACCGCAGACAGAGCCCGCGGGCCGATCCGGACTGACGGAGCCCGATATATGAGGATTTACGTGCCGATGCTGGGCACAGTTTTCATGATGTTTTCGGGTGTCGATGCTGGGCACCCTGGTTCCATGATTTTGATGTGTCGCGAGGGACACGGGTGGTTATATCCTCATATTATTTCCCATGCACATGATTCATGATATTTACATGCATGGTGGTTATTGTCAGTGGGTGACGAGTGGACGGGATCCACGAGTGTGCAGATTTGATTACATTGGTTATACCTCATATTCATGACATGCTATTACCTGAGGCACTAGCACGAACACTTGGCACTACACTCATGTATAGAGATTACATTGCCAGTTTAGCATGCTTCAGCTTTATTCATATTGAGGTTTATTTATTATCTGATCGTATTGACCTAGGATAGGTCATGCATTCGATCTCTGCTTGTAGATATTTTCTATTCACGAGTTGGCAACTCACCCCCGTTGTGCCCCAGTTCTTGCAGGTTTTTGCCGTACAGATTCCATAGCGGCATTTCTGGCACACTGCTTCCTATGGGTGACTTGCTTGGTTAGGTGGGTTCTTTGTATCAGAACCGCCATTGTTCATGTATTTTTATTGTATCTAGAATTGTCCATCAATCAAAACTTGTAGTTTGTTTCAGACTTAGAAATCAGTGTTGTATTGTTTCGACCTTAGAGTCGCGCTTGTAGTATTGCGGTTTTCTGGCTGTTTTTGAGTTTCTTTTCAGTTTTGATCCTCGCCCCTTGGCGTTGTATATTATTATTGCTTGCGTGGTTGTGACCGTCGATTGACGAAGAGCTAGCTCCCGCTTGGGGATGCCTTTTATCATGTCATATATATTATTCTTGTTGTACCCCGTTCGGGGCCGGTTTTTACAAAGGAAACTCTGCCGAAATTTTCAGGAAAAATTACACATTTTAAAAAATTCATATTCGGCTTAGTTATTTAAAAACTTGATTTTCAAACATGTTTTCTTTACCTCTTAAAACTAATTTTCCCTATTTACTCCTTAAATGGTTTTAGATTTCTGGGCTTTTGGCTTACTTGGATCAGATGGAGTCCTATAGACTTCATATGGTTCGAGGGCCAGTCACGTGCTCTTTCGGGTCGTGACAAAGTTGGTATCAGAGCGCTAGGTTGACCTTGGTTCGAGTCTAAGTTTGACTATGTGGAGCCTAGGGCGTTTCTTATATAGGGAACTTAGGCTTGACCTTACGGAACTTAGACTTGGTCGAGGGGGTATTAGACCCGAACTTTCTTCGCGTAGGATGACCCTTGGTTGATGGAATAGGTGACTAAAGTAGAGTGACGTACCGTTGGTATGTTCCGCGGCATACTTACGACACGCCACTCCGCTTAAGAAACCTTAGGTTGTACATTTCCTTGCATTGTGTCATATTCCTTCCTATGATCTATCTTCATCGATACTGGTTGTGGTTTTGCTGCCGCGATTGCACGGGCAGAGTGAGCTACGGCTCGAGTTGTCAGCATGAGCTCGTCGCGGACGAGGGCTGACCGGGGCGTGATTCCAGAGACATACGGTTGCATTGAGGCTTCGTATTTTGAGTTTCCGCACTTTGAGCGTTTGACAGATCGCTGTTGCGAGATTTCTCGGATGTACCGGACGGTACCAGAGGATTGAGCCACTGATAGAGGCCAGCCAGGATGTGATGACTGCTGATATATCGCTTATTCATGATGGTTGAGGCGCTGCTTAGCGTACCGACGAATGAGCCAGTTGCTGCTGCGAGTGATGAGATATCGCCCAGATGATTGGAGCTACTGCAGCATAAGCATATTCTTAGAGATATGGTAGTGAGTCGCTAGTCACCGAGGATGAATGACTAGGACATGTGGTTCGTTCGCTTACCCCGATGCGAGGTCATCAGATAGATTGATTCCAGCTAGAGGCGACTTCACGCAGATTCGTTGAGAGTTGATTGAGACGATCGAAGGTCAGGAACCAATTTTCCACGTTTAAAGTATACGGAAAGACATGCAGGTGATTCTATGGACCCTCTAGAAGAATGAAACCCTAACTCGACTTAATGACCGTGTGAAAGCCTTTGAACCTTAGGGTTTGCGGCTGTTCCTCGGCGCCATTAGTGAGGCTTGGGTTTGCCCTTCTACGGCTGGACCACCGACGCTGTGGCATGTACTCGATACTATTAAACTGTACCCGAGATGTTGAGCTCTTGGGGGATTGTGAGGTTCTGACGAGTCGATCGGATGATTCGACATCATTCGGATATCATGTGATGGGACACTGCTTGGGAGACTCCAGATACGAGCATAGCCGTCGGAGCGCAGTCTGTGTAGCCATGATGAGATGAGTCCGAATCAGTCGATAGTGGAGCAAGGTGGAGTAAAGAGTTTGCACGAGATTTCGACGAGATGACGTTCCACTCCGCTGACATCAGAGATGCGATATGCACGCTGAGGACGTGTTCGGCTAGATATCTTCTACTGAGTGATGAAGATACTGAGTTCGTGATTTCGAGTCCGTGTTAGAGACTTCGGGTGGACCGTAGCCGAGGATATTGCAGTGTGCAGATAAAGACGCGACGTCGAATGGTCGATGATACAGACAAGCGGGACAAGAAGTTCGTGCGAGAGGCAGACGAGCTGTTACTACACCCCGTTAAGATTAAAGGCCGGACATGCATACAGAGGCGCAGAGATGCGACAAGCTTCCGAGGAGATGTTGTACTAAGGACGCAGATGTCCAGAGAGCGAGAAAAGATTACGCCAGAGTACCAACCTCCTTACAGTTTGGCTTAGGCAAGATCAGAAGAGACCTTGAGTAGGATTCCTTCCAGTACACTGCTGCAATAAGAGTTGCACCCAGGATCGGATGTGTGATATGCATTCAGAGGACCCGAGGTCGGCGCCAGAGATGTGCTGCTTTACGAGCGGTCGTGAGGATTGACCGAGAGATGACCAGGGAAGTGCAAGAACGGAATAGTTCCTGTCAGCACACCTGACCGGGCCGATGAGCCGATGGATTGCGAGTTGGTAATCTACAGGAAAGATCAGGAACCAGAGGCAGAGGACGCCAGCCGCGAGTAAGAGGCAAGTAGATATCTTGCGCCGCTAGCATCGGATGTACCGGTACCTTCTCGACCCTGAAGAAGGATATACCGACGACGGTAATTATGATTTGTGATTTTGTGATTTGATTATCACGTATCCGTTGCTTTGGATTTCGGTATTTTGGGCGATCTATTCGCATGATTTAGTCTTGATGACTGAGTTTCATGATATTTGATTTTGTGCACTATGGTTGCACCTACTGGGTATTTATACCTTGTACATAGTTATTACTCTTGATCTGTTGATTGCGATTTCATGCCTATTTTATGCTGGTGATTTGATTTACGCTTCCAGCAGAGTTTCATGTAATTTTAGTGTTTTGATTTTGCACTCGGTATAGCTTATATGTGCTTGTAGTGCATCGATATGTGTTTTGTGCCCACAGCTACACACGTTTATGATTTTCTTCATATCTGGATACACTTGGTGTTGCTGTTTACGTATTTGAGTTATTGCTTGGTATTTGTGCATGGGATGCACCAGTTCTATACTTCGTGCATTTTTCGCACCAGTTTTATGTTTCTTGCGTTTATCGCATCAGATTTATATTTCGTGCCTTTGTTGCACCGGATTTATATTTTGTGCATTACGATTGCACCTGACTTCGATTTGATGCCTTTCGGTATGTCGATTTTGATTGTGATATTGATGTGGATTCTTGCACTCCGTGCTTTTGACTGGACTTACGCATATTCGACGTTGCTATTGGATTTTGTGATTCCGTGCATATTGAGTGCGCAGGGTTTAGATTTTCATTCGTGCACGATGGATGCACCGATTTGGATTTCCGCGCATGTTGGGCGCATGTTTTGAGATACGATTTTGGTGCACACCCGATGCACTAAATCGAGATTTCTTCGTGCATGTCAGATGCACCGGGTTTTTGGCTGTCAGGCACACACGTTGCCTATGACAGATGCTTCGTGAACACCCGTTGCACCTAGATGCTGTTATGTGCATCTGTTTAGCACATATATGGATTTTGATTCCCGTGCGCACCAGATGCACAGGGTGGGTTATGTATATTTTTGAGATTTATTCCTTTTGGAACAGTACATTTTTATGATATTGGATATTATTTTCTTACTGAGCAGGACTAGTCAGAGGACAGTACCTGGATATTTTTTTTTTTTTGCATGCATCGATAGTTATCGAAGGGATTTCCAAAGAGCGAGCTATAGTCTCAGTATATACCTACGTGTCCGATATGACACGAAACGTTTTTAAAAAAAACAAGGAAACCCTTCTGATTGTTTTCAAAATGGCGGAACGTGCTTATTAAACAAAGGATATATATATACATATATAGTTACTTTCTTATGAAAAACGTCCGCCACTGTGCAGTGTTATGCGCATCGCACAGCGACTTAAAAAGGATTTGGCATGCTTTTACATCAGCTATTCACATGTATAGATTGGATGTCTGCATGTGTAGTTCTGATCCATATCATATCGGTTTTGTATTGGATTTGACATTGTGTCCTTACCTTGACTCCGATGATTGCGGGATGCTTGATGGAGCGTTGTTTTTGAGTTATCTGCTCAGTACTCATGTGCATGCATTGCGCTGTGACGTTTTATGTGTTGATGATTTCGGAGCCCCGACGACTTGGAATTCGTATCGAAATGTTTTAGAATTTGGGGTTTTAAATTTAAATTCGGGGACCGAATTTCTTTAAGGGGGGTAGATTGTAACGTCTTCAAAATAATAAAATATGATTTTTGGGAAATTTTATAATTTAATATTATTTTAATGAATATTTTAATATTCTGGTATAATTAAATACAGATAATTGGGAAAAATTATGGAAAATTCTAAAATAAGGTATTTTAAGGAATTGCCTCGTTTTCTGTGCATGCCCCCATTTCCTCTAGTTTTGACCCTGAGTATGTCTAGTTTTGACTGATTCCATCTAGGGTGAAATCTGGGTTGATTTTCCTATGTTGGTGTATAATTTGGGACTTGTTTTAGCATGGATTTTGGTATTTGGTGATTCATTCCTGTCGGGTGGCGTTTGGACGTCAACGACAAGTGGATTTTGATTGTGTTTACATGCGAGTCGATGGGTTTTTACCTATGCGGGTAGCGTGTGCCATTTTGGTTTCCAATGTGATTTTCATGTGCTTTAGCATTGTGATATACTTGTAGGTACCCCGCGTGATGTTGAGGCAAAGGAGGTGAAGATAGCGACATCGGCTTTGGCACACGAGAAGCAAGGTGAGTAGATTTATATCTACGGGGAGAAGTCGGGTGGATGGCGTATAGCACCCCCGCAGTCCGTGGTGATGTATACGAATACGTATACACACGAATATTTATTATGTGTTGTTTAGGGTTATTGATGGTAATAATGATATTTTGATGATAAGAATATATTGGTTTAGTATAGTGCGAACCCTAGAGTAGTGGTTGCACTCACACATACATTTACACACATACTTGCATTCATTCTTTCATTTATTAGAGTGCATATGATGGTGCGTATATCTACACATGGGTATGGGACTATGTGTTTATATACGGGATTGGAGGATGATACGTGGTTTGAGATGATACTTGATGTGAGGCCGTGAGATCGGCGATGTGACATAGTTTGCCTTTGAGGTGCGATATGATAGTTTTAGCGGGCCTTTGGACATGTGCTTTACCCGCATTCATATTTTATAGATGGTGTCGATTTGTACTAGACTTACAGTAGTACCCCAGATTGTGTGATCTGATGATAAGTGATACCTGATATGTGATGAGATAGTGTGATATTGACCCCTACCCAGCTATTGGGATGCCGTACTACGATTTACCGTACGAGCCGATATTGATGATAGATCCGCACTCATGACTCGAGGATATCATACGATATGTTATTGAGGCGAGATCACCGACTATCATATCTATATTTATATATTGACTCAGATTAGGTGGTTTCATACCCCTCCTGTCTAGATTATTTAGTAGACATTAGACTAGACCGAGTCATACCTATTTCAAAACTAACGAATCGGGGATATTTTAAAGATAAGCAGAAGGGTTATACGGATATTTTCAAATGATGCATCTTTTCTTAAAACACCGTAGCCCTTACTTTACCAAAAGCCCTGATTCGTCTTATTTCAAAAGGCAAGGTTGCATGACATATCTATTGGGGCAGGTTCTGTACTTTTGCGTTGATCATTCGTTTCCGCATATTCCTGCTATTTGCATTGCATCGCTTGTATTGTTGTGACATTCAGTCATGCTGCTAGGACACCAGCACCATTATCGATGATGTATATGTTCCACGTACACTTGTTGCCGGCTCACACACTCATCATCGATAATTGCCATGTCACTACACTATAGTACTATTGCATTCATGATATGATTCTGGCATGGCATATTGTACACTTATACCTGTACACATATATAGATGATTCTAGCTTGATTGGGGATTTGGGAACCGCAAGATACTCTTTAAAAACAGATTCCTTTTAAAAGAGCGGTCTCCCTCGACATGTGCACATTATTATTCCATGTTGCATGACTTACTGATATGCTTGCATTACTGTTACATGCCGCATACATCATGTTTTGACTGTACGCATTGAGATATGTTGTTTCTATGATATTTCTGGATTTGGGAACCGAGGGTATTTCAAAAGAGAATATGTCATTTCTTTAAAAACCCGGTTACCCTTGATATGATATTTCAGTGCGTCCACCATGTGTTTTCTCGGTGCTGAGAACGATATGTGTAACCCGAATCGAGGCGTGGATGAGCCGATTGCGGGTACATGGTGGACCCGGTATGGTTCCCCTCGGCAAGATGATCGATGAGCTTTGCCGATTGAGCCTGGAGGCGGGCGAGTACCTACCGGTGATTGGTTGGACCTGGCGGTTATCCGGAGGATACCGACCAGAGTCGATAGATGTTTTGGGCATACTGCCGGGGCCGAGGGCCGATACCGCAGACAGAGCCCGCGGGCCGATCCGGACTGACGGAGCCCGATATATGAGGATTTACGTGCCGATGCTGGGCACAGTTTTCATGATGTTTTCGGGTGTCGATGCTGGGCACCCTGGTTCCATGATTTTGATGTGTCGCGAGGGACACGGGTGGTTATATCCTCATATTATTTCCCATGCACATGATTCATGATATTTACATGCATGGTGGTTATTGTCAGTGGGTGACGAGTGGACGGGATCCACGAGTGTGCAGATTTGATTACATTGGTTATACCTCATATTCATGACATGCTATTACCTGAGGCACTGGCACGAGCACTTGGCACTACACTCATGTATAGAGATTACATTGCCAGTTTAGCATGCTTCAGCTTTATTCATATTGAGGTTTATTTATTATCTGATCGTATTGACCTAGGATAGGTCATGCATTCGATCTCTGCTTGTAGATATTTTCTATTCACGAGTTGGCAACTCACCCCCGTTGTGCCCCAGTTCTTGCAGGTTTTTGCCGTACAGATTCCATAGCGGCATTTCTGGCACACTGCTTCCTATGGGTGACTTGCTTGGTTAGGTGGGTTCTTTGTATCAGAACCGCCATTGTTCATGTATTTTTATTGTATCTAGAATTGTCCATCAATCAAAACTTGTAGTTTGTTTCAGACTTAGAAATCAGTGTTGTATTGTTTCGACCTTAGAGTCGCGCTTGTAGTATTGCGGTTTTCTGGCTGTTTTTGAGTTTCTTTTCAGTTTTGATCCTCGCCCCTTGGCGTTGTATATTATTATTGCTTGCGTGGTTGTGACCGTCGATTGACGAAGAGCTAGCTCCCGCTTGGGGATGCCTTTTATCATGTCATATATATTATTCTTGTTGTACCCCGTTCGGGGCCGGTTTTTACAAAGGAAACTCTGCCGAAATTTTCAGGAAAAATTACACATTTTAAAAAATTCATATTCGGCTTAGTTATTTAAAAACTTGATTTTCAAACATGTTTTCTTTACCTCTTAAAACTAATTTTCCCTATTTACTCCTTAAATGGTTTTAGATTTCTGGGCTTTTGGCTTACTTGGATCAGATGGAGTCCTATAGACTTCATATGGTTCGAGGGCCAGTCACGTGCTCTTTCGGGTCGTGACACTGAGTGTGTAGCATCTGCCAGTTATTGCTAAAGGAGTCACTCCCGGTGAAGGGATCTCGGTCCTTTCCTCATCGAATAAGGTGCAGGATATATCACATATACCGCTGTGCAAAGCAAGAACTGTAGCTACCTGTTTTATTTTGAAATTCGATTCTACAACATCTTAGGTTTCTTTTATATCATTAATCACATTAATGAAGTCCCATCATTTAAGTATCTAAACATTACAGATAAATACGACGTACACTTATGCCATCCGCATTCGCCTCGATGTCCCCTCGTGCACCGTTAGGTTAGGTAACTAACGGCAGAGCGGGGCAGGGCTAGCACGGGTGTAAAACATAAGTAACGTCTATATAATATATCATATATACTATATACTGTATCTATCACAGAACATCACATGATCACATCACAGATATCGCAGCAGAAGAATCATATGAAATATTGGATATACTAGGACGTCCGTGTTTTCAATACGAGCCAGTATAAAACACGGATTCCACGGTCGTGATGAATAGCCAAACCCACACCCCTAGACCCCTACGAGAGCGGCAAGCAACCCTACCAATTCTGGAGTTAGGAGACCCGGACTCGACTCCTCGAGTTGGTCTCCCACTGAACTCCAGAACCCGGTTACTTGTGCCCTCCTTCTTGGGTCTATCCTAGTGCGGAAAAGTAAATAATATACAAAGGGTGACAACTTCCGCAACCTGGAAGTGCCCCAATAAAAGAATATTACATACAAGTTTTTACATGAATGAAAATGAAAAACACTCATCTCACATAAAAACCCCCGGCTATTCAAACACGACAATCCAATATAACATATCCAGCAACACATAACATCACATGTCATCAACGTAAGTAAATATGGGCATCCCAATTGTCGTTGACATATAGCAACGAAACCGGCGATATCACATATTACACTTACGGTCACAGAAAAGAAAGTGTAAAACTACAACAGTTGGAATCCACAACCTCTTTAGACATCGCATGCCTAATCAAATGAATTACTTAGACATCGCATGCCTAACAATTATAAACCCCGCATTTTAGTCTCATTATCGAAAACTCTTTTCAATATCAAATCGGGCAATTCAACAGGATTCCCGACATCCTGATCGAATGCTCGTCGCAAACTTTAGTAGGCGGCTGCACCCCCGATACTGTCGACGAAGTGCACCAAGGCGGAACACCACTACCGCGAGCACCCGAACGGATGCTTTCGGCGACGGGGTTCTCCTACAGTCACTTGGTCGGGGCTATGGGGCGAGGCTGTCTATTAAGTTTACCCGGCGAGTATCCGCGTACGCTACGTGATTGCGACGGACGTTTGATCACATCAAAATTCCGTGGCAACCGATCAAGTGAGACTAAACTGCTATGTTTATAACATTCATTCAGTTATCTCATAACTTCTTGTGAATTCCAATTATTGTATCCCATTCCGGATAAATAGAAAATGTCAAACTTTCCGATCGAACAATCGAACACCCAAGTTTTCCCAATACAGATCAACACATGAAATAAGTCTAACAACATTCAGTTCGTGCCTCAGTACCAACGGTCCAGCCGTAGAAGGGTCAAGCCAACGCCTCACATGTGGCACGCCGTACTGCCCCAAACCCGAAGGTTCAAAGGGCAGTTCAAGACGGTCACATAATCGAGTTAAGGTTTGTTGTCTTCTAGAGGGTCCATCGCGTAACTTGCACTACTTAGAACGTCGTTAAACTACGGAAAAATCCAACACTTGGAAATTTCCCGGCAGGGGAAAAAGTGGGTATTTATATCCGGTCGAACTTTTTAACATATTCTAAAATTTATCCGGAAAGCCACATAGACAAAATCTGATACTCCGATCGAAACACCGAATCCCCAAAACAACCCCAAAACACTCATCTCTATAATAAATATTAAAATATCCCAGAAATTACAGCACAACTATGGAGGAATTACTGTGAAACTTTTACTGTGTGAATCGACCGTACGGCCGCGGATCCGCCGCATGAGCCATGCTCATGCCGCGGAACCGCGGCGGTTTAGATGAATTAGGTCCACGAAATTTACAGTAATTCCTACAAAACCCTGCTTGATTTTCTGCATATTTTTAATTTCGAAAAATCCACATTTTACAGAAATGTCCAGAGAGCATGTTAAGGGTTTGGGTTTCGGGTCGATCGGACTTCAAATTCCGTCTAGACTTCGCCTAAGGCTCTAGCTAGTCTCTGATACCACTGTAGAGTTCCTAGGCACCCTAATGAGGTCTCACAAGGCATCAACCATGCCAATTTCAAATTTAAACGGTGCCGAGAAACCCTAGAACGGATCGTTGGCTAGATTTCTAGGCGAAAAATAAACTAGGTAACACTTAACTATAAGAATACGGAAATACAACCTTTGTAGATCCGGTGCTCCACCTCCATAGCTCCGCAACGAAGTCCCCTCGCTGTCCTAGTGAATTCCCGGGCTCTAGCGTCGGCTTCATCGGAGAATAGGCGAGCTAGGTCGTCGATGTCCATGCCGAAGATGATCTACGTCGAGGCATCGCTAGATCAAGCTCCAACTTCACCAAGTCAAGAAACTTGTGAAGAAAACACACTCTACTACTTGGCAAGAGGTAGAGGATGAAGAAATAGGAAGTGGGTAGACTTTAGAATTGGATTTCTCACTCATTTTCATCAATCACCATTGATGAAAAAAGGTTTTCTTCAATGAAGAAGATGAAGAAGAAGAAGCTAGTATTATGATAAGATAATTTTAAAAACAAAAGTAAATCAATACTTATCATAAAATGAACCATGGTCAAGTGTAGAGATTAAACTAGGGTTAATGGAGTGGTTAGGGTTAAGCATGAGACAAAATGGTCACTTTGGTCAAAGCTTCATGAAGCTTCAACTAGAAAACAAACAAAGCCACCATTTTCCTTTATGCTTTTCATTTTTCCAAAAAGAATAAATAAATAAATAAAGGAATAAGAAAATGAAAACCCTAACCAATCTACAACCATGGTTTAATCTTCACACAAACCCTAGTGAGCATGTATCATCAAACATGATACAAACTTGTGTACAAAAGTATATCACATATACAATGTGCACAACCGAGTGAGAAAATCCATTTAAAGTGAACCAATACTAGTTAATGCAAAATAATATATCAAATATATAATTATACATTAAATCATTAAATCAACACTTGATTCAATGATCCGGTCATGTCGCACACAACCGACTAGTATACAATGTATCGTTTTACCGAATCAATTCTTGATTCGATAACTAGGTTATATCGCATATAACCATTCGACACATTCATCGCGAGAATGAAATACGGTATCACATACACGCATTATTCTCGGTCCCGCACATATCTCATATGCGCTCCTATTTCGTTTTGCTTGAGCCAGGAAACCTCTGTGTAGGACTCTAAAGACTCGTCAATACGCCGGCAGCAGGTGATGATCATATCAAACACCCACAAGCCGCAAGCGGTCTGCTAAACATAACGGCCACCCGGGTATTTAGCGATCAGAAGATCGACGAGCAAGCCCGCTCACACTCCTGTGAATCCAACCAGTAACACTACCGTACAGTCCGGTCTGATCGTCTGATATGTCGCATATCTCGCCTAGGGGTGGTAAACGTCAGACCCCAATAGCTCGATAAGTCGTGTCGATATGAGGTCTATAACAATTCGAGAAACTACTGGTAACACTTACCAGTAAATCTCAGCAACCCTGGCCAGGGATTTCCGGTTATAGCCAATCGAACACAGCGCAACATCAACTCCCTATACCGGGAGAGACGAATCCCCTCCTATCGCTCATTGCCTCCATGTGACTCGGGACTGTACCCAAAAACCACCGTTTTGCACGCCCTCTTGGACGTGGTAAGATGGAA
Organism: Agapanthus africanus; assembly: GCA_030015575.1. Classification (NCBI taxonomy): domain Eukaryota; kingdom Viridiplantae; phylum Streptophyta; class Magnoliopsida; order Asparagales; family Amaryllidaceae; genus Agapanthus; species Agapanthus africanus. Next base: position 226,985,196 of record CM057348.1, read on the forward strand.
ATCAAAGCACAGTGGGAACCACACGAGACTCTATGACGATCTCGGGTCAACAGACTACTCTGTACCAGTGTCACCAAAGAACTGCCATCTGACGTGAGGTATAATACCATCTGGGAGTTCTCGGCGAGTCCGTCCAGTGTACCCAGTCTCCACTGAGCACCCGTATATCATCTCTGATGTCAAACACCAGTGGATATGGGATCATCCATCGCCCATCTGTATGGGTCGAGAAGGTATACGCTAGTCTACTCTGGTATATCGATGCCCCGTCTCGATATACCCACGACTAGGGACTTTGAAGGATGTACTTATGGACTACCATGTCCCCACTAGTATGATCCGCATCATAGTCCAGGTAGTCAAGTACACATCCTAAGGGCTTTACCAACATGTAACAGAGAGACAATCAGTATACACGTTAAGGTAAAGAGCAACCAGATAGCATACTATCATGTCGAGCAAGAAAGTCCTCCCTATATATGTCCCAGCATCCACTACAATATACATCCAATGTACAGTAATGGCCTCTAGGGCATACATATAACTAACATTGAGCGATCAGAAGATCAACAAGCAAGCCTGCTCACACTCCTGCGAATCCAATCAGTAACACTTATCGCACAGTCCGGTCTGTTCGTCTGATATGTCGCATATCTCGCCTAGGGGTGGTAAACGTCAGACCCCAATAGCTTGATAAGTCATGCCGATGTAAGGTCCATAACAAGCGTGAAACTACTGATAACACTTACCAGTAAATCACTGCAACCCTGGCCAGGGATTTCCAATTATGGCCAGTCGAGCATAGCGCAACATCAACCCCTAATACCGGGAGAGACGAATCCCCTCCCATCGCTCATTACCTCCATGTGAATCGGGACTGTACCCAAAAACCACCTGTTTGCACGACTTAACAGAGCCGTGGTAAGGTGGAAATCAAAGCACAGTGGGAGACACACAAGACTCTATGACGATCTCGGGTCAACAGACTATGATGTACCAGTGTTACCAGAGAACTGCCATCTGACGTAAGGTATAATACCATCTGGGAGTTCTCGGCGAGTCCGTTCAGTGTACCCAGTCTCCACTGAGCACCCGCATACCATCTCTGATGTCAAACACTAATGGATATGGGATCATCCATCGCCCATCACATGGGTCGAGAATATATACGCTAGTCTACTCTGGAATATCGATGCCCCGTCTCGATATTCCCACGACTAGGAACATTGAAGGATGTACTCATGGCCTACCCAGGCCCCACTAGTATGATCTTCATTATAGTCCTGCAAGTCGAGTACACATCCTAAGGGCTTTATCAACATGTAACAGAGAGACAGTAAGTATGCATGTTAAGATAAAGAGCAACCAGATAGCGTACTATCATGTCGAGCAAGAAAGTCCTACCTATATATGTCCCAGCATCCACTACAATATACATCTCATGTACAGTAATGGCTTCTACGGCATACATATAACTAACACTTTCTTCTCTTTCAGGTTACTCATAATTGGATGCACTTCTAAGTTGAGTAATGCTGATAGGCCTCTCTCCATTTAGTTGACATGCACTGGAGACAGCTGCATGATTTGAATCTGGTTCTAATTAAATCAGTGCCTCTATTTCTATATTGAATATAGAATGGTTCGTATCTTAACGATGTTAAGGCACATGGAGTTGTCCAGCTTATGCTTAAAACCAGACTCTGGATAACTCAAGGCACGTTTCTGTAATGGCGGTTTGTGGGTTAACCCGGGCTATGACGAGGTTAATTTTCTACCATCTGGAAGATCAATAGTGATATTGTTCTTGACTCGCCACGGTTTTAGTAAAATGGACTTTTTTCATAAAACAGTAGTGGGAGTATGGTAGAACTGGAAGTGATTCCAGAACCGCAAACGATTACGGAAAATTTAATAGAACCTAAAGATTCAATCAGGTTTGACATTCCATTAGCCACTCTGCAGATATGGTGGGTAACCTTAGGCGCCCAAGAGGTACTTTGGTATTCTCAAAGACGGTGACAGGGAGGTTCTTGTTTACCCAGACTTTCCATTACTGCTGTTCCAGACTATGAGACCCGGCAGGAGGATGAGTATAACGTCGTTCTAAACTAACTTTAGAAGTACACGTGTATATGACTCTGCCAGAGGGTTGTCATAGTCAGTGGGAGCAGCGGAAGCATAGTGGACAAGCCGCTTATTTCTATTTATGGACTATAGCGGAGATAGGTCATCCATTTTTGATGTGACAGTCATGGATTTTGACTTCATCGGAATAAGGGATGGATTAGTTAAGAAGGTAGTAGGGTGTGATGTCCTGGTACTTGGATGACATACACATTGTAGGAAGTGAAATTCCTATACTACGATCGGTTATACTATGGTTGTCACACAGTAGTTTCTCCACATAGGATATGGATATAATATCAGGCATTCTGGTTACTAGATCTATGGTTTTAGGTCTAGATTTGGGTATTTTCCCAATCTGGGTACTTTGACAGCATTCTAAAGGCATTTTAGAATGAACGACTCCTGGCAAGGTGGTGTACCTGCAGGTGATGGAGTCACCCTCTCCAAAGGTGTCTTACAGACTAAAGGGGAGAGGGATGCGCATAATTGACATATCACTTGCTTAGGCAATTTAGTCAATCATGCGATGTCAAGTACCACACCAGATGTTGTTTTTGCACTAGATGCAATAAGTTGATATTAATCCAATCCTAGAGAAACGTTCGGAAGCAGTTTTAGAACATAAGTGGTTGTTCTAGGGATTTGATAACAACAGCCTTCTTCGGAAGACAGTTATCATTCCAGGTTTCCAAGGTGACCCGGATGACAGAGTGACTGTCAGAGTTATAGTTTTCCCTCTGACGAGGGGCATTAGTTTGGACAGGTGGTCCAAGCGGATACTGAGGGAGGCATGGTGTATATCACGACCCGAAAGTACGGAACGCGACTGGCACTTAGATTACGAGACGTCTAAAGGCGTACCGTAACCTAAGTCAGCCAAAGCCCAGAAGAATCTAAACCAAAATCAAAAGAGAGTGAAGGAAAACCTTTAATGAAAATGGTTTTTAAAATCATTTAAGTTGCATAGAATCCCTTTTTAAAACATCGAAAATTTCCGAAAATTTCGGCAGAGTCTCCCCTGTATTTTCTATCCCCCAAAATGGGTACAACAAGATAATAAACCTGTAATCATAAAATGGCATCCCCAAGCGGGAGCTAGCTCTTCGCCCAAGGCGGATCACAACCACATGCAATATAATAGCAATATCAAGAAAAGAGCATAAAAGAAACGCAAAATATCAGAAAACACAACGCCGGCTCAAGTGAGCTCGACCCAAAAGAAACCTCAAATATACAAATCTCTCAGTCTCACCACTAGGTCACATATACAATATAAAGTGGTAGATGGAGAATACTAGATACAATGATAGAGCAAAAGAAATAAAATATGCTCGCAACCCACCTACGGGCGATATCGCGAGTCTACGCAAAAGGAGCTGATGATAAGATAGCCGCTGCTACAAGACTGATGAGTCCGACCTGCAAGACACTGTGGCACAACGGGGGTGAGTTGCCAGCTCGCGAGTAAATATAACATCTAATAAGGCAATCGTAAGAATGCACGCAATGCACCACAACATGCATGTCCATATGTGATATAATATCTCTAGTATGCATGCACAGGTATGCAATGTCATTATTAAGGCTTTAAGTGTTTTAAATGCTAAGGGTATTGAATTCTAAACTTTAGAACATGAATATCTATATAATAGCTAAATACCATCAAGAAATCATCTGAAAACCCGTGTCAAGCATCGACACCAAATAGGAATCATATCTGTCTCAATATCGGACTCCGTCAGTCCGGATCGGCCCATATCATAAATCTTACGACAACGGTCGGTATCCTCCGGATATCCGCCGCGCCAGACATCACCGGTAGGTAGTCTTCCCCTGCCAGGCTCATCGTTTACATCTCGATCTTCTTGCCCCGGGGTACCATACCGGGCCCACCATGTACCCGAGACGGTTCATCCACTCCTCGAATCGGGTCTCGAAATCCAACAAAAAACATGAAAACTCATGGTGGACGACACATACATCACGAGAAAACCGCAACTTTGTTTTAAAAATGATAAATATAAGCTTTTGTTAAATTCTTGCGGTTTTCCCCAAAAATCCAGAAATCGCAGCTATACTGAAATCCTTAAGAAAATCATAATGTTCACATGTTATATATGATAAATATCTATGATATCAATGTATATGATGTGAGTTTTGGCTAGAAATCTATGTAGATATGATGGTAATGCGAGGTATATGCATGTTATGCAATTCCATATATCATGTATGAATGCAAATGGCGTTATTAAGTTAAACAGGTTCTATAGTGCACGTGGCATTGCAATTTCCAAAGGCGTGTGTGTCACATGAATAGTGCGCATGCAACAGATGCCAATGGTAATGGTGTTCGTGTCCTACGAAGTGATATCGCATAAGTATAGATGAATGTCCATGCAATCTAATATACTGTTCGCTATAAGGGTATGCAGTGTACATGAATGGATAAGCTAGCTAACAATATAAATCTTGCAAAAAGTAGGGTAATCCTAACTAGGGGGGTGCCTCGCGCCATTCAGACGATTCCCCCATAGATGAATACATCTACTCACCTGAAATCCCCGCTAATCCGATCCGACTACCGCCTTGCCTTTTTGCGCCGTGTCCGATGTTTCCCCTACCGATCCTATATTTGCACAACACCAAGCATAAGATTACAAAACCTAAAACGATGCAAGTCACAATATACAATTATCGACGCTCTTGAATTAAACATAGCATACACTCGGTGCGCGGGAAAACGCACGAAAATCGCTAACCTTTAACTAGAATCGTCATTTCGGGGAAATCGACAAAACTACAACCCGACTAGACGAAACCCCGCGTTCGCGCACTCTAATAATCCTATACGAAGCTAATTATATCGCTAACATAACGTAATTTGATCGCATTCTAATTTTTGTAAAAATCTAGTAAGCAATTTCAATACCGATTCGATGCAAACATCGAAATTTATCGATTTAGCGAGCGTATCATTACACAATTAACCACTCTAATCAATTAGGTAACCAAAGCCCTAACTTAACTCTAACCACCATGCTTCAAACCCTAGTTCAACATCAAAACCCCTTCTTGATTTTCATGAACAAGAATTTACAACTAAATTAATACTTCAAAATTAAATTCTAGCATATATAAACTACAAGTTAGCAACTAGTTTAGGATTTTACCTCACAAGTGGAAACCTAGCATGATCAAGTCACCAAGAAAGCCTCCTTTCATCAAGTTTTTGAACTAATTTGGGTTGAAGAGAGAATGGATTAGGGTTTGGCTTTGAATGGGTGAATGAAATTTGTGGATTTTTATGAATTTTTGCATGAAAATTGAAGCAAAAAGGAGTGAGAAGAGAGGAAATTCTGCAGCTGTGGGGGTCGGCCAGCAGGTTGAGGAGGGAGTGTGGGATTTTTGGGAGAAGTTTCTAGGTCTAAAACACCCCATGTTCTCATTTAATGCATTTCAAATCAACTTTTTCCAAAAATCCCCTTTTTACATCATTTTTTTCAAAATTTTCACACCATAAAACTAAAATGTTGCAAACATGATACAATTTTATTAACACCATATTTTAGCTTATAAAGACTCCTAATTATGAAATTTACCTAATTAAATTTGTATTTATCACTAATTTAATGTATTTAAAAAGGCTTAAAATAATAAAAAAAATAATTAATTACGAATTTTTTTTTATTTAACTAGAAAATTATAAGTGACATTTTAGTGACAAAATTATAGTAATATCTTATCTAAATTTTGTATAATTAGGTCTACAATGCAAAATACCTATTTTGACTTTTTACGGAAAAAGCCGAAAAATTAGCCGATTACCGAAAAACTGCCTAAACGATTTTCGAAGGGTTACAATCTTCCCCCTTAAAGAAATTTGGTCCCCGAATTTAGAATTTAACTACGCGTACCTTCAAAAAGATGGGGATATCTCTTCCTCATCTCGGCCTCGGTCTCCCAGGTGACCTCCTCGCTGTTCGGGCCACGCCAAAGGACCTTGACGGACGGTATAACCTTCGACCTCAATTTCTTCACCTGCCGATTGAAAATGACAACCGGCTGCTCGGTGTACGAAAGATCACGCTCTAACTGGATCGTTTGGTGCTGAATCACCTGGGAAGGATCATGAAGGTACTTGCGGAGCATCGAGACATGGAATACGGGATGAACATCGGGGAAACTGGACGGAAGAGCTAACCGATAAGCGACCGGACCAACACGCTCTAGGATCTCGAAAGGACCAACATATCTAGGACTCAGTTTCCCTTTCCGCCCAAATCTCATCACACCATTCATCGGAGAGACCTTCAGGAAAACATGATCGCCAACAGCGAACTCGAGTCGGCGACGACGCCTGTCAGCATAAGATTTCTGCCTGCTCTGTGCCGCTCTCATCCTGTCCCGAATCAGCTGTATCTTCTCGGTCGTCTCCTGTACAATCTGCGGCCCCAAAATACAGCTCTCCCTGAGCTCTGTCCAACATACAGGCGATCGACATCTCCTCCCATATAAAGCCTCAAAAGGTGCCATCTGAATCGTCTCCTGGAAGCTATTATTGTAGGAAAACTCGATCAAAGGCAAATGACGATCTCAGCTACCACCGAAATCTAAAACACAAGCTCTGAGCATGTCCTCAAGAGTCTGAATCGTACGCTCCGACTGACCATCAGTCTGAGGATGAAAGGCTGTGCTAAAACTCAATCGGGTGCCCAATGCTTCCTGGAGTTTCTGCCACAATCGGCTGGTAAACTGGGTGCCCCGGTCGGACACGATGCAAGTCGGAACGCCATGCAGTCGCACGATCTCATCAATATAAACCTGGGCGTACTGAGAAAATCCAAAAGTGGTCTTCACTGGTAGAAAGTGAGCCGCTTTCGTCAGTCGATCTACAATCACCCATATAGAGTCGTACCCTCGACTGGTTCTGGGTAGACCCACAATGAAGTCCATGGAGACCTGCTCCCACTTCCACTCAGGGATGGGCAAAGGTTGTAACTCGCCGGCTGGCCTCTGGTGCTCGGCCTTGACTTGCTGACAAGTCAGGCATCTCGACACAAAGTCTGTAATATCCTTCTTCATCCCGTCCCACCAGTAAAGCTCTCTCAAATCACGGTACATTTTGGTGGAACCCGGATGCACACTGTATACTGATCTATGTGCCTCCTCGAGAATATCACGCCTCAGTCCCTCTGAATCTGGCATGCACAGTCGAGTCCCAAATCGAAGTATCCCCTGATCATCAATCACGAACTCGGAAACTCTGCCCTACCGAATCTGCTCAATAATCTCTAATGTACGGGCATCGCCGGACTGTGCCTCGTGGATACGGTCAAGTAACTGTGGGCGTGCTCTGAAATGGTCCAGCTGTCCCCCTGTAGGAGTAAACTCGAACTGCACTCTGCTATCACATAAAACCTGCCAATCCGCCGTCGACTGCATCTGTACTGCGCTCAAACAAGATAAGCTACCTCCGGGCCTCCTACTCAAAGCATCTGCCACCACATTCGCCTTGCCCGGATGGTATAGAATCTCGCAGTCATAATCCTTCACCAACTCCATCCAACGGCGCTGTCTCAGGTTCAGGTCTCGCTGCTGGAAGATATACTTCAAACTCTTGTGGTCAGTGAATATCTGGCACGACTCACCGTATAGGTAATGTCTCCAGATCTTAAGTGCAAATACCACAGCAGCCATCTCTAAATCATGGGTGGGGTAGTTCTGCTCGTGTTTCCTCAGCTGCCGAAAAGCATACGCGATAACTCTGTCGTGCTGCATCAATACACATCCCAGCCCCACTCTAGAAGCATCACAATATACCACGAACCTGCCTGATCCTGAAGGCAATTCTAACACTGGTGCAGTAGTCAGACGAGTTTTCAACTGCTGGAAGCTATCCTCACATGCCTGGGTCCAATCAAAAGGAACCCCCTTCCGGGTCAACCCGGTCAAAGGTGCAGCAATGCGGGAGAAATCCTGGACGAAACGTCGATAATAGCCGGCCAGACCTAGAAAACTGCGAACCTCTGTAACTGATACTGGTCTAGGCCAACGCTGAACTGCCTCGATCTTCTTTGGGTCCACACAAATACCGTCTCTCGTCACCACATGACCCAAGAAATCGACGCTGTCTAGCCAGAATGCGCACTTGGAGAATTTGGCGAACAGCTGATGCTCCCTCAAAGTCTGCAAGGTGATACGTAAGTGCTGCTCATGCTCCTCCCGGCTCCGAGAATAAACCAAGATGTCGTCAATGAACACAATAATGAACTGATCGAGATACGGCCTGAATACACGGTTCATCAAATCCATAAATGCTGCCGGGACATTGGTGAGCCCAAACGACATCACTAAGAACTCATAATGACCATATCGAGTACGGAAGGCAGTCTTCGGAATATCCTCCTTCCGAACCCGCAACTGGTGATAACCTGACCGTAAATCAACCTTCGAGAAAAACCCTGCACCCTGGAGCTGATCGAATAAGTCATCAATGCGGGGTAGGGGATACCTGTTCCGCACAGTAACCCGGTTCAGCTGACGATAATCAATGCATAAACGCATACTTCCGTCCTTCTTCTTAACAAACAAGACGGGAGCACCCCAAGGTGACACACTCGGTCGGATAAGCCCTTTGTCCAGCAAGTCCTGTAACTGATCCTTTAGCTCTCTCAGCTCCGCCGGGGCCATCCGATAAGGCGGTATAGAGATAGGCCCCGTGCCAGGGATCAAGTCAATACAGAACTCAATCTCGCGCTCTGGTGGCAGACCAGGCAGCTCGTCAGGGAATACATCAGGAAACTCTCTCACAACAGGGACTTGGTCCAACGGAACCTCTGTGGAGCTAGTATCACAAACATAAGCTAAGAATCCCTGACACCCTTTTCTTAAGAGCTGACCAGCGCGAAGAGAAGAAATCAAGCTGGGAAGGGTAGCACTACGATCTCCCTGAATAATAAGAACCGGCTCACCAGGAAAACTGAATCTGACTGCCTTTTCACGGCAGTCCACGGATGCATAACAGGTGGCTAGCCAGTCCATACCAAGAAGAACGTCAAAGTCAAGCATATCGAGGAGAATCAAATCAACTGAAGAATCTCTCTCCCCGATACGAACGGAACACGATCGGTACACAAAATGGGCAACAAAAGACTCGCCTACCGGGGTAATAACGACAAGCGGCTGATCTAACGGAGAAGACTCTCGGCCCAACCTCGGTGCAAAGTACGTGGATACATAGGAATGTGTGGAGCCTGGATCAAATAATACCCGTGCATCAAAAGAACATACTGGCAGAGTACCTGTCACGACGGCATTGGATGCCTGTGCATCCTGAGGAGTCAATGTGAACACTCGCGCCTGTCCACCACTAATAGCTGGCTGTCCTCTACCTCTACCTCGGCCTCTGCCTCTGCCTCTGTCGCCTCGTCCTCTCGGAACTGGACCGCCACGCCCACGGCCTCTAGAAGCATCTGGCTGGAGTGAAGCATCATCAGGAGTAGGAAGTAAAGCTCTCTGAGAAGGTGGTGAGGGTGGTAAAGTCACGTGCGGGACTGTCGCCGCGCCCGGACGCCCCATGGTACAGTCTCTGACACGGTGGTACTGACTCCCACACCGAAAACATCCTAGAGACGACTGCTGGGTCTGTGGATATGAACCAAATAACTGACTTCGTCTCAATCCTCTACCTCCACCATCTCCCGGAAATAATCTATCACGATGTCTGCCCATATGCCGCTGAGCTGGCGTATCAGTACGGATCCTCTTCGGCCCAGAAACGACCGGAGTCTCAGAAATACGCTCCTCCAAAAGTAAAGCCGCATCCATCGCGGCTGCGTATGTATCAAAGTGCTGGGTGCCGATGGCAAGGAAAAGCTGTGTATCAAGCCCTCGTACAAACCTCTTTATTCTCTTCTCTTCTGTGTCGACTAGTTACGGAGCATATCGAGACAACTGGGTAAACTGTATATCATACTCCGACACCGTCATCCCAGGAGTCTTGCGCAAAGACTCAAAACTACGGGCTCGAGCATCTCGGACACTCTCCGGAAGAAAACGGGCAAGAATTGCAGATGTAAACTCATCCCAGGTCATAGAAGGTAGACCTGCAGCTCGGCCTCTCTCTACTGAATCGTACCATGTCTGGGCAAGACCCTCCAGACGAAAACTCGCAAACTCCACCAATCTATCCTCAGAACACCTCAACGAACGGCAAATCCGAGCCATCCTATCAAGAAATGCCTGTGGGTCCTCTGTCGCATCTGTACCGGTAAAAGATGGAGGTCTCAATCTCATGAACTCCTGTAGTGAAACAGGGATAGTCTCCGTAGTAGTAGCAGGAGTGACCATCTGTTCAGCAGGTACGATCGTGGTCTGTGCGGTGGAAGGAACGTCCTCGGATCTCTGTGCCCGGCTGAACTCAACTAAAGATCCCATCATCTGCCGCAACTCTTGCATGCCGGCCTCTAATCTGGCAATACGGTCTGGATAAGGCGGATCAGTATGACCCTGAGGGACAGGCGTATCATCCCGCTCGATCCTCGCCTCAGACGGGCCCGCCCGTATCTCATCCCTAGCGGCAGCCCGCTGAGCTCTCGTAGTCTTTGGCGGCATCGAAGCTGGAATAAGAAACAGGACTGATAAGGACATTGCAATTGAATCAAGAAAGGAAATACAAGAAATTATGTTCTAAGGTCACTTAGGCGGAGTACCGTATCGTAAGTATGTCGCGGATCATACCCACGCTACGCCACTCTGTTTAAGTCACCTACTCCATCTACCAAGGTCGTCCTACACTCAGAAAGGTAAAACCTACGCTCTGATACCAACTTTGTCACGACCCGAAAGTACGGAACGCGACTGGCACTTAGATTACGAGACGTCTAAAGGCGTACCGTAACCTAAGTCAGCCAAAGCCCAGAAGAATCTAAACCAAAATCAAAAGAGAGTGAAGGAAAACCTTTAATGAAAATGGTTTTTAAAATCATTTAAGTTGCATAGAATCCCTTTTTAAAACATCAAAAATTTCCGAAAATTTCGGCAGAGTCTCCCCTGTATTTTCTATCCCCCAAAATGGGTACAACAAGATAATAAACCTGTAATCATAAAATGGCATCCCCAAGCGGGAGCTAGCTCTTCGCCCAAGGCGGATCACAACCACATGCAATATAATAGCAATATCAAGAAAAGAGCATAAAAGAAACGCAAAATATCAGAAAACACAACGCCGGCTCAAGTGAGCTCGACCCAAAAGAAACCACAAATATACAAATCTCTCAGTCTCACCACTAGGTCACATATACAATATAAAGTGGTAGATGGAGAATACTAGATACAATGATAGAGCAAAAGAAATAAAATATGCTCGCAACCCACCTACGGGCGATGTCGCGAGTCTGCGCAAAAGGAGCTGATGATAAGATAGCCGCTGCTACAAGACTGATGAGTCCGACCTGCAAGACACTGTGGCACAACGGGGGTGAGTTGCCAGCTCGTGAGTAAATATAACATCTAATAAGGCAATCGTAAGAATGCACGCAATGCACCACAACATGCATGTCCATATGTGATATAATATCTCTAGTATGCATGCACAGGTATGCAATGTCATTATTAAGGCTTTAAGTGTTTTAAATGCTAAGGGTATTGAATTCTTAACTTTAGAACATGAATATCTGTATAATAGCTAAATACCATCAAGAAATCATCTGAAAACCCGTGTCAAGCATCGACACCAAATAGGAATCATATCTGTCTCAATATCGGGCTCCGTCAGTCCGGATCGGCCCATATCATAAATCTCACGACAACGGTCGGTATCCTCCGGATATCCGCCGCGCCAGACATCACCGGTAGGTAGTCTTCCCCTGCCAGGCTCATCGTCTACATCTCGATCTTCTTGCCCCGGGGTACCATACCGGGCCCACCATGTACCCGAGACGGTTCATCCACTCCTCGAATCGGGTCTCGAAATCCAACAGAAAACATGAAAACTCATGGTGGATGACACATACATCACGAGAAAACCGCAACTTTGTTTTAAAAATGATAAATATAAGCTTTTGTTAAATTCTTGCGGTTTTCCCCAAAAATCCAGAAATCGCAGCTATACTGAAATCCTCAAGAAAATCATAATGTTCACATGTTATATATGATAAATGTCTATGATATCAATGTATATGATGTGAGTTTTGGCTAGAAATCTATGTAGATATGATGGTAATGCGAGGTATATGCATGTTATGCAATTCCATATATCATGTATGAATGGAAATGGCGTTATTAAGTTAAACAGGTTCTATAGTGCACGTGGCATTGCAATTTCCAAAGGCGTGTGTGTCACATGAATAGTGCGCATGCAACAGATGCCAATGGTAATGGTGTTCGTGTCCTACGAAGTGATATCGCATAAGTATAGATGAATGTCCATGCAATCTAATATACTGTTCGTTATAAGGGTATGCAGTGTACATGAATGGATAAGCTAGCTAACATTATAAATCTTGCAAAAAGTAGGGTAATCCTAACTAGGGGGGCGCCTCGCGCCATTCAGACGATTCCCCCATAGATGAATACATCTACTCACCTGAAATCCCCGCTAATCCGATCCGACCACCGCCTTGCCTTTTCGCGCCGTGTCCGATGTTTCCCCGACCGATCCTATATTTGCACAACACCAAGCATAGGATTACAAAACCTAAAACGATGCAAGTCACAATATACAATTATCGACGCTCTCAATTTAAACATAGCATACACTCGGTGCGCGGGAAAACGCACGAAAATCGCTAACCTTTAACTAGAATCGTCATTTCGGGGAAATCGACAAAACTACAACCAGACTAGACGAAACCCCGCGTTCGCGCACTCTAATAATCCTATACGAAGCTAATTATATCGCTAACATAACGCAATTTGATCGCATTCTAATTTTTGTAAAAATCTAGCAAGCAATTTCAATACCGATTCGATGCAAACTTCGAAATTTATCGATTTAGCGAGCGTATCATTACACAATTAACCACTCTAATCAATTAGGTAACCAAAGCCCTAACTTAACTCTAACCACCATGCTTCAAACCCTAGTTCAACATCAAAACCCCTTCTTGATTTTCATGAACAAGAATTTACAACTAAATTAATACTTCAAAATTAAATTCTAGCATATATAAACTACAAGTTAGCAACTAGTTTAGGATTTTACCTCACAAGTGGAAACCTAGCATGATCAAGTCACCAAGAAATCCTCCTTTCATCAAGTTTTTGAACTAATTTGGGTTGAAGAGAGAATGGATTAGGGTTTGGCTTTGAATGGGTGAATGAAATTTGTGGATTTTTATGAATTTTTGCATGAAAATTGAAGCAAAAAGGAGTGAGAAGAGAGGGAATTCTGCAGCTGTGGGGGTCGGCCAGCAGGTTGAGGAGGGAGTGTGGGATTTTTGGGAGAATTGTCTAGGTCTAAAACACCCCATGTTCTCATTTAATGCATTTCAAATCAACTTTTTCCAAAAATCCCCTTTTTACATCATTTTTTTCAAAATTTTCACACCATAAAACTAAAATGTTGCAAGTCATGATACAATTTTATTAACACCATATTTTAGCTTATAAAGGCTCCTAATTATGAAATTTACCTAATTAAATTTGTATTTATCACTAATTTAATGTATTTAAAAAGGCTTAAAATAATAAAAAAATTAATTAATTACGAATTTTTTTTTATTTAACTAGAAAATTATAAGTGACATTTTAGTGACAAAATTATAGTAATATCTTATCTAAATTTTGGATAATTAGGTCTACAATGCAAAATACCTATTTTGACTTTTTACGGAAAAAGCCGAAAAATTAGCCGATTACCGAAAAACTGCCTAAACGATTTTCGAAGGGTTACAGTGTAGGATACTAATTAAATTCAGTTGACGATACAGTCTAAGAAGTTTGATAGATTTGGAGTTCATTTATGAACTGGGTCCGATCAGATATCCAGACATATTCTAAGACAGATATTGCTCATTTCGGGAGATGGCTTTCTCAGCGAAATTGAGACAAAGAGAGACATAGAAAGAAACATCATGGCGGATCCACTCACTGAGGCTATTTCTCGAAAGCAATAGTTTTATAAACGAGCTTTGTGAAACTGATTAGTAAAGGAGTTGGATGTTTGGTATCACACGGGCTGTGAGTATGCGACATCGCAATAATTAGCCTTAAGTGCAAGTGGGAGATTGTTGGATATAGTGCCCTCAAAGTCAATTATTAGATCGCAGGTACATGATTGCAATGATTGAGGGAGGACCAATACCGGTAGGACAGTCTTACTCAAGATGATAGTATACTATCTGGTTTGTCTTTATCATCGTATACATACTTCAGGTGACAATACAGTTCACTGTTGCATGTTGATAGAGCCCATAGGATTCTTGCATGACTGCCAGCAGTATGATGGCGATCATATACGTGGGAGCTGGGGTCTATAAGCACATCCTTAAAGTGTCCCTAGTCGTGGGAGTTTCGAGACAGGGCATCGATACTCCAGAGTAGACTAGTGTATACAGTCGAGACCCCGACGAGGGGCGGTGGCCGGTCTCACAAGCCATTGGTGTCAGTTGGTTCACCTAAGATGTATATAGGTGCTCATTGGGTTATGAGTACACCGTACAGGACTCGCCGGGAACATGCTAGTTGGTATTATACATATCGTCAGATAGCAGTTCCCAGGTGACATGTGTACAGGTTAGTCTGTCGACCTGAGATCGTCATTTGTCTCGTGTGAGTTCCCACTGTGCTTTGATTACTACCCTACCATGGCTCAAAGGAGTCGTGCAAACAGGTTTTAATTGGGTACAGTCCCGAGCCACATGTAGGCAGTGAGCGGATCGTCGGGGATTCGTCTCTCACGGTATTGGGGGTAAGATCACCTGTGTTTAGAAGAGCCATTACACGAAATGCCTGGCTAGGGTAATCGAGATTTACTGGCAGGTATTCCAGTAGTTTCTTAGGGTATTCTGGGCTACTCTCCGACACGACTTATACCGCTATTGGGGTCTGACGTTTACCAGCCCCCTAGGCCCTATATGCGATACTCATAGACGAACAGACCGGACAGTATGGATATTGTCACTGTCAGGCTCAGTAGGGTTTCTGGATGAGTTTGCTCGTCAGCTTCCCTTCCGATCAATATATGGGCAACCGTTACGTACAGCTAGTACTACTGACGTGCTTGTGGTTATACCCAGTGCCAGTGTATTGATGAGTCATTAGAGTCCCCAACAGAAAGTTTCCCAAGTTCGGGCGAAACGTTGTAGAGGCCGTATGGTTTTATGGCAGGGTTCGAACATGCACGTGCACTTGTGCACGTGTCATGGTTTGGACAGATAATACTAGCGGGTTTTGGTTTAAGCCGGATCCTAGTATTATACTGTAGGAATATTTTTGTCTCATTGCATCCGTATTCAGTCGGAATACGGATGCGGGTATGTATATACAGTTGGGGGTAATCTTGTAATTTGTTACAGGATTACTTTCGCAGTTGTCAATTTCCTTTTCCGTCTTAAACATCTTGATCCATGTTTAATTGATGTGAGCAATTTTCCCTTGACCATTTTTCTTTGCCTTTCTTGTACTATTGGGGGGCTGCCAATTTCGAAACTGGGGACTGAGGAGGCTGGACTTTTTGATGAGTCATGCTTGAACATTAAATAGGCATGGTCTTTTGGTGAGAAGGTATGGTGATTTATTAATTTATTGTGTTGATTGGAGGCATGGATTTTTATGTGTGCTGGCACATTTTTGGAGAGGGGTAATTTCTCTTGTGTTGCTATTAATCATTCACCACTTACACTCACCACTTGAGAATTATCCTCACCCTTCACTACAAAAGTAATAAAAATCCACAGAGGCTTTTCTTGAAGTGGCTGAGCTCCTTTTAGATGGCAGTGAACACATTGGAGGGGGTTCTTTTTTTGATTTTCCTCCATGATAAAATCTTTGCTCACATTTCTTATTGATTGGGCAACTTCAATTTACCTCCACCCAATTCTTTGGGTGCCATGAGATAAAGTATTCTACACTCTCTCTACTTCAATCTTGGACATATCGGATTGCAAACTTCTGTAAGTCCACGTTACCTCTACCAGTACTTATGGGCTTGCGGAAATGATGAAAAACGATTTTTCATTGGGTGGTAACATGGACTCAAAATACGGATCTTTGCTAAACAACTATCTAACAAACCTAACAAGAGTTTTACCTACTCGGTTAGGGGTTATACCTTAACTTGAACTCCTTCTCTTGGTCTCCTTGTGGTGGTCGGATGGTTCTCTCCTCGTCGCCTCTTTGTGCCGAAGATGGACCCACCTGAAAGCTTCTACCTTTGGATTTAACCTCTATCTTGAGGAAACTAGAACACTTGGTTTGCTAAACCTTGTGTAGTAGGATGAGTAGAGGAGTGTGTTGGGTTTTATCTCTATGGTTCTTGCTTCTCAACACATGAGACAAGTAGAACCATGGACTAGAGAGAGAGCAAGAGGAAGAGGGAGAGCTCAAGCATGAGAGAGAAAGGAAATAAGAGAATGAGCAAGTCTTTTGTCAACCTCTCTCTCATAATCCAAAATCATGATAACATGTAATAATAATTGAGTATTATGTGATGGTTGTTATCATATCAAATGGCAATACCATTTCTTGCATTAAATGTAATTTGTAAACCAACAAGCAAGCCAAGGTCAATGCCAAGAAATGATAGCCATTGTCATGATGATGGTCAACTAGTCCAACCTAGTCAACCGGTCAACAAAGTCAACAAGTCAACAAAGTCAACCCCTCAATCTAACCATGGCACAATAATACTTAATTAATATTATCATTAATCATATTTCTTATTCTCATTAGGGTTTAGCAAAAGTCAACAGTCAACAACCCTAATGAGAATCCTCTGCCTCCGTCTCTCTGTCAACTGTGCATACACACCCGCATCCGCGTTCCGAGGAACACGAATACAAACGAGATAAAACCAATCCCAAAACGTACACTAGGATATGGCTTAAACCAAAGCCCGCTAGTGATAACTACCCGGACACTAAACATGCACAAGTGCACGGATGTGACCGAACCCTGTCGCAAAACCATGCGACTTCTACTCTTTTGCCTAAAGGCGAATAGCTCTCTGTGTGGGACTCTAAAGACTCGACACTACGCTGGCAGTGGGTTTAACCACAAACCGCAAGCGGCACTAGCTGTGCGTAACGGCTCCCAGGTAGATGACGAAAAGAAGACTGACGAGGTGAAACCCATCTGAACTCCTACTGAGTCTGAATGTGACAACCTCCGTACAGTCCGGTCTGTTCGTCTGAGAATATCGCATGGCGGGCCTAGGGGGCGGTAAACGTCAGTCCCCTAATAGCGGTACAAGTCGTGTCAGAGTGTAGCCCAGAACACCCTGAGATAACACTGGAAACCTACCAGTATATCTCGCTTGCCTTGGCCAGGGACTTTATGTAATGGCTCTCCTAGACACAGCGCGATATCAACTCCCAATACCGGGAGAGATGAATCCTGTCTAACCGTCACTACCTCCAAGTGCTTCAGGACTGCACCCAACTACTACCTGTTTGCACGACTCCTTTGAGCCGTGGTAGGGTAGTAATCAAAGTACAGTGGGAACACACTCGAGGCGAAGTGACAGTGTCAAGTCAGCGGACTAAGCTGTACTCATGTCACCTGGGAACTGATAACTGACGATAGGTATAGTACCAACCATCAGTTCCCGACGAGTCCTGTCCAGTGTACTCGTAACCTAACGAGCACCCGCATACTATCTCGAGTACGACGTACTGACGGCTGTGGGACAGACCGTCTCCCCTGCTGGGATGAGAAGCACATACGCTAGTCTACTCCAGAGTATCGATGCCCTGTCTCGATAGTCCTACGAATAGGGACCTGCATAAGGATGTGCTTGTGGATTACCCAGCCCCCACGAGTGTGACTGCCATCACAACGCTGGTAATCAAGCAAAGATCCTAAGGGCTCCACTAATGTGTATAGGTGATATAGTAAAAGAAAACACATGTACACATTAAAGTAGAAACAAACCAAGTAGCATACTACCATTTCGAGCAAGATTGTCTATACAAGGTGAATATCCCAAGCATCCATTAAGTAATATACAAACTAGTATGATACAGTAATGGCCTCTAGGGCATATACACTAACAATCTCCCACTTCCACTAAGGACATGTACTGGCGTATCGAAGACCTATCATCTCGATTAGCCACTCGAACTGAGTCTGGGGTAAGGCCTTCGTGAGTGGATCAGCAGTGTTATCTTCCGTAGCAACTCTCCGAACCTCGATTTCCTGGCGACCCACGATCTCCCTGATCAGGTGATACCGCCTCAAGATGTGTCTGGACCTCTGATGGGACCTGGGTTCCTTCGCTAAAGCTATAGCCCCGTTGTTGTCGCAATACAGAGGTATTGGATCAACAATGGACGAAACCACCTGAAGTTCTGTCAAGAACTTTCTTATCCAGACGGCTTCATTTACGGCATCTATAGCAGCGATATATTCCGCTTCCATCGTCGAGTCAGCAACGGTTTCCTGTTTGGAACTCTTCCAACACACCGCCCCTCCATTGAGGGTAAAGACATAACCCGACATGTACTTGGAATCATCCTTGTCACTCTGGAAGCTGGAGTCAGCAAAGGCCTCGATCTGGAAGTCTTTTCCGCTATACACCAAGAACATCTCCTTAGTCCTTCTCAGGTACTTGAGAATGTTCTTTACCGCTATCCAGTGCTTCTCCCCAGGGTTAGACTGATACCGGCTTACCACACTCAGTGCATAAGCTACATCTGGTCTGGTACACAACATCGCATACATTATAGAGCCTACCGCAGAAGCGTAGGGTATAATAGACATGCGATCCCTTTCCAAATCAGTCTTGGGAGACATCTCTTTGGAGAGGGTGATCCCGTAACAAGCCGGTAGATTACCGCTCTTCGAATCTTCCATATTGAATCTTTTCAGTATGGTGTCGATGTACCTGGACTGTGAAAGTCCTAATATCCTCTTGGATCTGTCACGATAGATCCGGATCCCCAGAATGTAAGAGGCATCACCCAAGTCTTTCATGGAGAACCTGTGTGACAAGAACTCTTTGACAGATTGTAGCATAGGAATATCATTTCCTATTAAGAGAATGCCATCCACGTATAAAACGAGGAATACGACAGTCCCTGCTACAAATCTACTATAGATGCATGGTTCATCTGGATTTTTGATAAAGCCAAATTCTTTGACCGTCTCATCAAAACAGATGTTCCAATTCCGCGATGCCTGCTTTAGTCCATAGATGGACTTAAGCAACTTGCACACCTTTCCGCTGCTCCCACTCTGAATGAAACCCTCTGGCTGGTCCATATAGACACACTCCTCTAAATTTCCATTTAGAAAAGCGGTCTTTACGTCCATCTGCCAAATCTCATAATCGTAGAAGGCAGCAATGGCAAGAAGGATCCGAATGGATTTCAGCATAGCCATTGGAGAAAAGGTTTCGTCATAGTCCAAACCAGGTCTTTGACGAAAACCCTTTGCAACAAGTCTAGCCTTATAGGTCTCAACCTGTCCATCTACACCAATCTTCCTTTTGAAGATCCACTTGCATCCTACGGGTTTTACCCCATCTGGAGCAACGTCCAACGTCCATACTTTGTTGGTGTACATGGACTCCATTTCGGTCCGCATTGCATCCAGCCATTTTACCAAGTCAACGCTCTGAATGGACTGCTGGAAGCTAGTCGGCTCATCACTATCAATGATGCAATCCTCTCTATCCCCGTCTATGAGAAAACCGTAGTATCTCTCGGGCGGATGAGACTGCCTACTAGTCCTACGGAGCGGCGTAGGAATGTCCTGATCTTTCGAACCCTCTGGTTCTACTAAGCTTTCAGTAATAGCTCGTGGTTCTGGAATTTCTTCCAGTTCTATTGCGCTCCCACTTATCTGATTTTCCAAAAACTCAGTTTCCAAGAAGTGGGCATGACGAGAAACAAAAACCTTTTGTTCCTCTCCGCAATAGAAGAAATATCCCTTGGAGTTCTTTGGATATCCCACAAACTTGCACTGTACTGAGCGTGCCTCGAGTTTGTCCGCATGCTGCTTTTTGACAAAAGTTGGACATCCCCATGTCTTAATGTGCTTAACATAGGATTTCTTCCCACACCACATCTGATATGGTGTGGTAGGCACAGTCTTAGTTGGAACTCGGTTCAAAAGGTATGCAGCTGATTCTAGTGCATATCCCTAGAATGATCGCGGTAACTCAGCGTTACTCATCATGGACCGTACCATATCCAATAGGGTTCGGTTCCGTCTCTCCAATACACCGTTATACTGCGGAGTGTATGGAGGAGTAAGCTGAGAGAGAATTCCATTCTCTTTTAGGTAATCCAGGAACACGGCACTCAGGTATTCACCACCTCGATCAGATCTCAGTGTCTTGATACTTTGCCGGTTTGTTTTCCTACTTCATTCCTATATTCCTGGAATTTTCCAAAGGCTTCGGATTTATATTTCATTAAGAAGACATATTCGTACCTTGAAAAGTCATCCGTAAAAGTAATGAAGTAAGAATAACCGCTTCGCGCATGTGTAGACATTGGACCGCACACGTCGCTGTGTACGAGTCCCAAGAGCTCGCTCGCTCTTACTCCGTCTCCAGTGAACGGAGTCTTTGTCATCTTTCCATTGAGACAGGATTGACAAGTTGCATATGATTGATATTCGAACAGATTCAAATATCCTTCTGTATGTAACTTCGTCAACCTTCTCTCATTGATGTGACCCAGTCTACAATGCCATAAGTAAGTTTGATTTGTTTCCGGAGACTTTCTTTTGTATGTATTCTGGACATTGAAAATCTGTGGTTGGTTTAATACGTATATACCATTGCTTAATGTACCTGACCCAATCAAAACTTGATTAAGGTGAATGTTTACAACATTACTTACAAATGCAAATTCATAACCTTCTTTAGATAATAAAGATACAGAAATGATATTACAAGTTGCATTGGGTACAAAATAACAATTACGCAAAACCAAAACGTGTCCATCTGACAATCCCAGGTGATAGTCCCCCACGGACTCAGCATCCATGCCAGCTCCGTTTGCAACTCTGAGGATCATATCACCTGCCTTCAAAACCCTACGCCTTCTCAGTGTCTGTAAAGAATTACAGATATGAGATCCTGATCCGGTATCCAATACCCAGGATGTAGAGTTTATTGATAGACAGTTTTCAATAACATACACACCTAAAGCTGAAGCCGCAACTTGCTTCAGATCCTGGTTTCTGGCCTTCCAAGCCCTGCAATCCCTTTTCCAGTGTCCACTCTTATGAAAGTAAAAGCATTCTTCCTTTCCCACAAGCTTTCCCGCTACCTTTGTTGCCTTTGTCTTTCCCTTCGTATCCACTTTACTAACACCGCCCCTTGGTTTGGCGGGGGCTTTCTTCTTCTTTCCCTTGGCTTTCGCCTTGGACCTAGAAGAGGAAGATCCTCCTACAAACAAAGTGGATGTTTCCCTACCTTTCTGTAGGGTGCCCTCTGCACTCCTCAGCATGTTGAGGAGTTCTGAAAGTTCAACTTCTTTTCCTTGCAAGTTGAAGTTCAGGATAAACTGGGCGTAAGTGGAAGGAAGGGACTGGAGAATCAAGTCTGTATAGAGCTCGTTCTCTAACGTGGTCCCAAGGTCCGTGAGCTCCTCAATGAAGCCAATCATCTTAAGCACGTGTTCCGCTACCGATGATCCGACGGCCAATCTTGCCGAAAACAGCTTTTTCGACACTTCGTATCTGGCGATACGAGATTGCTCTCCATACAGTTCTTTTGTATGGAGAAATATGGATTCGAGGTCCATATTCTCGTGCCTCCTCTGATGTTCATTGTCCATAGAGGCAAGCACGAGGCACTTGGCCTTCGCGCAGTCGATTTCCCAGGTCTTACGGATTTCCTTATCCGCGACGCTGGTTTTGGGACCTGGGACAGGGGGAGCTTTGGTGGTAAGGAGATACCCTAACTTGTCATAAGTGATTGCCATTTTGACATTCCTGAGCCAATCTTTGTAGTTTGGCCCTGTCAGTATGTTTTTATCTAGTAGTAACTTAAGTCAAGTCATGATGTTTGGTCGCTGCAATTAGGAGAGAGAGAAGAAACACTTTAGCATGATGCTCTTGCAAGTTTAGAGTGGTTTTTAGTTTGTCTAAACAGGATGGCTCCCACTGTCTCTCGAATCCCTCCTCAAACCAAAAAGGAAGAATTAGTCAGGATCAATCTCACCGTACAATACTTGCTTAACCGTTCAGCCAGGCTAGTGTTGGTACTTCGAGGGAGGTTTTCCAATGCTTTCATGAAGTTCCTTAATTAAATAACCTCTTTTCCCTGGGGGCGTAGCCCCGCTAACACCTTTCTAGACACCTACTTGGTTTATAGCATTGATCGTTAAGTGAGAAATTTCCTGAGGAGTAGCATATACTCACAGTAGGATCGGGATCCAAATATCACCGCATGACAAAACTGAAGGAATCCTACCAGAATCATCACACTCCAAATAGTATGCAGCGCTAGCAAGTTTCTGGTTCTTTAGAAACTCCCGATGTGGATTTTTGCCCCATACTCTTATGACCTTGACTTTGGCCAACAAATCATAAGTCACATGTCAAGTTCTACCCATCATTCTCCAGGTTAATTTGAACCCACCCGTACCTACCCTTGACTTTGGCCAACAAGGCGGTACGACTGTTCCAAACCAACGCATCTATCTATGCTGCACATGAATACCCAATAGCTACCAATCACTATGCCTTGACTTTGGCCAACAAACATAACTTGAATACTATTGACTATTCATGTGAAACGACGGAGGCCTACTAATGGTTTTGGCGAAACCGTGAACGTAGTGAACTTGATATAATCGATAGAACGATATAGCTTTTAAAAGGAGTGGCTCAAGCTCCGCATTTAAAAGTTGGTTTTTGAAAAGAACCGAGTGGTTTTAAAAGTGTTCCAACGACTTTACTTTGGTTTATTTTCTTGCATTAATTCTTTTTAATGCGTCCCATCATTTAATCCTACCATTGCAGAAAACAACCAAAATATGACGTACGCTTATGCCATCCGCATTCGCCACGGTGCCCCGTCATTACCCGTTAAGTTAACTAACGACAGAGCGGGGGCTGGACTAGCGCGGATGCAAAACATAAGCAACGCCTAAATAATATCATATACAGATATATTGCAATGATAGCCAATCCAGATCACAGATGAACACATTGGATATACTAAGAATCCGCATTCCGTACGAGCCTGTAACGGAAAGCGGATTACACGGTCGCGATGAATAGCGAATACCCCACCCAAGACCCCTACGGGTGCGGCAAACTACCCGCCAAATACCCGAAGCGAAGAAACCTCCCTCAACTCATGAGTAGGCCACTCGGCACTTCGAGGTACCCGGTTGTTTGTGCACCCCCTCCATGGGTCTTTCCTAGGAGCAAAAACAGTAAAAGAAATTATACAATGACGGCTATAACCTCACCCCGGTTGTGCGGCCAAATAAATAATATTACATCAATTACAAATTTACACGAATTGAAAGATAAAGAAAAAACTCTCATCTCACAACCCCCCGGCTATTCATCCGCGACAATCCAATGAATTCATATACACATACCATCAACATTACAGATCACAGATATGTATAACCCCCACTAATCGACATATAGCGATTAGCAGACGTTCAATACATATATCACATCACAGATATAAACCCGTCAGCTTAAGTCTTTAGTAGTTCGATCAAAATACGGATTTTTAGGCCCCAAAAACAAATTTTGCTTTCTGGAAAATCTGGGCTTAAAAAACATATTGTAAAAATCACAAAATACCCCACTGAGCACACTGCAAGGAAAATCGCCCACGACCGAGTCAACTCGGCCGCGGATCTGCGGCGAGAGCAAGCTCCTGCCGCGGTTCCACGACGCGTTGATCGGTTCACTGGACCATTTTACTACAGTGTATTCTAAAAACCTTGAGCCGAATTTTAAGGTAAGATTTATTATTTTTGGAACAGAAAAAAAATTCGGCAGAAACTATACTTTTCGGGTGTGTTTCGTGACTTTTTCTCCGATCGAACTTCTACTTACTTTGCTAACATGTTAGATAGTGTTTAACTAGGCTCTGATACCACTGTAAGTCCACGTTACCTCTCCCGGTACTTACGGGCTTGCGGAAATGATGAAAAACGATTTTTCATTGGGTGGTAACATGGACTCAAAATACGGATCTTTGCTAAACAACTATCTAACAAACCTAACAAGAGTTTTACCTACTCGGTTAGGGGTTATACCTTAACTTGAACTCCTTCTCTTGGTCTCCTTATGGTGGTCGGATGGTTCTCTCCTCGTCGTCTCTTTGTGCCGAAGATGAATCCACCTGAAAGCTTCTACCTTTGGCTTCAACCTCTATCTTGAGGAAACTAGAACACTTGGTTTGCTAAACCTTGTGTACTAGGATGAGTAGAGGAGTGTGTTGGGTTTTATCTCTATGGTTCTTGCTTCTCAACACATGAGACAAGTAGAACCATGTACTAGAGAGAGAGCAAGAGGAAGAGGGAGAGCTCAAGCATGAGAGAGAAAGGAAATGAGAGAATGAGCATGTCTTTTGTCAACCTCTCTCTCATAATCCAAAATCATGATAACATGTAATAATAATTGAGTATTATGTGATAGTTGTTATCATATCAAATGGCAATATCATTTCTTGCATTAAATGTAATTTGTAAACCAACAAGCAAGCCAAGGTCAATGCCAAGAAATGATAGTCATTGTCATGATGATGGTCAACTAGTCCAACCTAGTCAACCGGTCAACAAAGTCAACAAGTCAAAAAAGTCAACCCCTCAATCCAACCATGGCACAATAATACTTAATTAATATTATCATTAATCATATTTCTTAACCTTATTAGGGTTTAGCAAAAGTCAACAGTCAACAACCCTAATGAGAATCCTCTGCCTCCGTCTCTCTGTCAACTGTGCATACACACCCGCATCCGCGTTCCGAGGAACACGAATACAAACGAGATAAAACCAATCCCAAAACGTACACTAGGATCTGGCTTAAACCAAAGCCCGCTAGTGATAACTGCCCGGACACTAAACATGCACAAGTGCACGGATGTGACCGAACCCTATCGCAAAACCATGCGACCTCTACTTTTTTGCCTAAAGGAGAATAGCTCTATGTGTGGGACTCTAAAGACTCGACACTACGCTGGCAGTGGGTTTAACCACAGACCGCAAGCGGCACTAGCTGTGCGTAACGGCTCCCAGGTAGATGCCAAAAAGAAGACTGACGAGGTGAAACCCATCTGAACTCCTACTGAGCCAGAATGTGACAATCTCCGTACAGTCCGGTCTGTTCGTCTGAGAATATCGCATGGCAGGCCTAGGGGGGCGGTAAACGTCAGTCCCCTAATAGCGGTACAAGTCGTGTCGGAGTGTAGCCCAGAACACCCTGAGATAACACTGGAAACCTACCAGTATATCTCGCTTGCCCTGGCAGGGACTTTGTGTAATGGCTCTCCTAGACACAGCGCGATATCAACTCCCAATACCGGGAGAGACGAATCCTGTCTAACCGTCATTTCCTCCAAGTGCTTCGGGACTGCACCCAACTACTACCTGTTTGCATGACTCCTTTGAGCCGTGGTAGGGTAGTAATCAAACTACAGTGGGAACACACTCGAGGCGAAGTGACAGTGTCAAGTCAGCGGACTAAGCTGTACTCATGTCACCTGGGAACTGATAACTGACGATAGGTATAGTACCAACCATCAATTCCCGACGAGTCCTGTCCAGTGTACTCGTAACCTAACGAGCACCCGCATACTATCTCAAGTACGACGTACTGACGGCTGTGGGACAGACCGTCTCCCCTGCTGGGATGAGAAGCGCATACGCTAGTCTACTCCGGAGGATCGATGCCCTGTCTCGATAGTCCTACGACTAGGGACCTGCATAAGGATGTGCTTGTGGATTACCCAGCCCCCACGAGTGTGACTGCCATCACAACGCTGGTAATCAAGCAAAGATCCTAAGGGCTCCACTAATGTGTATAGGTGATGTACTAAAAGAAAACACATGTACACATTAAAGTAGAAACAAACCAAGTAGCATACTACCATTTTGAGCAAGATTGTCTATACAAGGTGAATATCCCAAGCTTCCATTAAGTAATATACAAACTAGTATGATACAGTAATGGCCTCTAGGGCATATACGCTAACAACGTCATGTCCGAGTTGCTTCGTTTTGAAGCGGGAGCCCGTATAAAGATTCGATGACGTGGTGCCATATCGACGAGCGAGATCGGGGAGCGGACTTCATCGGCGCAACAACGGGGATCTTGGTGCGGAGATTAAAGACCGAAGGACACAGATCGATCGGTATAATCTTTCCAAACTCTTTTACAGTTTGCTAGAATACGGTTAATGGAACGATCCGGGTATTTGGGTTGCGATAGCGCCGGTTTTGTAAAAAGTTTTTGTTCCGCATTTTGCCTCGATTAGACGGCCGGGACGCTGCCGTGGCCTAACATAAGGTGCAGGATATTTCATAAATACCACTATGCAAAGCAAGAACTATAGCTACCAGTTTTCGAGACAAGTTTCTTCAACATCTTTAGGTTTCTTTTATTTCATTAATCTCATTAATGAAGTCCCATTTATTATGCTTCCTAAGCATCACATATGAAACGAAAGCAACAATATATAATATATATCATACATATATATATATATATATATAATATAAGCATTCGTCTCAGAATATAATCAATGATCACATCAAAGAATATCACATCAGAATAAAACAAATGAAATATTGGATATACTAGGATTTCCGTGTTTTAACTTAAGCCTGTATAAAACACGGATTCCACGATCGTGATGAAAATCCAAACCCACATCCCTATACCCCTACGAGAGCGGCAAGCAACCCTACCAATTCTAGAGTTAGGAGACCCGATCTCGACTCTTCGAGATGGTCTCCCACTGGACCCCAGAACCCGGTTACTTGTGCTCCCCTCTTTGGGTCTATCCTAATGCGGAAAAGTAAATAATATACAATGGTGACATCATCCTCAAACCGGAAATGCCCCAATAAAAGAATATTACATACAATGCATTTTACATGAATGAAAATGAAAACTCTCATCTCACATAAAACCCACGGCTATTCAATCACGACGATCCAATACAACATATCCCAGCAACACATAACATCACATGTCATCAACTTAAGTAAATATGCGTATCCCAATTGTCGTTGGCATATAGCAACGAAACCGACGATACACCACATATTACACTTACGGTCGCAGAAAAGAAAGTGAAAAACTACAACAGTTGGAATCCGCAACCACCTTAGACATCATAAACCCGAAATATCTCATACTTTGGATTTCATGCCAAACCAAATGAATTCCTTAGACATCGCATGCCTAACAATTATAAACCCCGCATTTTAGTCTCGATATTCAAAACACCTTTTAATATCTAGTCGGGCAATTCAACAAGATTCCCGACATTCTGATCGAATGCTTGTCGGAAACTTTAGTAGACGGCCGCACCCCCTGATACCGTCGATGAAGTGTACTAAGGCGGAACACCGCTGCCGCGAGCACCCGAACGGATGCTTTTGGCGACGGGGTTCTCCTACAGTCACTTGGTCGGGGTTATGGGGTGTGGCTATCTATTAAGTTTACCCGGCAAATATCTGCGTACACTATATGATTGCGACGGACTTTTGATCTCATCAAAATCCCGTGGCAACCGATCAAATGAGACCGAACTGCTTGATTTATAAAATTTAAACTAGTTATCTCATAACTACTTGTGGATTCCAAATATTGTATCCCATCACATGATACCCGGACGACGTTAAACTTTTCGATCGATTCATCAAAGTCCCACAATTTCTTGATAGCTCAACACTTGAGCACGGTTCAATAATACCCAGAATATGCCACTGTACCTATGCACCAGTCGTAGAAGGGCAAACCCAAGCCTCACTCATGTCGCCACGGA
This sequence comes from Agapanthus africanus, assembly GCA_030015575.1. NCBI lineage: Eukaryota > Viridiplantae > Streptophyta > Magnoliopsida > Asparagales > Amaryllidaceae > Agapanthus > Agapanthus africanus. The sequence continues at coordinate 227,013,472 of CM057348.1, forward strand.
ACTACCGCAAACCCTAGGGTTTGACTGCGGTTCCGCGATTCAAAAAGTCGAGTTACGGTTTCATTCGTCTAGAGGGTTCATAAGATTACTTGCATGTTTTTCCGAATACATTAAACTTGGAAAAATGGGTTTTTAACATTTGATCGAACTTTTTAATTTCGTCTAGACAACATGCGAATAACCCGGAACAATATTAAAAATACGAATACGAAACACTCCGAATTGTTTATAGTGTAAGATTACATCACATGCAAAATTAGCAAAAACAAACAACACCTGAAACATCAAAACCAAGTTACTGGAACACAGAAAAATTTTCAGGGGATTCTGCTCAGTTTTGGCCGAGATCATGTAATATGGGGCCGGCCACTTGATTGGTCTCAAAAACTATCTATTACCGCAATCAAGAACGGCGTCGCATGTAGCTAGCCGGTGAATACGGGTCGGTCCACAGGAATTTTGTGAATCTCCTAATCGCGCTAACGAGTTAATTCCGAACGGTGTGAATGGATTAATTAAATCGAAAAACTAAATTAATCTTAGGCAATTGAATTAAAGATCTAACTATCTAACTAGGGCAGATAATAAATTTAACCTAGGGCAAGGAATTAAATTTAACTAGGGCAAGGAATTAAATTTAACCTAGGGCAGAGAATGAAAAATTACCTAGGGCAAGAATTGAAATTACCTACTTACTTTATAGATGGCTCTCTCCAAACATTTACGCAGGGTTGTCAGATCTGAACAGATGAATTGAAAAGAGGCATCGATGCTCTCCAAAAGAATTGTAAATTTTATTCATAGAAAGAGGCATAAGCTAATACAATGATTTAGAGTTCCTATTTATAGAGGATAGGAAACCCTAGGTTACAATTGATCCGCATGTCTACATTTACCAAAATAACCCTTAAGTTGACTATTAAAAGCCGCCACAAGAATTAGGTAATTTTTTCCGCTCCTAATTGCTCTTGATGGCCACGGAACCGCGGCCTCGGTAGGGGTTGGGCCGCGGTTCCACGACCCAATGATGAGAACATTGGCTGAACTTTTTGGGGCTGATTCTGGGCTTCTTGGTATTTTTATTTCTTTGGTTTTTTATTCAATTTGGTTTCTCTATTTCTTCCAGATCTCCGGTGAACAATTGCGGTGGACTTTTAACCGTTTCTTCGTGATGAGGTCTTGGACCTTGCACTGCCTTGTACTTTATGAACTTTATCTTTTATGTAGGCTTGATCAAGATCTTTCTATTTGTTGGTTGTAGTTCCACTTTTGCATTGTTTTTTTTTTTTTTATCTTTTTCACTGTTTTAGATCCAAGAACCTGTAACCTGTAACATGTAGCAGACATGCGTCAAAAGCACCTATTTATTTTTAAAACGAATAAGAATGGGGAATATAATAATGCAATATTATGGTATGAACAAATACCCCCAAACTTATCTTTTGCTCGTCCTCGAGCAAACTTATTTTTTATTCTCAACAAAAACCTAACCGCACTTTCGCAGGGAAACGCGATTGCACTGAGCTCGTGCAACAAGCCGTTAAACCTCTAGGTGTCCCTCGTAGGAGGAGTGTTGTCTCCTGAGGGTTTTCAGCGGATTACACCCACAAAATCCTATCAATTTGGCTTTTTCGACTTTAATTCTCCAATTAGGTTTTCTAACAAGGAATTCTATTATCGTCGACTCGTAAATCATCCACCCATATTCTTCACACTTCCTTATCATTTAACTTAAGATTGTATATGTTTTATAGACCTACTTAGCTTTCGGCATCTCTTAGGTTTTCCTTCTAGGGTTCCATCTCCACTTAGGAATTTTTATCAACTCTATTAAAGATACAAGTTCTATTTTTCATTCCTATCTCTTATCTAAATCCCAATCACATACCCCTACATGTGTGTATATATCACCCCACTTGGAAATTCAAATCAAGAAATCATACTCTTGTCCGTTGTCTAAAGTACTTATTAATTGGTGAATTTTTAAATGAATCTTGCTTACACATCCTTCATGCGACCGTTAATACTTCTTGAGGTACCAATGACCGATTACAAGATGCGTTTGCACTTTAAAGCGTACTTCCTAGTCTTGCAACACCCAAGGCTTTTTAGCAGTGACTCCCAAACCAGTTGGTCTAAGGCACTAGGTGTTGAAGCACCCTCGCTAAATATTTTTTCTATTTTTGCAGCCTTAAGTAATCACAAAAACCAGTGTTCATTTTTTTATTCTTTATTCTCACTTGAATATTTTTTTATTTTCTTCGTAATAAGGACTTTAGACAAGAGCATTTCAAGGTCTCCTCTACTATTCCAAGTTTCAAGGTGCGTGATTGTGCAAATTGTAGGGTATACATTTTCAGAATCTAGACTTAAGCTAGGAATTATTTTTCAAACTTATACTCTAATAAAGATATCAATACTTTTCCTTCGTTTCGACTTGGCCCAAGAAGTGAACTCAAAATTTGCCTATTTCTAAATAAACTACAAAGACATATGCTTTCTACCATTAAACTTTTAGGGAGGTTATTTTTAGGGTTTTTAATTTACTAAATCTATGATCTAGTTGTTCCTAGCCAGTTAACCTATTTGTCAAACTCAAGTCAAATAAGGCCAAAATTGAATACATTAATTTTTATAATTTTTTCAAATTTTCAATTTTTATGGGTTTTAAAATAAGTATGCAAATGCAAAAATATACACATGAATGCGAAGGAAGAAGACTTACCGAGCATACCCCCAAACTTAAACTTGACAGTGTCCTCACTGTTATGCTACACCAAGAGGGTTGAGAATGTCGGCACTCTCCTGTTTATTTATTTATAATATTTTTTTTTGAATTTTTTTAAATTTTTTATAGAAAAAGAAAAGAAAAAATATATGTACATATATACAACAAGGTTCCTCCCAAACATAAGCTTGGCCTTACACAAGCCAAAGGTTAGCACCAACCATTCAAAAATCTTATCGTGGTAATGGCCGAGTTGGTGAAATAATGGGTTGTGGAGGAAAGAAATGAGAAACACACGAGACCGTGTAGGAAGAAGGGTAGAATATGGTCTCGGTGGAGGAGAAGAATGGCGGAAAGAAGAAAGAAGTGGAGTACGATCTTGAGGGTGTAAATCGAGTGAATAAATTAGCGCAATTTGTGATGACCGATGTGTTAAAAGCGATCGTGCTAACCTATCAACCCGTCGAGAAATGGGGTCAAATCTCTCAAGATTCGCAAGAAAGCATGGGTACGTCGAACTTGGTATTGGAGATGAAAGCGTAACGGTCTCTTGTACGGTCGGAACGATAGGAAGGACGAAAGGGAGTGAATTAGGGATAGTCTCTTTCTCACCGTAGTAAACTGTCTCGAACTTGAAAGATTCCAACAATGGTTCGAAACGACTGTAACCAACCGAGTCTGATGGTTCAACTAACTCATCTGAAAATTCAAAGGACTCAAACTCGGGCGAGGAGACATCAACATCTTCCGAATAAGTGAAACACCCGTAAGTGTTATCGGTTGTGAGAACTGTGTCAGATTCAAAGGAAAATTTTTCAAACTCACAGTCTTCAAGCGTGATCTTTTGCGTGGTCGGAAGATGGAAAGGAGGGAGGGTGATTTAGTTAAAGGTTCAAGAGGATGAATTGGAAAATCCAACACATCAAACAAGAATGGTTCAACCTCAATATTATCCTCAATACTCTCCTCAATACTATCCTCATAATTCTCCTCAATATTTAACTCATCCATGCTATTATCATCAAAATCAAGACGCATATGAAGTTCAGGAGAAACATCTAATGACTCGGGATGATGAATTGGACATAAAATTTCAATCAAATCAACAGGTTCATCATCCGAAATATTACCGGCGTCTATATCCTCAATCAAGTGAAAATCTATTTTTTCTGACACCTCATCAAAAGCATGGATATTTATCAATTCAGGTTCTAGATTGGAGGTGTAAAGATCGAAAAGATTAAGTGTGGTTTCACTCGAAAGGGGTTCTTCACAATCTGGCAAATCAAGCACTACAAAGTCGCACAACTCATCATTTTGGACACATGTCTGAAAATTGGAGTTGTTGGATTCAATTGGGTATGGGTAGGTTTGATTTGGAAATCCTTTCACATTTTCACTATGTCCAACCGCCTCCTTATACATTGAAAAATTTGGAGCTAGCGGGAAACTAGCTACCGGTTCACTAGGTTGCATAAGGGCGGCTATGGACGCACCCACATTCCTCACCATTTTGCTTGTTGCTACGATGTACGCCTCCAACGACTGTTCCAAACTAGACATGGGTTGTGGAAGGGTTTCGGTAAAAGATTCAAAACTGTTTGGATACGTGAAACTCCCTAATGGTTGTGTAGAAACAGTGTCTAGTGAAGGTGGGAATGTCGGGTAGGACTGGTAGGAATTGGATGGTTGGACAGGAGTAGGGTCAACATGTGGATAAAAAGGTGAATGGACTTGTTGATCCCTAGAATTAGATGTGTAGAGAGGGGTGAAAGATCGGCTACGAGATTGAGCAATATGCTCAGCAATGGACATCGGTTTAGGAGTTACAACAGGACTCGAAAAAGTGGTATCAACATATGAAGGTGGTAAAGGTTGACTTGGTTGACACAAAGTGGGTTGCAAAGTCGAACTGTTTCTCCTAGACGCTTCTATTTGATCTTTCAAAGATATTTTTGGCATGGAGGGATTTTCTTTAAATCGACCGAAACAATTGACGTACGACGCAAAGTTAGGTTCGGGATACCAAAGTTCGACAAGAGATTTATGATGTGGGGTACCCATGTTAGAAGAAAGGAGAAGAGAAAGAATGTAGGTGGTGCAAGGATTTCTTAGCGGCAAAGTTTGCAAGTCTCGTAAAAATTTTTTTTCCTTTTTCCCCTTTTTCTTTCTTTGGAATTTTTTTTTTGCAAAAAGATTTTCGATAAAGGGCTAAGACACACTTTCGATCAACCAAAAATGCACAATCAGGCCTAGATCTAGGGTCACCTAGGTCAGCTAGACAGCTCCTAACTGTTCCAAAGGGATAGAAATAGGCCTCAAACCGCCTCTTCACCGCCAATTGCGGCCAGGTAAGTGCCAGGTAAGTGGGAAGGAACCACAGTAGTGGGCCTAATTAAAAACCACTAGCCTTGACACACTTGCCTAGACACCGCAAAGTCAGGTTAGGATAAACGGCCCATGCCTATAACTAGTCCTCTGTCCTATTAAGCATGACGTTCTTAGGGCTGAGTCTAGTATTTTTTAATTAAGAGTGGTCAATGCAAATGCTTTAAGTGATTTCTGGGGTCCTAGGAAGGGTAATGAAATCCCCACCCAATCTGAATTGGTCAAAAGCCCCTTAAAGTCCGATTAAAATATGCAAAGCAGTAAATCACTTGCAGTCAATTATTTTTTTAGCACGGCGCAAAGAATCCTGCACAAGATTTGTTATTTGGAAGGGAGAAGATTTTGAAAGCGCAAAGAATCCTGCAGGAGATTTAACAAAAGATATATTTTAGGTTGCAGAGAGGAGGAAAAGAAAACAAACAGTGAAATTTTCGCGCGATGACGTCATCATGACGCGGCGGTTCAGCGGCCGTAAGGGGGTTCGCGCGGCGGAAAGGCGGCGGGGTTGAAGCTTCAGGCCTCTGAAAAAATTGTGCTTCTCTGTTGTTCCAATCCCTTTCTGTTCTGATCTAACTTTTTCTGTTTCGAACTCTGGATTTTTCCAGATCCGTCTCGATTGTAGATCCTGCAAAATTCAAACAAAAAATACCCTTCACAAAATACAAAGATGATAAATTTTTATATTTTTTGATTTTTCATTTTTTATGATTTTTTTAATTAAGATTAACCCGAAATTGCAAAAAGGAAATGACACGCCATCCCCGGCAACGGCACCATTTGATTGGTCTCAAAAACTATCTATTACCGCAATCAAGAACGGCGTCGCATGTAGCTAGCCGGTGAATACGGGTCGGTCCACAGGGATTTTGTGAATCTCCTAATCGCGCTAACGAGTTAATTCCGAACGGTGTGAATGGATTAATTAAATCTAAAAACTAAATTAATCTAGGGCAATTGAATTAAAGATCTAATATCTAACTAGGGCAGATAATAAATTTAACCTAGGGCAAGGAATTAAATTTAACTAGGGCAAGGAATTAAATTTAATCTGGGGAAGAGAATGAAAAATTACCTAGGACAAGAATTGAAATGACCTACTTACTTTACAGATGGCTCTCTCCAAACATTTACGCAGGGTTGTCAGATCTGAATAGATGAATTGAAAAGAGGCATCGATGCTCTCCAAAAGAATTATAAATTTTATTCATAGAAAGAGGCATAGGGAGGCATAAGCTAATACAATGATTTAGAGTTCCTATTTATAGAGGATAGGAAACCCTAGGTTACAATTGATCCGCATGTTTACATTTACCAAAATAACCCTTAAGTTGACAAGTAAAAGCCGCTACAAGAATTAGGTAATTTTTTCCGCTCCTAATTGCTCTTGATGGCCGCGGAACCGCGGCCTGGGTAGTGGTTGGGCCGCGGTTCCGCGGCCCAATGATGAGAACATTGGCTGAACTTTTTGGGGCTGATTCTGGGCTTCTTGGTATTTTTATTTCTTTGGTTTTTTATTCAATTTGGCTTCTCTATTTCTTCCAGATCTCCGGTGAACAATTGCGGTGGACTTTTAACCGTTTCTTCGTGACGAGGTCTTGGACCTTGCACTGCCTTGTACTTTGTGAACTTTATCTTTTATGTATGCTTGATCAAGATCTTTCTATTTGTTGGTTGTAGTTCCACTTTTGCATTGTTTTTTTTTTATCTTTTTCACTGTTTTAGAACCAAGAACCTGTAACCTGTAACATGTAGCAGACATGCGTCAAAAGCACCTGTTTATTTATAAAACGAATAAGAATGGGGAATATAATAATGCAATATTATGTGTCAGGACCCGTAGGGTACGGAACGTGACTGGCACTTAAGTTACGAAACGTCTCAAGACATCCGTAAAATAAGTAAGCCAAAGCCTAGAAACCAAAACCAAATAAGCAAAAGAATGAAGGAAAACCAATCAATTAAAGGCGAGTTTATCAAATGAGTCATATCAAGCCTTTTTAAAAACAATATCAATTTTTCCGAAAATTTCGGCAGAGTCTCCTTTGTAAATACTGGCCCCCAAAATGGGTACAACAAGAATATATATAAATCCAACAAATAAGGCATCCCCAAGAGGGAGCTAGCTCTTCGCCACAAGGCGGTCACAAATCCCACGTAATATAAAACAACAACATGCAAAATAATCATAAAGAAGCATGAGAAAAACAGCATGTCGACTCAAGTGAGCTCGACCCCAAAATACAGCATAAAAAGTCCACAAATCTCACAGTCTCATCTCTAGGTCAATATACAACAATACTGGTAGATACAGTAGATGGAGTACAATAGATACAAAGAATATACAAGGTGGTACAAAAATAATGATATAACCCACCTAAGAGCAAAACCTCAAGTCCAGGAAAAAGTGGCAAAAGAAGCAACTGCGCCCGCAGCTACTGTACTGACGGAGCGGACCTGAAAAAGGCTGTGGCACAACGGGGGTGAGTTGCCAACTCGTGAGTAATAAATAACATCTACACAGGCTATCGAAAGTATGCACACAAGTATCCTAGCATCTAAAATACAGGTAAGGCAGGACATAATGGCAAGTATGTATGCAATATGAATATACTAGCAGGTACGAATGCAATGCTAATCAACTCATGATCTGAATGTGTAAGTATAAGAAATCATGTTTTTCCCTTTAAGAATCTCTTTTGAAATACCAGCACAATACCAATAGAATCAACAAGAACCTGTGTCCAGCAACGACACCTCAAAACTATCACAAATCTCATATATCCATGCCATAGTATCTCTGGCCTCAGCCATCCGGCTGACCCAGCTCAATATCAAAATCTCATCATCTCGCGGCCACGGTCGGTATCCTCTGGATATCCGCCGTGCCAAACAGTCACCGGTAGGTAATCCGTCCCCTGCCAGGCTCAACGTCAACACCACATTCATCTTGCCCCGGGGTACCATACCGGGCCCACCATGTACCCGTGACGGTTCCTCCACTCCTCGACACGGATCTCGAAAACCACAGCAAACTCATGGTGGACGACACTTACATCACTAGAAAACCGCAATTTACATATTTTAAAATATAATAAGTTTAGAAATTTTGCGGCTTTCCCCCGAAATCCAGAAATATCATAAAATCTCAAGAAATCCTCATAAGTGCATATGTCAATGATAATGAATGCATATGATATCAATAATCAAGTTGCGATGCGTGATTAATAGACTAAGCATGAACAAATAATATGATGAGGTACATGCAGATGAATAGCAATCCTACGATTTCATTTTAAGGAATTAAAGAAATAGCGCGAGTTTAAGTATCAATTATAGTAAAAGGTTTCAATTTAAAGGTTATCTAGTGTGGTGGCATGGCAATTACCAGGGTGTGTGTGTAAGCATGAATAGTGCTCGTGCTGCATATAAAAACCCTGGCAATGGTGCAGGTGTCCTATAAAATGGTTTCGTATATGTATGTCAATATAGGGCATGAATGTGGCAAATAATCATACAAGTATTACACCCCTAATTACTAACATTACTAAGAATCTTTTTAAGGTACTAAAACTATCGGGCGACTTGCGCCATCCAACGATAGTCCCCCGTAGATGTTACATCTACTCACCGAAATCCCTAGCTAGTCACGTCCGATCACAGCTTTCCCCTTTCGAGCCGCGTCTGACGTCTCCGCTACCGAACCTGGAATTTACATCAATACCAAACATAAGGTTACATATCAAGAACAACGCAAAACCCAAACGAAACGTTCACAATATAGGTACAACGTGCACAAGGTGCGCGGAACACACGCGAAAATCGCAAAAACTGCAAAAATCGCCGATTTGGTCGCCCGGCAAAACTAAAACCCGATTACTCAAAAATCCGCACTCACACATCCTAAATGTCATAGGATATGCCAACAATATAATCTAGATATCGCAATTAATTCGTCACAATAATAAAATAAAAACCTAGTAAGCTAGAAGTTTGCAAATTTGGTGCAAACATCGACAATTTGCGACAAAGTGCACACATTATCACACAAATATCCAAATTAAACCATTAGAAAGCCACTACAATTAAATTAATCCCTTTACCATGCATCATAACCCACATTCCATACACAAACCTTTTCTTGATTTTGGTAATTAGCAAAGCAAAGAAAATTTCACACAAGTTAACTTAGATTAGCAATACATCAAGCCACTTAAGCAAAGTAACCATATAGGTTGGTTAAGTAAACTACTAGATTAATTAACTAGATTTAATTAACTAAAACATGGTTTCAAGAAACCCTAGTTAACTCAACCATTAACTTTAAACAAAACTAGAATGAAAATAGCACTAAATTAACACTAAAACAATTTAATTAAAGGATTCTAACCATAAGAAATTAAAAGAGTAGAAATTATACCTCAAACCTATGGATCTAGCAAGAAGAAATTTGCCTCAATGATGGCCTCCTAGCACCATGATTCCAAGCAAGAGAGGTGAAGGAAAAAGAGATGAAGAATGGGGTTTAATTTGTGAGTTTTAGCTTGAAATTTGGAGCAAACTTAATGAATTTTTGAAGAAGATAAAAAGAAAAGAGATGAAGGGGGGGCTGCTGTTTTTTCGGCCAGAAATGAGGGAGAGGGGATGGTGTGGGTGTGGGAAAAAAGTCTTGGTCAACTCCCCTCAAAGTCAATGCACCATACCTTCAACATACAATATTTTAAACATACACATTCAACTCAAATCATCCCTAACAAAAGAATTTTAAAACAAAAGAGAGGGGGGGGGGAATTTTCTGCAGTTTGGGACAGCCATGGAGATGTGAGGATGTGTGTGTGAGAGTGCACAAAAAAAATTTGCAAAAAGACCCCCTACAAGTCCAAAATTGCAAGTTTAAGCTTAAATTCAATAAATTTCGTTTTCCATAATAAAAATTAGTTAAAACTTAAAATAAATTACTAAAAATTTATGTTACAACTAGATTTTAATTAACATGATTTTAAAGCTTAATTTTAGCCCATTTAAATTTGTATTTATCACTAATTTAATGTATTTTCTTACCGGCTTAAAATAATATTAAAAAATTGAAAAATAGGGAAAATTTTTTAAATGACCAAAATTTCATAAGTAACTCATTAGCTACTAAAAACAAGCAATTACCTATCAATTTTAGGTATAATTAGTCCTAAACTGCAAAATAACGAGAAAGACGGTTTTCGGAAAAATACCGAATTTTCACCGATTTTCAGGAAAACACCAAAACGAATTTTCAAGGCGCTACAATCTTCCCCCCTTAAAGAAATTCGGTCCCCGAATTTAAAAATATAACTACGCGTACCTCAAAGAGATGAGGGAATTTCTTCCGCATCTCGCTCTCGGTCTCCCAGGTAACCTCCTCGCTGCTCGGGCTACGCCAAAGGACCTTGACGGTTGGTATAATCTTCGATCTCAACTTCTTCACCTGGCGATCCAGGATGGCCACCGGCTGCTCTGCAAAAGAAAGGTCGCGCTCTAGCTGGACTGTCGGGTGCTGAATCGCATGCGAAGGGTCGTGGAGGTACTTGCGGAGCATCGAAACATGGAAGACGGGGTGAACATCGAGAAAGCTGGGTGGAAGAGCCAAACGATATGCAACAGCGCCGACACGCTCGAGGATCTCGAAGGGACCTACGAATCTAGGGCTAAGCTTCCCCTTTCGCCCAAAACGCATCACGCCCTTCATCGGAGAGACCCTCAGAAAAACATGATCGCCAACTGCGAACTCTAACCTGCGACGGCGCCTGTCTGCATACGATTTCTGCCTGCTCTGAACCGCTCTCATCTGGTCTCGGATAAACTGTATCTTCGCTGTCGTCTCCTCAACAAGCTGCGGCCCCAAAATGCTGCTCTCGCTGAGCTCTGTCCAACAGACGGGCGATCTGCATCTCCTCCCATATAATGCCTCAAAAGGTGCCATCTGAATAGTATCCTGGAAGCTGTTGTTGTAGGAGAACTCCACTAACGGTAAATGACGATCCCAACTACCGCCGAAGTCTAAAACGCACGCTCTGAGCATGTCCTCGAGAGTCTGAATGGTCCGCTCTGACTGTCCGTCGGTCTGCGGATGAAACGCTGTGCTGAAGCTCAAACGAGTGCCCAAAGCCTCCTGAAATCTCTGCCATAGTCGGCTGGTAAATTGAGTGCCTCGATCTGACACGATACAAGTTGGTACGCCATGTAGTCGCACGATCTCGTCAATGTAGAGCTGAGCATACTGAGCGAAGCTGAAAGTGGTCTTCACTGGTAGGAAGTGAGCCGCTTTCGTCAATCTATCCACGATCACCTAGATGGAGTCGTACCCTCGACTGGTCCTGGGTAGACCCACAACGAAGTCCATCGAAATCTGCTCCCATTTCCACTCTGGAATGAGTAACGGCTGTAGCTCTCCTGCGGGCCTCTGGTGCTCGGCCTTGACTTGCTGACAAGTCAGGCATCTCGAAACGAACTCCGCAATGTCCCTCTTCATCCCGTCCCACCAGTAGGTCTCTCTCATATCATGGTACATCTTGGTGGAACCGGGGTGGACACTATACACTGATCGGTGTGCCTCCTCAAGAATGTCGCGCCGCAATCCATCAGCATCTGGTACGCACAGTCTAGATCCATATCGTAAAATCCCCTGATCGTCAATCACGAACTCGGAAAATCTGCCCTGTCCCATCTGTGCCATGATCTCCGAGCAATGGTCGTCACTGCGCTGTGCCTCATATATACGGTCAAGCAACTGTGGGCGTGCACGAACATGCGCGAGCTGTCTCCCTGTCTGAGTGAACTCGAACTCAATTCGGCTGTCGCATAAAATCTGCCAATCTGCTGACGACTGCCTCTGCACTGCGCGCAAAAAGGATAGACTACCCCCGGGCCTCCTACTCAACGCATCTGCCACCACATTCGCCTTGCCTGGGTGATATAGGATCTTGCAGTCGTAGTCTTTCACCAACTCCATCCAACGACGTTGTCTGAGGTTCAGGTCTCGCTGCTGAAATATGTACTTTAAGCTCTTGTGATCAGTGAATATCTGACACGACTCGCCGTATAGGTAATGTCGCCAAATCTTCAGTGCAAAGACCACTGCAGCCATCTCCAAATCGTGAGTGGGGTAGTTCTGTTCATGCTTCTTCAGCTGCCGAGAAGCATATGCGATCACCCGGCCATGCTGCATCAATACGCATCCTAATCCCACTCGCGAAGCATCACAGTAGACCACAAATCCGCCTGATCCCGAAGGCAAAGATAATACCGGCGCCGTAGTCAAACATGTCCGCAGCTGCTGAAAACTGCGCTCGCACTCCTCTGTCCAAACGAAAGGAACTCCCTTCCGGGTCAAACCGGTCAAAGGTGCAGCTATACGGGAGAAGTCCTGAACAAAACGCCTGTAGTAGCCCGTCAGGCCTAGAAAACTACGGATCTCAGTAACCGAAGTAGGTCGGGGCCACTGCTGAACAGCCTCAATCTTCTTCGGGTCCACACAAATGCCGTCTCTCGTAACCACGTGACCCAAGAATCCGACGCTGTCCAGCCAGAATGCACACTTGGAGAACTTTACGAACAGCTGGTGCTCCCTCAGAGTCTGTAACGTAATCTGCAAGTGCTGCTCGTGCTCCTCTCTGCTCCGGGAGTACACCAAGATATCGTCGATAAACACGATGATGAACAAGTCAAGATACGGCCTGAATGTACGGTTCATCAAATCCATGAATGCTGCTGGGGCGTTGGTGAGTCCGAACGACATCACCAAAAACTCATAGTGGCCGTAGCGCGTGCGGAAAGCTGTCCTCGGTATATCCTCCTGTCGAACTCGCAGCTGGTGGTATCCTGATCGTAAGTCGATCCTCGAAAAGTAACCCGCGCCCTGGAGCTGGTCGAACAAATCATCAATGCGTGGCAACGGATATCTGTTCCGAACGGTAACTTTGTTCAGCTGGCGGTAGTCGATACATAAGCGTAAACTTCCATCCTTCTTCTTGACAAACAGGACCGGAGCACCCCACGGAGAAACACTAGGTCGAATAAGCCCCTTATCTAACAAATCCTGCAACTGATCCTTCAGCTCTCGAAGCTCTGCCGGGGCCATCCGATAAGGCGGTATAGAAATAGGCCCCGAGCCGGGAATCAAATCAATGCAGGACTCAACATCGCGCTCAAGCGGTAGCCCAGGTAGCTCATCAGGGAAAACATCAGGGAACTCACAAACAACCGGGACCCGGTCCAACGGAACCTCTGCAGCTCGAGTATCACAAATAAACGCTAAGAATCCCTGACATCCCTTCTGCAAGAGCTGACCAGCGCGAAGAGACGAAATCAAGCTGGGAAGGGTGACGCTGCGGTCTCCCTGAATAACAAGGACTGGCTCCCCCGGAAAGCTAAATCTGACTGCCTTCTCACGGAAGTCCACCGAAGCATAACAGGTGGCTAGCCAATCCATGCCCAGAAGCACATCAAAGTCCAACATATCGAGGAGAATCAAATAAACTGATGAATCCCTCTCCCCGATACGAACGGAACACAATCGAAATACAAAACGAGCGACAAACGACTCGCCTACCGGAGTAACAACAATAAGCGGATGATCTAACGACGACGACTCACGGCCCAACATCGGTGCAAAGTGTGTAGAGACGTACGAATGTGTGGAACCTGGGTCAAATAATACCCGGGCGTTGAAAGAACAAACTGGCAAGGTACCTGTCACAACGGCATTGGATGCCTGCGCATCCTGCGGTGTCAAAGCAAATACTCGGGCCTGTCCTCCACCGATAGCGGGCTGACCTCGACCTCGGCCTCTGCCTCCTCGTCCTCTCTGAACAGGACCGCCGCGTCCACGGCTTCTGGGTGCACCTAACTGGCGTGGAGCATCGCCTGTGGTAGGAAGTAGGGCTCTCTGAGGAGGGGGTGGTGATGGTGGTAGGGTCACATGCGGAACTGTTGCTGCTCCCTGTCGTCTCGCCGGACAATCTCTGACAAGATGGTATGGACTCCCGCACCCAAAACACCCTGGCGACGGCTGCTGTCCCTGGGGATATGAACCATACAACTGTCCCCGTCTAAATCCTCTGCCAGGCCTATCTCTCGGAAAAAATCTGGCGCACTGCCTCTGAGACGGTACATCGATGCGAATCCTCTTCGGCCCAGAAACGGCCAAAGTCTGTGATATGCGTGCTTCCATCCGCAATACCGTATCCATAGCAGCTGAATAAGTGTCGTAGTGTTGGGCGCCAATGGCAAGATATAGCTGGGCATCAAGTCCCTGTACGAACCACTTCACCATCTTCTCTGCGGTATCCACCAAATACTGAGCATATCGGGATAACTGTGTAAACTGGATGTCATACTCAGACACCGACATCCCAGGTGTCTTGACTAAGGCCTCGAAGCTACGAGCTCTGGCGTCACGAACGCTCTCTGGAAGGAAACAAGCTAGAAAGACCGCTGTAAACTCGACCTAAGTCATAGGCGGTAGACCTGCAGCTCGACCTCTCAAGACTGACTCCCACCATGTCTGTGCGAGACCCTCTAGTCAGAAACTCGCAAGCTCTACCCATCGATCATCCGAACATCTCAGCGAACGGCAGATCCTGGCTAAACTGTCAAGGAACGTCTGGGGGTCCTCCGCTGCCTCGGTGCCGGTGAATACTGGAGGTCTCAGCCTCATGAAATCCTGTAGCGAAACCGGAATGGCCACGGTGGTAGTAGTAGGAGCAGGTATCATGGTCGTCTGTGACGTAGTAGGTACGTCATCCGGCCTAGGTGTACGACTGGCTGCAACTAGGGATCCTACCATCTGACGTAGCTCCTGCATACTCCCCATCATCTGTCGCAACTCCTCCATACCAGTCTCGAGCCTATCCATACGGCCTGGGGAAGGTGGATCGGTCTGTCCCTGCGGCGTAGGCATACTACACTGCTCAGTCCTAGTCTCGGACGAGCTAGCTCGAATCTCGTCTCGGGCGGCAGCCCTCTGTGCCCTCGTAGCCTTCGGCGGCATAGTGGCTGTTACAGGAAAACGGATAGTAAGAACAGTGCAATAGGATCATAGGATACACGGAATTGAAGAAGGAATTTTCAAGTAAGTATATCCTAAAGTCACTTAGGCGGAGTACCGTATCGCAAGTATGCCGCGGACATACACACGCTACGTTACCCTACTTAAGTCACTTACTCCATCTACCAGGGTCATCTTACACTCAAAAAGGTAAAACCTAACGCTCTGATACCAACTTTGTCACGACCCGCAGGGTACGGAACGTGACTGGCACTTAAGTTACGAAACGTCTCAATACATCCGTAAAATAAGTAAGCCAAAGCCCAGAAACCAAAACCAAATAAGCAAAAGAATGAAGGAAAACCAATCAATTGAAGGCGAGTTTATCAAATGAGTCATATCAAGCCTTTTTAAAAACAATATCAATTTGTCCGAAAATTTCGGCAGAGTCTCCTTTGTAAATACTGGCCCCCAAAATGGGTACAACAAGAATATATATAAATCCAACAAATAAGGCATCCCCAAGCGGGAGCTAGCTCTTCGCCACAAGGAGGTCACAAATCCCACGCAATATAAAACAACAACATGCAAAATAATCATAAAGAAGCATGAGAAAAATAGCATGTCGACTCAAGTGAGCTCGACCCCAAAATACAGCATAAAAAGTCCACAAATCTCACAGTCTCATCTCTAGGTCAATATACAACAATACTGGTAGATACAGTAGATGGAGTACACTAGATACAAAGAATATACAAGGTGGTACAAAAATAATGATATAACCCACCTAAGAGCAAAACCTCAAGTCCAGGAAAAAGTGGCAAAAGAAGCAACTGCGCCCGCCGCTACTGTACTGACGGAGCGGACCTGAAAAAGGCTGTGGCACAACGGGGGTGAGTTGCCAACTCGTGAGTAATAAATAACATCTACACAGGCTATCGAAAGTATGCACACAAGTATCCTAGCATCTAAAATACAGGTAAGGCAGGACATAATGGCAAGTATGTATGCAATATGAATATACTAGCAGGTACGAATGCAATGCGAATCAACTCGTGATCTGAATGTGTAAGTATAAGAAATCATGTTTTTCCCTTTAAGAATCTCTTTTGAAATACCAGCACAATACCAATAGAATCAACAAGAACCTGTGTCCAGCAACGACACCTCAAAACTATCACAAATCTCATATATCCATGTCATAGTATCTCTGGCCTCAGCCATCCGGCTGAACCAGCTCAATATCAAAATCTCATCATCTCGCGGCCACGGTCGGTATCCTCTGGATATCCGCCGTGCCAAACAGTTACCGGTAGGTAATCCGTCCCCTACCAGGCTCAACGTCAACACCACATTCATCTTGCCCCGGGTACCATACCGGGCCCACCATGTACCCGTGACGGTTCCTCCACTCCTCGACACGGATCTCGAAAACCACAGCAAACTCATGGTGGACGACACTTACATCACTAGAAAACCGCAATTTGCATATTTTAAAATATAATAAGTTTAGAAATTTTGCGGCTTTCCCCCGAAATCCAGAAATATCATAAAATCTCAAGAAATCCTCATAAGTGCATATGTCAATGATAATAAATGCATATGATATCAATAATCAAGTTGCGATGCGTGATTAATAGACTAAGCATGAACAAATAATATGATGAGGTACATGCACATGAATAGCAATCCTACGATTTCATTTTAAGGAATTAAAGAAATAGCGCGAGTTTAAGTATCAATTATAGTAAAAGGTTTCAATTTAAAGGTTATCTAGTGTGGTGGCATGGCAATTACCAGGGTGTGTGTGTAAGCATGAATAGTGCTCGTGCTGCATATAAAAACCCTGGCAATGGTGCAGGTGTCCTATAAAATGGTTTCGTATATGTATGTCAATATAGGGCATGAATGTGGCAAATAATCATACAAGTATTACACCCCTAATTACTAACATTACTAAGAATCTTTTTAAGGTACTAGAACTATCGGGCGACTTGCGCCATCCAACGATAGTCCCCCGTAGATGTTACATCTACTCACCGAAATCCCTAACTAGTCACGTCCGATCACCGCTTTCCCCTTTCGAGCCGCGTCTGACGTCTCCGCTACCGAACCTGGAATTTACATCAATACCAAACATAAGGTTACATATCAAGAACAACGCAAAACCCAAACGAAACGTTCACAATCTAGGTACAACATGCACAAGGTGCGCGGAACACACGCGAAAATCGCAAAAACTGCAAAAATCGCCGATTTGGTCGCCCGGCAAAACTAAAACCCGATTACTCAAAAATCCGCACTCACACATCCTAAATTTCATAGGATATGCCAACAATATAATCTAGATATCGCAATTAATTCGTCACAATAATAAAATAAAAACCTAGTAAGCTAGAAGTTTGCAAATTTGGTGCAAACATCGACAATTTGCGACAAAGTGCACACATTATCACACAAATATCCAAATTAAACCATTTGAAAGCCACTACAATTAAATTAACCCCTTTACCATGCACCAAAACCCATATTCCATACACAAACCTTTTCTTGATTTTGGTAATTAGCAAAGCAAAGAAAATTTCACACAAGTTAACTTAGATTAGCAATACATCAAGCCACTTAAGCAAAGTAACCATATAGGTTGGTTAAGTAAACCACTAGATTAATTAACTAGATTTAATTAACTAAAACATGGTTTCAAGAAACCCTAGTTAACTCAACCATTAACTTTAAACAAAACAAGAATGAAAATAGCACTAAATTAACACTAAAACAATTTAATTAAAGGATTCTAACCATAAGAAATTAAAAGAGTAGAAATTATACCTCAAACCTATGGATCTAGCAAGAAGAAATTTGCCTCAATGATGGCCTCCTAGCACCATGATTCCAAGCAAGAGAGGTGAAGGAAAAAGGGATGAAGAATGGGGTTTAATTTGTGAGTTTTAGCTTGAAATTTGGAGCAAACTTAATGAATTTTTGAAGAAGATAAAAAGAAAAGAGATGAAGGGGGGGGGGCTGCTGTTTTTTCGGCCAGAAATGAGGGAGAGGGGATGGTGTGGGTGTGGGAAAAAAGTCTTGGTCAACTCCCCTCAAAGTCAATGCACCATACCTTCAACATACAATATTTTAAACATACACATTCAACTCAAATCATCCCTAACAAAAGAATTTTAAAACAAAAGAGAGGGGGGGGGGGAATTTTCTGCAGTTTGGGACAGCCAAGGAGATGTGAGGATGTGTGTGTGAGAGTGCACAAAAAAATTTTTGCAAAAAGACCCCCTACAAGTCCAAAATTGCAAGTTTAAGCTTAAATTCAATAAATTTCGTTTTCCATAATAAAAATTAGTTAAAACATAAAATAAATTACTAAAAATTTATGTTACAACTAGATTTTAATTAACATGATTTTAAAGCTTAATTTTAGCCCATTTAAATTTGTATTTATCGCTAATTTAATGTATTTTCTTACCGGCTTAAAATAATATTAAAAAATTGAAAAATAGGGAAAAAATTTTAAATGACCAAAATTTCATAAGTAACTCATTAGCTACTAAAAACAAGCAATTACCTATCCATTTTAGGTATAATTAGTCCTAAACTGCAAAATAACGAGAAAGACGGTTTTCGGAAAAATACCGAATTTTCACCGATTTTCAGGAAAACACCAAAACGAATTTTCAAGGCGCTATAATATGGTATGAACACACTTTGGTCTAGAATTGCATGAAATTTTCACAGTGTTCTTGATATATCTCATACATCATTCTGTACTTTTTTAAAACCTTTTTTGAACAACTTTTAAAATCGACATAAACTTGATTTTCGCGTTTCAAGTTTCGGAGTAGTTCGGTTTTGTAATCTTAACAAAATCCATATAATTTTCTAGCATGGCTCTGATACCACTACAGGGTTACCTAGCATGGCATCAAGGTTTCGGGAGGCATCTTCCATGCCAGATTAAAAAATTTATCGTTCTAGCTAACTCTAACCCTAGAATCGTTTACTAGAAATCGACGGAAATATAAATGCAAACACTTTGCAAGTCTAGTGAGCAAGGAATACAACCTTTGTAGACCGGTCCTTCACTTCATTAGCTCCATGTAGCAGTCCCTTCACTGCGATCAAGAAGTCCCGGACTCTAGAAAGGCTACGATGAAGAAACGAACATGCTTGCTTCGAAATCTTCGAGGCCGAAGATGATCTACGTCGAGGAGACACTAACCCAAGATATCGCTTCACTAATCATGGAATTAGTGAAGCAAACACCCTATACTAAATGGAAAGTAGTAGAGGAT
The DNA here is from genome assembly GCA_030015575.1 of Agapanthus africanus. Taxonomy (NCBI): domain Eukaryota; kingdom Viridiplantae; phylum Streptophyta; class Magnoliopsida; order Asparagales; family Amaryllidaceae; genus Agapanthus; species Agapanthus africanus. Next base: position 227,032,907 of record CM057348.1, read on the forward strand.
GATGAAGTATGAAGTGGGCTCACTTTAGATTTGATTTTCTCACACTTTTTCTCATACCTCCATTGAAGCTGGAATGCTTTGAGAAAGAAGAAGAAGAAGAAGAATGAACTCATCATATGAATTATATTTTTGTGAGGTTAGAAATGCAACCAAGGGTTAAGAATGTCATGCTTAACCCTTATAGAGAGTTAACCATGAGCTAGGGTTAAAGGTTAGGTTAAGAAATATCTTAAGCTAGACAAAGAGAATGGACAAAGTCAAAGATGCCTTGAAGCTTCTACAAGCTTTCAACAAATATCATCCATGACAAATATCCACAATATTTGAATTACTTAATGATAAATTATAAACCCTAATCTTAACCCTAGCATGGTTTAAGTCTCATAAACCTAGTTGCATTTGTAACCTAGCATGATACATTTAACATATATCACATATATATCAATGTATCCAAAGTGAGAAAAGAAATCATAAGTGAGCTAATACTAGTTAATGTAATGTAATATATCAAATATATAATTATACATTAGATTATCAAATCAACTCTTGATTTAATAATCCGGCTATATAACCTATAACCGACTAATATCATATGAATCAACTTATCGAATCAACACTTGATCCGATAACCTAACTATATCATATATAACCGACAGATATATCATATCGCGAGAATAGAATACGGTATCTCATATCGTATCAATCTCGGTCCCGCAGATATCACATATGTGCTCCTACTTCGTTTCGCTTGAGCCAGGAAACCCCTGTGTAGGACTCTAAAGACTCGTCAATACGCCGGCAGTAGGTGATGATAATATCAAACACTCATAAGCCGCAAGCGGTCTGCTAAACGTAACGGCCACCCGGGTATTAAGTGATCAGAAGATCAACAAGCAACCCTGCTCACACTCCTGCGAATCCAATCAGTAAAACTACCGTACAGTCCGGTCTCTTCGTCTGATATGTTGCATATCTCGTCTAGGGGTGGTAAACGTCAGACCCCGGTTACTCGATAAGTCGTGTCAATATGAGGCTCATAATGGGTCGAGAAACTACTGATAACACTTACCAGTATATCACTGAAGCCGCCTTGGCAAAAGACTTCCTGTTATAGCCAATCGAGCACATCGCAACATCAACTCCCAATACCGGGAGAGACGAAACCCCTCCTATCGCTCCTTGCCTCCATGTGACTCGGGACTGTACCCAAAAGCCACCGTTTTGAACGTTCTCTTGAACGTGGTCAGGTGGAAATCAAAGAACGGTGGGAATCACACAAGACACTATGACGATCTCGGGTCTACAGACTAACCTGTACCAGTGTCACCAGAGAACTGCCATCTGACGTTAGGTATAATACCATCTGGGAGTTCTCGACGAGTTCGTTCAGTGTACCCAGTCTCCACTGAGCACCCGTATACTGTCTCTGTTAGTTATATGTATGCCCTAGAGGCCATTACTGTACATACGATGTATATTGTAATGGATGCTTGGACATATATAGGGAGGACTTTCTTGCTCGACATGATAGTATGCTATCTGGTTGTACTTTATCTTAACATGTACTCTCATTGTCTCTATGTTACATGTTGATAAAACCCTTGGGATATATACTCGACTACTGGGACTATGATGAGATCATACTAGTGGGGCCACGGTAGTCGACGAGTACATCCTATAACTGTTCCTAGTCGAGGGTGTATCGAGACAGGGCATCGATACACCAGAGTAGACTAGCGTATACGCATCTTGACCCATATGATGGGCGATGGATGATCCCATATCCATCGGTTTTTGACATCAAGGATGGTGTACGGGTGCTCAGTAGAGACTGGGTACACTGGACGGACTCGCCGAGAACTCCCAGATAGTATTATACCTCACGTCAGATGACAGTTCTCCGGTGACACTGGTACATAGTAGTCTGTTGACCCGAGATCGTCATAGAGTCTTGTGTGATTCCCACTGTGCTTTGATTTCCATCATACCACGTCTAAGAGGGCGTGCAAAAAGGTGGTTTTTGGGTACAGTCCCTTATCACATGGAGGTAATGAGCGATAGGAGGGGGTTCGTCTCTCCCGGTATAGGGAGTTGATGTTGCGCTGTGTTCGATTGGCTATAACTGGAAATCCCTGGCCAGGGTTGCTGAGATTTACTGATAAGTGTTATCAGTAGTTTCTCGAACTGTTATAGACCTCATATCGACACGACTTATCAAGCTACTGGGGTCTGACGTATACCACCCCTAGGCGAGATATGCGACATATCAGATGACGAGACCGGACTGTATGGGAGTGTTACTGATTAGATTCACAGGAGAATGTACAGGCTTACTTGTTGATCTTCTGAGCGCTCAATACCTGGGTAGCTGTTACGTTTAGCTGACTGTTTGCAGCTTGTGGTTGCTTGATATGATCATCACCTACTGCCGGCGTATTGACGATTCTTTAGAGTTCTACACAGAGGTTTCTTGACTCAGGCATAACGGAGTAGGAGCACATATGTGATATGGGCGGGACCGAGGATAATGCGGTATGTGATACCGTATTGTATTCTCGCGATATTTGATATCGGCTGGGTCATCGGATCAAGTGTTGATTCGATGAATCGGTAAATGAAATATTTGTCGGTTATATACGATATAGCTGGATTGTCGGATCAAGTGTTGATTCGATAATTTAATGTATAATAATATATATGATATATTAAATTACATTAACTAATATTAGATCACTAAAAGATTCTTTTTCTCATTCGGGTAATACATTGATATATATGCGATATATGTTAATTGTATTATTTTTTTTTGTTACAATAAATATTATATATGTGATATATAATATTGTAACATGATGTGGTTATTAATGCAACATATTTAGTGTAGATTAAACATGGTTAGGATTTGATTAGGGTTAAGTTATTCTAGAAGTTTCTAGAAGCTTTCTTTTGTTTTGTGTAAAGATATTTGTTTAGATATTTTTGCATGATATTTCCTTAACCCAACCACACCCTTTAACCTTGGTTAATTCTCTACAATGGTTACTTGAACCATGGTTGCATTTCTAACCTTATGATTACTTTTCTTTATTCATCACAAAAGGATTCTAATTATTATTCATCTTCTTCTTCCTTCTTCTTTTCATGGAAAAAGATTACTAGCTTTTTTCCAAGTGATGATTATGTGTGAGAAAAAGATTATAAATGAGAGCTAAAAATCCTACTTCATCATCCTCATCTATCCTTGCCATTTAGATGAGGGTGTTCACTTCATTTAGTGAGTGTTAGCTTGTGTTAATGAAACTTCAAGGTAGATCATCTTTGTTATCGAAGATCGGAAGCAAGACTGCATCTTTCTCTTCGTGAAGCCTCTCGAGAGTCCGGAACACGATGATCGCAGCGAAGGGACCTCAACACGGAGCTTATGAAGTGAAGGACCGGATCTACAAAGGTTGTAATCCCTCTCACTTAGTGTTAAAGTGTTTAACATGCTTGTTTTCGCCTAAACCCTAGTTTAAAGATCCGGCTTTGGGTTGTTCGGCACGGCTAATTTTTTAATCGGGCATGGTTGATGCCTCGTAAAACCTTGTGAGCGTGCCTAGCAACCCTACAGTGGTATTAGAGCCAAGCTAGAGCTTTAGGCAATGTCTAGGCGAAGTTTAAAGTCCGATCGAACCTCGAAATCCCGATACGAACCCTTCTTAGGATATTTTTTAAAACTGTTGTTTTTTCCTAATTAAAAATGTTCAGAAAAACAAGCAAGAAAAAGTAAGAATTACTGTGAAGTACGGCCCACTAATCCTCTTATATGACCGCGGAACCGCGGCCAAACCAAGGGTTTGGCGGCGGTTCCGCGGCCAAAATTATGACTTAGTCCCTCATACTTCATATATTTATTCTTGGGTCCTTTCTAGGAATTTTTTTCTAGGAATTTTTAATTCCACTCAAGTGTTGAGTTTTCTAGGGTTATATTGGGGACTCGTTGATTCGATCGGATAATTTAACTTTGTTTAGTTTGTCCGGGTAATTTTTAGATCGTGTTAAAAAGTTCGACCGGATATCAATAACTCACTTTTTCCCCTGCCGGAAAATTTTCAAAAGTTGGATTTTTCCTCATGTTTAAGAACGATCTAAGTCGTGCAAGTAACGCGGTGGACCCTCTAGAAGAAAACAAACCTTAACTCGATTATGTGACCGTCTTGAACTGCCTCTAAACCTTAGGGTTTGGGGCAGTACGGCGTGGCACATGTGAGGCGTTGGCTTGACCCTTCTACGGCTGGACCATTGGTACTATGGCATGTGATGGATGTTTTTAAACTAATTTCAAGTGTTGAGATATATTGGGGAAATCTTGGGTGTTTGATTATTCGATCGGAAATTTTAACACTGTCTTTTTATCTGGAATGTGATACAATATTTGGAATCCACAGGTAGTTATGAGATAACTAATTTGAATGTTATAAATCTAGCAATTCAGTCTCAGATGATCGGTTGCCACGGAATTTTGATGTGATCAAAAGTCCGTCGCAATCATGTAGCGTACGCGGATACTCGCCGGGTAAACTTAACAGACAACCACGCTCCATAGCCCCGACCAAGTGACTGTAGGAGAACCCCGTCGCCAAAAGCATCCGTTTAGGTGCTCGCGGCAGCGGTGTTCCGCCTTAGTGCACTTCGTCGACGACATCCGGGGGTGCGGCCGTCTACTAAAGTTTGCGACGAGCATTCGATCAGGATGTCGAGAATCTTGTTGAATTGCCCGACTAGATATTGAAAAGAGTTTTCGATAATGAGACTAAAATGTGGGGTTTATAATTGTTAGGCATGCGATATCTAAGGAATTCATTTGGTTAGGCATGCGATGTCTAAGGAGGTTGCGGATTCCAACTGTTGTAGTTTTACACTTTCTTTTTTGTGACCGTAAGCGTAGTGTGTAGTATATCGCCGGCTTCGTTGCTATACATCAACGACAATCGGGACACGCATACTTGCTTACGTTGATGATATGTGATATTATGTGTTGCTGTGATATGTTATATTGGATCGTCGCATTTTGAATAGCCGGGGGTTTTATGTGATATGAGAGTTTTTTCTTTTTCATTCATGTAAAATTCATTTATATGTAATATTCTTTTATTGGGGCACTTCCGGGATGAGGATGATGTCACCCATTGTATATTATTTACTTTTCCGCATTAGGTAGACCCAAGGCGGGGAGCACAAGTAACCGGGTTCTAGGGTCCAGTGGGAGACCATCTCGAGGAGTCGAGACCGGGTCTTCTAACCCTAGAATTGGCAGAGTTGCTTGCCGCTCTCGTAGGGGTCTAGGGATGTGGGTTTGGCTATTCATCACGACCGTGGAATCCGTGTTTTATACAGGCTCGTATTGAAAACATGGACATCCTAGTATATCCAATATTTCATATATGTTTTTCTTCCTCAATGTTCTGTGATGAGATCATATTACTGCCTGAGACGAATGTTTATATTATATATATGAGATATATGTTATATTGCAGATTTCGTTTCAAAAGTGATGCTTGTGAAGCATAATAAAATGGGACTTCATTAATGAGATTAATGAAACTAAAAGAAACCTAAGATGTTGTAGAAACTTGTTTAAAAACTGGTAGCTCTAGTTATTGCTTTGCATAGCGGTGTTTCTTGTAGAACATCCAGCACCTTATTCGATAAGGAAAGAGCCGAGATCCCTTCACCGGGAGTGACCTCTTTAGTGAAACTAGCAGATGCTACAAACTCAGTTTGTCTTTTGATTGTTTTTATAGTTTTTGCTTTGCATAGTGATATTTGTGAAATATCCTGCACCTTATTCGATGAGGAAAGAGCCGACGATCCCTTCACCGGGAGTGACCTTTTTAGCGAAACTAGAAAAGCCTAAAAAACACTCCATTTAAAATCACTCGATTCTACAACGATATCAAGTTCATTACGCAAAGGGTTTTCTTAAAAACCTGTCGTAGCCCTCCGTCATTTCAGATAAGTAATAGTTAGTATTCGTACTACGTTTGTTGACCTATGTCAAGGCGTATTGTGCGGTAGCTGATTAGTGCTTATCTGTATAAACATATGATGAGATTGATTTAGGGTAGTCGTGCGACCTTGTTGACCTCTGTCAAGGGTCGTGAGGGTGGGTTTACTTCAATCAGGAAATGACGGGTTGAACTTGACTAGCAGCCTATGGTTTGTTGACCTCTGTCAAGGTCATAGAACGCTTGGGGCAAAATATTATTGGGAATTTCAAGAGTTGAAATTTGCAATGAGATTGCATACCTTCTATGAGATAGTTGGATCCCAATACCCGCTGCGAGTAAGAGTTACTCCTGGGAGAGTTTTACACATTACAATTAGCCGATCAAGTAGGTGTCTAGAAAGGTGTTAACGGGGTTACGCCCCTGGGAAAACGAGGTTTATTTTAATTTGGTCCGTACGAAAGCGTGGGGATCCTCCCTCAAAGTACCGGCACTGGCCTGGCTGAAAGATTGGCGAACTTGTAGAGTGTAATTAATCCCGGCTAGTCTTACCTTTTAGGGTTTGAAGGAAGATTTGACTAAAACAGTGGGAGACATCCTGATTAGATAAATTGATAACCAATCTAATCTTGTAAAAAGCGCACGCTGAATGTTTTCTTCTCTCTCTCTCCAGGTAGCGACCATATCACGCCTTAATCAAGATAATAATACGGATGTATTGACCGAACCCGCTTGTTATACTGAGCTGGGGAACGTTGGTCCCGCTCCAACTTATAATTGTTATAAGACAGAGCGGGAAATAGGGGATTACCAGAATTCCCGTGCCGCCCAAACGAAGAAAGTGCATGTTGATGCATCTTCTTCGGGTGTGTTCATTACATAGAACTGTTTCTCAATATCCTTTACGTCCTGGGTATTTGATACCGGATCAGGATCCCGCATATGTAATTTGTTACATGGGCTACAGATAGGTAGAGAACTGAGAACGGGTGATAAGTTTCATGAGATAGAAACGGTGCAAGTGTTGCAGCCAAGTATGTTGGTCACTATCACCCTGTATTACCAGAATAAATTGATTCTGAACGAATGTTATTAGATACCGAACCTGATATACAACATCATATCAGTCTCTTTATTAGTAAAGAAAGGATATAACTTTGTATTGTTGGATAATGTTTTGAACATTTCCTATATCAAGAGTTGATCGGTTCAGGCATGTTATCTAAAAGCATTGACGTTCTAAATCAAACCACGGTTCTTAGTATACAGAACACACACAAGAGGAATAGTTCAGAAATGAACGAATCCTTCTTGAGGTATTGTAGACTAGGTCATATCAATGCGACCCGACTAGCCAAGTTACATTTAGATGCATATTTAAATTAGTTTGAATTTACATCTTATGAAACTTGTTGGTCATGTCACAAAGATAAGATGACCACAGCTCCGTTTATTGGAAACAGAGAAAGAGTCAGTGAACTCTTGGGATTGATACATGCTGATGTATGAAGGTCCCCTGTCTATACATACCAGGACCGGTTCTTTGTACTTCATTACATTCACTGTTTATCTCTTAAGATTCGGACATATGTTCATGTTGAAACACAAGTCTGAACCTTTTGAGATATTCACATAATATAAGTTAGAAGTAGAGAACCAAAAACGGGTATAAGTATTATGTCCTTTGATGAGATCAAGGAGGAGAATACTTAAGCACAGAAATCCTGGACTGTTCTAAAGGAGAATGAGATTCTCTCTCAGCATTACTCCTCCGTATACACCACAGCACGAAGGTGTATCGGGACGGAGCAATCACACCCTATTAGATATGGTGAGTTCTATGATGAGTACTACTGAGTTTCCTATTTCCTTTTGGGAGTTACGCACTTGAGAAGCTGCATAGCTATTGAATAGGGTTCCAATCAAATCAGTTGCCTGCCACTTCATATGTGATATGGAAAGGGAAGAGCCCATATCTTAAGTTTGTTAAGATTTGGGGTTGTCCAGCCTATGTCTAAAAGCATAATCCGGACAAGTTCGAGGCAAAGTCAGTTCTGTGGAAGTTTGTTGGATATCCCAAGCATTCGCAAGGGAATATCTTCTACCTAACCGAGGAACAAAAGATGTTTTGTTTCTCAACAAGCCACCTCTGTGAAAGGGAATTTCTTATGAAGAAATTAATGGTCATGTGGTCAAACTGGAAGGAGTTTCAGCTATACAAACTGTAGCAGATGATTTGGTAAAACCAAAGGATTCAATAGATTCTAACGAACCTCAGCCTCTCCGCCGATCTGGTAGGTTTCCTCACCCACGTGAGAGATACTTCGGTTTCTCTATGTCAGTGGGAGCGAGGATTGCATCATGAGATGATGACCCAACTAGTTTCGAGCTGGCGATCAGGAGTGGGACTCTGTAAGAATGGCTGGATGCTTATCGATCTGAGATGGAATCCTTATACACCAACAAAGTATAGACTTTGGTTGCTTTATCTGAAGGGTTAAATCCCCATCAGGAGCAAGTATATCTTGAGAAGATTACTTGGTGTACATGGAAAAGTTCAGACTTTCAAAGCTATGCTTAAGTCCATCCAGATCCTACTTGCCACGGCTACATACCATGACTACGATATCTGGCGGTTGGCTGTCATGACTGCTTTTCTAAATGTTGATTTGGAAGAGAGCGTCTATAAGTACACAGCCAGAGGGCTTCGTAAACAGTGGGAGCAGCGGAAATGTATGCAAGATGCTTTATAGGATAAAGCAGGTATCGCGGAGTTAGAACGTCTGTTTTGATGTGGTAGTCAAAGAGTTTGACTTCATCAAAATGGTAGATGAACCTTGTATATGCAAAAAGGTAGTAGGGAGTATAGTGGTGATCCTCGTGGAGTACGTGGATGACATACTCTTGATAGGGAAGGAGTTTTCTATGCTACGCTTGGTCAATCTCCGCTTATCACAAGGATTCTCTATATAGGATCAAGGTGATACCTCCTAAATCCTGAGTTTTGGATCTATGAGATAGATCTAATTGGATGTTAGGATACTCACTAGTTGTAGTGAGATGGTATCAATCGATCCTGGGGAGAATCGCTGGAAAAGTTCAAGGGTGATAAGGACGACTGAATGTCAGTCGCAGGCATTGTCTTTACCCTCAGTGGAGGGACGGTATGTTGGAAGAGTTCCAAGCTAGATACCGTGACTTACTAGACGATTAAAGGCAAGATACATCGTTACCAAGGATGCTACCAAATAGGCAGTCTGGATATATATAAGTTCATGAGATGAACTTTGTTCCTACCATTGTGTGACAATGGAGTTGTGGCTTTTGCCAAGGAACTACCGTCCCATCAGAAATCCAGATATAATTCTTAGGCAGTATCACCTGATCATGGAGATTGTTGATCTCCAGGGAGATCGAGGTTAGGAGAGTAGACACAGAGAACAACAGCGCGGATCCACTCACAATGGCCTTTTTCCCAGTAGAGACTTTTAGGGGATGGTTGAGTATGAGATACTTCAACCGCAGCTAATTGTTGGGTATGTGATACCACAACAGATGGCCCTAGTGCAAGTGGGAGATTGTTAGTTATATGTATGCCCTAGAGGCCATTACTGTACATACGATGTTTATTGTAATGGATGCTTGGACATATATAGGGAGGACTTTCTTGCTCGACATGATAGTAGGCTATCTGGTTGTACTTTATCTTAACATGTACTCTAATTATCTCTATGTTACATGTTGATAAAGCCCTTAAGATATGTACTCGACTACTGAGACTATGATGAGATCATACTAGTGGGGCCACGGTAGTCGACGAGTACATCTTATAACTGTTCCTAGTCGAGGGTGTATCGAGACAGGGCATCGATACACCAGAGTAGACTAGCGTATACACATCTTGACCCATATGATGGGCAATGGATGATCCCATATCCATCGGTGTTTGACATCAAGGATGGTGTACGGGTGTTCAGTAGAGACTGGGTACACTGGACGGACTCGCCGAGAACTCCCAGATGGTATTATACCTCACGTCAGATGGCAGTTCTCCAGTGACACTGGTACAGAGTAGTCTGTTGACCCGAGATCGTCATAGAGTCTTGTGTGGTTCCCACTGTGCTTTGATTTCCATCATACCACGTCCAAGAGGACGTGCAAAAAGGTGGCTTTTGGGTACAGTCCCGAATCACATGGAGGCAATGAGAGATAGGAGGGGATTCGTCTCTCCCGGTATAGGGAGTTGATGTTGCGCTGTGTTTGATTGGCTATAACTGGAAATCCCTGGCCAGGGTTGCTGAGATTTACTGATAAGTGTTATCAGTAGTTTCTCGAACTGTTATAGACCTCATATCGACACGACTTATCAAGTTACTAGGGTCTGACGTATACCACCCCTAGGCGAGATATGCGACATATCAGACGACGAGACCGGACTGTACGGGAGTGTTACTGATTGGATTCATAGGAGAATGTACAGGCTTGCTTGTTGATCTTCTGAGCGCTCAATACCTGGGTAGCTGTTACGTTTAGCTGACCGCTTGCAGCTTGTGGGTGTTTGATATGATCATCACCTAGTGCCGGCGTATTGACGATTGTTTAGAGTCCTACAAAGAGGTTTCTTGACTCAGGCAAAACGGAGTAGGAGCACATATGTGATATGGGCGGGACCGAGGATAATGCGGTATGTGATACTGTATTGTATTCTCGCGATATTTGATATCAGCCGGGTCATCGGATCAAGTGTTGATTCGATGAATCCGTAAATGAAATATTAGTCGGTTATATGCGATATAGCTGGATTGTCGGATCAAGTGTTGATTCGATAATTTAATGTATAATAATATATATGATATATTAAATTACATTAACTAATATTAGCTCACTAAAAGGTTCTTTTTCTCACTCGGGTAGTACATTGATATATATGCGATATATGTTAATTGTATTATTTTTTTTGGTTACAATAAATATTATATATGTGATATATAATATTGTAACATGATGTGGTTATTAGTACAATATGTTTAGTGGAGATTAAACATGGTTAGGGTTTGATTAGGGTTAAGTTATTCTAGAAGTTTCTAGAAGCTTTCTTTTTGTTTTGTGCAAAGATATTTGTTTAGATATTTTTGCATGATATTTTCTTAACCCAACCACACCCTTTAACCTTGGTTAATTCTCTATAATGGTTACTTGAACTATGGTTGCATTTCTAACCTTATGATTACTTTTCTTTATTCATCACAAAAGGATTCTAATTATTATTCATCTTCTTCTTCATTCTTCTTTTCATGGAAAAAGCTTACTAGCTTTTTTCCAAGTGATGATTATGTGTGAGAAAAAGATTATAAATGAGAGCTAAAAATCCTACTTCATCATCCTCATCTATCCTTGCCATTTAGATGAGGGTGTTCACTTCATTTAGTGAGTGTTAGCTTGTGTTAAGATCATCTTTGTTATCGAAGATCGGAAGCAAGACTGCATCTTTCTCTTCGTGAAGCCTCTCGAGAGTCCGGAACACGATGATCGTAATGAAGGGACCTCAACACGGAGCTTATGAAGTGAAGGACCGGATCTACAAAGGTTGTAATCCCTCTCACTTAGTGTTAAAGTGTTTAACATGCTTGTTTTCGCCTAAACCCTAGTTTAAAGATCCGGCTTTGGGTTGTTCGGCACGGCTAATTTTTTAATCGGGCATGGTTGATGCCTCGTAGAACCTTGTGAGCATGCCTAGCAACCCTACAGTCTCTGATGTCAAACACCAATGGATATGGGATCATCCATCGCCCATCTATATGGGTCGAGAAGATATACGCTAGTCTACACTGGTATATCGATGCCCTGTCTCGATACACCCATGACTAGGAACATTTGAAGGATGTACTTATCGACTACTCTTTCCCCACTAGTATGATCTGCATCATAATCCTGGTAGTCAAGTACTCATCCTAAGGGCTTTATCAACATGTAACATAGAGACAATCAGTGTACATGTTAAGATAAAGAGCAACCATATAGCATACTATCATGTCGAGCAAGAAAGTCCTGCATATATATGTCCATGCATCCACTACAATATACATCGTATGTACAGTAATGGCATCTAGGGCATACATATAACTAACATACCCATCACTGCATTCTCATTGGTAATGTTGTTTGTTGGGCTTTTAGCTTGTTGCCTTCATCCGCACCTTTCATAGAAGAGCAGATGACTGAGAATAGTAAGTTCCCAAAGGGCTTCAGACCCTATTTGTATGAAATTGGCGGTCGCATCTTGATTATTCACTAACACAGCTTTGGAGAGTTCTATTTCTCCAGCCTTGTATTATTTCTCAACCCAATCTTTAAAGACAAAGCAGTCCTCAATGGCATGACTTACCACTCTGTGATAGGGGCAGTATTTAGGGTTGTTAGTCATATTCGTTTCTTGCAGTTTTTTTGATTCTGACAATTATAGACCGTTTCTTAGGGCGTCCTTGAATATCTTACGGATTTTGTCCCTTCTGAAAGAATAAACCTTATCCAGCTTCTTTTTCAAGGACGACTCGCCTTCCCTTCCGAACATGGCTTCCAAGGTTGGTTGGCATTAGGCCCGTCTGTCCTTCGCTTATTTTGGTCAACCGAAGTGTTACAAGATTCAGTATTTTCGGAATTTCTGCCTTTGTGATTATCGTCCTTTCGGTTCCTCCAGGATCTATTGTTAATTTGGGGGTCCGAAGTGGACTCTTGCCTTGAATGTTTCAACATTTGGACATTTTTTGGTCAGCTCTTGGAATGTTTTGAGACCCGCAGTGAATGGAAACGGAGCAATCGAATTGTTGAGATTGCTGACGAGGAGGTTGAAAGATTGGCCCTACTCTATCGGCGGTTCGCATTTGACAGTGGTTGCACCATCGGTCTATGAAGTTTGTTGCTTTCGTTTTTCTCGGCCCGGTCTTCATAAGGTCGGCAATGGTGATTTTATTGCTAACACTCATTAACCATTGTCGAAACTGAGATTTCATTTGGGCAAATGTAATAACTGATCCATCTGGTATACTTGTGTACCAGTCGAAAGAAACGCCAGTCAAGAAATTAACGAATTGTCGAAGTGTTGGATATAGTGCCCTTAAGGCAATTATTGTAATTGCAAGATGGCAATTGTGTAATTGAAGGAGTACGTATACGGAGAACGGTCTTACTCAAGATGATAGTATGCTATCTGGTTTGTCTTTATCTTTCATGTGATGCATTTTATTCATTATCACGTATTACATAAGATAAAGCCCTTAAGATTTTTCTTAACTATTAGGACGATGATAAAGATCATACTAGTAGGGCATGGATAGCCAATAAGCACATCCTTAAATGTCCCTAATCATAGAAATATCGAGACTGGGTATCGGTGTTGGCTATAGTGCCCTCAAGGAAATTATTTTAATCGCAGGCACCTATTATGATGATTGACGGAGGGCCTATACGGATAGAACAATCTTACTCAAAATGATAGTATGCTATCTGGTTTGCCTTTATCGTTATATACATGTATTATGTGGTATTACAGATCACTATTACATATTGATAGAGCCCATAGGATTTTCGCTTGACTACCAGCATTATGATGGCAATCATATACGTGGGAGTTTGGTGGTCTATAAGCACATCCTTAAATGTCCCTAGTCGAGAGAGTGTCAAGACTGGGTATCGATACTCCGGAGTAGACTAGTGTATATTTATCGAGATCCCGACGAGGGGCGGTGGCCGGTCTCAGAAGCCACTGGCGTCTGTTTGTCACTTAAGATAGTATACAAGTGCTCATTGGGTTATGAGTACACTGGACGGACTCGCCGGAAACATACTAGTTGGTATTATACCTATTTTCATATAGCAGTTCCCAGGTAACATGTGTACAGCTTAGTCTGTCAACCTGAGATCGTCATTTTTCTTGTGTGAGTACCCACTTTGATTTGATTACTACCCTACCATGGCTCAAAGTAGTCGTGCAAATAGGTTTTAGTTGGGTATAGTCCCAAGCCACATGGAGGCAGTGAGTGGATCGTCAGGGATTCGTCTCTCCTGGTATTGGGGGTTGATGTCGCGCGGTGCACGGGTGGCCATCACCAGAAATCCTTGTCCAAGGTGGAAGAGAATTACTGATTTGGATCAGTAGTTTCTCAGTTGGTGATGGGCTTCATACCGACACGAAATATCACGTTATTAGGGGTCTGACTTTATTCACCCCCTAGACCCGATATGTGATACTCTTAGATGAACAGAACGGACTGTACGGAGATTGTCACGGACAGGCTCGGTAGAGGTTCTGATGAGTTTGCTCGTTGGCCTTCCTTTCGCTCAATACCTGGGTAGCCGTTACGTACAGCTAGTGCTGCTGACGTGCTTGTGGTTAAACCCACTGCCAGCGTATTGACGAGTCTTTAGAGTCTCGCACAGAGGGTTTCCCTGCTTCGGGAAAAACGATATAGAGGGCGTATGGTTTTACGGCAGGGTTCGATCATATACGTGTACTAGCTACATGGATTATGATTCGGACGGATAATACTAGTGGGCTTTGGTTTAAGCCGAATTCTAGTATTATATTGTTGGATTATTTTCGTCTCATTGTATTCGTATTTTGTCGGAATACGGATACGGGTATGTATATACGGATGAGGGGTATTCTTGTAATTGATGCAATGTTACTTCTAGAAGATGACACATCTTATATGTTTTAACCATTTTGTTTAAATGGTTTATGAGGTGGAGTGATGAGGTGTTATGTGCATTTATTATGGCATGGCTCACTTGGTGACTCATGGGGTGACTCATGATTCACTATTGTGGCATGCTTGATATTTTGGTGTTGTGAGATTTTTGTGTGGCTTAATTCATTTTCTAGAGTTCACAACACTTAGCCATTTTTCCATAGTTGCTTCACTACAACACTCTCATCCCTCAAGCTTCTTCTTCTACCTCCACCTTAAACGTCTCATGTGTTAAGAAACCTAGGGTGTTTGGAGACAAGTTAATCCATCATTAGACTCTACATCCTCTAGGCTATCTAGTTTAGCGAACTAGGTACCCTAGTTCCCTCGGCTTTAAGGTTAGAGCTTGAACTACAAATCCTCAGGTGGATCATCTTCAATGGAGGGAGACCGGAGGCCAAACTCGATCCACGATGCCTCAAGGAGCTTATGAATATGGTAGAAGACCGAAGGACACTGATCATTTGGTATAACACTTCTATCACTTAGTTTAGCTCTTTAGTAGTTTGCTAGTTTAGGGTTTATGGTCGGTCTGGCGGGTTTCGTTAGCGCTAAGTTTTTAAACGCGAGTTTATGTTCCGCACCGGCCGCTTTAGATGGAGAGGGCGCTGGCGTAACCCAACATGGTATCAGAGCCACCCCATAAACCTTTACTAGCCAGTTTACACAAAATTAAAATATCGATCGACCAATTTTTCCAAATCGTATTTCCATTTGGTCTTGCTTGCTGTTTGAATTTAAAAGTTGTTCAAAAAAAATTTCTGGTTGTATTAAAATTATGTGCAGGCAAAACTAGAGCTAATAAAAAAATTGGGCACCTAACTCCAAAATTCGCCCTCGGAACAGAAGAAAAATAGCACATTTTGCCGTTGAACCGCCGCGCCTTTTGGGCTACAGTGCCCAAAATTTTTTCTGGGGCTTTAGTTTATGGAATATGTTTTTTAGGATATTTGGTTTTGTCCCAGATTTTTTTAAATGTTGGTTTGTATTTGGGGCCAATTTGGTAAAGTTTAGTTGATCAAAATTTTAAGTGTGCGTGTTTATCAGTGCATGTGATATATCTGTGACCGTGAATATCATTTGAGCGGTACAACCTGACTAGTTGCTATATGTTCGACTAGACTGGTTTGTGAACGTTATATTCACGTTGATGTTCTGTGATGTGCTGATTTTGTGGATCGGATGTCGTGGTGATAGCCTATGGTGCAGTGGTAGTTGTACAATTCAGATTCATTTGTATATCTGTATTGCGGGGTGAGCGTCCAACATGTGGACTGCTGTCTCTGCCAGTTTGTATATTCTTTTATTGGAGCACGACCGGATTGAGATCGATGTCGCCTTTGTATATACTTTTCTTTTCTGTACTAGAATTACCCCGTGGCGGAGTGCTCGAATAGACGGATTCTAGAGGGCAATGGGCCCGCATCTCATGGCGTTGAGACGGAGGGGGCCTCACTCTAGAATTGGTAGGCTATTCGCCGCACTCGTAGGGGGTACAGGTCGACCCACGGAAGGGTACTCAAGTTACCGGATTCCGTGAAGTGCTGGGTGGCCCATTCACTTTG
Source organism: Agapanthus africanus (assembly GCA_030015575.1). Taxonomy (NCBI): domain Eukaryota; kingdom Viridiplantae; phylum Streptophyta; class Magnoliopsida; order Asparagales; family Amaryllidaceae; genus Agapanthus; species Agapanthus africanus. Next base: position 227,049,206 of record CM057348.1, read on the forward strand.
TTGATTGGGCTTCCTCACTTCTGGGATTGACGGGTAACTTGTCGCACTCGTAGGGGTCCAGGTTTACATTGCACATGCTATCCACACGACCATAGGAACGTCGGGTTTCACTTGCGGCTCAAAGGAAATCCGGGGCTCCCAGATTATCTGTGTTTCTGTGATGCTTATCGCTATTCTGTGATGTTGCTTATATCATGCATGGGACGAATGTTATATATATTTATATATATACTGGTAGATATTTTATATGTTTTGCACTCACGCTTGTCCAGCCCCCGCTCTGCCGTTAGTTAAGTAACCTAACGGTGCATGATGGGGCCCAGTGGCGAATGCGGATGACATATGCGTACATTGTATTTTCGTTCTTTTCTGGTGTGATATGGTTTAATTGATGGGACTACATTAATTCTGATTAATGCAAGGAAAACAAACCTATATGATATTGTTGGAACCAAGTTTTTAAAATTGACATTACAGACGTTTTCTTTTGCTTTGCACAGTGGTATTCGGTTATAAATATCCAGACGAGGCAAGAGCCGAGATCCCTTCACTGGGAGTGACCTCTTGGGCAAAAGTTTGCCTCAGTGTAATAACTTCACTATAGTCGATTCTTTTGCTTGGCATCGTGGTATTCAGTTTGGAATATCCTGCACCTCATTCGATGAGGAAAGAGCCGAGATCCCATCACAGGGAGTGACCTCTTTAGCAAAATGTTGCGCCATTATATATTTGTAAAACCACTCGGTTCCTTCAATGATATCAAGTTCATTACGTTAAAGGTTTTTCGCCAAAAACTAGCCGTAGTCCCCGTCATTTCCTACGAGTAGTACTTAGTATTCGTGCTGCATTTGTTGACTGTGTCAAGGCGTAATGTGCGGTAGCTAAGTGGTGCTTGTTTGTAGGATGCGATGCAATTGGTTAGGACAGTCGTGCGGCCTTGTTGACTGTGTCAAGGGCTCGTATGGGTGGGTTTAATGCAATCAAGATAATGACGGGTTGAACTTGACTAGGACTCTTTGATTTGTTGACTGTGTCAAGGTCACTTGGGTCCTAGGAGTAAAAACCACATCGGGAGTTTCAAACATACAGGAAACTTGCCAGGCATATGCATACCTTCTGAAGTGTGGTGAATTGAGTGGCTTCCATCAAGTTATCATGTGATGATAGTTGGATCCCGATTCCCACTGATGAGTAGGTGTTACTTCTCGGGTGATTTTAGATGATCCCGACTAATTCTCCTTTTAGGGTTTGAGAGAGAATTTGAGGATACAGTGGGAGCCATCATGATTAGATAAAGTGATTAACCAATCTAATCTAGGTTAGAATGCACGCTGAGTGTTTCTTTTCTCTCTCTTTGGCTGCGACGATGACCTGGCCCTTAACTAAAACTCATGAACCAAGTTAACTGAACCTTCTTAAAAACACTTTGGCTTTTGGATTGTCATGGAGTCGCATATATCATTGCCAATTCTATATCCCCTTTGCATTTCTCCAGAACACTTCGTATCACTACGAAAATCCATATTGCTTGGATATGCCATCGTATAGTTACATACGAACTCGAAGGAATATGTTCCAGTTTGAGGATGGATTCTGGTTCTGGAGAAATTGAATAGGATTATTCGGTTGTCTTTTCCCTTTACCTTCTCTCAGGTAGCGAAAGCTCCTAGTGTTAGGAGAGTACACCTATTGCGCTTATTGGATAGTCTTCTTCCAAACCTTAGGCTGGTGCCGAAAGGTGGAGAAGGAAGAAAACCAATTAGCCTAAGTGTGATGTACAGAAGGTAATAAGTAAAGACATATAAAGGGATTATAGTAAGGGCAAAGGAAATTGCGACTACTATCATTCACGAAGAAGCTGCATATACCCCTACCACTCCTACTTCACCTTTGGATTTCTCCAGAACACTTCGTATCACTACAAAGATACATATTGCTTGGATATGCCATCGTATAGTTACATACGAACTCGAAGGAGCTTGTTCCAGTTCGAGGGTGGTTTCTGGTTCGGGAGAAATGGAATAGGATTATTCAGTTGTTTTTTATCTTTACCTTCTCTTGAGTTGCGAGGGCTCCTAGTATTAGGAGAGTACACCTATTGCGCTTATTGGATAGTCTTCTTCCAAATCTTAGGCTGGTGCCGAAGGGTAGGGAAGGAAGAAAATCAATTAGCCTAAGTATGGTGTATAGAAGGTAATAAGTAAAGACATATAAAGGGATTGGAGTGAGGGTAAGGAAGTATACGGTTACGGTCATGAATAAGGATAATGGAAGAGGCATTACTAGGAATACCAGGCTACCCTTTCGAAACATTTTCATGTTTCAGTTTGACTGTGCGATATTAATTGAAAACTGTTTTCCCAATTAGATTCTGACTCCAAGGTATGTGTTAGTGATATGTATGCCCTAGAGGCCATTACTGTACATACGATGTATATTGTAGTGGATGCTTGGACATATATAGGGAGGACTTTCTTGCTCGACATAATAGTATGCTATCTGGTTACTCTTTATCTTAACATGTACTCTGATTGTCTCTATGTTACATGTTGATAAAGCCCTTAGGATGAGTACTTGACTACCAGGACTATGATGCAGATCATACGAGTGGGGACAGTGTAGTCATTAAGTACATCCTTTAAATGTTCCTAGTCATGGGAGTACCGAGACAGGGCATCGATACTCCAGAGTAGACTATTATATGCGCTTCTTGACCCATATGATGGGCGATGGATGATCCCATATCCATTGGTGTTTGACATCAGAGAAGATATATGGGTGCTCAGTAGAGACTGGGTACACTGGACGGACTCGCCGAGAACTCCCAGATGGTATTATACCTCACGTCAGATGGCAGTTCTCTGGTGATACTGGTACAGGTTAGTTTGTAGACCCGAGATCGTCATAGAGTCTTGTGTGATTCCCACCGTGCTTTGATTTCCATCATACCACGTCCAAAAGGGCGTGCAAAACGGTGGCTTTTGGGTACAGTCCCGAATCTTATGGAGGCAATGAGCGATAGGAGGGGATTCGTCTCTCCCGGTATAGGGAGTTGATGTTGCGTTGTGTTCGATTGTCTGTAACTGGAAATCCCTGGCCAGGGTTGCTGAGATTTACTGGTAAGTGTTATCAATAGTTTCTCGAACAGTTATGGACCTCATATCAACACGACTTATCGGTTACTGGGGTCTTACGTTTACCATCCCTAGACTGGATATGCGACATATCAGACGAAGAGACCGGACTGTACGGGAGTGTTACTGATTGGATTCGCAGGAGAATGTACAGGCTTGCTTGTTGATCTTCTGATCGCTCAATACCTGGGTGGCTGTTACGTTTAGCTGACCGCTTGCAGCTTGTAAGTGTTTGATATGATCATCACCTACTGCCGGCGTATTGACGATTCTTTAGAGTCCTACACAGAGGTTTCCTGGCTCAGGCAAAACGGAGTAGGAGCATATATGTGATATGTGCGGGACCGAGAACAATACGTGTATGTGATACCGTATTAGATTCTCGCGATATGTGATATCGGCCGGGTATATATGATATAGCCGGGTCATCGGATCAAGTGTTGATTCGATGAACTGATACAGATTATATTAGTCGGTTATTTGTGAAATAGCTGGATTATCGGATCAAGTGTTGATTCGATAATTTAATGTATAATTATATATTTGATATATTATATTACATTAACTAATATTAGCTCACTTAAAGATTCTTTTTCTCACTTGGATAATACATTGATATATATGTGATATATGTTAATTGTATTATTTTATTTTGTTACAATAAATATTGTATATGTGATATATAATATTGTAACATGTTACGGTTACAAATGCAACATGCTTTATAGAGTTTAAACAAGATTAGGGTTTGGATTAGGGTTAAGCTTGGATGAAGCTTCTTGAAGCTTTGACTTTGACTTATGATATTTTGTGTAGATATTTATTAACCCAACCCAAACCCTTTACCATAGTTATTTCTCTACAAGGGTTAAGTCTTCATTCTTAACCCATGGTTGCAATTCTAACCTCATACAATGATTTCATTATTCATCACAAATAGATTTCTTCTTCTTCTTCCTCTTGAAAAAGTTTTTTAGCTTTTTGACATGTGATGATAATGAGTGAGAAATTGAAAACAAAAGAGAGCTAAATTCCTACTTCATCATCCTCATCTATTATTGCCACTTAGATTAGGGTGTTTTCTTTGCTAATACTTGATTATAGAAGCAAGAGCTTGGGTTTGAGTTTCTTCAAGGTAGATCATCTTAGTTGTTGAAGATCGGAAGCAAGCTTGCATCTTTCTCTTCATGGAGCCTCTCTAGAGTTCGGGTACTTGATGATCACTACGAAGGGACCACAACACGGAGCTTATGAAGCGAAGGAACGGACTACAAAGGTTTTAATCCCTAACTCTTAGATATTAAAGCGTTTAACATGCTTTTTTGCTTAATTCTCTAGTTAAGATCTTGGTTAGGGTTTGTTTAGCATCCTAAAATTTTCAATATGGCATGTGTGATGCCTTCCTAAACCTTGCTAAGGTGCTATACTAACCCTACAGTGGTATCAGAGCAAAGCTAGAGCTTTAGGCGTTGTCTAGACGAAGTTAAAGTCCGATCGAACCCCGAAACATCGATTTTGACCCCCTCTCTGGAAATTTTCTAAAAAGTTGGTTTCTTCCGTATTAAAAATACTCAGAAAATTAAGCAGGGAATTCTAAGGATTACTGTGAAATATGAACTCCTAATTCCCTTAAATCGCCGCGGAACCGCGGCAATACCATGCTTTGCGCGGCGGTTCCGCGGCCGTACTTGGGTATTAGGGATAGAATTTCTAGGTAATATCCGTAGGTATTACTACATGCTTCTGGGAATTTTTAATATTACTCAAGTGTTGAGTGTTCTGGAGATCTTAAGAATTCGTTGATTCGATCGGAAAGTTTAACATCGTTTAGTTTTTCGGATAATTTAGAACGTGTTAAAAAGTTCGAACGGATATCAATAACTCACTTTTTCCCCTGCCGGAAAATTTCCAAGTGTTGGATTTTTTTTCCTTAGTTAAAGAACATTCACAGTCGTGCAAGTAACGCGGTGGACCCTCTAGAAGAACTAAAACCTTAACTCGATTATGTGACCGCCTGAACTGCCTCTAAACCTTAGGGTTTGTGGCAGTACGGCGTTGCCACATGTGAGGTGTTGGTTTGACCCTTTTACGGCTGGACTATTGGTACTGTGGCATGTGATGGATGTTTTTAAACTAATTTCAAGTGTTGAGAACTAAAGGGAAATCTTGGGTGTTTGTTTATTCGATCGGAAAGTTTAACATTGTCTATTTATCTGGAATGTGATACAATATTTGGAATCCATAAGTAGTTATGAGATAACTAATTTGAATGTTATAAATCTAGCACTTTGGTCTCAGTTGATCGGTTGCCACGGGATTTTGATGCGATCAAAAGTCCGTTGCAATCACGTAGCGTACGCGGATACTCGCCGGGTAAACTTAATAGACAGCCACGCCCCATAGCCCCGACCAAGTGACTGTAGGAGAACCCCGTCGCCAAAAGCATCCATTCAGTTGCTCGCGGCAGCGGTGTTCTGCCTTAGGGCACTTCGTCGACGGCATCAGGGGTGCGGCCGTCTACTAAAGTTTTCGACGAGCATTCGATCAGATTGTCGGGAATCTTGCTGAATTGCCCGACTAGATATTGAAAAGTGTTTTCGATATTGAGACTAAAATGCGAGGTTTATAATTGTTAGGCATGCGATGTCTAAAGAATTCATTTGGTTAGGCATGCGATGTCTAAGGAGGTTGCGGATTCCAACTGTTGTAGTTTTACACTTTCTTTTCTGCGACCGTAAGTGTAATATGTGGTGTATCGCCGGTTTCGTTGCTATACATCAACGACAATTGGGATACGCATATTTACTTACGTTGATAACATGTGATGTTATGTGTTGCTGTGATATGTTATATTGGATCGTCGCGTTTTGAATAGCCGGGGGTTTTATGTGAGATGAGAGTTTTTCATTTTCATTCATGTAAAATTCATTTGTATGTAATATTCTTTTATTGGGGCACTTCCGGGCTGAGGATGATGTTGTTAGTTGTATGTATGCCCTAGAGGCCAGTATTGTACAGATGATGTATATTATATTGGATGCTTGGACATATATAGAGATGACTTTCTTGCTCGATATGATAGTATCCTATCTGGTTGCTCTTTATCTTAACATGTATACTTGTCTCTTTATACTGTCTTATGGTTATATGTTGGTAAAGCCCTTAGGATGTGTACTTGACTACCTGGACTATGATGAGGATCATACTAGTGGGGACATGGTAGTCCATAAGTACATCCTTCAAGGTCCCTAGTCGTGGGTGTATCGAGACAGGGCATCGATGTTAGATGTATGTATGCCCTAGAGGCCAGTATTGTACAGATGATGTATATTATATTGGATGCTTGGACATATATAGAGATGACTTTCTTGCTCGACATGATAGTATGCTATCTGGTTGCTCTTTATCTTAACATGTACACTAGTCTCTTTATACTGTCTTATAGTTACATGTTGGTAAAGCCCTTAGGATGTGTACTTGACTACCTGGACTATGATGAAGATCATACTAGTGGGGACATGGTAGTCCATAAGAACATCCTTCAAGGTCCCTAGTCGTGGGTGTATCGAGACAGGGCATCGATATACCAGAGTAGACTAGCGTATACGCTTCTCGACCCATGAGATGGGCGATGGATGATCCCATATCCATTGGTGTTTGACATCAGAGATGGTGTACGGGTGCTCAGTGGAGACTGGGTACACTGGACGGACTCGCCGAGAACTCCCAGATGGTATTATACCTCACGTCAGATGGCAGTTCTCAGGTGACACTTGTGCAGGTTAGTCTGTAGACCCGAGATCGTCAGAGAGTCTTGTGTGATTCCCACTGTGCTTTGATCTCCACGTTACTACGTCCATGAGGGCGTGCAAAACGGTGGTCTTTGGGTACAGTCCCGAGTCACATGGAGGCAATGAGCGATAGGAGGGGTTTCGTCTCTCCCGGTATTGGGGGTTGATGTTGCGCTGTGCTCAATTGGCCGTAACAGGGAAGTCCCTGGCCAGGGCTGATCAGAGATTTGCTGGTAAGTGTTACCAGTAGTTTCTCGACCCGTTATGAGCCTCACATCGGCACGACTTATTGGTTATTAGGGTCTGACGTTTACCACCCCTAGACTTGATATGTGACGTATCAGACGAACAGACCGGACTGTACGGTAAGTGTTACTGGTTGGATTCACAGGAGTGTGAGCGGGCTAGCTCGTCGATCTTCTGATCGCTCGATACCCGGGTGGCCGTTACGTTTAGCAGACCGCTTGCGGCTTGTGGATGCTTGATATGATCATCATCTGCTACCGGCGTATTGACGAGTCTTTAGAGTCCTACACAGAGATTTCCTGGCTCAAGCGAAACGAAATAGGAGCGCATATGAGATATGTGCAGGACCGAGAATAATGCGTGTATGTGATACCGCATTTCATTCTCGCGATATATGTTTCGATTGGTTATATTCGATATGACCTAGTTATCGAATCATTGATTCGATAAATCGATACATTCGATTCTAGTCGGTTATGTGCGACATGACCGGATCATTGAATCAAATGTTGATTTAATGATTTAATGCATAATTATATATTTTATATATTACTTTGCATTAGCTAGTATTGGTTCACTTTATATGGATTTTCTCACTTGATGTGCATGATGTATATGTGATATACTTTTGTGCACTTGTTTGTATCATGTTTGATGATGCATGTTTAAATGGTTAAGTGTAAAGAATAAAACCATAGTTAAGTAGATAATTAGGGTTTTGATTTTACTCTCTCATTTATTTATCCATTCTTATTTATTTAAATAATTTTATGAAAACAAAATGGTTTTCCTTTTTGTCATGAAGCTTGATGAAGCTTCATGAAGGTTTGACTCAAAGACCATTTTGTCTTCATGCTAAACCCTAACTATTCCCACTTACCATGGTTTGCTCTCTACACTTAACCTTAGTTATATTATGATAAGTATTAATTTTATTTCATTATTGAAGGAGACTTATCATAATTCTAGCTCATCTTCTTCTTCATCTTCAAGTTTGAAACCTTGAGGCCATCAATGGCAACTTGAGCTTAAGAGTGAGAAATCCAATTCTAAAGAGAACCCACCTCCTATTTCTTCATCCTCTACCTCTTGCCAAGTAGTAGAGTGTGTTTTCTTCACAAGTTTCATCACTTTGTGAAGTGGGAGCTTGATCTAGCGATGCCTCGACGTAGATCATCTTCGGCATCGTCGTCGATGACCAAGCCCGTTCATTCTCCGATGAAGCCGACGCTAGAGCCCGGGGTTCGACTTGGACAGCGAGGAGACTTCGTTGCGGAGCCGTGGAGGTGGACATCCGGATCTACAAAGGTTGTAATTTCCGTACTCTAGTAGTTAAGTGTTAACTAGTTTACTTTTTCGCCTAGATTTCTAGCAACGATCCGTTAACTAGGGTTTCTCGGCACCATATTTTTGTAAAATGGCATGGTTGATACCTTGTGAGACCTCTATAGGATGCCTAGGAACCCTACAGTGGTATCAGAGCCTAGCTAGAGCCTTAGGCGAAGTCTAGACGGAGTTTGAAACCCGGACGAACCGAAAACCCAACCCCAAAATAGCTCTCTGGAAATTTTTCAAATTTGTGGTTTTTTGTCAATTAAAAATGCTTAAAAAATTCAGTAATAAAATCTAAGAATTACTGTGCAAACCGTTTCCAGTGAACAGTACAAAGTGCGGCGGAACCGCGGCAGAAGCTAGGCTTCTGCGGCGGTTCCGCGGCTAAATAGTAACGTCAGCCCTTGGTTTTTGCACAGTAATTCCTGATTAATTGTTCTGAGTTTTCTGGGAATTTTAATTTGACTCCAGAGTTGAGTATTCTGGGGTTGTATAGGGAATCGACGATTCGATCGGATTATCGAACTTTGTCTAAGTGTTTTCCGGATAATTTTTTGAATATGTTAAAAAGTTCGACCGGATATAAATACCCAATCTTTCCCCTGCCAAAAATATCCAAGTGTTGGATTATTGTGTGGTTTAAGGACGTTCTGAGTAGTGCAAGTAACGCGATGGTCCCTCTAGAAGACAACAAACCTTAACTCGATTATGTGACCGTCTTGAACTGCCCTTTGAACCTTCGGGTTTGGGGCAGTACGGCGTGCCACATGTGAGGCGTTGGCTTGACCCTTCTACGACTGGACCGTTGGTACTGAGGCATGAAACGAATGTCTTTGAACCTATTTCATGTGTTGGATGGTTTCGGGAAAACTTGGGTGTTCGAATGTTCGATCGGAAAGTTTAATATATTCTATTTATCTGGAATGGGATACAATAATTGGAATTCACAAACAATTATGTGATAACTGAATGAATGATATAAATCTAGCGGTTTAGTTTCATTTGATATTGAAAAGAGTTTTCGATAATGAGACTAAAATGCGGGATTTATATCTGTTAGGCATGTGATGTCTAAGTATTTCATTTGATTAGGCATGCGATGTCTAAAGAAGTTGCGGATTCCAATTGTTGTAGTTTTACACTTTCTTTTCTGTGACCGTAAGTGTAATATGTGATATCGCCGGTTTCGTTGCTATATGTCAACGATAATTGGGATGCGCATATTTACTTACGTTGATGACATGTGATGTTATGTGTTGCTGGATATGTTATATTGGATCGTCGTGTTCGAATAGCCGGGGGTTTTTATGTGAGATGAGTGTTTTTCTTTTTCATTCATGTAAAAACTTGTATGTAATATTCTTTCATTTAGGGCACTTCCAGGTAGCGGAAGTTGTCACCCTTTGTATATTATTTACTTTTCCGCATTAGGATAGACCCAAGGAGGGGAGCACAAGTAACCGGGTTCTGGGGTCCAGTGGGAGACCAACTCGAGGAGTCGAGTCCGGGTCTCCTAACCCTAGAATTGGCAGGGTTGCTTGCCGCTCTCGTAGGGGTCTAGGGGTGTGGGATTGGCTATTCATCACGACCGTGGAATCCGTGTTTTATACTGGCTCGTATTGAAAACACGGACGTCCTAGTATATCCAATATTTCATATGTTTATTCTGCTGCGATATCTGTGTTGTGATTCTGTGATGGATACAGTATATAGTATATATGATATATTATATAGACGTTACTTATGTTTTACACCCGCGCTAGCCCTGCCCTGCTCTGTCGTTAGTTACCTAACCTAACGGTGCACGAGGGGACATCGAGGCGAATGCGGATGGCATAAGTGTACGTCATATCTATCTGTGATGTTTAGGTATTTAAATGATGGGACTTCATTAATGTGATTAATGAAAGATAAGAAACCTAAGATGTTGTGGAATCGAATTTCAAAATAAAAACAGGTAGCTACAGTTTTTGCTTTGCACAGCGATATATATGATATATCCCGCACCTCATTCGACGAGGAAAGGACCGAGATCCCTTCACCGGGAGTGACTCCTTTAGCAATAACTGGCAGATGCTACACACTCGGTTTGCTTTTGACTGCTTTTGGGTTTTTGCTTTGCACAACGATATATATGATATATCCCGCACCTCATTCGACGAGGAAAGGGCCGACGATCCCTTCACCGGGAGTGACCCCTTTAGCAAAACTGAAAAAGCCTCAAAATCACTCCATTTCAAAACTTCATTTGATTCTACAACGATATCAAGTTCATTACGCTCATGGTTTTATGAAAACCTGCGTAGCCCTCCGTCATTTCAGATAAGTACTAGTTAGTATTCGTGCTGCGGTTGTTTGGCATGCGTCAAGGCGTAGTGTACGGTAGCTAACTAGTGCTTATTTGCTAGCATACGATGCGATTGGATTAGGGTATTCGCACGGCGTTGTTTGGCATGCGTCAAGGGTCGTGCGGGTGGGTTTAATTCAATCAAGAAATGTACGGGTTGAACTTGACTAGCGGACTATGGGTTGTTTGGCATGCGTCAAGGTCATAGCACGCTAGGGGCAAAATATTATCGGGAATTTCAAGTGTTGAAATTTGCAATGAGATTGCATACCTTCTATGAGATAGTTGGATCCCGATACCCACTGCGAGTAAGAGTTACTCCTGGGAGAGTTTTACACAATACAATTAGCCGATCAAGTAGGTGTCTAGAAAGGTGTTAACGAGGTTATGCCTCTGGGAAACCGAGGTTTACATTAATTAGGTTCGTGCGAAAGCACGGGGGACCTCCCTCAAAGTACCGACACTGGCATGGCTGAAAGATTGGCGAACTTGTAGTGTGTAATTAATTCCGGCTAGTCTTTCCTTTTAGGGTTTGAAGGAAGATTTGATAAAAAGCAGTGGGAGCCATCCTGATTAAATAAGATAATAACCAATCTGATCTTGCACGAGCATACGCTAAAGTGTTTTCTTCTCTCTCTCTCCAGGTAGCGACCATTTCATGCCCTAATGAAGATAATAATATGGATGTATTGACCGAACCCGCATGTTATACTGTGCTGGGGAACGTTGGTTCCGTTCTTTCCTATAAGAGTTATAGGACTGAACAGGATATAGGGGAATACCAGGATTCCCATGCCACCCGAATGAAGAAAGTACATGATGATGCATTTTCTTCGGGTGTGTTCGTTACAGAGAACTGTTTCTCCATTTGCTCTACGTCCTGGGTATTAGATACCGGGTCAGGATCCCATATATGTAATCAGTTACATGGGCTTAGAAAAGGCAGAGAACTTGGAGAAGGTGATAAAGACATTAGAGTTGGAAATGGTGCAATTGTTGCAGCTAAGACTGTCGGGGAATATCACCTTGAATTACCAACTGGTAATACGTTGGTTCTGAACGAATGCTATTACATGCCGAACCTGATTTGCAACATTATATCGGTTTCTTTATTGAGTAAAGAGGGATATAATTTTGCATTACAGGATAATGTTATGAACATTTTCCGTAACCAAAAGTTGGTTGGATCAGGCACGTTGTGCAATGGCATTTATGTTCTAAACCAATCAACAGTTCTGAGCATAACAAACACATACAAGAGGAAGAGTTCAGAACTGAACGAATCCTTCTTGTGGCATTGTAGACTGGGTCACATCAATGCGACACGATTAGCTAAGTTGCATAAGGATGGATATTTAAATCCGTTTGAATTTTCATCTTATGACACTTGTCAATCATGTCTCAAAGGTAAGATGACCAAAGCTCCGTTTACGGGACACGGAGAAAGAGTTACCGAACTCTTGGGACTGATACATAGTGATGTATGCGGTCCCATGTCTACACATGCCAGGGATGGTTCTTCGTACTTCATTACATTCACTGACGATCTCTCTAGATTCGGATATGTGTTCCTGATGAAACACAAATCAAAAGCTTTTGAGAAATTTAGAGAATATAAACAAGAAGTCGAGAACCAAACCGGAAAAAGTATTAAAATCCTACGATCTGATCGAGGAGGGGAATACTTGAGCAATGAATTCCTGGACTTCCTAAAAGAGAATGGGATTCTCTCTCAGCTGACTCCTCCATATACACCACGGCACAACGGTGTATCTGAACGGAGAAACCGCACCCTATTAGATATGGTGCGCTCAATGATGAGTACAGCTGAGTTACCTATTTTCTTCTGGGGACATGCGCTTGAGACAGCCATGGACCTATTGAATAGAGTTCCTACCAAATCAGTGCCTACCACTCCATATGAGATATGGAAAGGGAAGAGAACACATCTTAATTATATTAAGATATGGGGTTGTCCAGCCTATGTCAAAAGACAAAATCCGGACAAACTCGAGGCAAGATCTGTCTTATGTAAGTTTGTAGGATATCCCAAAAATTCACAAGGGTATATCTTCTACCACCCCGAGGAACAAAAGATGTTTGTTTCTCGACATGCCACTTTCTTAGAAAAAAGTTTTCTTATGAAACAGATAAGTGGCATTGAGGTAGAACTGGAAGAGGTTCCAGCGACACAGACTACAACAGAAGATTTGGTTGAACCAGAGGATTCCGTAGTTCCCGATGAACCCCAGCCACTCCGCCGATCTAGTAGGGTTCCTCGCCCACTTGAGAGATACTACGGTTTTCTCATGAATGGTGGGAGCGAGGATTGCATCATGGAGGATGATGACCCAACTAGCTTCGAGCAGGCCATCACGAGTGGGGACTCAGTGAAATGGCTGGATGCTATGCGGTCTGAGATGGATTCCATGTACACCAACAAAGTATGGACTTTGGAAGTTGCTCCTGAAGGGGTAAAACCCATTGGGAGCAAGTGGATCTTCAAGAAGAAACTTGGTGTAGATGGGAAAGTGGAGACTTTCAAAGCTAGACTTGTAGCAAAAGGTTTTCGTCAAAGACCAGGTGTGGACTATGACGAAACCTTTTCTCCAGTGGCTATGCTTAAATCCATCCAGATCATGCTTGCCATCGCTGCATATCATGACTACGAAATCTGGCAAATGGATGTTAAGACCGCCTTTCTAAATGGTGATTTAGAAGAGTGCGTGTACATGACTCAGCCGGAGGGCTTCGTAGATAGTGGGAGCAGCGGGAAGGTGTGCAAGCTACTTAAATCCATTTATGGATTAAAGCAAGCATCGCGGAGTTGGAACATCTGCTTTGACGTCGTTATCAAAGAGTTTGATTTCGTCAAAAATCCAGATGAACCTTGTATCTACAAGAAGGTGGCAGAGAGTAAGGTTGTCTTCCTCGTATTGTACGTGGACGACATACTCTTGATAGGAAATGATATTCCTAAGCTGCAATCGGTCAAGCTCTTCTTATCACAAAGATTCTCAATGAAAGATCTTGGTGATGCCTCCTGCATATTGGGAATTAGGATCTATAGAGATAGATCCAAACGGATATTGGGATTGTCCCAATCCAGGTACATTGACACCATACTAAAGAGATTTAGTATGGAAGAATCCAAGCGTGGGAACCTACCCACGATCTCTGGAGTCACTCTCTCCAAAGAGATGTCTCCCAAGACTGATTTGGAGAGAGCTCGCATGCAAGGGATACCCTATGCTTCGGCAGTAGGCTCTATCATGTATGCGATGCTATGTACCAGACCCGATGTAGCATACTCACTAAGTATAGTGAGCAGGTATCAAGCTGATCCTGGAGAGAGTCACTGGACAGCTGTGAAGAGCATTCTCAAGTACTTGCGAAGGACTAGAGATATGTTCTTGGTGTATGGTAACGGAGAGCTCCAAGTGGAGTCCTTTACCGATTCGAGCTTCCAGAGTGATAAGGACGACTCTAAGTCGCAGTCGGGCTTTGTCTTTACCCTTTACGGAGGGGCGGTTAGCTGGAAGAGTTCCAAGCAGGAAACCGTGGCAGACTCGACGATGGAGGCTGAATACATCGCTGCCAACGATGCTGCCAAAGAGGCTGTCTGGATCAAGAAGTTCATTACTGAACTTGGAGTGGTTCCGTCCATTGAGAGTCCAATACCTTTATATTGCGATAACAATGGAGCGGTGGCTTTGGCCAAGGAACCCAGGTCCCATCAGCGGTCCAGGCATATTCTGAGGCGGTATCACCTGATCCGGGAGATAGTTGATCGCCGGGAGATCGAGGTCAGGAGAGTTGACACAAAGAACAACACGGCGGATCCACTCACGAAGGCCATTCCCCAGATACAGTTTGAGAGACTCTTCGGGATGCTCGGTATGCGATACTACAGCAGCTGGCCCTAGTGCAAGTGGGAGATTGTTACATGTATGTATGCCCTAGAAGCCAGTATTTTACAGATGATGTATATTATATTGGATGCTTGGACATATATAGAGATGAATTTCTTGCTCGACATGATAGTATGCTATCTGGTTGCTCTTTATCTTAACATGTACACTAGTCTCTTTATACTGTCTTATAGTTACATGTTGGTAAAGCCCTTTGGATGTGTACTTGACTACCTGGACTATGATGCAGATCATACTAGTGGGGACATGGTAGTCCATAAGTACATCCTTCAAGGTCCCTAGTCGTGGGTGTATCGAGACAGGGCATCGATATACCAGAGTAGACTAGCGTATACGCTTCTCGACCCATGAGATGGGCGATGGATGATCCCATATCCATTGGTGTTTGACATCAGAGATGGTGTACGGGTGCTCAGTGGAGACTAGGTATACTGGACGGACTCGCCGAGAACTCCCAGATGGTATTATACCTCACGTCAGATGGCAGTTCTCAGGTGACACTTGTGCAGGTTAGTCTGTAGACCCGAGATCGTCATAGAGTCTTGTGTGATTCCCACTATGCTTTGATCTCCACCTTAACACGTCCATGAGGGCGTGCAAAACGGTGGTCTTTGGGTACAGTCCCGAGTCACATGGAGGCAATGAGCGATAGGAGGGGTTTCGTCTCTCCCGGTATTGGGGGTTGATGTTGCGCTGTGCTCGATTGGCCGTAACAGGGAAGTCCCTGGCCAGGGCTGATCAGAGATTTGCTGGTAAGTGTTACCAGTAGTTTCTCGACCCGTTATGAGCCTCACATCGGCACGACTTATCGGTTATTGGGGTCTGACGTTTACCACCCCTAGACTTGATATGCGACGTATCAGACGAACAGACCGGACTGTACGGTAAGTGTTACTGGTTTGATTCACAGGAGTGTGAGCGGGCTAGCTCGTCGATCTTCTGATCGCTCGATACCCGGGTGGCCGTTACGTTTAGCAGACCGCTTGCGGCTTGTAGATGCTTGATATGATCATCATCTGCTACCGGCGTATTGACGAGTCTTTAGAGTCCTACACAGAGGTTTCCTGGCTCAAGCGAAACGAAATAGGAGCGCATATGAGATATGTGCAGGACCGAGAATAATGCGTGTATGTGATACCGCATTTCATTCTCGCGATATATGTTTCGATTGGTTATATTCGATATGACCTAGTTATCGAATCATTGATTCGATAAATCGATACATTCGATTCTAGTCGGTTATGTGCGACATGACCGGATCATTGAATCAAATGTTGATTTAATGATTTAATGCATAATTATATATTTGATATATTACTTTGCATTAGCTAGTATTGGTTCACTTTATATGGATTTTCTCACTTGATGTGCATGATGTATATGTGATATACTTTTGTGCACTTGTTTGTATCATGTTTGATGATGCATGTTTAAATGGTTAAGTGTAAAGAATAAAACCATGGTTAAGTAGATAATTAGGGTTTTGATTTTACTCTCTCATTTATTTATCCATTCTTATTTATTTAAATAATTTTATGAAAACAAAATGGTTTTCCTTTTTGTCATGAAGCTTGATGAAGCTTCATGAAGGTTTGACTCAAAGACCATTTTGTCTTCATGCTAAACCCTAACTATTCCCACTTACCATGGTTTGCTCTCTACACTTAACCTTAGTTATATTATGATAAGTATTAATTTTATTTCATTATTGAAGGAGACTTATCATAATTCTAGCTCATCTTCTTCTTCATCTTCAAGTTTGAAACCTTGAGGCCATCAATGGCAACTTGAGCTTAAGAGTGAGAAATCCAATTCTAAAGAGAACCCACCTCCTATTTCTTCATCCTCTACCTCTTGCCAAGTAGTAAAGTGTGTTTTCTTCACAAGTTTCATCACTTTGTGAAGTGGGAGCTTGATCTAGCGATGCCTCGACGTAGATCATCTTCGGCATCGTCGTCGATGACCAAGCCCGTTCATTCTCCGATGAAGCCGACGCTAGAGCCCGGGGTTCGACTTGGACAGCGAGGAGACTTCGTTGCAGAGCCGTGGAGGTGGACATCCGGATCTACAAAGGTTGTAATTTCCGTACTCTAGTAGTTAAGTGTTAACTAATTTACTTTTTCGCCTAGATTTCTAGCAACGATCCGTTAACTAGGGTTTCCCGGCACCATATTTTTGTAAAATGGCATGGTTGATACCTTGTGAGACCTCTATAGGATGCCTAGGAACCCTACAATCGATATACCAGAGTAGACTAGCGTATACACTTCTCGACCCATGAGATGGGCGATGGATGATCCCATATCCATTGGTGTTTGACATCAGAGATGGTATACGGGTGCTCAGTGGAGACTGGGTACACTGGACGGACTCGCCGAGAACTCCCAGATGGTATTATACCTTACGTCAGATGGCAGTTCTCAGGTGACACTTGTGCAGGTTAGTCTGTAGACCCGAGATCGTCATAGAGTCTTGTGTGATTCCCATTGTGCTTTGATTTCTACCTTACCACGTCCATGAGGGCGTGCAAAACGGTGGTTTTTGGGTACAGTCCCGAGTCACATGGAGGCAATGAGCGATAGGAGGGGTTTCTTCTCTCCCGATATTGGGGGTTGATGTTGCGCTGTGCTCGATTGGCCGTAACAGGGAAGTCCCTGGCCAGGGCTGATTCAGAGATTTACTGGTAAGTGTTACCATTCGTTTCTCGACTCGTTATGAGCCTCACATTGGCACGACTTATCGGTTATTGGGGTCTGACGTTTACCACCCCTAGACTTGATATGCGACATATCAGACGAGGAGACCGGACTGTACGGGAAGTGTTGCCGGTTGGCTCGACGGGAGTTGTAGCAGGTTCGCTTGTTCTCTTCTGATCGCTCAATACCCGGGTGGCCGTTACGTTTAGCTGACCGCTTGCGGCTTGGGGGTGCTTGATATGATCATCACCCACTGCCGGCGTATTGACGAGTCTTAGAGTCCCACAATGGAGTTACCTAGTCCAGGCAAAACGTTGTGGTGCGCGTATGCGATATGCGCATGGACTCGATTAAAATGCGTGTATAGGATACCGTATATTGATCGGGCGGCTTGCTTTTGGTTAGGGTCGTATGTGATATGGCCGGATTGATAAATCAAGTGTTGATTTATCATTTAACCATTAGTTTCTCACTAGAAATCCTTTCTTGTGTTGGATGGATGTATGCATGCATGTATGTTTTTCTTTCTTTCTAGTTTCATGCACATATGGATGTGTATACATACATACATACATACATCATCTATCATGGTTGCTTATACAAAGAAAATGGTGGCAATATAAGACTCACACCATGGTTTTATATATATATATATTATTATTGAATTTGATTTAAAACAAAAGAAAAGGAAAGGATAATTCATGGAAGCTTTCTACACTCTTCTTGACCTAACCATGCTCACCCACCATTTAACCATGGATTACTTTTCCTTTTGGGTTTTAACTCAAGTTCAATAATGTTTAAACCATGGTTTGAGATGAGAACAAGAAAATATATATTGATATATTTTCTTTTTCCTTTGACAAGTGGGTCATTCTTTTTACTCTTGAAAAAATATAGCCATCATCTTCTTCTTCCTCTCTCATTTTGCTCTCTAGATTTTTGTAGTGAGCAATATACTCATCAAGTTAGGATTTTGAAGTGAGAAAGAGAACCACAACACCATTCTACACAAGTCTAGCCCACTTGTTTGGAGTGCTAGCTTCACTTCGTTCTCTTGACCGGATGAAGTTGCAAGCTTGGACAAAGCGGACTCCAGGTGGATCATCGGTGACCTAGAGGAGTTCAAGCGGAGCTTTTTCAAACCCCAAGTAGCCGAGGAGTCTAGCGTAGGGAGCTACAAAGGTTGTACTCTCTAAACCCTAGCTTTTCTTTCATATGATGATGTGAAAATTCTGAAACCCTAATTTTTCTAGGAACGATTCTATGTTCGTTAACTTAGCACCCTAAAAATTCAGTTTTTGTGATGCTTCCAAACCCTTCATGAGGTGCTAGGCTAACCCAACATTGGTATCAGAGCCGACCTAGAACATTAGGCGACTATTTTACGAAGTTAAAACTCCGATCGAACCGAAATACGGATTTTTTGACGCTCTCTGGTCATTTTTTCAAAACTGCTGTTTTTCAGAATTAAAAATTTGTAAAAAATTCAGCAGGTAAATATAAGAATTACTGTAAAATTCGACAAAGTGAACAGTCCATATTGCCGTGGAAACGTGGCTTAATCTTGCTTGAGCCGCGGTTCCGCGGCCATTTACATCAATCACTGCATAATTTTTATACAGTAATTCTTTGTTATACTTGTATATTTTTTAGGGTATTTTTAATCTGAATTTGATGTTGTTTGTTCTGGAGTTGGTTTTGGACTCGTCGATTCGATCGGAATTTTCATTTCGTGGCTTTTCCGGATAAATTAGAAAGTATTGAAGTGTTTGAACGAGTATCATTTGCTCACTTTTCATGGGGTTTAAATATTTTGGAGATACGTGCAAGTATTGTGGCGGTCCCTCTAGAAGACAACAAACCTTAACTCGATTATGCGACCGTCTCGAACTGCCCTTTGAACCTTAGGGTTTCGGGCAGTACGGCGTGCCACATGTGAGGCGTTGGCTTGACCCTTCTACGACTGGACTGCTACTACTGTGTCACACTCCGGTTTTTGAACTCCGCTCAAGTGTTGAGCTTTAGGGAATCTTGGGTATTTGATCGTTCGTTCGAAAACTTCAATACTGTCTAATTATCTGGAATGTGATGCAATGTGTGGAATTCATATTATAAGACATGAAATACGAGGTATGTGATACTTCGCATTTATGATGTCTAAAGAGAATGTGGATTCCAGATATTGCAGTTTTACACTTTCTTTTCTGTGACCGTAAGTGTAGTATGTCAATATCGCCGGTTTCGTTGCTATACATCAACGACAATTGGGGTATGCATACTTACTTACGTTGATGATATGAGATATTATGTGTTGCTGAGATATGATGTGCAGGATTGTCGCGATTGAATAGCTGGGTTTTTTTTTATGTGAGATGAGGGTTTTATATTTTCATTCATGTAAATTCAAATGTAATGTAAAATTCTTTTATTTGGGGCACTTCCAGGTTGAGGTCGATGCCACCAGTGTTGTATATTATTTACTTTTCCGCATTAGGATGGACCCAAGGAGGGGAGCACAGGTGACCGGGTTCTGGGGTTCAGTGGGAGGCCATCTAGAGGAGTCGAGACCGGGTTTCCTAAACTCCAGAATTGGTAGGGTCACTTGCTGCTCTCGTAGGGGTCCAGGGTGTGGGCTTGGCTATTCATCGCGACTGTGGAATCCGTATTTTCTATTGTTGGCTAAATACTAAATACGGACGTCCTAGTATATCCCACATTATATCTATGTTTCTACTGCGATATCTGTGATGTGATCATTTGATATGTTGTGATGGATATAGTATATAGTATATATGATATATTATATAGACGTTACTTATGTTTTACACCCGCACTAGCCCTGCCCTGCTCTGTCGTTAGTTACCTAACCTAACGGTGCACGAGAGGACATCGAGGCGAATGCGGATGGCATAAGTGTACGTTGTATTTATCAGTGATGTTTAGGTGACTTAAATGATGGGACTTCATTAATGTGATTAATGAAAGAAAAGAAACCTAAAAGATGTTGTAGAATCAAATTTTAAAATAAAAGGGTAGCTACAGTTTTGCTTTGCATAGCGGTATATATGATATACCCTGCACCTTATTCGATGAGGAAAGAGCCGAGATCCCTTCACCGGGAGTGACCTCTTTAGCAAAACGGGCAGATGCTACAACACTCGGTTTGACTTTTGACTGCTTTTGGAGTTTTGCTTTGCACAGTGATATATATGATATATCCCGCACCTTATTCGATGAGGAAAGAGTCGAGATTCCTTCACCGGGAGTGACCTCTTTAGAAAAACTAATAAAAGCCTCAAAATCACTCCATTTCAAAATTCACTAGATTCTACAACGATATCAAGTTCATTACGCTCATGGTTTTTCTGAAAAAACCTGCGTAGCCCTCCGTCATTTCAGATAAGTACTACTTAGTATTCATGCTGCGGTAGTTTGGCCTCCGTCAACGCGTAGTGTATGGTAGCTAACTAGTGCTTATCTGCTAGCATATGATGCGATTGGATTAGGGTATTCGTACGGCGTAGTTTGGCCTCCGTCAAGGGTCGTACGGGTGGGTTTAGTTCAATCAAGAAATGACGGGTTGAACTTGACTAGCGCCCTATGGGTAGTTTGGCCTCCGTCAAGGTCATGGGACGCTAGGGGCAAAAGCATTATCGGGAATTTCAAGTGTTGAAATTTGCAATGAGATTGCATACCTTCTATGAGATAGTTGGATCCCGATACCCACTGCGAGTAATTGTTACTCCTGGGAGAGTTTTACACAGGACAATTAGCCGATCAAGTAGGTGTCTAGAAAGGTGTCAACGGGGTTACGCCTCTGGGAAAACGAGGTTTACTTTAATTAGGTCCGTGCGAAAGCATGGGGAACCTCCCTCAAAGTACCGACACTGGCCTGGCTGAAAGATCGGCGAAGTTGTAGGGTGTAATTAATCCCGGCTAATCTTTCCTTTTAGGGTTTGAAGGAAGATTTGATAAAAACCAGCGGGAGCCATCCTGATTAGATAAGATAATAACCAATCTAATCTTGCAAGAGTATACGCTAAAGTGTTTTCTTCTCTCTCTCTCCAGGTAGCGACCATGTCATGCCCTAATCAAGATAATAATATGGATGTATTGACCGAACCCGCATGTTATACTGTGCAGGGGAACGTTGGACCCGTTCTATCTTATAAAAGTTATAAGACTGAACAGGGAATAGGAGAATATCTGGATTCTCACGCCGCCCAAAAGAACATGCATGTTGATGCATCTTCTTCAGGTGTGTTAGTTATTGAGAACTGTTTTTCAGTTCACCCTACGTCCTGAGTATTAGATACCGGATCAGGATCCCACATATTTAAAATGTTACATGGGCTACGTAAAAGTAGAGAACTGGGAAAGGGTGATCATTCCGTTCATGTAGGGAATGGTGCAAGTATTGCAGCCAAAGCAGTTGGCGAATATCACCTAGTATTACCAAGTGGTGATACAATGATTCTAAATGAGTGCTATTATATACCGAACATGATGTGCAACATTATATCAGTTTCTTTATTAAGTAAAGAAGGATATAATTTTGTAGTAAAGGATAATGTTATGAACATATTCTTAGATCAAAAGTTGATTGCATCAGGATCGTTACATAATGGCATATTCATTCTCAATCAAAATACAGTCCTCAATATACAAAACACAAACAAGAGGAAAAGTTCAGAAATGAACGAATCCTTCTTATGGCATTGTAGACTTGGTCATATCAATGCGACACGACTGGCTAAGTTACATAAAGATAGATATTTGAATTCGTTCAAATTATCATCTTATGATACTTGCCATTCATGTCTCAAAGGCAAGATGACCAAAACTCCGTTTACGGGACACGGAGAAAGAGTTACCGAACTCTTGGGACTGATACATAGTGATGTATGCGGTCCCATGTCTACACATGCCAGGGATGGTTCTTCTTACTTCATTACATTCACTGACGATCTTTCTAGATTCGGATATGTGTTCCTGATGAAACACAAATCAGAAGCCTTTGAGAAATTTAGAGAATATAAACAAGAAGTCGAGAACCAAACCGGAAAAAGTATTAAGATCCTTTGATCTGATCGAGGAGGAGAATACTTAAGCAATGAATTCAGAGATTATCTAAAAGAGAATGGGATTCTCTCTCAGCTTACTCCTCCTTATACACCACAGCACAATGGTGTATCGGAGCGAAGAAATCGCACCCTATTAGATATGGTGCGCTCTATGATGAGTGCAGCTGAGTTACCTATTTCCTTCTGGGGATATGCACTGGAGACAGCTGCATACCTATTGAATAGAGTTCCAACCAAATCAGTGCCTACCACTCCATATGAGATATGGAATGGTAAGAGACCATGTCTTAATTTTATTCAGATATGGGGTTGTCTGGCCTATGTTAAAACACAAAATCCGGACAAGCTCGATGCGAGGTCTGTTCTATGTAAGTTTGTTGGATATCCCAAACATTCGCGAGGGTATATCTTCTACCACTCCGAGGAACAAAAAGTCTTTGTTTCTCGATATGCCACTTTCTTAGAAAAAGGTTTTCTTATGAAACAGACAAGTGGCATTGAGGTAGAACTGGAAGAGGTTCCAGCGACACAAACTATAACAGAAGACTTGGTAGAACCAGAGGATTCAGTAGTACCCGACGAACCCCAGCCTCTCCGCCGATCTAGTAGAGTTTCTCGTCCACCTGAGAGATACTACGGTTTTCTCATTGACGGTGGGAGCGAGGATTGCATCATGGAGGATGATGACCCAACTAGTTTCGAGCAGGCCATCACGAGTAGAGACTCGGTGAAATGGCTGGATGCAATGCGGTCCGAGATGGAATCCATATACACCAACAAAGTATGGACTTTGGAAGATGCTCCTGAAGGAGTAAAACCCATTGGGAGCAAGTGGATCTTCAAGAAAAAACTTGGTGTAGATGGGAAAGTGGAGACTTTCAAAGCTAGACTTTTTGCAAAGGGTTTTCGTCAAAGACCAGGTGTGGACTATGACGAAACTTTTTCTCCAGTAGCTATGCTTAAATCCATCCGGATCATGCTTGCCATCGCTGCATATCATGATTACGAAATCTGGCAAATGGATGTTAAGACCGCCTTTCTAAACGGTGATTTAGAAGAGTGCGTGTACATGACTCAGCCAGAGGGCTTCATAGATAGTGGGAGTAGCGGGAAGGTGTGCAAGCTGCTTAAATCCATTTATGGATTAAAGCAAGCATCGCGGAGTTGGAACATCTGCTTTGACGTCGTTATCAAAGGGTTTGATTTCGTCAAAAACGTAGATGAACCTTGTATCTACAAGAAGGTGGCAGAGAGTAAGGTTGTCTTCCTCGTATTATACGTGGACGACATACTCTTGATAGGAAATGACATTCCTATGCTGCAATCGGTCAAGCTCTTCTTATCACAAAGATTCTCAATGAAAGATCTTGGTGATGCCTCCTGCATATTGGGAATCAGGATCTATAGAGATAGATCCAAACGGATATTAGGATTGTCCCAATCCAAGTACATTGACACCATACTAAAGAGCTTTAGTATGGAAGAATCCAAGCGTGGGAACTTACCCACGATCTCTGGAGTCACTCTCTCCAAAGAGATGTCTCCCAAGACTGATTTGGAAAGAGCTCACATGCAAGGGATACCCTATGCTTCGGCTGTAGGCTCTATCATGTACGCGATGCTATGTACCAGACCCGATGTAGCATACTCACTAAATATAGTGAGCAGGTATCAAGCTGATCCTGGAGAGAGTCACTGGACAGCTGTGAAGAGCATTCTCAAGTACTTGCGAAGGACTAAAGAGATGCTCTTGGTGTATGGTAACGGAGAACTCCAAGTAGAGTCCTTTACCGATTCGAGCTTCCAGAGTGATAAGGACGACTCTAAGTCGCAGTCGGGATTTGTCTTTACCCTTTACGGAGGGGCGGTTAGCTGGAAGAGTTCCAAGCAGGAAACCGTGGCAGACTCGACGATGGAGGCTGAATACATCGCTGCCAACGATGCTGCCAAAGAGGCTGTTTGGATCAAGAAATTCATTACTGAACTTGGAGTGGTTCCATCCATTGAGCATCTAATACCTTTGTATTGCGATAACAATGGAGCGGTGGCTTTGGCCAAGGAACCCAGGTCCCATCAGCGATCCAGGCATATTCTGAGGCGGTATCACCTGATCCGGGAGATAGTTGATCGCCGGGAGATCGAGGTCAGGAGGGTTGACACGAAGAACAACACAGCGGATCCACTCACGAAGGCTATTCCCCAGATACAGTTTGAGAGACTCTTCGGGATGCTCGGTATGCGATAATACAGCAGCTGGCCCTAGTGCAAGTGGGAGATTGTTAGTTGTATGTATGCCCTAGAGGCTAGTATTGTACAGATGATGTATATTATATTGGATGCTTGGACATATATAGAGATGACTTTCTTGCTCGATATGATAGTATGCTATCTGGTTGCTCTTTATCTTAACATGTATACTTGTCTCTTTATACTGTCTTATGGTTACATGTTGGTAAAGCCCTTAGGATGTGTACTTGACTACCTGGACTATGATGAGGATCATACTAGTAGGGATATGGTAGTCCATAAGTACATCCTTCAAGGTCCCTAGTCGTGGGTGTATCGAGACAGGGCATCGATATACCAGAGTAGACTAGCGTATACACTTCTCGACCCATGAGATGGGCGATGGATGATCCCATATCCATTGGTGTTTGACATCAGAGATGGTATACGGGTGCTCAGTGGAGACTGGGTACACTGGACGGACTCGCCGAGAACTCCCAGATGGTATTATACCTTACGTCAGATGGCACTTCTCAGGTGACACTTGTGCAGGTTAGTCTGTAGACCCGAGATCGTCATAGAGTCTTGTGTGATTCCTACTGTGCTTTGATTTCCACCTTACTACATCCATGAGGGCGTGCAAAATGGTGGGTTTTGGGTACAGTCCCGAGTCACATGGAGACAATGAGCGATAGGAGGGGTTTCGTCTCTCCCGGTATTGGGGGTTGATGTTGCACTGTGCTCGATTGGCCATAACAGGGAAGTCCCTGGCCAGGGCTGATTCAGAGATTTACTGGTAAGTGTTACCAGTAGTTTCTCGACCCATTATGAGCCTCACATCGGCACGACTTATCGGTTATTGGGGTCTGACGTTTACCACCCCTAGACTTGATATGCGACATATCAGACGAGGAGACCGGACTGTACGGGAAGTGTTACCGGTTGGCTCGACGGGAGTTGTAGCAGGTTCGCTTGTTCTCTTCTGATCGCTCAATACCCGGGTGGCCGTTACGTTTAGCTGACCGCTTGCGGCTTGGGGGTGCTTGATATGATCATCACCTACTGCCGGCGTATTGACGAGTCTTAGAGTCCCACAATGGAGTTACCTAGTCCAGGCAAAACGTTGTGGTGCACGTATGCGATATGCGCATGGACCCGATTAAAATGCGTGTATAGGATACCGTATATTGATCGGGCGGCTTGTTTTTGGTTAGGGTCGTATGTGGTATGGCCGGATTGATAAATCAAGTGTTGATTTATCATTTAACCATTAGTTTCTCACTAGAAATCCTTTCTTGTGTTGGATGGATGTATGCATGCATGTATGTTTTTCTTTCTTTCTAGTTTCATGCACATATGGATGTGTATACATACATACATACATCATCTATCATGGTTGCTTACACAAAGAAAATGGTGGCAATATAAGACTCACACCATGGTTTTATTTATATATATATTATTATTGAATTTGATTTAAAACAAAAGAAAAGGAAAGGATAATTCATGGAAGCTTTCTACACTCTTCTTGACCTAACCATGCTCACCCACCATTTAACCATGGATTACTTTTCCTTTTGGGTTTTAACTCAAGTTCAATAATGTTTAAACCATGGTTTGAGATGAGAACAAGAAAATATAAATTGATATATTTTCTTTTTCCTTTGACAAGTGAGTCATTCTTTTTACTCTTGAAAAAGTATAGCCATCATCTTCTTCTTCCTCTCTCATTTTGCTCTCTAGATTTTTGTAGTAAGCAATATACTCATCAAGTTAGGATTTTGAAGTGAGAAAGAGAACCACAACACCATTCTACACAAGTCTAGCCCACTTGTTTGGAGTGTTAGCTTCACTTCGTTCTCTTGACCGGTTGAAGTTCCAAGCTTGGACAAAGTGGACTCCGGGTGGATCATCGGTGACCTAGAGGAGTTCAAGCGGAGCTTTTTCAAACCCCAAGTAGCCGAGGAGTCTAGCGTAGGGATCTACAAAGGTTGTACTCTCTAAACCTTAGCTTTTCTTTCATATGATGATGTGAAAATTCTGAAACCCTAATTTTTCTAGGAACGATTCTATGTTCGTTAACTTAGCACCCTAAAAATTCAGTTTTTGGTTCATGTGATGCTTCCAAACCCTTCATGAGGTGCTAGGCTAACCCAACAGATGTCACCATTGTATATTATTTACTTTTCCGCATTAGGATAGACCCAAGGCGGGGAGCACAAGTAACCGGGTTCTAGGGTCAAGTGGGAGACCAACACGAGGAGTCGAGACCGGGTCTCCTAACTCTAGAACTGGCAGGATTACTTTCCGCTCTCGTAGCGGTCTAGGGATGTGGGTTTGGCTATTCATCACGACCGTAGAATCCGTGTTTTATACAGGCTCGTATTAAAACACGGACCTCCTAGTATATCCAATATTTCATATATGTTCTTCTGCTGCCATGTTCTGTGATGAGATCATATTACTGCCTGAGACGAATGTTTATATTGTATATATGAGATATATATTATATATTGTTGATTTCGTTTCATATCTGGTGCTTGTGAAGCATAATAAAATGGGACTTCATTAATGAGATTAATGAAATAAAAGAAACCTAAAGATGTTGTAGAAACTTGTTTAAAAACTGGTAGCTCTAGTTCTTGCTTTGCATAGCGGTATTCCTTGTAGAATATCCAGCACCATATTCGATAAGGAAAGAGCCGAGATCCCTTCACCGGGAGTGACCTCTTTAGCGAAACTAGCAGATGCTACAAACATGGTTTGTCTTTTGATTTCTTTTATTGTTTTTGCTTTGCATAGTGGTATTTGTGAAATATCCTGCACCTTATTCGATAAGGAAAGAGCCGAGATCCCATCGCTGGGAGTGACCTCTTTAGCAAAACTAGTAAAAGCCTCAAAAACACTCCTTTTAAAATCACTTGATTCTACAACGATATCAAGTTCATTACGCTCATGGTTTTCTTAAAAACCTGTCGTAGTCCTCCGTCATTTCAGATAAGTACTACTTAATATTCGTGCTACGTTTGTTGGCATGCGTCAACACGTAGTGTGCGGTAGCTAACTAGTGCTTATCTGCAGCATACGATGCGATTGGATTAGGGTAGTTATGCGACTTTGTTGGCCTGCGTCAAGAGTCGTGCGGGTGGATTTAATTCAATCAGGAAATGTACGGGTTGAACTTGACTAGCGGACTATGGTTTGTTAGCCTGCGTCAAGGTCATAGGACGCTAGGGGTAAAAAAACTTTATCGGGAATTTCAAGTGTTGAAATTTCCAATGAGATTGCATACCTCCTATGAGATAGTTGGATCCCGATACGCGCTGCGAGTAAGAGTTACTCCTGGGAGAGTTTTACACATTACAATTAGCCGAACAAGTAGGTGTCTAGAAAGGTGTTAACAGGGTTACGCCCCTGGGAAAACGAGGTATATTTTAATTAGGTCCGTGCGAAAGCACGGGGAACCTCCCTCAAAGTACCGGCACTAGCCTGGCTGAAAGATTGGCGAACTTGTAGGGTGTAATTAATCCTAGCTAGTCTTTCCTTTTAGGGTTTGAAGGAAGATTTAACTAAAACACTGGGAGACATCCTGATTAGATATATTAATAACCAATCTAATCTTGCAAGAGCATACGCTGAGTGTTTTCTTCTCTCTCTCTCCAGGTAGCGACCGTGTCATGCCTTAATCAAAATAATAATACGGATGTATTGACCGAACCCGCCTATTATACTGAGCTAGGGAACGTTGGTCCCGCTCCAACTTATAATTGTTATAAGACCGAGAAGGAAATAGGGGATTACCGGAATTCCCATGCCGCCCAAACGAAGAAAGTACATGCTGATGCATCTTCTTCGGGTGTGTTCATTACCAAGAACTGTTTCTCGGTATCCTTTACGTTCTAGGTATGAGATACCAGATCAGGATCCCGCAAATGTAATTTGTTACATAGGGTACAGATAGGTAGAGAACTGAGAACGGGTGATAAGTTTCAAGAGTTGGAAATGATGCAAGTGTTGAAGCCAAGTTTGTTGGCAGTTATCACCCTGTATTACCAGAATACATTGATTCTGAACGAATGTTATTAGATACTGAACCTGATATACAACATCATATCAGTTTCTTTATTAGTAAAGAAGGATATAATTTTTTATTGTTGGATAATGTTTTGAACATTTTCTATATCAAGAGTTGATCGGTTCAGGCACGTTATCTAAAAGCATAGACGTTCTAAATCAAACCACGGTTCTTAGTATACAGAACACATACAAGAGGAAAAGTTCAGAAATGAACGAATCCTTCTTGAGGCATTGTAGACTAGGTCATATCAATACGACCCGACTAGCCAAGCTACATTTAGATGCACATTTAAATCTGTTTGAATTTACATCTTGTGAAACTTGTCGGTAATGTCACAAAGATAAGATGACCACAACTCTGTTTATTGGAAACAGAGAAAGAGTTAGTGAACTCTTGGGATTGATACATGATGATGTATGTAAGGTCCCCTGTCTACTCATGCCAGGACCGGTTCTTTGTACTTCATTACAATCACTGATTATCTCTCAAGGTTCGGACATATGTTCCTGTTGAAACACAAGTCTGAACCTTTTGAGAAATTAAATGAATATGAGTTAGAAGTAGAGAACCAAAACGGGTATAAGTATTATGTCCATTGATGTGATCAGGGAGGAGAATACTTGAGCACGGGATTCCTGGACTATTCTAAAGGAGAATGAGATTCTCACTCAGCATTACTCCTCCGTATACACCACAGCACATCGGTGTATCGGGGCGGAGCAATCACACCCTATTTGATATGGTGCGCTCTATGATGAGTACTACTGAGTTTCCTATTTTATTTTTGGAGTTATGCACTTGAGAAGTTGCATACCTATTGAATAGGGTTCCAATCAAATCCGATGCCTACCACTTCATATGTGATATGGAATGGGAAGAGCCCATATCTTAAGTATGTTAAGATTTGGGGTTGTCCAGCCTATGCATTAAAGAAAAATCCGGACAAGATCGAGGCAAGGTCAGTTCTGTGGAAGTTTGTTGGATATCCCAAGCATTCGCAAGGGAATATCTTCTACCACATCGAGGAACAAAAGATGTTTTGTTTCTCAGCATGCCACCTTTGTGAAAGGAAATTTCTTATGAAGAAATTAGTGGTCATGAGGTAGAACTGGAAAGTGTTCCAGCTATACAAACTGCAGCTGATGATTTTGTAGAACCAAAGGATTCAATAATTTCCAACGAACCTCTGCCTCTCTGCCGATCTAGTAGGGTTCCTCACCCACCTGAGAGATGCTTCGGTTTTCTCTATGACAGTGGGAGCAAGGATTGCATTATGAGATGATGACCTAACTAGTTTTGAGCAGGCCATCAAGAGTGGGGACTCTGTAAGAATGGCTGGATGCTAATGCAATCTGAGATGGAATCCTTATACACCAACAAAGTATGGACTTTGGTTGCTTTATCTGAAGGGTTAAATCCCCATCAGGAGCAAGTATATCTTGAGAAGATAACTTGGTGTACATGGAAAAGTTGATACTTTCAAAGCTATGCTTAATTCCATCCAGATCCAACTTGCCATTGCTACATACCATGACTACGATTTCTAGCGGTTGGGTGTCATGACAGCTTTTCTAAATGATGATTTAGAAGATAGCATCTATAAATACACAGCCAGAGGGCTTCGTAGACAGTGGGAGCAGCGGAATCGTGTGCAAGTTGCTTTATGGGATAAAGCAGGCATCGCGGAGTTGGAACGTCTGTTTTGATGTGGTAGTCAAAGAGTTTGACTTCATCAAAATGGTAGATGAACCTTGTATATACAAAAAGGAAGTAGAGAGTATGGTGGTGATCCTCGTATTGTACGTGGATGACATACGCTTGATAGTAAAGGAGTTTCCTATGCTACGCTCGGTCAATCTCCTCTTATCACAAGGATTCTCTATAAGGATCAAAGTGATACCTCCTAAATCCTGGGTTTTGGATCTATGAGATAGATGTAATTGGATGTTAGGATTCTCACTAGTTGTGGTGAGATGGTATCAATCGATCCTGGGAAGAATCACTGGAATGGTTCCAGGGTGGTAAGGTCGACTGAATGTCAGTCACAGGCATTGTCTTTACCCTCAGAGGAGGGACGGTATGTTGGAAGAGTTCCAAGCTAGATACCGTGACATACTAGATGATAAAGGTAGGATAAATCACTACCAAGGATGCTACCAAAGAGGCAGTCTGGATATATATAATAGTTCATGAGATGAACTTAGTTCCTACAATTGTGTGACAATGGAGTTGTGGCTTATGCCTAGGAACCCCTGTCCCATCGGAGATCCAGACATATTCTTAGGCAGTATCGCCTGATCATGGAGATGATTGATCTCCAGGGAGATCGAGGTTAGGAGAGTAGACACAGAGGACAACAGCGCGGATCCACTCACAAAGGCCTATTTCCCAGTAGAGACTAATATGGGATGGTTGAGTATGAAATACTTCAACTACAGCTGATTGTTGGGTATGCGATACCACAACAGATGGCCCAAGTGCAAGTGGGAGATTGTTAGTAATATGTATGCCCTATAGGCCATTACTGTACATACGATGTGTATTGTAGTGGATGCTTGGAAATATATAGGGAGAACTTTCTTGCTCGACATAATAGTATGCTATCTGGTTACTCTTTATCTTAACATGTACTCTGATTGTCTCTATGTTACATGTTGATAAAGCCCTTAGGATGAGTACTTGACTACCAGGACTATGATGCAGATCATACTAGTAGGGACAGTGTAGTTGTTAAGTACATCCTTCAAATGTTCCTAGTCATGGGAGTACCGAGACAGGGCATCGATACTCAAGAGTAGACTAGCGTATGCGCTTCTTGACCCATATGATGGGAGATGGATGATCACATATCCATTGGTGTTTGACATCAGAAAAGGTATACGGGTGCTCAGTGGAGACTGGGTACACTGGACGGACTCGCCGAGAACTCCCAGATGGTATTATACCTCACGTCAGATGGCAATTCTCTGGTGACACTGGTACAGGTTAGTCTGTAGACCAGAGATCGCCATAGAGTCTTGTGTGATTCCCACTGTTCTTTGATTTCCATCATACCACGTCCAAGAGGGCGTGAAAAACGGTGGCTTTTGGGTACAGTCCCGAATCACATGGAGGCAATGAGCGATAGGAAGGGATTCATCTCTCCCGGTATAGGGAGTTGATGTTGCGCTGTGTTCGATTGGCTATAACTGGAAATCTCTGGCCAGTGTTGCTGAGATTTACTGGTAAGTGTTATCAGTAGTTTCTTGAACTGTTATGGACCTCATATCGACACGACTTATCGGTTACTGGGGTCTGACGTTTACCATCCCTAGACTGGATATGCGACATATCAGACGAAGAGACCGGACTGTACGGGAGTGTTACTGATTCGATTCGCAGGAGAATGTACAGGCTTGCTTTTTGATCTTCTGATCGCTCAATACCTGGGTGGCTGTTACGTTTAGTTGACCGCTTGCAGCCTATGGGTGTTTGATATGATCATCACCTACTGCCGGGGTATTGACGATTCTTTAGAGTTCTACACAGAGGTTTCCTGGCTCAGGAAAAACGGAGTAGGAGCACATATGTGATATGTGCGAGACCGAGAACAATACGTGTATGTGATACCGTATTAGATTCTCGTGATATGTGATATCGTCCGTGTATATGTGATATAGCCGGGTCATCGGATCAAGTGTTGATTCGATGAACTGATACAGATTGTATTAGTCGGTTATTTATGAAATAGCCGGATTATCGGATAAGTGTTGATTCGATAATTTAATGTATAATTATATATTTGATATATTATATTACATTAACTAATATTAGCTCACTTAAACATTCTTTTTCTCACTTGGATAATACATTGATATATATGTGATATATGTTAATTGTATTATTTTATTTTGTTACAATAAATATTGTATATGTGATATATAATATTGTAACATGTTACGGTTACAAATGCAACATGCTTTATAGAGTTTAAACAAGGTTAGGGTTTGGATTAGGGTTAAGCTTAGATGAAGCATTCATGAAGCTTCTTGAAGTTTTGACTTTGACTTATGATATTTTGTTTAGATATTTATTAACCCAACCCAAACCCTTTACCATAGTTAATTCTCTACAAGGGTTAAGTCTTCATTCTTAAACCATGGTTGCAATTCTAACCTCACACAATGATTTCATTATTCATCACAAATAGATTTCTTCTTCTTCTTCCTCTTGAAAAAGTTTTCTAGCTTTTTGACATGTGATGATAATGAGTGAGAAATTGAAAACAAAAGAGAGCTAAATTCCTACTTCATCATCCTCATCTATTCTTGCCACTTAGATTAGGGTTTTTTCTTTGCTAATACTTGATTAGTAAAGCAAGAGCTTGGGTTTGAGTTTCTTCAAGGTAGATCATCATAGTTGTTGAAGATCGGAAGCAAGCTTGCATCTTTCTCTTCATGGAGCCTCTCTAGAGTTCGGGTACTTGATGATCACAGCGAAAGGACCACAACACGGAGCTTATGAAGCGAAGGAACGGACTACAAAGTTTGTAATCCCTAACTCTTAGATGTTAAAGTGTTTAACATGCTTGTTTGCTTAATTCTCTAGTTAAGATCTTGGTTAGGGTTTGTTTAGCACCCCAAAAATGTCAATATGGCATGTGTGATGCCTTCCTAAACCTTGCTAAGGTGCTATACTAACCTTACAGTATGTATTTACTTGACTTGGTTCTCACATCTGTATAGTGTTACAGATGTTGAGTGGGAGTAAGATATTGGGAATTGGGTGATTAAATCCTCATTATATCGGAATTCTTTGTAATTTGTGATATTTGAGGAAATCACCTGGGTTTTACCTGACGGCAAATATTTGGTTTTGAATTTCCATCGTTATTAACCAATTTCAAACTGATATATCTGTACATTTATTTTATAAAGTGAGATATAACTTTTTGAAATTATGTCTATGACATTTACCTATATCAGTTGATGGTTAGGTAAGGAGCATTCAACAACAGTGTAATTCTTCCTAACCATAGTACAGTCTTCAATCTACGACGCACAGGGTTTGAGTTGTTGAACTCAGAGGACTTATACAAAGTATTGTATATTGTCCGGTGTCCGTTAGGACAAAGGGGTTGGTACTCGTATTATATTCTGTTTACTCATGACTTCTCTAGTTTTAGACAAGTATTTCGTTGAAATACAAGGTCCAGATATTGAGAAGATATATGTATAAGAATAAAGTAGAGAACCATATGTTGCAAGTATCAGGATTCTTCAATGTGATCGAATATGTAGATACTTGTGTTAGGTATTCCGTTATATGTAATAGTTTTGAAAACTTGCTTCTCTTTCAGGTTACTCATACGTAGGTGCATTCCTTGATGACTAATGCTGCTTAGCCTTCTTTCATTTAGTTGATATGCACGGGAAACAGCCGCATGATTTTTGAATCTGGTTCCAATTAAATTAGTGCCTCTGTTTCTATATACTGGATATAGAATGAATTCATATCTTAACGATGTTAAGGTATATGGAGTAGTCCAGCTGATGCTTAAAACCAGAGTCTGGACAGACTCAAGATACGTTTCGGTAATGGCAGTTTGTGGGTTATCCCCGGCTTTGACGAGGGTTAACTTTCTACCATCTTGAAGATCAATAGTTATATTGTTTTTGACTCGCCACAGTTTCAGTAAAATGGATTCTTTTCAGAAAAACATTAGTGGGAGTATGGTAGAACAGGAAGTGATTCCAGAACCACAAACGATTATTGAAAATTTAATAAAACCTGAGGATTCAATTGGTTTCGACGATCCATTAGCCATTCCGCAAATTTGGTAAGTAACCTCAGGCACCCAAGAGGTACTTCGATCTCCTCAAAAATGGTGACATGGAGGTTTTTTATTACCTAAACTTGACACTACTTCTGTTCAAGACTATAAGATCTGGCAGGAGGATGAGTATAACGTAGTTTTAAATTAGTTTTAGAAGGGCATGTGTATATGACTCTGCCAGAGGGTTGTTGTAGTCAGTGGGAGAAGTGGAAGCATAGTGGGTAAGTAGCTTATGTTTATTTATAGACTAAAACAAGTATAGCGGAGATAGATCATCTAGTTTTGTTGTGGAAGTCTTAGAGTTTGACTTCATCAGAACAACAGATGGACCTGGTAAGAAGGTAGTAGGGAGTGATGTCCTGGTATTTGGATGACATGCTCTTGATATGAAGTGATATTCCTATACTACGATCGGTTATACTGTGGTTGTCACAAGGAGTTTCTCCACATACGATCTGGATAAAATATCAGGGATTCTAGTGACTAGATCTATGGTTTTAGATCTAGATTTGGTAAGTATCCCAACTCGAGTACCTTGACACTATTCTATAGTTTTTTAGAATGGACGACTCCTGACGTGGTAGTGTACCCGCAGGTGATGGAGTCACCCTCTCTAAAGAGATGTCTTCTAGACTGATGAGGACAGGGATTTGCTTGATTGACATATCACTTGTTTAGGCAATTGAGTCAATCATGAGATGTCAAGTACCACGCCAGATATTACTTTTGCATTAGCTGCAATAAGCATATATTAATCCAATCCTGGAGAAACATTAGGAAGCAGTTATGAACATCAGTGGATGTTTTTGGTATATGGTAACTGCAGCCTCCTTCAGGAGACGGTTATCATTTAAGGCTTTCAAGATGACCTGGATGACAGAGTGACTATCTGAGTTATAGTTTCCCCTCTTTGAGGGGTAGTATGTTAGAGGTGGTCCAAGCGGATACTTTGGAAGGCATGACGTAGGATACTGATTAAATTCAGTGGATGATACAATCGAAGAAGTTTGTTGGATTTGGAGTTCATTTGTGAACTAAGTCACATCAGATATCCAGACAAATTCTAAGACAGATATTGCTCATTTCAGGAGACAGTCTTTCTCCGTGAAGTTGAGATATAGAGAGATAAAGATAGAAACATTGGAGCAGGTCCCCTCACTGAGGCTATTTCTCGAACACAATAGTTTCACAAACGGGCTTTACGAGACTGATTAGTAGAGAAGTTGGGTGTTCGGTATCATATGAGCTGTGAGTATGCGACGCCGCAATAATTAGCCTTAAGTGCATGTTGGAGATTGTTGGCTATAGTGCCCTCAAGGAAATTATTGTAATCGCAGGCAGGTGATTGTGATGATTGAGGGAGTACCTATACGGATAGAACAGTCTTACTCAAAATGATAGTATGCTATCTAGTTTGCCTTTATCATCATGCACATGCATTATGTGGTATTACAGATCACTATTATATGTTGATAGAGCCCATAGGATTTTTTCTTGACTACTAGCATTATGATGGCGATCATATACGTGGGAGTTGGGTGGTTTATAAGCACATCCTTAAATGTACCTAGTCAAGGAAGTGTCGATACTGGGCATCAATACTCCGGAGTAGACTAGTGTATACTTATCGAGACCCCGACGAGGGGCGGTGGCCGATCTCACAAGCCATTAGTGTCTGTTTATCACCTAAGATAGTATACAAGTGCTCATTGGGTTATGAGTACACTGGAAAGACTTGCCGGGAACATGCTAGTTGGTATTATACCTATTGTCAGATAGCAGTTCCCAGGTGACATGTGTATAGGTTAGTCTGTCGACCTGAGATCGTCATTTGTCTTGTGTGAGTTCCCACTGTGCTTTGATTACTACCCTACCACGGCTCAAAGGAGTTGTGTAAATAGGTTTTAGTTAGGTACAGTCCCGAGCCACATAGAGGCAGTGAGCGGATCTTCAGGGATCCGTCTCTCCTGGTATTGGGGGTTGATGTCGCGCGGTGCAGGATGGCCATCACCAGAAATCCTTGGCCAAGGTGGACAAGAATTATTGATTTAGATCAGTAGTTTCTCAGTTGGTGATGGGCTTCATACCGACACGAAATATCGCGTTATTAGGGGTCTGACTTTATCCACCCCCCTAGACCCGATATGCGATACTCTTAGACGAACAGACCGGACTGTACGGAGATTGTCACGGACAGGCTCGGTAGGGGTTCGGATGAGTTTGCTCGTCGGCCATCCTTTCACTCAATACCTGGGTAACCGTTATGTACAGCTAGTACCGCTGACGTGCTTATGGTTAAACCCACTGCCAGCGTATTGACGAGTCTTTAGAGTCCCGCACAGAGGGTTTCCCTGCATCGGGCAAAACGATGTAGAGGCCGTATGGTTTTACGGTAGGGTTCGATCATATACGTGTACTAGCTACATGGATTATGATTATGACGGATAATACTGGTGGGCTTTTGTTTAAGCCGGATTTTAGTATTATATTGTTGGATTATTTTCGTCTCATTGTATTCGTATTTTGTCGGAATACGGATACGGGTATGTATATACGGATGAGGGGTATTCTTGTAATTGATTCAAGGATACTTCTAGAAGATGACACCTCATATATGTTTTAACCATTTTGTTTAAATGGTTTATGAGGTGGAGGGATGAGGTATTATGTGCATTTATTGTGGCATGGCTCACTTGGTGACTCATGGGGTGACTCATGATTCACTATTATAGCATGCTTGATATTTTGGTGTTATGAGATTTTTGTGTGGCTTGATTCATTTTCTTGAGTTCACAACACTTAGCCATTTTTCCATAGTTGCTTCACTACAACACTCTCATCCCTCAAGCTTCTTCTTCTACCTCCACCCTAAAAGTCTCATGTGTTGAGAAACCTAGGGTGTTTGGAGATAAATTAATCCATCATTAGACTCTACATCCTCTAGAATATCTAGTTTAGCAAACTAGGTGCCCTAGTTACCTCGGCTTTAAGGTTGGAGCTCGAACTACAAATCCTCAGGTGGATCATCTTTGATGGAGGGAGACCAAGGCCAAACTCGATCCACGACGCCTTAAGGAGCTTATGAAGATGGTAGAAGACCGAAGGACGCGAATCATTCGGTATAACACTTCTATCACTTAGTTTAGCTCTTTAGTAGTTTGCTAGTTTAGGGTTTATAGTTCGGTCCGGCGGGTTTCGTTAGCGCCAAGTTTTTAAACGCCGGTTTATGTTCCGCACAGGCCGCTTCAAATGGCCAGGGCACTGGCGTAACCCAACAATCGGTACTCCAGTTTATGCTAGTGTGTATATTTCTTGACCCAGTTGGAGGGCGATAGCTGGTCCCATACCTATTGGTATTTGACACCGAAGATTGTATACAAGTGCTCATTGGATGAGTTACACTGGACAAACTCACCAAGAAATCCTAGTTGGTAATATACCAATGTCAGATACCAGTTCTCTGGTGACATGAGTACAGGGTAGTCCCTAGGGCTTGAGATCGCCATACGTATCATGTGTGTTCCCACTATACATTGAAGATCCTCGATTTCGGAGGATGACACTCGCCCTATTAGGTAGGTTGTTGGGGAAATTGAGAAAATGAGAAATGCCAGCTATATGAGATAAGATGTTTCTCATATAGCTGACGACATTAGCACTTCTAGCCTTGACTTGAATCCATATAGTGAAGTTCGAAAGGTTGCGAAGCATAGAACTGACTTCAACTTCAAGTAGGAACCATCCAATTCCATAAGAACGGACGTCTATTAACAAGAAGAGAAAATCAGAAATATCAAAAATTCTTGCGTTTTGTGGTCTAAGGAAATATAAAAAACCCAAAACGTATCATGTGTGTTCCCACTGAACGATAGGGAGTGAAGCGAGTTTCACGAGCGAAACGTCGTAATAAGCCCACTTCTCTTAATAAAAACTTGAGTAAATTTCCTAAATTGAGAATCCATCATGAAAGGACTTTAAACAAGTTCTTGTTAAGATTTTGAGCCTCTGGGCTCGTTTTAAAGAAGTATGTTAAACTGTTTTCATAACTCACTTCCACGATTCTCCGCCATCGGTAAATCGGCGCTTAGGGCTATAAGTGGTACCATTCTAGTCAGTTCTTTTCCTTTTGGGCGAGTAGACTGATCGACCAACCATTGTTGAACAAAACAAAGCAAGGGCACTGACTTTACGAAACCAAGGGCGTTAACTAGTGCCAGACTTCTACCCTACCACGGTTCAAAAGAGGCATGCAAACAGGTTTTTGTTGGGTATAGTCCCGAAGCACGTGGATGTTGGATATAGTGCCCTCAGAGTCAATTATTGGATCACAGGCACATGATTGCAATGATTGAGGGAGGACCTATACCGGTAGGATAGTCTTACTTGAGATGATAGTATGCTAGCTGGTTTATCTTTATCATCGTGTACTCCTTTAGGTAACCTTACAGGTCGCTATTATACGTTGATAGAGCCCCTAGGATTCATGCTTGACTACCAGCAGTATGAGGGCGATCATATACGTGGGAGCTGGAGTCTATAAGCAAATCCTTAAAAGGTCCCTAGTTGTGGGAGTTTCGAGACAGGGCATCGATTCTCCAGAGTAGACTAGTATATACAGTCGAGATCCCGACGAGGGGCGGTGGCCGGTCTCACAAACCACTGGTGTTAGTTGGTTCACCTAAGATGTATACAGGTGCTCATTAGGTTATGAGTACACCGGACAGGACTCGCCGGGAACCTGCTTGTTGGGATTATACCAGACGTCAGATAGCAGTTCCCAGGTGACATGTGTACAGGTTAGTTCATCGACCTGAGATCGTCATTTGTCTCGTGTGAGTTCCCACTGTGCTTTGATTACTACCCTACCACGCTCAAAGGAGGCGTGCAAACAGGTTTTAGTTGGGTACAGTCCCGAGCCATATGGAGGCAGTGAGCGGATCTGCAGGGGTTCGTCTCTCCCGGTATTGGGGGTGAGGTCGCGCTGTGTCTACGAGAGCCATTACACAAAGCCCTCGGCCGAGGCAGGAGATTTACTAGTAGGTATTCCAGCAGTATCTCAGGGTGTTCTGGGCTACACTCCAACACGACATGTACCGCTATTGGGGGTCTGACTTTTACCAACCCCCTAGGCCCGCCATGCGATACTCATAGACGAACGGACCGGACTGTACAGATATTGTCCCTGACAGGCTCAGTAGGGTGTCAGGATGAGTTCGCTCACAGACGTCCCTTTTGGTCAATAGCTGGTGGCCCGTCACGTATGGCTAATACCTCTGACGTGCTAGTGGTTAAATCCACAGCCATAGTATTGACGAGTCTTTAGAGTCCCCCACACACAGTTACTCAAGTTTCGGGAGAAACACTGTAGACGCCGTATGGAGATATGGCGGGGTTCGATCAGATACGTGCGGTATTGCACGGATCGTGATCGGACGGATTTTACTAGCGGGCTTTAGTTTAAGCCGGATCCTAGTATTAGACAGTGTAGATTTTGTCTCTTTGCATTTGTATTCAGTGGGAATACAAATGCGGGCATGTATATGCAGTAGCGGGGTTTTCCTGTAATTTATTACGGGATCAGTTTTCTGAAGTTGCCAGTTTTCTGAAGTTCCGGCCGGTTTTCCTTTGTTCCTTCACGGCCGGACTTTCTTGTGGAGGGGGTTATTTGCAAGTTTGCAAATAACTTATTGTGGAGGGGGTTTATTGTGATTGTGGCTTCATCATGATGAGATTCCTTTTCCATCACTTTGCTTGCATTAAATGTGAAAAGAATGGATGAGATTTTGATGTGGCTTTGGTTGTGACCATTTTCATCTAATTATGATACTTTTTCTTCTCTTGATAATTGAATTTTTTTTCCTCCACCTTGGATATAGGGGCCGGCCACATGAGGAAAGAATAGAGGGGAGTTCATTTTTGGTGTGGAGAAAAGTGTTCATCTCATTTTGTATCAAAGTTCCCAAGCTCCATTTTCTCATTGCTCCTTTTGATTCTCCACCTCCATCCTCCATGGCAACTACAACCCCAAAGAGACAAACTTTTCTACACTAAACCTACAGTACCCTTGGACGCGTCGGCTAGCCAACTTCGCGCCCAAGTTGCATCGGTCTAGTGGTGGGAGCCCGTAAAAGAATCCGGCTATGTGGCGCCCTTTCCGACGAGGAGGTAACGAAAGGTGGTTCCGCGAGGAGATCGGAGTGGAGACGAAGACCGAAGGACACAAATCGCTTGGTATAGCTTCTCTACCCATCTTTTAGTTTGCTAGTAGTTAGGTTAATGGCCCGATCCGGGTTAAAAGTGCGCGGTGGTGCCGGTTTGCAAGTTTCGCAAAGTTTTTCATTTCCGCATTTCCGGCGTCGGATTGACGGCCGGGGCACCGTCGTGCACTTACATTGGTATCAGAGCCACGCCATTAACTTAGCCTAGCTTGCTCTAACATGTTTAGAACTCGATCGAACAAAAAAAAATCCCCAAAAACCGTATTTTCATTTGCACAAGTTTCTGTCGAAAAATTTTTGGCTCGAAAATTTTTTCAGGTTGTTGCAGAAATGTGTGCAGGGAATTTTAAGCTATCTGCAAAAATTTGGTGGGGCAATGCTTCAGGATGACCGCGGAAACGCGGCCAAACCCCTGGTTTGGCCGCGGTTCCGTGGTGGAAACAACTCCTTGCTGTGCCAAATTTTTCCAGAGGGCTTTAGACTTGAAAATAGGGGTTTTGGGATATTCTGTTTGGGTCCAGATTTTCTGTGAGTGCTACAGTACTGCTTGGGGCCCACTTCGGTAAATTTGTTCGATCGGATATTTTAAACATGTTAGTTCACAGTATTTACATTATATCTGCGACCGTGAATGTCATTTGATAGGTAAATCCTGTCTAACTGCTATAGCCCTTTTAGACGAATTTGCGAACGTGACATTCACGTTGATGTTCTGTGTTGTGCTGTGATGTTGCGGTTCGGTCGTGGAGGATAGCCTGGATGCAATGTTAGTACAGTTTTGTTTTATATGTACATTTGATATTGCGGGGCGAGCGTCCGACATGTGGACTGCCGTCACTGCCTGTTTGTATTATTCTTTTGGGGCACGACCGGGTCGAGGTCGATGTACCCGTTGTATGTATATTTTTACTTTCTGTACTAGGATTACCCCGCGGAGGGGTGCACGGATAGCCGGATTCTAGAGGGCAACGGGACCGCATCTCATGGCATTGAGACGGAGGGGGCTTTACTCTAGAATTGGCAGGCTATTCGCCGCACTCGTAGGGGGTACAGGTTGACCCTGGAGGGGTGCCCAAGTTACCGGATTCCGTGAAGTGCTGGGTGGTCCATTCACGTTGTTGAAAGGGGCTGCCTCGCTTCAGGTTTTGGCGGGTAACTTGCCGCGCCCGTAGGGGTCTAGGATTTCATTGCACAGGCTATCCACACGACCAGGGGAACGTCGGGTTTCAGTAGCGGCTCTATGAAACCCGGGGATCCCAGATATCTGTATTGTTCTGTGATGCTGGTTACATTTCTGTGATGTTGCATTTTATCACGCCTTGAGCGAATATTATATATTGATATATATACTAGTAGATGTTGTATATGTTTTGCATCCGCGCTAGTCCAGTCCCCGCTCTGTCATTAGTTAAGTAACCTAACGGGTGATGACGGGACCCAGTGGCGAATGCGGATGGCATATACGTACATCATTATTTTCGTTCTTTGTGGTGTGATCAATTGATGGGACTGCGTTGATTCGGTTCAATGCAAGATAAACAAACCTATTCTGATGTTGTTGGAACATTTTTCAAAAAGCTGTTATTGCAAGGGCGTTCTCTTTTGTTTTGCATCGTGGTATTCAGTTGGAATATCCTGCTCCTCGGTCGACGAGGCAAGGGCCGAGATCCCTTCACCGGGAGTGACCCCTTGGACAGAAGTTTGCGTCAGGGCAATAACTTCACTATAGCCGATTACTTTTGCTTTGCATCGTGGTATTCAGTTGGAATATCCTGCACCTCATCCTACGGGGAAAGAGCCAAGATCCCTTCACCGGGAGTGACCTCTTTAGCAAAGGTTTTCGTTACTATATTTTTCTAAAAAGCTATCCGTTCCTTCAACGATATCAAGTTCATTACGTTAACGGTTTTTCTCCAGAAACCATTCGTAGCCCTCCGTCATTTCAGGAAGGTAGCACTTAGTATTCATGCTATGTATGTTGACCTTCGTCAAGGCATAGTGTATGGTACCTATTTGTTACTTTTCTGCAGCATAGATAGATGCGTTGGTTTGGGACAGTCGTACTACTATTTTGGCCTTCGTCAAGGGTATGTACGGGTGGGTTCAAATTAACCTGGACAATAACGGGTAGAACTTGACATGTGACTTATGATATGTTGGCCTTCGTCAAGGTCATAAGAGCATGGGGTAAAAATCACATCGGGGGTTTCTAAAGAAACTGAAACTTGCCAGATATGCGCATACCTTCTGGAGTGTGATAACGTGAGCGGATTCCGTCACATTATCATGCGATGATGGTTGGATCCCGATTCCCACTTATGAGTTGGTTTACTCCTCGGGTGATCCCGACTAATTCTTCTTTCAGGTTTGGAGGAGAATTTGACGGTACAGTGGGAGGTTTCCTGATTAGATAAATTGATAACCATTCTGATCTAGGTTAGAGTGTATGCTGAGTGTTTCTTTTCTCTCTCTCTTTGGCAGCGACCATTGACCCGACCTTAGACTATGACTCAGTGACCAAGATTAACCGAACTTTCTTAAACACTGGCTTTTGGATTGTCAGAGTTGCAAACCTCTTTGCCACTCCTACTTTTACCCTTTTCTCCAGGACACCCCGTATTACTACGAACGTCCACTTCCATTGGAAAAAACCATCGTATGGTTATATACGAACTCGAAGGATTTTATTCGAGGATGGTTTCCGGTTCTGGAGAAAACGAATAGGACTATTCAGTTGTCTTTTCCTTTTACCTTCTCTCAGGTTGCGAGTACTCCTTGGTTTAAGAGATAGTACACCTATTACGCAAATTGGATAGTCTTCTTCCAAACCATAGGCAGGTGCCGACCGGTAGGGAATGAAGAAAACCAATTAGCCTAAACGGTGTACCGAAGGTATTAAGTTAAGACAAAGAAAGGGATTAGTGAGAGGGCAAAGTAAATTGCGACTGATATTCACGACCAAACCAGGTATTTCGTTACCACTCCCACTTCACCTTTGTATTTCTCCAGGACACTCCGTATCACTACGAAGATCCACAGTTTATTTGGATACTCCATCGTATGGTTATATATGAACTCGAAAGGAACTTGTTCCAGTTCGGGGATGGATTCTGGTTCAGGAGAAATAGGAATAAGGTATATTCGGTTGTCTTTTATCGTCACCTTCTCTCGTATTGCGAGTGTTCCTAGGATTAGGACAGTACACCCATTATGCTTATTGGATAGTCTTCTTCCAAACCATAGGCTGGTGTCGAACGGTAGGGAAGGAAGAAAACCATTTGGCCTAAAGGGGTGTGCAGAAGGTAATGACTAAAGACATATAAAGGGATTTGGTGAGATGGCAAATAAATATACGGTTACAGTTGTGAATCTGGATAATGGAAGAGGCATTACTAGGAATACCCAGATACCCCATCAAAACATTTTAATGTTTCAGTTTCACTGTGTACTGTTAAAAAAAACTGATTTCCCAATTAGACACTTGCTCCGGGGTACGTATTTACCAGGTTTGATTCTCACATCTGTATGGTTTTACAGATGATGAGTGGGAGTAAGTTATTGGGAATTAGGTGATCATCTTCATTATATCGGAATTCGTTGTAATCGGTGATATTTGAGGAAGTCACCTGGGTTGTTTGCCGGACGGCAAATATTTGGTTTTGAATATCCGTTGTTATGCACCAATTTCAAATTGACATATCTTTACGTCTATTTTTATAGAGTGAGATATACCTTTCTGAAATTATGTCCATGACATTTACCTATATCAGTGGATGGTTAGGTAAGGAGCATTAAACAGCGGTGTAATTCTTCATAACCATAAGTACAGTTTTCAACCTACGACACACAGTGAATGAGTCGTTAGACTCAGAGGACTTATACAGAGTATTGTATGTTGTCCAGTGTCCATTAGGACACAGGGGTTGGTCCTCGTACTATATTCGGTTTACTTAAGACTTCTCTAGTTCTTAGACAGGTGTTTCGTAGAAACACAGGGTTTAAGTTTTGAGAAGTTATAGGTGTATGAATAAAGTAGAGAACCAGGAGTTGCAAGTATCGGGATTCTTCAAAGTGATCGAAGATGTAGATACTT
Source organism: Agapanthus africanus (assembly GCA_030015575.1). Classification (NCBI taxonomy): domain Eukaryota; kingdom Viridiplantae; phylum Streptophyta; class Magnoliopsida; order Asparagales; family Amaryllidaceae; genus Agapanthus; species Agapanthus africanus. The sequence goes on from CM057348.1 coordinate 227,094,201, forward strand.
GTGTATGGTATTCAGTTGATAGTAATGATTAAGAGAACATGCTTCTCTTTCAGGTTACTCATAATTGGAAGTACTCCTAAGTTGAGTAATACCGATCGACCTCATTCCATTTAGTTGAAATGCACTGGAGACAGCTGCATGATTTGAATCTGGTTCAATTAAATCAGTGCCTCTGTTTCTGTATTGGATATAGAACAGTTCGTATCTTGACGATGTTAAGGTACGGGGAGTTGTCCGGCTTATGCTTAAAACCAGACTCTGGATAACTCAAGGCACGTTTTTGTAATGGCTGTTTGTGGGTTGACCCAGGCTATGACGAGGGTTGACTTTCTACCATCCGGAAGATCAATAGTAATATTGTTCTTGACTCGCCACAATTTTAAAAGAAATGGATTTTTTCAGAAAACAGTCGTGGGAGTATGGTAGAACTGGAAGTGATTCCAGAACCGCAGACGATTACTAAAAATTTGATAAGAACCTAAAGATTCAATCTGGTTTGACATTCTATTGGCCACTCCGCGGATAAAGTGGGTAACCTCAGGCGCCCGAGAAGTACTTCGGTATGCTCAAGGACGGTGACAGGGAGGTTCTTGTTTACCCAGACTTGCCATTGCTGTTGTTCCAGACTGTGAGACCCGGCAGGAGAATGAGTATAGCGGCGTCCTAAACTAGCTTTAGAAGTGTACGTCTATATGACTCTGCCAGAGGGTTGTCGTGGTCAGTGGGAGCAGCGGAAGCATGGTGGACAAGTGGCTTATGTCTATTTATAGACTAAAGAGGATATAGCGGAGATAGATCATCTATTTCTGATGTGACAGTCATAGGTTTGACTTCATCAGAATAGGGGATGGATCTGTTAAGAAGGTAGTAGGGTGTGATGTCCTGGTATTTGGGTGACATACACAGAGTAGGAAGTGATATTCCTATACTACGATCGGTTATACTTTGGTCGTCACACAGTAGTTTCTCCACATGGGACTTGGATATAATATCAAGACATTCTGGTTACTAGATCTATAGATCTAGATTTGGGTCGTTTCCCAATCTGGGTACTTGGACAGCATTCTATGAGTATTTAGAATGGACGACTCCTGGCACGGTAGTGTACCTGCAGGTGATGGAATCGCCCTCTCTAAAGGTGTATTACAGACTAAAGTAGAGAGGGATGTGTATGATTGGCAGATCACTTGCTTAGGCAATTGAGTCAATCATGAGATGTCAAGTACCACACCAGATGTTGTTTTTGCAGTAGATGCAATAAGTTGATATTGATCCAATCCTGGGGAAACAATCGGAAGCAGTTTTAGAACATAAGTTGATGTTCTAGGGATATGATAACGACAGCCTCCTTTAGGAGACGGTTATCATTCCAGGCTTCCAAGGTGACCTGGATGGCAGAGTGACTGTCAGAGTTATAGTTTTCCCTCTGACGAGGGGCAGTATTTTGGACAGGTGGTCCAGGCGGATACTGTGGGAGGCATGGCACAGGATACTGATTAAGTTCAGTTGACGATACAGTCTAAGAAGTTTGGATTTGGAGTTCATTTATGAGCTAGGTCCCATCAGATATCCAGACATTCTAAGACAGGTATTACTCATTTCGGGAGATGGCTTTCTCCGCGAACTTGAGATATAGAGAGACATAGAAAGAAACATCACAGCGGATCCACTCACTGAGGCTATTCCTCGAACGCGATAGTTTCGCAAACAAGCTTTGTGAGACTGACTAGTAGAGGAGTTGGGTGTTCGGTATCACACGGGCTGTGAGTATGCGACATCGCAAAAATTAGCCTTGAGTGCAAGTAGGAGATTGTTGGATATAGTGCCCTCAGAGTCAATTATTGGATCACAGGCACGTGATTGCAATGATTGAGGAAGGACCTATACCGGTAGGACAGTCTTACTCGAGATGATAGTATGCTATCTGGTTTATCTTTATCATCGTGTACTTCTTTAGGTGACCTTACAGGTCGCTATTACACGTTGATAGAGCCCCTAGGATTCATGCTTGACTACCAGCAGTATGAGGGCGATCATATACGTGGGAGCTGGAGTCTATAAGCAAATCCTTAAAAGGTCCCTAGTCGTGGGAGTTTCGAGACAGGGCATCGATTCTCCAGAGTAGACTAGTGTATACAGTCGAGACCCCGACGAGGGGCGGTGGCCGGTCTCACAAGCCACTGGTGTCAGTTGGTTCACCTAAGATGTATACAGGTGCTCAAGGAGTTTCCTATGCCACGCTCAGTCAATCTCCGCTTATCACAATGATTCTCCATATAGGATCAAAGTAATACCTACTAAATCCTGGGTTTTGGATCTATGAGATAGATCTAATTGGATATTAGGATACTCACTAGATGTAGTGAGATGGTATCAATCGATCATGGGGAGAATCACTGGAAGTGTTCCAGGGTGATAAGGACGACTGAATGTCAGTCACAGGCATTGTCTTTACCCTTGGTAAAGGGACGGTATGTTGGAAGAGTTCCAAGCTAGATACCGTGGCATACTAGACGATAAAGGCTGGATACATCGCTACTTAAGATGCTACCAACGAGGCAGTCTGGGTGTATATTAGTTCATGAGATGAACTTTGTTCCTCCCATTGTGTAACAATGGAGTTGTGGCTTATGCGAAGGAACGCCGGTCCAATCAGTGATCCAGACATATTCTAAGGCAGTGTCACCTGATCATGGAGATGGTTGATCTCCAGGGTGATCGAGGTTAGGAGAGTAGACTCAGAGGACAACACGGCGGATCCACTCACAAAGGCCTTTTCCCAGAGAGAGACTTTTATGGGATGGTTGAGTATGAGATACTACAACCAATGCTATCAGATGGCCCTAGTGCAAGTGGGAGAATGTTAGTTATATGTATGCCCTAGAGGCCATTACTATACATAGGATGTATATTGCAGTGGGTGCTTGGACATATATAGGGAGGACTTTCTTGCTCGACATGATAGTATGCTATCTGGTTGATCTTTACCTTAACGTGTACACTGATTGTCTCTCTGTTACATGTTGGTAAAGCCCTTAGGATGTGTACTTGACTACCTGGACTATGATGCGGATCATACTAGTGGGGACATGGTAGTCCATAAGTACATCCTTCAAGGTCCCTAGTCGTAGGTGTATCGAGACAGGGCATCGATATACCAGAGTAGACTAGCGTATACCTTCTCGACCCATACAGATGGGCGATGGATGATCCCATATCCATTGGTGTTTGACATCAGAGATGATATACGGGTGCTCAGTGGAGACTGGGTACACTGGACGGACTCGCCGAGAACTCCCAGATGGTATTATACCTTACGTCAGATGGCAGTTCTCTGGTGACACTGGTACAGAGTAGTCTGTTGACCCGAGATCGTCATAGAGTCTTGTGTGGTTCCCACTGTGCTTTGATTTCCACCTTACCACATCCAAGAGAGCATGCAAAACGGTGGTTTTTGGGTACAGTCCTGAATCACATGGAGGCAATGAGCGATAGGAGGGGATTCGTCTCTCCCGGTATAGGGAGTTGATGTTGCGCTGTGTTCGATTGGCTATAACCGGAAATCCCTGGCCAGGGTTGCTGTGATTTACTGGTAAGTGTTACCAGTAGTTTCTCGAATTGTTATAGACCTCATATCGACACGACTTATCGAGCTATTGGGGTCAGACGTTTACCACCCCTAGGCGAGATATGCGACATATCAGACGAACAGACCGGACTGTGCGGTAAGTGTTACTGGTTGGATTCACAGGAGTATGAGCGGGCTTGCTCTCGATCTTCTGATCACTCAATACCCGGGTGGCCGTTACGTTTAGCAGACCGCTTGCGGCTTGTGGGTGATTGATATGATCATCATCTGCTGCCAGCGTATTGACGAGTCTTTAGAGTCCTACACAGAGGTTTCCTGGCTCAAGCGAAACGAAATAGGAGCGCATATGAGATATGTGCGGGACCGAGAATAATGCGTGTATGTGATACCGTATTCTATTCTCGCGATGAATGTATCGATCTGGTTGTATGCGATATAACCTAGTTATCGAATCAAGGATTGATTCGATAAATCGATACATTGGATATTAGTCGGTCATATGAGATATGACCGGATCGTTAAATCAAGTGTTGATTTGATGATTTAATGCATATTTATATATTTGATATATTACTTTGCATTAACTAGTATTGGTTCACTTTAAAAGGGTTTTCTCACTTGAAGTACACAACTTGTATATGTGATATACTTTTGTGCACTTGTTTGTATCATGTTTGATGATACATGCTCACTTAGGTGTAGTTTTGGTTTAAACCTTGGTTATGTAAATGGTTAAGGTTTTTATTTATTTATTCATTTATTTATTTCCTTTTGGCAAGAAATAAAATGGTTGCTAGTTTTGTTTTATATTGAAAGTTCATGAAGGTTTGAAATGTTGACCATTTTGTTTCTTTCCTTTAACCTAACCATTCCACTTAACCCTAGTTTATTCTCTACACCTAATCATGGTTTGAATAAGATAAGTATTGATTTTCTTTTCCATTTTTAATTAACACTTATCATAATATCATCTTCTTCTTCTTCATCTTCTTCAAAGAAGAAAACCTTGGACCATCAATGGTGATTGATGAAAAAGAGTGAGAAATCCAATTCTAAAGTCTACCCACTTCCTATTTCTTCATCCTCTACCTCTTGCCAAGTAGTAGAGTGTGTTTTCTTCACAAGTTTCATGACTTGGTGAAGTGGGAGCTTGAACTTGTGATGCATCGACGTAGATCATCTTCGGCATCGAAGTCGACGACCTAGCCCGCCCATTTTTCCGATGAAGCCCACGCTACAGCCTGGGATTCGATTTTGACAGCGAGGAGACTTCATTGCGGAGCTATGGAGGTGGAGAACCGGATCTACAAAGGTTGTATTTCCGTTCTCTTAGTAAAGTAGTTTACTAGTTGCATCTTTCGCCTAGACATCTAGTTAACGATCCGTAGTCTAGGGTTTCTCGGCACCGTAAAATTTGAAATTGGCATGGTTGATGCCTTGTGAGACCTCTTGTGTGTGCCTAGGAACCCTACAGTGGTATCAGAGCCTAGCTAGAGCCTTAGGCGATGCGTAGACGATGTTAGAAACCCGATCGAACCCCGAAACCCTAACATTTAACCCTCTCTGGACATTTTCTGAAAAAGTGGTTTTTTCCAAATTAAAAATGCTTAAAAAATTCAGCAGGAAATTCTAAGAATTACGGTGCAAAAATTACCTAATGATCTTTCTAAAGCGCGGCGGAACCGCGGCATTAGCCGCCTATTGCGGCGGTTCCGCGCCCATTTAGTCTCTTCAGTCAACCATTTTTGCACAGTAACTTCTTTATTTAAATGCTGAGTTTTATGGGATTTTTTAAAATTTACTCAAGAGTTGAGTTTTCTTGGTTGTATTAGGGACTCGGTATTTCGATCGGATTGTCTAATTTTGTCTGTGTGCTTTTCCGGATATTTTTTGAATAGGTTAAAATGTTCGACCGGATATAAATACCCACTTTTTCCCCTGTCGGGAAATTTCCAAGTGTTGGATTTTTCCGAGGTTTAAAGACGTTCTAAGTAGTGCAAGTAACGCGATGGTCCCTCTAGAAGACAACAAACCTTAACTCGATTATGTGACCGTCTTGAACTGCCCTTTGAACCTTCGGGTTTGGGGGCAGTACGGCGTGCCACATGTGAGGCGTTGGCTTGACCCTTCTACGGCTGGACCGTTGGTACTGAGGCACGAACTGAATGTTTTTGAACTTATTTCATGTGATGAGCTGTTTCGGGAAAACTTGGGTGTTTGACTGTTCGATCGGAAAGTTTAACATTTTCTGTTTATCCGAAAAGTGATACAATAATTGGAATTCACAAACAGTTATGAGATAACTGAATGAATGTTATAAACATAGCAGTTTAATCTCACTTGATCGGTTGCCACGGAATTTTGATGTGATCAAAAGTCCGTCGCAATCACGTAGCGTACGCGGATACTCGCCGGGTAAACTTAATAGACAGCCTCGCTCCATAGCCCCGACCAAGTTACTGTAGGAGAACCCCGTCGCCGAAAGCATCCGTTCGGGTGCTTGCGGCAGCGGTGTTCCGCCTTGGTGCACTTCGTCGACGGCGTCGGGGGTGCGGCCGCCTACTAAAGTTTGCGACGAGCATTCGATCAGGATGTCGGGAATCTTGTTGAATTACCCGACTTGGTATTGAAAAGTGTTTTCGATTTTGAGACTAAAATGCGGGGTTTATAATTGTTAGGCATGCGATGTCTAAGGAATTCATTTGATTAGGCATGCGATGTCTATGGAGGTTGCGGATTCCAACTGTTGTAGTTTTACACTTTCTTTTCTGTGACCGTAAGTGTAATATGTGATATCGCCGGTTTCGTTGCTATATATCGACGACAATTGGGATACGCATGTTTACTTACGTTGATGACATGCGATGTTATGTGTTGCTGGATATGTTATATTGGATCGTCGTGTTTGAATAGCCGGGGTTTTTTATGTGAGATGAGTGTTTTTCATTTTCATTCACGTAAAAACTTGTATGTAATATTCTTTTATTGGGGCACTTCCAGGTTGCGGAAGATGTCACCCTTTGTATATTATTTACTTTTCTGCACTAGGATAAGGAGGGGAGCACAAGTAACCGGGTTCTGGAGTCCAGTGGGAGACCAACTCGAGGTGTCGAGTCCGGGTCTCCTAACTCTAGAATTGGTGGGGTTGCTTGCCGCTCTCGTAGGGGTCTAGGGGTGTGGGTTTGGCTATTCATCACGAACGTGGAATCCGTGTTTTATACTAGCTCGTATTGAAAACACGGACGCCCTAGTATATCCAATATTTCATATGATTCTTCTGCTGTGATATCTGTGATGTGATCATGTGATATGTTCTGTGATGGATACTTTATATAGTATATATGATATATTATATAGGCGTTACTTATGTTTTACACCCACGCTAGCCCTGCCCCGCTCTGCCGTTAGTTACCTAACCTAACGGTGCACGAGGGGACATCGAGGCGAATGCGGATGGCATAAGTGTACGTCGTATCTATCTGTGATGTTTAGGTATTTAAATGATGGGACTTCATTAATGTGATTAATGAAATAAAAGAAACCTTAGATGTTGTAGAATCGAATTTCAAAATAAAACAGGTAGCTACAGTTCTTGCTTTGCACAGCGGTATATATGATATATCCTGCACCTTATTCGATAAGGAAAGGACCGAGATCCCTTCACCGGGAGTGACTCCTTTAGCAATAACTGGCAGATGCTACACACTCGGTTTGACTTTTGATTGCTTCTATAGTTTCTGCTTTGCACAGTGATATATATGATATATCCCGCACCTCATTCGACGAGGAAAGGGCCGACGATCCCTTCACCGGGAGTGACCCCTTTAGCAAAACTAGAAAAGCCTTAATATCACTCCATTTCAAAAATCATTTGATTCTACAACGATTTCAAGTTCATTATGCAATAGGTTTTCAGAAAAACCTGTCGTAGCCCTCCGTCATTTCAGATAAGTACTAGTTAGTATTCGTGCTGCGGTAGTTTGGTATTCGTCAAGGCGTAGTGTGCGGTAGCTAACTAGTATTTATCTGCTTATGCATATGATGCAGATTGGATTAGGGTATTCGTACGGCGTTGTTTGGCATTAGTCAAGGGTCGTGCGGGTGGGTTTAATTCAATCAAGAAATGTACGGGTTGAACTTGACTAGTGGACTATGGGTTGTTTGGCATTCGTCAAGGTCATAGAACGCTAGGGGCAAAATATTATCGGGAATTTCAAGTGTTGAAATTTGCAATGAGATTGCATACCTTCTATGAGATAGTTGGATCCCGATACCCGCTGCGAGTAAGAGTTACTCCTGGGAGAGTTTTACACATTACAATTAGCCGATCAAGTAGGTGTCTAGAAAGGTGTCAACGGGATTACGCCTCTGGGAAAACGAGGTTTACATTAATTAGGTTCGTGCGAAAGCACGGGGGACCTCCGTCAAAGTACCGACACTGGCCTGGCTGAAAGATTGGCGAACTTGTAGTGTGTAATTAATCCCGGCTAGTCTTTCCTTTTAGGGTTTGAAGGAAGATTTGATAAAAAGCAGTGGGAGCCATCCTGATTAGATAAAATAAAAACCAATCTGATCTTGCAAGAGCGCACGCTGAGTGTTTTCTTCTCTCTCTCTTCAGGTAGCGACCATATCACGCCTTAATCAAGATACTAATACGGATTATTGACCGAACCCGCTTGTTATACTGAGCTGGGGAACGTTGGTCCCGCTCCAACTTATAATTGTTATAAGACAGAGCAGGAAATAAGGGGAATACCAGAATTCCTATGCCGCCCAAACGAAGAAAGTGCATATGATGCATCATCTTCGGGTGTGTTCATTATAAAGAACTGTTTCTCAGTATCCTCTACGTCCTGGGTATTTGATACCGGATCAGGATCCCAGATATGTAATCTGTTACATAGGGCTGCAAAAAGGTAGAAAAACTGAGAACGGGTGATAAGTTTCATGAGACAGAAAACGGGGCAAGTGTTGCACCCAAGTCTGTTGGTCACTGTCACCCTGTATACCAAATACATTGATTCTGAACGAATGTTATTAGATACCGAACCTGATATACAAAATCATATCAGTCTCTTTATTAGTAAAGAAAGGATATAATTTTGTATTGTTGGATAATGTTTTGAACATTTCCTATATCAAAAGTTGATCGGTTCAGGCACGTTATCTAAAAGCATTGCAGTTCTAAATCAAACTACAGTTCTTAGTATACGGAACACACACAAAAGAGGAAGAGTTCAGAAATGAATGAATCCTTCTTGAGGCATTGTAGACTAGGTCATATCAATGCGACCCGACTGACTGAAGTTACATATAGATGCATATTTAAATCAGTTTGAATTTACATCTTGTGAAACTTGCCAGTCATGTCACAAAGATATAATGACACCAGCTCTGTTTATTGGAAACAGAGAAAGAGTTAGTGAACTCTTGGGATGATACATGTTGATGTATAAAGGTCCCCTGTCTACACATGCCAAGACTGGTTCTTTGTACTTCATTACATTCTCTGATAATCTCTCAAGATTCAGACATATGTTCCTGTTGAAACACAAGTCCGAACCTTTTGAGATATTCACGGAATATAAGTTAGAAGTAGAGAACCAATACGGGTATAAGTATTATGTCCTTTGATGAGATCAAGGAGGAGAATACTTGAGCACGGAATTCCTGGACTATTCTAAAGGAGAATGAGATTCTCTCTCAGCATTACTCCTCCGTATACACCATAGCACGATGGTATATCGGGGAGGAGCAATCACACCCTATGTGATAAGGTGTGCTCTATGATGAGTAATACTGAGTTACCTGTTTCCTTTTTGGGAGTTATGCGCTTGAGAAGCTGCATACCTATTGAATAGGGTTCAAATCAAATCAGTTGCCTACCATTTCATATGTAATATGATAAGGGAAGAGCCTATATCTTAAGTTGGTTAAGATTTGGGATTGTCCGGGCTATGTCTAAAAGCAAAATCCGGACAAACTCGAGGCAAGGTCTGTTATGTACAACTGGAAAGGTTCCAGCTATACAAACTACAGCAGATAATTTGATAAAACCAAAGGATTCAATAGTTACCAACGAACCTCAGCCTCTCCGCCGATCTAGTAGGGTTCCTCACCCACCTGAGAGATACTTCAGTTTCTCTATGACAGTGGGAGTGAGGATTGCATCATGAGATGATGACCCAATTAGTTTCGACCTAGCCATCAGGAGTGAGACTCTGTAAGAATGGCTGGATGCTTAGTGATTTGAGATGGAATCCATGTACACCAACAAAGTATGGACTTTGGTTGCTATATCTGAAGGGTTAAATCCCCATCAGAAGCAAGTATATCTTGAGAAGATTACTTGGTGTAGATGGAAAAGTTGAGACTTTCAAAGCTAGACTTGTTAAAGGTTTTCGTCATCGACCAGGCGTGGATAATGATGAAACCTTTTCTAAGGAGCTATGCTTAAGTCCATCCAGATCCTACTTGCCACGGCTATATACCATGACTACGATATCTGGTGGTTGGGTGTCATGACATCTTTTCTAAATGATGTTTTAGAAGAGGGCGTCTATAAGTACACAGCCAGAGGGCCTCGTAGACAGTGGGAGCAGCGGAAACGTGTGCAAGATGTTTTATGTGATAAAACAGGCATCGCGGAGATGGAACATCTGTTTTAATGATTTAGTCAAAGATTTTGACATCATCAAAATAGTAGATGAACCTTGTATAAACAAAAAGGTAGTAGGGAGTATGGTGACGATCCTCGTAGAGTACGTGGATGACATACTCTTGATAGGGAAGGAGTTTCCTATGCCACGCTCAGTCAATCTCCGCTTATCACAATGATTCTCCATATAGGATCAAAGTAATACCTACTAAATCCTGGGTTTTGGATCTATGAGATAGATCTAATTGGATATTAGGATACTCACTAGATGTAGTGAGATGGTATCAATCGATCATGGGGAGAATCACTGGAAGTGTTCCAGGGTGATAAGGACGACTGAATGTCAGTCACGGGCATTGTCTTTACCCTTGGTAAAGGGACGGTATGTTGGAAGAGTTCCAAGCTAGATACCGTGGCATACTAGACGATAAAGGCTGGATACATCGCTACTTAAGATGCTACCAACGAGGCAGTCTGGGTGTATATTAGTTCATGAGATGAACTTTGTTCCTCCCATTGTGTGACAATGGAGTTGTGGCTTATGCGAAGGAACGCCGGTCCAATCAGTGATCCAGACATATTCTAAGGCAGTGTCACCTGATCATGGAGATGGTTGATCTCCAGGGTGATCGAGGTTAGGAGAGTAGACTCAGAGGACAACACGGCGGATCCACTCACAAAGGCCTTTTCCCAGAGAGAGACTTTTATGGGATGGTTGAGTATGAGATACTACAACCAATGCTATCAGATGGCCCTAGTGCAAGTGGGAGATTGTTAGTTATATGTATGCCCTAGAGGCCATTATTATACATAGGATGTATATTGTAGTGGATGCTTGGACATATATAGGGAGGACTTTCTTGCTCGACATGATAGTATGCTATCTGGTTGATCTTTACCTTAACGTGTACACTGATTGTCTCTCTGTTACATGTTGGTAAAGCCCTTAGGATGTGTACTTGACTACCTGGACTATGATGCGGATCATACTAGTGGGGACATGGTAGTCCATAAGTACATCCTTCAAGGTCCCTAGTCGTAGGTGTATCGAGACAGGGCATCGATATACCAGAGTAGACTAGCGTATACCTTCTCGACCCATACAGATAGGCGATGGATGATCCCATATCCATTGGTGTTTGACATCAGAGATGATATACGGGTGCTCAGTGGAGACTGGGTACACTGGACGGACTCACCGAGAACTCCCAGATGGTATTATACCTTACGTCGGATGGCAGTTCTCTGGTGACACTGGTACAGAGTAGTCTGTTGACCCGAGATCGTCATAGAGTCTTGTGTGGTTCCCACTGTGCTTTGATTTCCACCTTACCACATCCAAGAGGGCATGCAAAATGGTGGTTTTTAGGTACAGTCCCGAATCACATGGAGGCAATGAGCGATAGGAGGGGATTCGTCTCTCCCGGTATAGGGAGTTGATGTTGTGCTGTGTTCGATTGGCTATAACCGGAAATCCCTGGCCAGGGTTGCTGAGATTTACTGGTAAGTGTTACCAGTAGTTTCTCGAATTGTTATAGACCTCATATCGACACGACTTATCGAGCTATTGGGGTCTGACGTTTACCACCCCTAGGCGAGATATGCGACATATCAGACGAACAGACCGGACTGTGCGGTAAGTGTTACTGGTTGGATTCACAGGAGTATGAGCGGGCTTGCTCGTCGATCTTCTGATCGCTCAATACCCGGGTGGCCGTTACGTTTAGCAGACCGCTTGCGGCTTGTGGGTGATTGATATAATCATCATCTGCTGCCGGCGTATTGACGAGTCTTTAGAGTCCTACACAGAGGTTTCCTGGCTCAAGCGAAACGAAATAGGAGCGCATATGAGATATGTGCGGGACCGAGAATAATGCGTGTATGTGATACCGTATTCTATTCTCGCGATGAATGTATCGATCTGGTTGCATGCGATATAACCTAGTTATCGAATCAAGGATTGATTCGATAAATCGATACATTGGATATTAGTCGGTCATATGAGATATGACCGGATCGTTAAATCAAGTGTTGATTTGATGATTTAATGCATATTTATATATTTGATATATTACTTTGCATTAACTAGTATTGGTTCACTTTAAAAGGGTTTTCTCACTTGAAGTACACAACTTGTATATGTGATATACTTTTGTGCACTTGTTTGTATCATGTTTGATGATACATGCTCACTTGGGTGTAGTTTTGGTTTAAACCTTGGTTATGTAAATGGTTAAGGTTTTTATTTATTTATTCATTTATTTATTTCCTTTTGGCAAGAAATAAAATGGTTGCTAGTTTTGTTTTATATTGAAAGTTCATGAAGGTTTGAAATGTTGACCATTTTGTTTCTTTCCTTTAACCTAACCATTCCACTTAACCCTAGTTTATTCTCTACACCTAATCATGGTTTGAATAAGATAAGTATTGATTTTCTTTTCCATTTTTAATTAACACTTATCATAATATCATCTTGTTCTTCTTCATCTTCTTCAAAGAAGAAAACCTTGGACCATCAATGGTGATTGATGAAAAAGAGTGAGAAATCCAATTCTAAAGTCTAACCACTTCCTATTTCTTCATCCTCTACCTCTTGCCAAGTAGTAGAGTGTGTTTTCTTCACAAGTTTCATGACTTGGTGAAGTGGGAGCTTGAACTTGTGATGCATCGACGTAGATCATCTTCGGCATCGAAGTCGACGACCTAGCCCACCCATTTTTCCGATGAAGCCCACGCTAGAGCCCGGGATTCGATTTTGACAGCGAGGAGACTTCATTGCGGAGCTATGGAGGTGGAGAACCGGATCTACAAAGGTTGTATTTCCGTTCTTGTAGTTAAGTTGTTAACTAGTTTCATTTGTCGCCTAAAAATCTAGTCAACGATCCATATTAGGGTTTCTCGGCACTTGTAAAATTTGAAATTGGCATGGTTGATGCCTCGTGAGACCTCATTAGTGTGCCTAGGAACCCTACAGTTCATCGACCTGAGATCGTCATTTCCCTCGTGTGAGTTCCCACTGTGCTTTGATTACTATCCTACCATGCTCAAAGGAGACGTGCAAACAGGTTTTAGTTGGGTACAGTCCCGAGCCACATGGAGGCAGTGAGCAGATCTGCAGGGGTTCGTCTCTCCCGGTATTGGGGGTGAGGTCGCGCTGTGTCTACGAGAGCCATTACACAAAGCCCTCGGCCGAGGCAGGAGATTTACTGGTAGGTATTCCAGCAGTATCTTAGGGTGTTCTGGGCTACACTCCGACACGACTTGTACCGCTATTGGGGGTCTGACTTTTACCAACCCCCTAGGCCCGCCATGCGATACTCATAGACGGGCGGACCGGACTGTACAGATATTGTCACTGACAGGCTCAGTAGGGTGTCAGGATGAGTTCGCTCACAGACGTCCCTTTTGGTCAATAGCTGGTGGCCCGTCAGGTATGGCTAATACCTCTGACGTGCTAGTGGTTAAATCCACAACCATGGTATTAACGAGTCTTTAGAGTCCCCCACACACAGTTACTCAAGTTTCGGGCGAAACGCTGTAGAGGCCGTATGGAGATATGGCAGGGTTCGATCAGATACGTGCGGTATTGCACGGATCGTGATCGGACGGATTTTACTAGCGGGCTTTAGTTTAAGCCGGATCCTAGTATTAGACAGTGTAGATTTTGTCTCTTTGCATTTGTATTCAGTGGGAATACAAATGCGGGCATGTATATGCAGTAGCGGGGTTTTCCTGTAATTTATTACGGGATCAGTTTTCTGAAGCTGCCAGTTTGCATTCCGTTCCGGCCGGTTTTCCTTTGTTCCTTCACGGCCGGACTTTCTTGTGGAGGGGGTTATTTACAGGTTTGCAAATAACTTATTGTGGAGGGGGTTTATTGTGATTGTGGCTTCATCATGATGAGATTCCTTTTCCATCACTTTGCTTGCATTAAATGTGAAAAGAATGGATGAGATTTTGATGTGGCTTTGGTTGTGACCATTTTCATCTAATTATGATACTTTTTCTTCTCTTGATAATTGATATTTTTTCCTCCACCTTGGATATAGGGGCCGGCCACATGAGGAAAGAATAGAGGGGAGTTCATTTTTGGTGTGGAGAAAAGTGTTCATCTCATTTTGTATCAAAGTTCCCAAGCTCTATTTTCTCATTGCTCCTTTTGATTCTCCACCTCCATCCTCCATGGCAACTACAACCCCAAAGAGACAAACTTTTCTACACTAAACCTACAGTACCCTTGGACGCGTCGGCTAGCCAACTTCGCGTCCGAGTTGCCTCGGTCTAGAGGTGGGAGCCCGTAAAAGAATCCGGCTACGTGGTGTCCTTTCCGACGAGGAAGTAACGAAAGGTGGTTCCGCGAGGAGATCGGAGTGGAGACGAAGACCGAAGGACACGGATCGCTTAGTATAGCTTCTCTACCCGTCTTTTAGTTTGCTAGTAGCTAGGTAAATGGCCCGATCCGGGTTAAAAGTATGCGGTGGTGGCGGTTTGCAAGTTTCGCAAAGTTTTTCGTTTCCGCATTTCCGGCGTCGGATTGACGGCCGTGGCGCCGCCGTGCACTTACAGTGGTGGCACTAAGCGGTTGAGGGGATTCGTCTCTCCCGGTATAAGGAGTTGATGTTGCGTTGTGCAGGACATGATTACAATCACAAGTCGGTGGCCACCGTAGTGGAGATAAACTAATAAGTGTTATCAGCTGTATTTCTGGTTGGTTATGAGTCCTCTTCCGGAAGACTTATCGACTTATTAGGGTCTGAAAGATTCCAAAACCTAGACCCGATATGTGATACTCTTAGATGAAGAGACCGGACTATACCGTGACTAACACTTATAGACTTTGTCGGGTCTGGATGAGTTCGCTCGTCGATATGCTCTTATCTTGATCATACCTGGGTAGCCGTTTCGTACAGCTAGTGCCATTGACGTGCTTGTGGGTTATCTTATCGGAGTATTGGATCTGAAAGTGTTTCGGATTCGTTGGAATATGATCCTACATAACCTACTGCCAGCGTATTGACAGGTCTTTAGAGTCCCGCAATGAAGGTGCCTACCCGGGCAAAATGTGATATAGCGTTCGTATGAGATACGTGTGGGAGTTTGATTAAATGCTTGATTTAATCGAACGTCTGGAAATACTAGCCAATTTAAAAGCCGGAATATCAAGTCAAGTGTTGACTTGGTAACCATATTTTTGGATGCAGTTTCTAGTATTGTGTATTTGATACACACTCTTTACTGTATGTGATACTGAGATGATTTTGATGGCCGATCGTGTATTTGATACACGATGTGTATGTGTATGGGATACATATACTTATCTCATTTAATATGTATACATGATATATATATTACTCTTACACTTTCTATATTATGTGTGTGTATATATTACTTTATATATATATATATATATTAATTTGTATATAATATATTATATAACTAAAGTGGTGGGACCCCCTCTCTTTATGTGACAACACATAAGAGAGAGAGAGGGTATGAGATTATATCTCATAAGGGTTATGAGACAAAATAAAATTAAGAATTGACTTTTGATTAGCTATCTTCATTCATCTTCTTCATCTTCTTTTGAGCTTGAGAGCTCCAAGCTCCCTTCATTAATGGAAAATGTTGCCATGGTTGCTCAAACCAAAATCTAGAGAGTACCCATTAACCCACTCACCTCTATTAGCGCATAGCGAGTGACGAAGTGGAGTTACGTCTCAAGATGGAGGAG
This sequence comes from Agapanthus africanus, assembly GCA_030015575.1. Lineage (NCBI taxonomy): Eukaryota > Viridiplantae > Streptophyta > Magnoliopsida > Asparagales > Amaryllidaceae > Agapanthus > Agapanthus africanus. The sequence goes on from CM057348.1 coordinate 227,110,179, forward strand.
TTGAAGCTACGGGCATCACGAATTCACTGGGGATCATCTAAAGCGAGGCGGTCAGCACGGGGACGCTTCTGGTAGCTTGCATAGTCTAGCACGAGTCCGGATTCTCCATTGGAGCATGTGAAGACGCTACAAAGGTTGTAGTCTCATCTCCTTTAGTTCACTAGTTTAGATATTTAGTCAATTGCATTGTTGTTTCGATTGATTCTTGTTTGGATTGGGGCTATGCTTGCTACTGATTTTTGTGTGCAATTCTGTCATGGTCGTGAGCATTGCAACCCTAGCCCCCGTCCACCAACATGGTATCAAAGCCAAATCAAATAACTTAGCAATTGTTTTTGGCCAATTTGAAATCCAAAACCATGAATCAAAGTGAAGTGTTCACTTGTTTTTAAACATGAACTAAAATAGATGCTTTTCGGCTCAATTTGTTGCGTCTGGGCATCGTTGATGTGATCTCTACGGACTTATATCGCTATGAAACTCATCGGAGGGGGTCAACCACACCCAGGAGCACTTTGAAATGCTCTGGGGGGCTTGATAACCCGAGAGCACACATAAGGATGCTCTCGGGTTTGGCATGGTCTTTGGCCATCATAAAGGTCATGCCACCACCCCTGAAACATTTCAAAGTGGTATCTCATTTTTTCCCCTGGGTCCACACGAAATTTCAATGTGTTTGGAGTCCATTTCGACACGTTTCTGAGCCAAAAAGTGCTGATTTTAGTATCGAGGTGAATAGTGTTTTCAATTTTTGAAATTTATGTTTTGGCTTCGAAAGTTGTTTTATTCTTTGGCCTAAGGCAATAATATAAACTAGATTAAAATATTTAATGAATTATTTCATCGGCATATGCGATACGCGCGGGATAACGAATTTTAGTTTCGAAGTGAATAATGTTTTCAATTTTCGAAATATTCGCTTCGACTTAGATAATTGTTTGATTCGTTAGCCTTTTACGATGGTATAAACCCAATTAAATTGTTTAATGTAGTAGTATCTTCGGTGTATGCGATACGCGCGAATTAATGGTTTTTTTACGTCAGAGTAAATAGTGTTTTTTCAAGTGTTGAATTAACGGTTTTTGCTTCGACGTTTTTGTGATTTGTTGGCCATGGGTGATGAGTTAAATAGATGTTTAATTGATATAACTCATCGGTGTATGCGATACACGGTGTTTAACGTCGATGAATTGATTCGATCAATTCAACGGGGTTGCACGTTATATATATTGTGATATATTGTGTTGCTAGTTTGGAATGTGATTGGATTGTCGCGAAATGAGTAGCCCTGTGCAGAATCGAGATGTTGTATTGCATTTTCATTCTTTGTTGTAGCCAAACTTATATATTCATATGTCCGGGACGAGCTCCAACTTATGGCCGCTGTTTCCACTATTTGTATATTCTTTTATTTGAGACTTAGCGGTTCACATGTGGCCGTAGTGTAACACCTTAGAATGTGTTTTGTAGCTAATTATATTTTAAAATATAGTTTTCAACAAAAAGTTTACCAAATTAAGTTTTAAATATTTTATCCTATTTATTGTGTATTTTATTGGAATTTTGTTAGGCGCACACACACTTGTGCATGATAACTAGGGTTGTTTTTGGGGTTAATCATGATTAGCAATCATGGTTAACTAACCATTTTCCCTAATCTAGTTTTAATATTTGTTTAAGTGTCATGGTTGTAATTAGTCATGATAGATTTAAAAAGAAAGGGGTTTTTAAATTATTCTCTAATTGGTTGACTTTGAGAGAGAGAGAGCATGGGGCATCATGGCCTTGGCCATGCCTCATTTAATGAGGAGAGAGAGTGAGAAGGGGGTCTTTGTTATTGATTCTCATTTCTCTATCTCATTTCCCTTACCCTCATTCTCTCACACTCTCACACACACACACACACCCTCACACTCTCAGCAGCAGCAGTGGCAGCAGCAGAAGAAGCAGCAACAACAGCAGTAACAACAATAACAACAACAACAACAACAACAACAACAACAACAACCACACTAGTAGCAGCAGCTCCAGCTCCAACACCAGCATCAGCAGCAGCCTCATCATCATCAGCAGCAGTAGCAACAGCAGACATCAGCAGCAGCAGGCAGCAACAGCAGCAGCTAGAGCTCCAGCAACTTGGAGCAGCTCCTCTCATTTCTTCTCCTGCTTCTAGAGATCCTTTTGGGTATATTTGCTTAACCCAATTCCTAGATTGCTTAGTTGTATGTTAGTTTAGCTTCGGTTTGCGTTTAATGTGAGTTTATTGCTAGTTTAGTGCCATTTAAGGTAATTTGTGTAGAATTTTGGTTGGAATGTGTTGGAATTGGTTAACCTAGCTCATTTTAGTGTTTTTAGGCCACCTCAACTGAGAAATAGTCCAGATTACACTAAAATACCATAGGGTTTGTGATTCATGCTAAATTGTCGTTTTTAAGCGATATTTGTGATTTCTGTGATCTGCTTTTGACCCGGTGACTTCAGGTTAAAATTGAGAAGACCGGGACATGATTCCTAGGTTTAGACACCACCACCTAAGCACGACCCCCTAACTCCCAATGCAGGCCGCCAATTAATCCATATTGGCCGCCAATTGCGGCCAAGAAGGGGACTGGGGTGTTGGGATTTTGTGTAGGGTTCCCTGCTGTGTTGTCTAGGTCTTTGGCATGTCTAGTTTTATGATATCTTACCTGTAGGAAAATCTGGGGTCATATATCGCTTTTGATGTCCGTTGTGTTTGCGCGATACGCGCGATACGTGAGTGGGCTCTGTGATCTAGCGTATCACGGCGTGTCGCGATGGTTTTAGACGCGTGCACACACGATTCAGCGTATCGTACACACGCGCGTTTAGTTCGCGACGCGAGTTTCTCGTTTTGGTTCGATATCGCGTTTCGCGGGATACTTGGCTTATATATGATTTCCATGTCTTATTGTAGGTTTGCAGACAGGGACTACGGACACGGCTACAGGGGGAGCAGATAATAGGATTCACCCAGCGTGGAGTGTAGGTGAGTAGATTTAACATCTACAGGGGAATCGCCCGCATGGCGTTATGCGTCTGGGCTAGGATTCAAATACCTGTCGCACATTCTACGTCATTGTTAGAATTGCGCCTTTACTTTATTTCCTTGATATAGTTATACTGTGACTAGCAGCCGTAGGACACTGCACACATTATTGACGGTTCATGTTGCACGAGCACGGATTGTATGCTATACCCACACCGTCAATAATTGCTATGTCACACACAACCCCTTATAGATGTTATTGCTTATCACAGATGACATTACCATACCTATATACCTGTAGAGTATCGTACCATTAGTGATAGGTACACTTACCCTTTTACGATACATCTACAGGTATACCTTACTCATATTTTCTTATACCCGGGGGGGTATACGACATCAGTTCTTATAGGTAGATACCTACATTGCTACACCCGTATGTTACACACATATTCAGTTGCAGTTACATACTTACCTTTACTGATGTTAATTAGCTGTACTTTATTGATTTTGCATACATCTGGTCCAGCTATATACTTTTGTTTACCTGCTCACATTCAGATATATTGCATACATTTATTCCTGGATTTGCGCATTATCATTTGGATTTTAGATGATGTTTTCTGGATTTGGGAACCGCGGGAGTTCATGAAATTATGCATACATTGAACAACCCGGTTTCCTTGATGTGATATTTGCGCGTCCACCATGAGTTTTATCGGTGCTGATTATATACTCCATACGAGGTGTGGTTGCCGTATGAGAGTACATGGTGGGCCCGGTATGGTTCCCCTCGGCAAGAAGATCGATGGGTTTGCCGATTGAGCCTGGAGGCGGACGAGTACCTACCGGTGATTGGTTGGACCTGGCAGTTGTCCGGAGGATACTGGCCAGAGTCGAGAGATGGATGCGGGATGATCTGTACTGCCGGGGCCGAGGGCCGACACCGCAGACGGACCCCGTGGGCCGATCCGGACTGACGGAGCCCGATATACGAGGATTTCTGTGTCGATGCTTGGCACACTGTTTCCATGATATTTCTTTTAATACCTTTGTATATATAACAGGGGATTTAGCCGTTGTTATATATACCTTTACACCAATATTAGTGGAATGGGACGCTAATATATGTGTATTGCCCCCATCATATTTATTTCTGCATATACATATATACCTGTAGGATGTTAGGTTTTACTTGAGATTTGACTTGGGATAGTAGGTGATTCATTGAGATTGGATATTGGATATGGAAGAGATGGTTGATTTGTACATTCGAGATATAAGAGAGCTATTCGATATTGTACTTTGAGGTGATGTGAGATCTATGTGATGTGAGAGCCCAGTTTGGGGGCTGATTTGACGATTTGGGATGTGAGTGTCTTGATGGATTGTGATCCTACCACGATGTCAGGTTTCCATGGGAAATGACATATTCCCCCTATACCTCACCCTTATCTACCTTATGCACGGATTCATATAGTGATAGTACCCGTTGTGTACCCTTATGATCGTTGCACATCTACATTTTCATATCCTTATTGCATAGTTACTGCATATTACTGTCATGTTACTATAGCTTCACATTTTGATTATACCGGCTACTGTACTTTCCTTATTTCAGCATTTGCATGACATGTTATTACTGTAATCGCATATCTTAGATTCATGCTGTACGTACATTCCTGCGATTACCTGCATATGTTATCTTCTATTCACGAGTTGGCAACTCACCCCCGTTGTGCCACAGGTGTTTCAGGTTGTTCCCCAGAGTAGTCGAGGCAGGCTATTCCTCTATTCAGCTATCCAGCTATCATCTTTTGCTACAGATACCGCATCAGCTCACAGTACTATTTTGCTTAGGTGAGTTTTGGTGGTCATCTGTATTTTGTATTGTACCTTCGTTGTATTTTGTACTCTCCATCTACTATGGTATTGTTGACTTAGAGACTTGGTGAGGACGTTATGTGTATTATTGTGAATCTGATATCTCTTATATATACAGCTTCTTCTCTACTGTCTTTATTTTTGTGTTGTATTCATCTTGACTAGTCTTTACAAAAAGGGGGTGTTGCTAAAAATTTTAAAGAAAGAAAGTAGACCTTTTTAAAGAATTTGGGTTGCGATTTCAAATGTTTCCAAAACTTATATTATCTTTTTTCCGTATTTTCATGGTTTAGATTTCTGGGTTTGGCTTTCTTTTACTACGTTGCGTCTTTAGGCGTTGCGTAGTATTAGGGCCGTCACGGGCCAATTTTGGGTCGTGACACGTAGTCGCTGGCTATTGTACTATATTTTTGTCGAGGCGTGACCAGGTTGCGGTCGTGGCTACTGTTGTAATTAATATAGGTTTAGGATTACCCCGCGGAAAAGCGCATGAGCAACCGGACCTAGATTGCAGCGAGCGGCCATCTCAAGGCATTGAGACCGGTTCACTCGATTCTAGGATTGGCGGGTTGCTTGTCGCGCTTGTAGGGGTATAGGATAGACTCGCGGAGGAGTGCTCAAGTCACCAAATTCGAGAAAGTGCTCGGTGGCCATGTCATGTTGATGATGCTGGGTTGCCTCGTTTCTCGGATTGGTGGGTAGCTTGGCGCACTCATAGGGGTCTGCTTTTGGCTGCGCACGGGCTATTCAAGTGGTCTGGGAGTTTCGTTTATCGTTTGTGGCTCGAAAGAAATGCGGAATTCCTACGTAATCTGACTATTCCATTTCTATGATATTCATTGTATGCTTCTAATATGATTGCCTACCTGTGATGATTTCTCCTACATGCTGCAATGTGATTATATGCGTGTGATGATATATATATATATATATATATATATATATATATATATATAATGCTATATACATTTTGCATTCGCGTTAGCCCTGCCCCCGTCTTACCGTAAGTTAAGTAACCTTATGGTGAAGACCCGGAGCCCCGTGGTGAATGTGAATGGCGTATATGTGCATTCTTTTTTCTTTTCATGCTTTTATGTGATGATTGTGTGAATAGATGCTAGATAATACGATGGGATTGCGTAAATACGATTAATGCAAAGTTAAATAAGTATAAACCACGTTGTAGGAACCAAATATTAGATATTGTGGTGTTATAGTCGAATCTTTTGTTTTGCATCGAGATATTCAGTTAGGAATATCCTGCACCTCATTCGACGAGGAAAAAGGCTAGATCCCTTCACATGGAGTGACCTCTTTAGAAAAAAATTATGTTACTATAAGTTTACACATTGAATAGCCGTATTCCTTTGCTTTGCACAGTGGATTCAGTTAGGAATATCCTGCACCTCATTCAATGAGGTAAGAGCCCTGATCCCTTCACGGGGAATCCATACTTAAGTAATAGTCTACGTAACTATAAATATGCAAAACCACCCGGTTCCTACGATGAGATCAAGTTCATTATGTTGATGGTTTTCTTCAAAACCAGCTGTAGCCCTCTGTCATTTCAGAAAATAGAGTACTTAGTATTCGTGTTGCGTTTGTTGGTCTCCGTCAAGGTGTAGTATACAGTAGCTAAATGATGTCTTCCTACTTACATGTGATGCGATTAGCCGGGACAGTTGCACAACCTTATTGGCCTCCGTCAAGGGCTTGTGTGGGTGGGTTCAAGTTAGTCACGAAATGATGGGTAGAACTTGACTAGCGGCCTATGGTTCGTTGGCCTCCATCAAGGTCATAGCTCGTTAGGGGTAAAAGCCAAATCGGGAGTTTCAAGTGTTGAAATTTGTGATGAGATTGCATACCTTCTATAGTGTGGGGTGACTTGTTTACCTCATCAAGGTTACCACTCCATGATAGTTTGGATCCCGATTCCCACTGTGAGTAATTCTACTCCCGGGTGAAATACTGGCTAATTCACCTTTTAAGGTTTGAAGGAGGATTCGACAGAACAATATGAGTCATTCTGATTAGATTAATTAATAAACCAATCTAATTTTGACTAGAGTGAACGACGAGTGTCACGCCCCGCTTTCCAGAGAACGCTAAGATAGGCACGTGACATAGCCAACCATGCTACCTGTGGATAGGAAATATCCTTCCACAGTCACATTACGGCTGTAGAGATATCAAGAACAAGAAAGTAACCTAAACTATCTAGTACATGTCCATGAGCCAGAATAAATGAGTCAAGAAATAATAGTATGCGGAAGCAAAAGATCCAATAAATAAAACACCTGGAAAGTAAAACTGGATACAACAGGATCCTCACCGCTCGGTCTAACAGCGGCAATACTCCTGATCAGTCTGCAAAAAAGGTAGAGGATCTGGGCCATGCAAAACCCAGACGTCAGCGCGCCATAACATCAAGCAATAATATATAAACAGGGTAGCAAGACATGCAAGTATGGGTGTAAATGGTAAAACAGGTATACAGTAATATAAGTGAGAACGGTAAGGGTAATGTGTAGTGAGTAATCTAAACTGGTCTATTGGGTTAACTACTCTCAAGTTTTTGAAATCAATTTGATGAATCATCGATGTCACTCAATAGTATCTCGTGCGTGCCCGGGATCATGGTGAAGATTCTCGGGCTGAAACCGAGACATGCCGCTAGGCACTAAAAGGAAAAGGGTAACGATGAATGATGTCCACAGCATCATCCCAAGGCTCGCCTAGGCTCTAAAAGGTAGTGGGTAACGATGGATGATGTCAGCAGCAGCATCCCAAGGCTGGCCTAGCCTCTAAAACTGATCAGTAAAGGTAGCGAACTGTCGAGTTACAAGTCAGGTTTCATCATTGATTTCCCCATACCCCCAGGTTATATGTGTTCAAGTCAGGTATTAAATAATCTGGAGCTAAGACAACACAGGATCAACAGGTAAAGGTTTGTCTGGGTAGACAACAGGAAATGTCCGTAAGGACAACAGGTCGGGTTTGTTGGCATTAGTCACAAGATCAGGTAATAGGTAAAGCCATGGTATATCAGGTCAAGTCAGGTAGTATATAGGTCTCATGTCATGTCAAGAGGTGCACGGTACCATGTCGTGTTAAGTAATAAGTGTAACAAGTCATGTCAGGGTGCACAAGATGTCATGTGGGTGCTCATAATCAACTAACATAAGTATAGGTATACAAAACAAGCATGGGGTACTAATGGAACAATAAAATGGAACATTGTAATGTGAAATGCAATCAGGTACAGATTAAGGTATATCGATGCACGGTTATGATTAGGGTTAAGATTAAAGTTCCGATACTAATTAAACTACACTTTATCAAATGTGAAATGTCAATATTTCAATGTTATACATTCAAGTAATCTATTTATGCAAGAATATGTATAATAGACGAGATGGATGCAAACAGGTGTTTGAAACATTATAAACTATCTAAAAGGGTACTATGGGCTATGTAAATAATTATTATGTGATTTAAACACGGATGTGAGTACTACGTATAGTAAGACAGAATGCAACATGATAGGTTCAAGTTGTAAATCTAAAATGATATAACCGGACATCGAAATGTAAAATGGAAACTAATAGCCTTAGGTTAATTTACAGGTTTAATCATGAAATTAAATATGTATAAAATAATATAATAGCATGTAGCAAGTTTTACTTGCCTTGATGGATCACGTGACGGGTGTAAACGCAACGTCCGATGTCGGTAAAAGTCTCGGTGCACGCTCGCGCGTACGGAACAGGTCCACGCAATGCAAGAGGGTGACCATGCTGGCTGGGAACGTCCACTAAGTTGCTCTAATCGTCAGCGACGGTCACAGCTCCGGCGATCATCGGGAAACGGAATCAAGAAAGTAAAGAGAAGAAAGAAAAGAAGAAGAAAGAGAAGGAAGAAGAAGAAGAAGTTTGTGTTCTGGGTTTGGTGTTTGGTTCGAGGGTTAAGGGACAGAGGATGGAACAGAGATGGTGACGCTGTCGATGATGGGGTTTTCCGGTGAGGTTTCACGGCAAGAAAGGCTGTGGGTTAAAGAAGTCGAGTCGGAGTTATATGCAGGGTTCTTGTGCAGGGTTCAGGTCTCGGGATCTGGGGAGAGGGAGGAGAGAGAAAGACGACGCAGGTGGAGGTGACGAAGGCGGTCACCGGAGATGGACGCGACGAGGCTTGTGTAGGGCTCGGGTTGGTTCCAGCGATCGGGAAAAAGAGGGAGAAGAGCGAGGTGAGGATAAGAGAGTAAGTCGTGGTGATGAGGGCGTGAGGTCGGCCGCGTCGGAGCCCCGGTGACGTGAGGATACAGCGAGGGTGTCGTGGTCGTCGGGTTGCAGCCGAGGTCCTAGGGTTCGTGGGTTTGCACAGGGAAAAGAGACTAGAGGAAGAAGAGGAGGATATGGAGGCAGTGTAAGTGATGAGGGGAGGCCGACAAGAATGGTCGGCGGTGAGGGTGCCGCCAACGGCGACGCAGGCGAGGGCAGGGGCTGCAGGCGTGGGTTCGGGTGTCGGGGATCTTATGTTGTAGTGGGGAGATGAGTCGTGGGGATGTGAGGAGGTCGAGGAAGGGATGTCGACGATGAGAGGAGGGAGTCAAGGTCGAGGGGGAAGCGGCGACTGCGACGTGGGTGAAGTCGGGAAAAGAAAACGAGAGAGAGAAGAAGATGAGAGGAGAGAGAGAGAGACGTGAGGTTTAAAAGATTTTAATAGAAAAAAATATAAAATAAAATATAGAGAGAGAAAGAGACAGGGAGAGCAGAGAGAGAAAGAGAGAGAAAGAGATAGTCTGTTTTATAAAATATATTATATAGTCAAAAACATTTATATATATATAGAATATTTTTGGTTAAAGAAACTTTAGAAGGAAAAAGAATATAATATTATAATATTAGTCCATTTGAGATTTTGGCAAATACAAATCTACTCCAAAACACGCCCGGCTCGGGTTTAAAAATTCAGATTTAAAATATTAAAAATATATGCAACTTCCAAATTTCAAAATGAAATCCCAGTTAAAGAAAATGCATACTCCCAAGAACGGACGCACGTACGTGCGCGTAGCCATCCAAACACGTCTGTTTTACTGAACGGGACGACAACAAATTACATGGACGCTACCACAGGGTTAGAGGTATCAAGCAGGCTAAGAAATGCAATTTAAATTATTTTCTGTGACCTAAAATGTTATATGGTAAAACATGCAATACCGGGTAAAATACCAGTATGTACTAATCATGAGATGCACGTGTCCATGCAACAAGTCAAGATAATCTATAAATAAGAATCAAACAGGTTCAAGCAAGCGGGTTGGGTCGAATGGAATGTAAAGTGTAAAATGCCATTCGCACCCACAATACGTTAAATCAGGAATATCACGAATAAAGAAATACGAGAACTGGAATTGGTATAAATGAACTCGGTTGTTACATTTACCCAACTACAAAAAGAATTTCATCCTCGAAATTCCAAGAACAAGAAAGGATAAACAATCAACACACTATAAGAATAGATGTGGAAACTTCTGTTGGAATTCATCTTCTCGTTCCCAAGTTGATTCTCCATGCGAGCGATTTCTCCAAGAAACATGTACAAGAGGGATAACCTTGTTCTTAAGAACCTTTTCCCTTCGATCCACAATCGACATCGGTCGTTCCTCAAAGGTTAAATCTTCTCGTACAGTCAGCTCCGAATGATCCAGCATGTGTGTTTCATCTCGAACATATTTACAGAGTTGAGATACATGAAACAAGTCGTGAACATTCGCCAAAGATTACGGTAAAGCCAATCGATACACCACTTCACCAACACGCTCCAAAATCTTAAAAGGTCCAACGAATCGAGGACTAAGCTTTCCTCGACTTCCGAAACGAATCACCCCTCTAGTCGGTGATATCTTCAAGAATACCAAATCACCAACGGAGAACTCTAGAGGTCTTCTCGATGTCTCTGCCTAACTCTTTTGTAGGTCTTATGCCACTCTCATATGATTCCGGATGGTGTTAACCTACTCAACTGTTTACACGATCAATCCGGTCCCAACAATCTTCGTTCTCCAACATCGTCCTAACAAACAGGTGAACGACACTTGCGACCATATAATACTTTGAATGGAGCCATCTGAATAGTCGCCTGGAAACTTTCATTGTAAGAAAACTCCTCCAAGTGTAGATGATCCTCCCATGAACCCTTGAAGTCTAACATACAAGCTCTCAACATGTCTTCAAGAGTTTGGATCGTTCTCTCCGACTGGCCATCTGTCTGAGGATGACAGGCTATGCTAAACTTCAATCGCGTCCCCAAAATTTCCTGTAAGCTCCTTCAAAAGTGTGATAAGAAACGGGTGTCACGGTCGGACATGATGTTCACCGGTACTCCATGCAATCTTACAATCTCCTGTATGTACCGTTCTGCCAAAGCTTCTGTTGATTGACCAACTCGAAATGGTATGAAATGAGCTGCCTTGGTCAATCGATCAACAATCACTCAAACTGCATTGTTGCTTTTCGGACTCCTCGGTAGAGCCGTCACGAAATCCATGGTTATAAGTTCCCACTTCCATTGAGGAATCGGAAGTGGTTGCAATAAACCAGCAACCCGTTGATGTTCAGCCTTAACTTGCTGACACACCAAGCACTTTGCTACAAAGCAGGCAATCTCCCATTTCATGCCTTCCCACCAGAAATGCTGTCATATATCTCGGTACATCTTCCTACCTCCTGGATGTACGGAATATGTTGAGCTGTGCGCCTCCTTCATAAGTTCTTCGTGAATGTCTCCTTTTGGCACACACAAACGGCTACCATAACGCAACGAACCATCCACATGAATCAACAAGTCCGTTCGAAGTCCAGCTTCAACCCGTTCTCGAAACTTCTGAAATCTAAGGTCCTGTAACTGCGTTGCTTTAATATTCTCGACCAACGACGACCGTACTTGTAGCTGCATCAACTGTCCCGAAGAATGTGGTAGCACAACTTCCAAATCGAATCTCCGAAAGTCTTTAATAAGTTCCTTCTGTGCAGTCAACATCTGAATTGCTGGCAACCGACTAAGCGAATCCGGCACAACATTAACTTTCTCCGGATGGTATTCAAAATCAAGATCATAGTCATCCATTAGCTCCAACCATCTACGCTGCCTCATACTAAGCTCATTCTGCGTGAACACATACTTCAAGCTTTTATGATCGGTGAAAACCTCGACTCTTTCGTCCAATAGGCAGTGTCTCCAAATCTTCAAAGCGAACATCACAGCTGCTAGCTCCAAGCCATGTGTTGGGTAATTCTTCTCATGGGTCTTCAACTGTCTCGACGCGTAAGCTACAACCTTCCCATGCTTCATCAAAACACATCACAATCCTTTCCCAGATGCGTTGCTGTGAATCACCAATTCTCCGGAACCGTCTGGTACAGTCAAAATAAGAGCAGTTATCCATCCTTGCCTCAACGCCTCAAAAGCTGACGCACACTTATCCGTCCACATAAATGGTACTTCCTTGCGTGTAAGCTTGGTCAGAGGCTCAGCCAAACGAGCACAATTCTCCACGAACCTTCTACAATACCCGGCAAGTCCAAGAAAGCTTCTTATCTCAGCAGCATTCTTCGGAATCGGCCAATCTCGAACTGCTGTAATCTTTCGGGATCAACGGAGATTCCATCTCCAGCCACAACGTTCCCCAAAAACTTCACTTCCTCAAGCCCAAACTCGCACTTGCTCATCTTTGCATACGATCTTTCTTGCATCAATGTCTGCAGTGCGATCTTCAAGTGTGCCGCATGCTTTTCAATACTCCTCGAGTAGACCAGAATATCACCATTATAAACTAGTCCAAGAATGGTGTAAAAAATTCGGTTCATCAAGTCCAAATTATCTCCAGTGCATTCGTTACTCCGAAGGGCATCACTAAATACTCGTAATGTCCATACTGAGTTCGGAACGCAGTCTTGCAAATATCTTCCGATTTAACTCGGACCTGATGATATCCGGATCGCAAATCCAGCTTCGAGAATACCCTCGCACCACTAAGCTGCTCAAATAATTCGCCAATGCGAGGGATCGGGTACTTGTTCTTAATAGTCACCCGGTTTAATTCTCGATAATCGATGCACATCCTCCTTGTGCCATCCTCTTCTTTACTAGAAGAACTGGAACTCCCCAAGGTGAATTACTGTTGCGAATCCAACCCTTCTCGAGTAATTCAGTAACCCAATTCTTTACTTCTTCCAACTCCACTGGTGCCATTGGATAATACGCCTTTGAGATTGGCGCTGCACCAGGAACAAGATCAATCGCAAACTCCACATCTCGTTTTGCGGTAAACCCGAGATGTCCTCGAACACGTCCATGAACTCGCGAAATATAGCCGGCACTTCTTCTTTATCAACTTCCATCGACGAAAGAACATTATTTATCGGCCTAGCCCTAAACTCTACTGGCCCGACAGAACTGCTTCCTCCAGCAAAACAAACTCCGGATGTCCGGAAATCTGGAGAATCACTTTCCTTTCCTTACAATTAATATGAGCATGGAAAGTGCCGCGAATATCCATTCCCAAGACGACAACAACAAAGGGATGCACCAGAATTGAATAATTCTAATGCGGGGAAAACATGAACAAGTAAGATACCGAGATGACTTCATCCGAAGTCAAGATACTGAAGAGGATTAAGCACGGTAAATATGATTCAAGCTGGCGATAAAACAAGAACTAATAAGCAATGAAACCAAGAGAAGCAAGGTAATATAATGATCATAAAACAAGGAAATGAATCAAAACTAGAATTCCAAGTTACTTAAATAGAGTACCGCATTGTAACCATGCTGCAGTTCATAGTTACAATCACATAACTCCACTCAAGTCGCCCAAATCCTAGTATCAGAATCAAGAAACAGGGAGAAGCAATAGGGAACCAAAAAGGTTTCAAGTCGATATGCAAAATGGTTTGCATATCGTCAAGTCAAAGGATAAGAGAAAGATATGATTCAAGAATCACAATAACAAGGTGGCAGGACATGTTCCTAATCACGAGTATTCTGATTCGTGTATTGGGTCCAATACCCAACTGCAAAAGAATCAAACTCGATTAACCTATATCCTATGGCTCTGATACCAAACAAACCATGTCACTCCCCGCTTCCCAGAATACGGTAAGATAGGCACGTGACATAGCCAACCATGCTACCTGTGGATAGGAAATATCCTTCCACAGTCACATTACGGCTGTAGAGATATCAAGAACAAGAAAGTAAACTAAACTATCTAGTACATGTCCATGAGCCAGAATAAATGAGTCAAGAAATAATAGTATGCGGAAGCAAAAGATCCAATAAATAAAACACCTGGAAAGTAAAACTAGATACCAACAGGATCCTCACCGTTCGGTCTAACAGCGGCAATACTCCTGATCAGTCTGCAACAAAGGTAGAGGATCTAGGCCATGCAAAACCTAGACGTCAGCGCGTCATAACATCAAGCAATAATATATAAACAGGGTAGCAAGACATGCAAGTATGAGTGTAAATGGTAAAACAGGTATACAGTAATATAACTGAGAACAGTGAGGGTAATGTGTAGTGAGTAATCTAAACTGGTCTATTGGGTTAACTACTCTCAAGTCTTTGAAATCAATTTGATGAATCATTGATGTAACTCAATAGTATCCCGTGCGTGCCCGGGATCACGGTGAAGATTCTCGGGCTGAAACCGAGACATGCCGCTATGCACTAAAAGGAAAAGGGTAACGATGAATGATGTCTACAGCATCATCCCAAGGCTGGCTTAGCCTCTAAAAGGTAGTGGGTAACGATGGATAATGTCAGCAGCAGCATCCCAAGGCTGGCCTAGCCTCTAAAACTGATCAGTAAAAGTAGCGAACTGTCGAGTTACAAGTCAGGTTTCATCATTGATTTCCCCATACCCCCAGGTTATATGTTTTCAAGTCAGGTATTAAATAATCTGGAGCTAAGCCAACACAGGATCAGCAGGTAAAAGTTTGTCTGGATAGACAACAAGAAATGTCCGTAAGGACAACAGGTCAAGTTTGTTGGCATTATTCACAAGATCGGGTAATAGGTAAAGCCATGGTACATCAGGTCAAGTCAGGTAGTATATAGGTCTTATGTCATGTCAAGAGGTGCATGGTACCATGTCGTGTCAAGTAGTAAGTGTAACAAGTCATGTCAGGGTACATAAGATGTCATGTGGGTGCTCATAATCAACTAACATAAGTATAGGTATACAAAACAAGCATGGGGTACTAATGGAACAATAAAATGGAACATTGTAATGTGAAATGCAATCAGGTACAGATTAAGGTATATCGATGCACGGTTATGATTAGGGTTAAGATTAAAGTTCCGATACTAATTAAACTACACTTTATCAAATATGGAATGTCAATATTTCAATGTTATACATTCAAATAATCTATTTATGCAAGAATATGTATACTAGACGAGATGGATGCAAACAGGTGTTTGAAATATTATAAACTATCTAAAAGGGTATTATGGGCTATGTAAATAATTACTATGTGATTTAAACACGGATGTGAGTACTACATATAGTAAGACAGAATGCAACATGATAGGATTCAAGTTGTAAATCTAAAATGATATAACCGGACATCGAAATGTAAAATGGAAACTAATAGCCTTATGTTAATTTACAGGTTTAATCATGAAATTAAATATGTATAAAATAATATAATATCATGTAGCAAGTTTTACTTGCCTTGATGGATCACGTGACGGGTGTAAAAGCAACGTCCGATGTCGGTAAAAGTCTCGGTGCACGCTCGCGCGTACGGAACAGGTCCACGCAATGCAAGAGAGTGACCATGCTGGCTGAGAACGTCCACTAAGTTGCTCTGATCGTCGGCGACGGTCACAGCTCCGGCGATCATCGGGAAACGGAATCAAGAAAGTAAAGAGAAGAAAGAAAAGAAGAAGAAAGAGAAGGAAGAAGAAGAAGTTTGTTTTCTGGGTTTGGTGTTTGGTTCGAGGGTTAAGGGACAGAGGATGGAACAGAGATGGTGACGCCGTCGATGATGGGGTTTTCCGGCGAGGTTTCACGGCAAGAAAGGTTGTGGGTTAAAGAAGTCGAGTCGGGGTTATATGCAGGGTTCTTATGTGCAGGGTTCAGGTCTCGGGATCTGGGGAGAGGGAGGAGAGAGAAAGACGACGCAGGTGGAGCTGAAGAGGGCGGTCGCCGGCGATGGACGCGACGAGGCTTGTGCAGGGATCGGGTTGGTTCCAGCGATCGGGAAAGAGAGGGAAAAGAGCGAGGTGAGGAGAAGGGAGTAAGTCATGGTGATGAGGGCGTGAGGTCGGCCGCGTCGGTGTAGGGTTCCTAGGCACCCTAAGGAGGTCTCACAAGGCATCAACCATGCCAATTTCAAAAAATCTAGGTGCCGAGAAACCCTAATACGGATCGTTGGCTAGATGTCTAGGCGAAAAGCAAACTAGTTAACACTTAACTAAGAGAATACGGAAATACAACCTTTGTAGATCCGGTGCTCCACCTCCATAGCTCCGCAATGAAGTCCTCTCGCTGTCCAAAACAAATCCCGGGCTCTAGCGTCGGCTTCGTCGGAGAAAAGGCGAGCTAGGTCGTCGATGTCCATGCCGAAGATGATCTACGTCGAGGCATCGCTAGATCAAGCTACAACTTCACCAAGTCAAGAAACTTGTGAAGAAAACACACTCTACTACTTGGCAAGAGGTAGAGGATGAAGAAATAGGAAGTGGGTAGACTTTAGAATTGGATTTCTCACTCTTTTTCTCACTTTGCCATTAAAGCTTTCAAGCTTTTTCTTGAAGTGAAGAAGAAGAAGAAGATGAAGAATATGATAAGTGTTAATTTTAAAAAAGGAAAAGAAAATCAAACCTTATCATATTCAAACCATGGTTTAGTGTAGAGAGTTAATCATGGTTAAATGGAATGGTTAGGGTTAAGCATGAGACAAAATGGTCACTTGGTCAAAGTCTTCAAGAAGCTTCAATAAGAATACAAAACAAGCCACCATTTTCTTTTCATGCCTTCCTTTTTCCAAAAAGAATAAATAGATAAATAAATGAATTAAGAAAAAGAAAACCCTAATCATCAATTTAACCATGGTTTAATCTTTACACTTAACTAAGTTAACATGTATCATCAAACATGATACAATCATTTGCACAAAAAGTATATCACATATACAACTTGTACAATCAAGTAAGAAAATCCTTTTAAAGTGAACCGATACTAGTTAATGCAAAGTAATATATCATATATATAATTATACATTAAATCATTAAATCAACGCTTGATTTAACGATCCGGTCATATCGCATATAACCGACTAGTATCATTAGTAACAACTTATCGAATCAACACTTGATCCGATAACCCGGCTATATCGCATATAACCGATCAATGTCACATCACGAGAATCGAATATAGTATCACATACTGGTATTATTCTCGGTCCCGCACATATCTCATATGCGCTCCTATTTCGTTTTGCTTGAGCCAGGAAACCTCTTTGTAGGACTCTAAAGACTCGTCAATACGCCGGCAGCAGATGATGATCATATCAAGCATCCACAAGCCGCAAGCGGTCTGCTAAACGTAACGGCCATCCGGGTATTGAGCGATCAGAAGATCGACGAGCAAGCCCGCTCACACTCCAGTGAATCCAACCAGTAATACTACCGTACAGTCCGGTCTGATCGTCTGATATGTCGCATATCTCGCCTAGGGGTGGTAAACGTCAGACCCCCAATAGCTCGATAAGTCGTGTCGATATGAGGTCTATAACAATTCGAGAAACTACTGGTAACACTTACCAGTAAATCTCAGCAACCCTGGCCAGGGATTTCCTGTTATAGCCAATCGAACACAGCGCAACATCAACTCCCTATGCCGGGAGAGACGAATCCCCTCCTATCGCTCATTGCCTCCATGTGACTCGGGACTGTACCCAAAAACCACCGTTTTGCACGCCCTCTTGGATGTGGTAAGATGGAAATCAAAGCACAGTAGGAACCACACAAGACTCTATGACGATCTCGGGTCAACAGACTACTCTGTACCAGTGTCACCAGAGAACTGCCATCTGACGTGAGGTATAATACCATCTGGGAGTTCTCGGCGAGTCCGTCCAGTGTACCCAGTCTCCACTGAGCACCCGTATATCATCTCCGATGTCAAACACCAATGGATATGGGATCATCCATCGCCCATCTGTATGGGTCGAGAAGGTATACGCTAGTCTACTCTGGTATTTCGATGCCCCGTCTCGATACACCCACGACTAGGGACTTTGAAGGATGTACTTATGGACTACCATGTCCCCACTAGTACGATCTGCATCATAGTCCAGGTAGTCAAGTACACATCCTAAGGGCTTTACCAACATGTAACAGAGAGACAATCAGTATACACGTTAAGGTAAAGTTCAACCAGATAGCATACTATCATGTCGAGCAAGAAAGTCCTCCCTATATATGTCCCAGCATCCACTACAATATACATCCAATGTACAGTAATGGCCTTTAGGGCATACATATAACTAACAATCTCCCACTTGCACTAGGGCCATCTGTAGCAGTGGTTGTAGTATCTCATACTCAACCATCCCATAAAAATCTCTCTCTGGGAACAGGCCTTTGTGAGTGGATCCGCTGTGTTTGTCCTCTGAGTCTACTCTCCTAACCTCGATCCCTTGGAGATCAACCATCTCCATGATCAGGTGATACTGCCTTAGAATATGTCTGGATCACTGATGGGACCGGCGTTCCTTGGCATAAGCCACAACTCCATTGTCTCACAATGGTTGGAACGTAGTTCATCTCATGAACCAATACACACCCAAACATCCTCCTTAGTAGCATCTTAAGTAGCGATGTATCCAGCCTTTATCGTCTAGTATGCCACGGTATCTAGCTTGGAACTCTTCCAACATACCGTCCCTTTACTGAGGGTAAAGACAATGCCTGTGACTGACATTCAGTCGTCTTATCACCCTGGAACCTTTCCAGTGATTCTCCCCAGGATCGATTGATACCTTCTCACTACAACTAGTGAGTATCCTAACATCCAATTAGATATATCTCATAGATCCAAAATCCAAGATTTAGGAGGTATCATTTTGATCCTACACGGAGAATCTTTGTGATAATCGGAGATTGATCGATCGTAGCATAGGAAACTCCTTCCCTATCAAGAGTATGTCATCCACGTACTCTACGAGGATCACTACCATACTCCCTACTACCTTTTTGTTTATACAAGGTTCACCTACCATTTTGATGATGTCAAACTCTTCGACTAATTCATCAAAACAGATGTTCCAACTCCGCGATGCCTGCTTTATCAAATAAAGCATCTTGCACATGTTTCCGCTGCTCCCATTGTCTACGAAGCCCTCTGGCTGTGTACTTATAGACGCTCTCTTCTAAATCATTATTTAGAAAAGTAGTCATGGCACCCAACCGCCAGATATCGTAGTCATGGTATGTAGCCGTGGCAAGTAGGATCTGGATAGACTTAAGCATAGGTACTTGAAAAGGTTTCATCATAATCCACGCCTGGTCAATGACGAAAAGCTTTAACAAGTCTATCTTTGAAAGTCTCAACTTTTCCATCTACACCAAGTAATCTTCTCAAGATATACTTGCTCCTGATGGGGATTTAACCCTTCAGATATAGCAATCAAAGTCCATACTTTGTTGGTGTACATGGATTCCATCTCAGATCACTAAGCATCCAGCCATTCTTACAGAGTCTTACTCCTGATGGCCAGCTCGAAAATAGTTGGGTCATCATCTCATGATGCAATCCTCGCTCCCACTGTCACAGAGAAACAGAAGTATCTCTCAGGTGGGTGAGGAACCCTACTAGATCGGCGGAGAGGCCGAGGTTCGTTGGTAACTATTGAATCCTTTGGTTTTATCAAATCATCAGCTGCAGTTTGTATAGCTGGAACCTTTCCAGTTGTACATTACAGGCCTTGCCTCGAGCTTGTCCGGATTTTGCTTTTAGACATAGGCCGGTCAACCCCAAATCTTAACTAACTTAAGATATGGGCTCTTCCCTTTCCATATCACATATGAAGTGGTAGGCAACTGATTTGATTCCAACCCTATTCAATAGGTATGCAGCTTCTCAAGTGCATAACTCCCAAAAGGAAAAAGGTAACTCAGTAGTACTCATCATAGAGCACACCATATCATATAGGGTGTGATTACTCCGCCCCGATATACCATCGTGGTATGGTGTATACGGAGGAGTAATGCTGAGAGAGAATCTCATTCTCCTTTAGAATAGTCCAGGAATTCCGTGCTCAAGTATTCTCCTCCTTGATCTCATCATAGGACATAATACTTATACCCGTATTTTGGTTCTCTACTTCTAACTTATATTCTGTGAATATCTCAAAAGGTTCGGACTTGTGTTTCAACAGGAACATAGGTCTGAAACTCGAAAGATCATCAGAGAACGTAATGAAGTATAAAGAACCAGTGCTGGCATATGTAGACAGGGGACTTACATACATCAACATGTATCATCCCAAGAGTTTACTAACTCTTTTTCTGTTTCTAATAAACAGAGTTGTGGTCATCTTATCTTTGTGACATGACTGGCGAGTTTCACAAGATGTAAATTCAAACTGATTTAAATATGCATCTAAATGTAACTCAGCCAGTCGGGTCGCATTGATATGACCTAGTCTACAATGCCTGAAGAAGGATGCGTTCATTTCTGAACTCTTCCTCTTCTGTGTGTTCCGTATACTAAGAACTGTAGTTTGATTTAGAACATTAATGCTTTTAGATAACGTGCCTGAACCGATCAACTTTTGATATAGGAAATGTTCAAAACATTATCCAACAATACAAAATTTTACCGTTTCTTTACTAATAAAGAGACAGATATGATTTTGTATATCAGGTTCCGTATCTAATAACATTCGTTCAGAATCAATGTATTGTAATACAGGGTGACAGTGACCAACAGACTTGGCTGCAACACTTGCCCCGTTTTCTGCCTCATGAAACTTATCACCCGTTCTCAGTTCTCTACCTTTCTGTAGCCCTATGTAACATATTACATATCTGGGATCCTGATCTGGTATCACATACCCAGGACGTAAAGGATACCGAGAAACAGTTCTGTATAATGAACACACCCGAAGATGATGCATCAGCATGTACTCTCTTCGTTTGGGCGGCACGGGAAATCTGGTATTCCCCAATTTCCTGCTCTGTCTTATAACAATTATAAGTTGGAGCGGGACCAACGTTCCCCAGCTCAGTATAACAAGCGGGTTCGGTCAATATTCCGTATTATTATCTTGATTAAGGCGTGATATGGTCGCTACCTGGAGAGAGAGAGAAGAAGACACTCAGCGTGCGCTCTTGCAAGAATAGATTGGTTATTATTTTATCTAATCAGGATGGCTCCCACTGCTTTTTATCAAATCTTCCTTCAAACCCTAAAAGGAAAGACTAGCCGGGATTAATTACACACTACAAGTTCGCCAATCTTTCAGCCAGGCCAGTGTCGGTACTTTGAGGGAGGTCCCCCGTGCTTTCGCACGAACCTAATTAATGTAAACCTCGTTTTCCCAGAGGCGTAACCTCATTAACACCTTTCTAGACACCTACTTGATCGGCTAATTGTAAAGTGCAAAACTCTCCCAGGAGTAACAATTACTCGCAGTGGGTATCGGGATCCAACTATCACATAGAAGGTATACAATCTCATTGCAAATTTCAACACTTGAAACTCCCGATAATGGTATTTACCCCTAGCACCTATGACCTTGGCTAAGGTCAACAAATCATAGGTACTAGTCAAGTTCTACCCGTCATTTCGTGATTAATTAGACCCACCCACATGACCCTTGGCTAAGGTCAACAAAGCCACATGACTGTCCTAACTAATCGCATCATATGCGGTGTAGGAAGACATCACTTAGCTACCGTACACTGTGCCTTGACTATGGTCAACAAACACAGCACGAATACTAAGTACTCTACTTCCTAAAATGACGGAGGGTTGCGAATGGTTTTTGTGAAAACCTTTAACGCTTTGAACTTGATCTCGTTGCGAAATCAAATGGTTTTTAAATGGAATGTTTTCGAGGCTTTTCTAGTTTTGCTAAAGGGGTCACTCCCGGTGAAGGGATCGTCGGTCCTTTCCTCGTCGAATGAGGTGCGGGATATATCATATATATCACTGTGCAAAGCAAAAACTCTTAAAAGCAATCAAAAGACAAACCGAGTGTGTAGCATCTGCCAGTTATTGCTAAAGGAGTCACTCCCGGTGAAGGGATCTCGGTCCTTTCCTCATCGAATAAGGTGCAGGATATATCATATATACCGCTGTGCTAAGCAAGAACTGTAGCTACCTGTTTTATTTTGAAATTCGATTCTACAACATCTTAGGTTTCTTTTATTTCATTAATCACATTAATGAAGTCCCATCATTTATATACCTAAACATCACAGATAAATACGACGTACACTTATGCCATCCGCATTCGCCTCGATGTCCCCTCGTGCACCGTTAGGTTAGGTAACTAACGACAGAGCGGGGCAGGGCTAGCGCGGGTGTAAAACATAAGTAACGCCTATATAATATATCATATATACTATATACTGTATCTATCACAGAACATCACATGATCACATCACAGATATCGCAGCAGAAGAAACATATGAAATATTGGATATACTAGGACGTCCGTGTTTTTAATACGAGCCAGTATAAAACACGGATTCCACGGTCGTGATGAATAGACAATCCCACACCCCTAGACCCCTACGAGAGCGGCAAGCAACCCTACCAATTCTAGGGTTAGGAGACCCGGACTCGACTCCTCGAGTTGGTCTCCCACTGGACCCCAGAACCCGGTTACTTGTGCTCCCCTCCTTGGGTCTATCCTAGTGCAGAAAAGTAAATAATATACAAACGGTGACAACTTCCGCAACCTGGAAGTGTCCCAATAAAAGAATATTACATACAAGATTTTACATGAATGAAAATGAAAAACACTCATCTCACATAAAAACCCCCGGCTATTCAAACACGACGATCCAATATAACATATCCAGCAACACATAACATCACATGTCATCAACGTAAGTAAATATGCGCATCCTAATTGTCGTTGACATATAGCAACGAAACCGGCGATATCACATATTACACTTACGGTCACAGAAAAGAAAGTGTAAAACTACAACAGTTGGAATCCGCAATCTGCATAGACATCGCATGCCTAATCAAATGAATACCTTAGACATCTCATGCCTAACAATTATAAACCCCGCATTTCAGTCTCAAAATCGAAAACACTTTTCAATATCAAGTCGGGCAATTCAACAGGATTCCCGACATCCTGATCGAATGCTCGTCGCAAACTTCAGTAGACGGCCGCACCCCCGATACCGTCGACGAAGTGCACCAAGGCGGAACACCGCTACCGGGAGCACCCGAACAGATGCTTTCGGCGACGGGGTTCTCCTACAGTCACTTGGTCGGGGCTATGGGGCGAGGCTGTCTATTAAGTTTACCCGGCGAGTATCCGCGTACGCTACGTGATTGCGACGGACTTTTGATCACATCAAAATTCCGTGGCAACCGATCAAGTGAGACTAAACTGCTATGTTTATAACATTCATTCAGTTATCCCATAACTTCTTGTGAATTCCAATTATTGTATCCCATTCCAGATAAATCGAAAATGTTAAGCTTTCCGATCGAACAATCGAACACCCAAGTTTTCCCAATACAGATCAACACATGAAATAAGTCTAACAACATTCAGTTCGTGTCTCAGTACCAACGGTCTAGCCGTAGAAGGGTCAAGCCAACGCCTCACATGTGGCATGCCGTACTGCCCCAAACCCTAAGGTTCAAAGGGCGGCTCAAGACGGTCACATAATCGAGTTAAGGTTTGTTGTCTTCTAGAGGGACCATCGCGTTACTTGCACTACTTAGAACGTCGTTAAACCACGGAAAAATCCAACACTTGGAAATTTCCCGACAGGGGAAAAATTGGGTATTTATATCCGGTCGAACTTTTTAACATATTCTAAAATTTATCCGGAAAGCCACATAGACAAAATCTGATATCCCGATCGAAACACCGAATCCCCAAAACAACTGCAGAAAATTCAACTCTTGAAAAAATATTAAAAATTCCCAGAAAATCCAGCATAATAAAAAAAGAGTTACTGTGCAAACATAGAATGATGATGTCACAATCTGGCCGCGGAACCGCCGCAGAAGCCAAGCTTCTGCCGCACTTTGTACTGTTCATCAGAAACTTTTTGCGCCGTAATTCTTAGATTTCCCTGCTGAATTTTTTAGCAATTTTTAATTTGGAAAAATCCACGTTTTTGAAAAAAGGACAGAGAGCATGGAAATTTTGGGTTTTCGGTTCGTTCGGACTTCAAATTCCGTCTAGACTTCGCCTAAGGCTCTAGCTTGGCTCTGATACCACTGTAGGTCAGGCAGCCACCCCATCCAATGGGGTCACCGTGGCATCCACGGGTCCCTCAGCAGCTACTTTTTACGCATGCCCCCTCGCGAGGACTACAACCCGCCGGAACACCTTCCGGTCTCGGGACACCCTGGAGGTAAGAGCCTATGCTTCGCCACACTGTCACCCAGTGAGAACCCCCCATAGGTCGACATCCAATGCCTAGTAGCTCTGATACCACTGTAGGGTTCCTAGGCACCCTAAGGAGGTCTCACAAGGAATCAACCATGCCAATTTCAAAAAATCTAGGTGCCGAGAAACCCTAATACGGATCGTTGGCTAGATGTGTAGGCGAAAAGCAAACTAGTTAACACTTAACTAAGAGAATACGGAAATACAACCTTTGTAGATCCGGTGCTCCACCTCCATAGCTCCGCAATGAAGTCCTCTCGCTGTCCAAAACAAATCCCGGGCTCTAGCGTCGGCTTCGTCGGAGAAAAGACAAGCTAGGTCGTCGATGTCCATGCCGAAGATGATCTACGTCGAGGCATCGCTAGATCAAGCTACAACTTCACCAAGTCAAGAAACTTGTGAAGAAAACACACTCTACTACTTGGCAAGAGGTAGAGGATGAAGAAATAGGAAGTGGGTAGACTTTAGAATTGGATTTCTCACTCTTTTTCTCACTTTGCCATTAAAGCTTTCAAGCTTTTTCTTGAAGTGAAGAAGAAGAAGAAGATGAAGAATATGATAAGTGTTAATTTTAAAAAAGGAAAAGAAAATCAAACCTTATCATATTCAAACCATGGTTTAGTGTAGAGAGTTAATCATGGTTAAATGGAATGGTTAGGGTTAAGCATGAGACAAAATGGTCACTTGGTCAAAGTCTTCAAGAAGCTTCAATAAGAATACAAAACAAGCCACCATTTTCTTTTCATGCCTTCCTTTTTCCAAAAAGAATAAATAGATAAATAAATGAATTAAGAAAAAGAAAATCCTAATCATCAATTTAACCATGGTTTAATCTTTACACTTAACTAAGTTAACATGTATCATCAAACATGATACAATCATTTGCACAAAAAATATATCACATATACAACTTGTACAATCAAGTGAGAAAATCCTTTTAAAGTGAACCGATACTAGTTAATGCAAAGTAATATATCATATATATAATTATACATTAAATCATTAAATCAACGCTTGATTTAACGATCCGGTCATATCGCATATAACCGACTAGTATCATTAGTAACAACTTATCGAATCAACACTTGATCCGATAACCCGGCTATATCGCATATAACCGATCAATGTCACATCGCGAGAATCGAATACAGTATCACATACTGGTATTATTCTCGGTCCCGCACATATCTCATATGCGCTCCTATTTCGTTTTGCTTGAGCCAGGAAACCTCTGTGTAGGACTCTAAAGACTCGTCAATACGCCGGCAGCAGATGATGATCATATCAAGCATCCACAAGCCGCAAGCGGTCTGCTAAACGTAATGGCCACCCGGGTATTGAGCAATCAGAAGATCGACGAGCAAGCCCGCTCACACTCCAGTGAATCCAACCAGTAACACTACCGTACAGTCCGGTCTGATCGTCTGATATGTCGCATATCTCGCCTAGGGGTGGTAAACGTCAGACCCCAATAGCTCGATAAGTCGTGTCAATATGAGGTCTATAACAATTTGAGAAACTACTGGTAACACTTACCAGTAAATCTCAGCAACCCTGGCCAGGGATTTCCTGTTATAGCCAATCGAACACAGCGCAACATCAACTCCCTATACCGGGAGAGACGAATCCCCTCCTATCGCTCATTGCCTCCATGTGACTCGGGACTGTACCCAAAAACCACCGTTTTGCACGCCCTCTTGGACGTGGTAAGATGGAAATCAAAGCACAGTGGGAACCACACAAGACTCTATGACGATCTCGGGTCAACAGACTACTCTGTACCAGTGTCACCAGAGAACTGCCATCTGACGTGAGGTATAATACCATCTGGGAGTTCTCGGCGAGTCCGTCCAGTGTACCCAGTCTCCACTGAGCACCCGTATATCATCTCCGATGTCAAACACCAATGGATATGGGATCATCCATCGCCCATCTGTATGGGTCGAGAAGGTATACGCTAGTCTACTCTGGTATATCGATGCCCCGTCTCGATACACCTACGACTAGGGACTTTGAAGGATGTACTTATGGACTACCATGTCCCCACTAGTACGATCTGCATCATAGTCCAGGTAGTCAAGTACACATCCTAAGGGCTTTACCAACATGTAACAGAGAGACAATCAGTATACACGTTAAGGTAAAGTTCAACCAGATAGCATACTATCATGTCGAGAAAGAAAGTCCTCCCTATATATGTCCCAGCATCCACTACAATATACATCCAATGTACAGTAATGGCCTCTAGGGCATACATATAACTAACAGTCGGAGCCCCGGTGACGTGAGGATGCAGCGAGGGTATCGTGGTCGTCGGGTTACAGCCGGGGTTCTACGGTTGGTGGGTTTGCACGGGGAAAAGAGAGTGGAGGAAGAAGAGGAGGATATGGAGGCGGTGTAGGTGATGAAGGGAGGCCGACGAGAATGGTCGGCGGTGAGGGTGCCGCCAACGGCGAAGCAGGCGAGGGCAGGGGCTGCAGGCATGGGTTCGGGTGTCGAGGATCTTGGGTTGTAGCGGGGAGATGAGTCGTGGGGATATGAGGAGGTCGAGGAGGGGAAGTCGACGATGAGAGGAGGGAGGCGAGGTCGAGGGGGAAGTGGCGACGGCGACGTGGGTGAAGGCGGGAAAAGAAAACGAGAGAAAGAAAAAGATGAGAGGAGAGAGAGAAAGACGTGAGGTTTAAAAGATTTTAATAGAAAAAATATATATATAATAAAATATAGAGAGAGAAAGAGACAGGGAGAGCAGAGAGAGAAAGAGAGAGAGAGAGATAGTCTGTTTTATAAAATATATTATATAGTTAAAAACAGTTATATATATATATAGAATATTTTTGGTTAAAGAAACTTTAGAAGGAAAAAGAATATAATATTATAATACTAGTCCGTTTGAGATTTTGGCAAATACAAACCTACTCCAAAACACGTCCGGGTCGGGTCTAAAAATTTAGATTTAAAATATTAAAAATATATGTAACTTCCAAATTTCAAAATGAAATCCCAGTTAAAGAAAATGCATACCCCCAAGAACGGACGCATGTACGTGCGCGTAGCCATCCAAACACGTCCGTTTTACTGAACGGGACGAGAACATTTTACATGGACGCTACCACAGGGTTAGGGGTATCAAGCATGCTATGAAATGAAATTTAAATTATTTTTTGTGACCTAAAATGTTATATGGTAAAAGATGCAATACCAGGTAAAATGCCAGTATGTACTAATCATGAGATGCACGTGTCCATGCAACAAGTCAAGGTAATCTATAAATAAGAATCAAACAGGTTCAAGCAAGCGGGTCAGGTCGAATGCAATGTAAAGTGTAAAATTCCATTCGCACCCACAATGTGTTAAATCAGGAATATCACGAATAAAGAAATACGAGAACTGGAATTGGTATAAATGAACTCGGGTGTTACAACGAGTGTTTCCATTCTCTCTTTGGAAGCGATCTAAGACTGACCCTAAACTAAAACTCATATAACCAAATGTTAACCGACCTTTTGACGAACATAGGCTTTGGAATGTTTGGATTGCCTTAATCTACGACAAATTCGCAAATATCTTTTCCTATCTGACTTCCCTTTTTGCTGCTCCAAAACCCTCTGTATTCGGTACAGAGATCCATATTGCTTGGAAGGCCATCGTATGGTTAGATACGAACTCGATGAAATTGTTTCAACTCGAGGATGGTCACTTGTTCTGGAGTAGATGAATTGTTCATTTGTCTCTCTTCCCTACCTTATCTCAAGTTGGAGATCTCCTTAATGGTAAGGAGGGTATACCAGTTACGCTTATTGAATGATTTTCTTCCAATCCTGAAGCTGGTGCTGAAAGAATGGTTAGAAGAAAACCAACTAGCATAAGTTAGGTGTACAAAAGGTAAGTGGGAGAGACATCGAAATGGGTTGAAGTGAATGAAAGGAAATTGAGACTATTGTCATAGGCCTGAGCAATGAAAGAGGCAATACTATGAATACCCGACCAACCCCCTGAAACATTTTGATGTTTCGGATTACCTGTGTGTCTGTGTTTTGGAAAACTGATTATCGGTCTTTTGACCACTAGCATGAGTTCGCCTTGGCAGAATGTTCTCGGCCTGTTTAGTCTTTCATATGATTATGTCATCCTTGCCCTGCAAGCCTCCAGATTTTGTTGTGCTACAAGGTGGGTTTCGTCAAGCACATCGAGTTCTTTGAGCCGAAGATAAGCATTTTCTTCATCTGTGAGCTTGTATTGACCTGCCATTCGCAATAAGGGGTGTTCTATTTCCAGCAGGAGTACTGCTTCGGTGCTAAACACGACTAAATATGGTGTTGTATTTGTGGCTATCTTGAATGACGTTCGGTATGCCTAAAGAGCTTCTGCAGCATTTCGTATCGGTCTTTCTTATTCTTGGACACCGTTTTCTTTATAAGCTTGTTCAAGGTGTTGTTGAATGCTTCAGCTAGGCCGTTGGCTCGAGAATTATAGACCGAGAAGTATCTCCAGTCTATCTTGTGTTGCCGTGCGAACCGGCTTATTTTTTGGTTTCTGTAGGCTATTCCATCATTCGAGATTATCCGCCGTGGAATTCCAAACCGGTAGTGTAACATTTCAAAAAAATAAAATATTGTTTTTGGGAATTTATAAAATTAAATATTAAATATTATGAATATTTTAATATGCGGTATAATTAAATACCGATAAATTGGAAAATTATAGCAATTTCTGAAATGAGGGTGTTTTATATGATTTAAGCAAATTATAACTCTTATGATTAATTATATTCCATTTTAATGCTAATCGCGATTAAAAATCACTAATCGTGCATTAAGCATGATTTGTGTACATGACATGCACCATGTCATATTACACTTTTGTTACATTTTCTATATGGATTCTCTTTATTTTTATGCATGGTTTTGTTTTAAAAGAGAGAAGAAAAGAAAAGGAAAATAAAAGAAAAATAAAAGGTTAAAGAATTGAGGTATGGGCAAGAGAGAGAGAGAGAGGGTGAGGGGTTCCTTGAACCATGGCACATTGTCTCCACCTTGTTCACTTCATCATTTTTCCCTCTTCTCTTCTCCCATGGCTGCCCTCCACCTCCTCCCTCCTCAAACACCTCACAACACACCTTAAAACTTCATCTCCCCTTCACAAAAAATGTGCACAAGCTCACTACAAACACTTTGGACCAAGAAAGTAAGGATTTTTGGACACTTGGGGCAACTCAAGAAATTTCTTGAGTTGCCAAATGAGGTAATCTCTTTACCATTAGTGTAGAATTTCATTCACTTTAGCATTCATGTTAGTTTAGAAGTGATTTAGTGTAGATTAGTGAACTTTGAAATTCCAAGTAAGGGATTTGAGAAAAACTTGAATTGAGATAGTGTAATTGAGGTTTGTAGATGCCATATAACCCCTCTAGTGTAAGTTTCATAGACTGAAACCATAGACTTAAACCCAAAACCCCAACTTAGAAACCCTGATATCGGGGAATTTATGGAAATTTAAGGAGTTGTTGGAGATCTACTAACACCCGGGGACCCTAGGATTTATTTTGCAAACACAGTGATACATGCAGGCACCTAGGAAGCTACCACAGAGACACGAACCCAAACCCCTTTGTCCAGGCCGCAATTATATTCATTCTGGCCGCAATTTGTGGCCAGGGTAGAGGTGATCGGGTTCATGTTTGGTCCATGGCTCCAATCTCTGTAAACTAAACCCTTCCCAAATGCAAAATTGGCTAATTTCACCTAGGGTAAAATCTGGGACCATTTTCTTGAGTTGCTGCATTGTTTTACGGCTCCGTTTTAACTTTGGTTTTGGTATTTGGGTTTTTAACTCGATGGTTTGATGTTCGTACATCGACATCGAGGATTTGTTTGGCCTTTCTTGCATGCGTAGTCCGTAGGTTATAACCTATAGGCTTTTAGCGTGTTGTTTTGGTTTTGAATTTGGTTTTAATGCGACACGATATGTTATGACATGTAGGTACCCCCACGTAGATTTCGAGATGACGAGGAGAGCGTAGCGTTATCAACTCCAGCAAGCAAGGATCAAGGTGAGTAGATATATATCTACGGGGGAAGTCGGGTGGATGGCGTATAGCACCCCCGCAGTTTCGTAGTATAGAACGTGAATGCGTTCTGATATATATATATATATATATATATATATATATATATATATATATATATATATATATATATTGTAACACTTTGAAATTCGTTTAGGATGTTTTCGCGATAATTAGCAATTTTGCGTGTTTTTCATAAAAGCCCGAGTATCGTATTTTCCTTCTTGGCAAGGGATAATTGTGTTGTGAAATGTTATATATATAAATATATATATATATATATATGTTTATATATAATTTTAGGGTTATTAATTATTTCTAGTCGGGTTTACCCTAATTGGGAAATTTCTTGTGTTAGTGCACACATGCACACTTAGCACAATTTTCCTTGACCTAGGTTAAAAGTGTTAGCATGTTCACCATTTCTTTTCATGCATGATTCATTGTTATTTTCCCCACCCTTTTATAAAAACAAAACCCTTTTTAAAATTCAAAAATTTATTAGAATATAGAAGCATGGTATTAGGTAAAGAAAATTGACTTTTGACCCATTTCTTTCTCTCTCTTTTCTCTCTTTCTCATTTTTCTGGAACTCTCTACAGAGAGGCAGCAGCAACATCAGAAATTCATCACATTTCCTTCTCTTTTCATTTCCCTTTGATCTTTACACAAAACCCTACACAAATCTAACCTTTTCCTTCACAAAACCTTGGGGAAAATGGTCTTTTGAGGTGTTTGGAGGCAAATCTGCACATTTGAGGCTAGAGATGGAATATTTAGTGTTTCTTAAAGTCTTTAGAAGGTATTAACTCATGTTTAGCACCCTTTCTCCTTAACTTGCTATATCTTTAGCAAATATCACATTTTTATGCCATTTTAGTGCTATTGCTGGGATTTAGTGATGATATGTTAAAATTAATATTTTTGTGGCTTGATTAGCTTGTTAATGAGTTATTAGTGTGGTTTTAGACCTGGGTTTGCTTCAGTTTGCACAAAAATACCCAAAAGTATTGTTTTAGTGCTAAATTAGACATTTTAACTAGAAATAGGGCTCTGTTAGATCTGCTGCTACCCGGGTTGTTTCAGAATGAAATTGGAATTACTGTAGTATGTTCATGGGGTATGGAGTGCACACACCAAAACCGGGAGCCCACCCCCCTACCCAGGCCGCCGGAAAAAGATTTCTGGCCGCAAATTGCGGCCAGATGAAGGATTTATGGGTTGGGGTTTGGGTGATAGGTGTCTGCTGCTGTGTGGAGTATTATGGTATATATAGTTTTATAAAACTTTTTCTGTATCAAAATCTGGGACCTATTACCCTATTTCCCGTATTTTAAATCTTCGCGACACGCGTGTTACGTATGTGGGTTTGGGGTGTTCTGCGTATCGCGGCGCGTCGAGGTAGCTTCAGGCGCGTAATCACACGTTTTAGCGTATCGCGCATACGCGCGCTTGGTTTGGGACACGGGTTTCTAGTGTACTTTAAATGTCGTTTTTGTATGGTTTTGAGCTTATATGTGATATATTGTGTAATTCTAGGTTCGCAGGCGAATGCGACGGACGCTGCAAAGAAGGGGAAACAAGTCGTCGGCTACACTTAGCGCGAGACTATGGTGAGTAGATTTAACATCTACGGGGATATCGCCCGCATGGCGTTATGCGTCAGGGCTGATAAGACCTTATAGCTATATATTGCATTTACCTACATTGACTGTTCATGGACACTGTTGTTGCATACTGCATTCCCTGCTATATAATTGTAAACTTAGAATTGGTAGAACACCGCACTATTACTAACGGTTCATGTTGCACGAGCACTAATCTGCATGTTACACACACCGTTAGTAATTGCCATGACACACTCACTGTAGAACTGCCATGATCA
Organism: Agapanthus africanus; assembly: GCA_030015575.1. Lineage (NCBI taxonomy): Eukaryota > Viridiplantae > Streptophyta > Magnoliopsida > Asparagales > Amaryllidaceae > Agapanthus > Agapanthus africanus. Next base: position 227,142,698 of record CM057348.1, read on the forward strand.
ATATACTGTAGTTCCTTTCACATATTATTTGATACGATTTTCATAGAAATTGGGAGCCGCACGATGTCTTTAAAAACTGAAACTATTTTAAAAAGCGGTATCTCCCTTGCACCTATATTATGGCTTGATGTACATAGCACATCGCATTTGATTTACTCATTGGTGTTGGATTTTCATGAGATTTCTGGTTTTGAGGACCGTGGGGTTATTTAAGAAAAGATGCACTATTTGAAAACCCGGTTCCTCGTGATATGATATTTTGGTGCGTCCACCACGCATTTTCTCGGTGCTGAGACATGTGCTTGAAACCCGATTCGAGGAGTTGGATGATCCGTTTGCGGGTTCGTGGTGGACCCGGTATGGTTCCCCTCGGCAAGATGATCGATGGACTTTGCCGATTGAGCCTGGAGGTGGGCGAGTACCTACCGGTGATTGGTTGGACCTGGCGGTTATCCGGAGGATACTGACCAGAGTCGAGAGATGGATGCGGGATGATCCGTACTGCCGGGGCCGAAGGCCAATACCGTAGACGGAGCCCGTGGGCTGACCCGGACTTACGGAGCCCGATATATGAGGATTTGCGTGTCGATGCTGGACACGAGTATTTTATGATATTTTGAGTGTCGATGATGGGCACTCGTGATTCTAAGAGATTTACAGGATTTAAGGGCCGAGGAGAGTGCCGGCGCCTGAGTTAATTTAGGATTTGGGTGCAGTTTTGGACAACGATTATTTTTCCACGATTGATATTCCGTGTAGATGTTGTTTATCCCATGCTCAGCATTGATTATCTTGTATCTCATCCTGTAGTTATTTTACCTGACATAGCACTTGCATGATTATTGCACCTACTGCTCGTCGCATATAGATTTTACCTGCTGGCATATGATAGAGTAGCGCAGTACGTGCATGCTCGCGATTACCTTTATATGTTATCTCTATTCACGAGTTGGCAACTCACCCCCGTTGTGCCACAGTATTTGCAGGTTGCCCGTCGCAGTAGTCGCGGCAGGCTGCCTTTTTCATCTTTTGGCTACAGATACCACTACAGTTGGTGCGAGAGCTATTTTGCTATTAGGTGGGTTGTGGTATCTGGTTACTTTTATTGTAAACCCTTTTGTATCTAGTATTCTCCATCTATCATATATGTACTTGACTTAGAGACGGTGTGAGGACGATAATGTATATTATTTGTATTCTTGTGTCGAGCTCGTGGGAGCCGACTGTATATATGCAGTTTATTATTCTGTGATGTTTACTTTTTGCTCATTCTTCGCTAAAACGTCGTATATTACTCTTGTGGTGATGGTTTCCGCCGTTGGGCGTGATTGCTCCCGTTTGGGGATGCTTTATTTCATTATATATCATTTCACTTACACCCTGTTTTGTACCCGATTTCGGGGTCAATTTTACAAAGGAAATGCTGCCAAAATTATTATAAGAATAACTTAACTTTAAAAAGAACTTTATTGAACTATTTAAAGTTTCTAAATGTTTTAATTGAATGTTTTCAACACTCACTATTTTTAAAGGGTTTTGATTTCTGGGTTCGGCTTACTTAGTCGCGTTATGCCTGTAGACGTTGCGTGGTTAAGTGCCGGTCACGAGTCGAAATATTCGGGTCGTGACAAAGTTGGTATCAGAGCATAGGTTTTACCTTTCAGAGTGTAGGATGACCCTGGTATGATGGAGTAGGTAGCTGAACCAGAGTGGCGTAGCGTGCGTATGTTCCGCGGCATACTCATGACACGGTACTCCGCCAAGGCGACCTTAGGACTTATTGATTTAAATTCCTTCTTGAGTATATGCATTCTTGCGATTCGATTTCTGCATCCTTATCGAATCCTATTTTCCTTTCAGCCATTATGCCGCCAAAGACTACGAGGGCGCAGAGAGCAGCCGCGAGGACCGAGATTCGAGTTGATTCGTCTTATACGAGGACTGATCCGGGCAGTACACCGGTTGTACCCGAGCAGGCTGTTCCTCCCGTGACAGATCAGATCGCCACGCTAGGGGCTGGTATGCAGGAGATGCGCCAGACGGTGGGATCCAGCATGCAGGAGATGCGCCAGATGATAGGATCGCTAGTTGAGACGCTTCGAGCGCAGCGAGCAGAGGTAGCTCCACCCGTTACAGAGACCGCGATGGTACCTACCGTACAGCCAGTTGCCCCTACAGTTATTAAGGTCATCTCCGTATCGCTATCAGAGTTTATGAGGCTGAAGCCTCCGGTCTTCACAGGCACCGATGCAGCCGAGGACCCACAGTCTTTCATTGATAGGATGGCTCGGATATTCCGTTCCCTCAGATACGCAGATGCGAGATGGGTTGAGTTCGCGAGCTTTCGCCTGGAAGGTCTTGCGCAGAAATGGTGCGAATCAGTTGAGAAGGGCAGAGCAGCAGGTCTTCCTCCTATGACCTGGACAGAGTTCGTAGCACTATTCCTTGCCTGCTTTCTTCCACTGAGCGTCAGAGATGCTAGAGCACGCAGGTTCGAGTCCTTACGCCAGACTCCGGAGATGTCAGTGGCAGAGTATGATGTGTTGTTCACAGAGCTATCTATCTATGCCCCGTATTTAGTGGCTACCGAGGAGTTGCGAGTCAAGAGATTTGTCCGAGGCTTGCTTACACCATTGTTCCTTGCGATCAGCGCGCAGCATTACGAGACATATGTAGCAGCGGTAGATGCAGCTCTATTAGTCGAGGAGCGCCTTGCTGAGACTTCGGTAGTTCCAGAGCCGAAGAGAGTTCGTACTGGTATATCAGCACGGAGACAAACATTCAGACGCCGCGACAGGTATCGTTCAGGTACGGGGAGTGGCAGAGATTCGGGACGAGGCCAGATGTTTAGTTCGTATCCACGGGAGAGTCAGCAGTCGTCGTGGGGTTGCTATAGATGCGGCAGTCTACTTCACCTCGTCAGAGATTATCCTGAGATACACCGGAGGGAGACAGCAGCACCGCATGTTACCTTACCACCTTCACCACCCCAGAGGGCGTTGCCTGTTGTACCTATTGTTGCTCCGCGTCAGACTCATACACAGAGAGGTCGTGGGCATGGAGGAGTTGCTCAGAGAGGACGGGATGACCGAGGCAGAGGGCAGTCAGTCATAGGTGGAGGACAGGCATGGGCTTTTGCTTTGACTCATCAGGACGCGCAGGCGTCCAATGCGGTGATCTCAGGTATCCTTCCAGTATGTTCGGTTGATGCACATTTATTGTTCGATCCCGGATCCACGCACTTGTACGTATCCACACACTTTGTGCCGAGTTTGGGTAGAGAGTCTGGTTTGCTTGATCAGCCGCTTGTTGTGACCACTCCTGTGGGAGAGTCGTTTGTTGCTAGGCACGTGTTCTGATCCTGTACCGTCTGTATTGGTGAGAGAGAGTTGCCTGTCGACTTGATCCTTCTTGAGATGTTGGACTTCGATGTTCTTTTAGGCATGGATTGGTTAACCACGTGCTATGCTTCTGTGGACTGCCGTGAGAAGACAGTTAGATTTTGTTTTCCCGGCGAGTCAGTTTTTGTTGTGTTGGGGGACCGTGATGCCTCCCCACACAGTGTGATTTCTTCTTTTCGCGCTGGACAGCTTTTGAGGAAGGGATGTCAGGGATTTCTCGCCTATGTTTCCGATACTAGCGCTACAGAGGTTCCGTTGGATCAGGTTCCGATTGTTAGCGAGTTCCCTGATGTGTTCCCTGACGAGCTTCCTGGGCTACCGCTCGAGCGCGACATTTCTTTCTGTATTGATTTGGTTCCTGGCACGGGGCCTATTTCCATGCTGCCTTATCGGATGGCCCCGGCGGAACTTTGAGAATTGAAGGGTCAGGTTCAAGATTTGCTGGATAAAGGACTTATTCGATCCAGTGTTTCTCCTTGGGGTGCTCCAGTCCTGTTTGTCAAGAAGAAGGATGGCAGTTTGCGTCTATGTATCGACTACCGCCAGCTAAACAGGGCTACAGTGCGGAACAGATATCCTTTGCCACGTATCGACGATTTGTTCGACTAGCTTCAGGGGGCAGGATACTTTTCGAGGATCGATTTGCGATCAGGCTACCATCAGCTGCGGGTTCGATAGGAGGACATTCCTAGGACAGCTTTCCGCACGCGCTACGGCCATTACGAGTTTCTGGTGATGTCGTTCGGACTCACCAACGCGCCAGCAGCATTCATGGACTTGATGAACCGTATTTTCCGGCCGTATCTTGATCTGTTCATCATTGTATTCATTGACGATATTCTGGTGTATTCTCGGAGTAGAGAGGAGCACGAGCAGCACCTGCGGATTACACTGCAGACCTTGAGGGAGCATCAGCTTTTCGCCAAATTCTTCAAGTGTGTTTTCTAGCTGGACAGCGTAGACTTCTTGGGGCATGTGATTTCACGAGACGGTATATGTGTAGACCCGAGGAAGATCGAGGTCGTTCGGAGTTGGCCCAGACCCACATCAGTTACGGAGATTCGCAGCTTTCTAGGGCTGGCCGGCTATTACAGACGATTTGTGCAGGATTTCTCTCGCATTGCTACACCTTTGACCGGGTTGACCCGGAAGGGAGTTCCTTTTGTATGGACGGAGGAGTGTGAGCACAGTTTTCAGCAGCTACGGGCTCTACTGACTACGGCGCTAGTATTATCATTGCCTTCAGGGTCAGGCGGATTTGTGGTATATTGTGATGCTTCTCTAGTGGGGCTAGGGTGCGTATTGATGCAGCATGACAAGGTGATCGCGTATGCTTCGCGGCAATTGAAGAAATATGAACAGAACTACCCCACTCACGATTTAGAGATCGCTGCAGTGGTCTTTGCACTTAAGATCTAGCGACATTACCTATACGGCGAGTAGTGCCAGATATTCACTGATCACAAGAGCTTAAAGTATATATTTCAACAGCGAGACCTGAACCTTAGACAGCGCCGATGGATAGAGTTAGTGAAGGATTACGATTGCGAGATCTTGTACCACCCGGACAGGGCTAATGTAGTGGCGGATGCTTTGAGCAGGAGGCCCGGGGGTAGTATATCTTGTTTGAGCGCAGTACAGAGGAAGTCGTCGGCATATTGGCAGATTCTATGCGACAGCCGGGTACAGTTCGAGTTTACGCCGATAGGAGGACAGCTTGCGCATGTTCGTGCACGCCCACAGTTGCTCAACCGTATACATGAGGCACAGCACAGTGATGACCAATGTTCAGAGATCCTGGCACAGATGGGACAGGGCAGATTTTCCGAGTTCGTGATCGATGATCAGGGGATACTATGATTTGGGACCAGATTGTGCGTACCAGATGCTGAGGGACTGCGGCGTGAGATTCTCGAGGAGACACATCGATCGGTGTACAGTATTCATCCAGGTTCCACCAAGATGTACCATGACATGAGAGATGTTTACTGGTGGGACGGGATGAAGGGGGACATCGCAGATTTCGTGTCGAGATGCCTGACTTGTCAGCAAGTCAAGGCCGAGCACCAGAGGCCCGCGGGAGAGCTACAGCCGTTACCCATTCCGGAGTGGAAATGGGAACAGATTTCTATAGACTTCATTGTGGGTCTACCCAGGACTAGTCGAGGGTATGACTCCATCTAGGTGATCGTGGATCGTTTGACGAAAGCGGCTCACTTCCTACCGGTGAAGACGACTTTCGGATTTGCTCAGTATGCCCAGTTATACATCGACGAGATCGTACGACTGCACGGAGTTCCGACATGTATCGTGTCCGACAGAGGCACCCAGTTTACCAGCCGACTATGGCAGCGGCTTCAGGAGGCTTTAGGCACCCGCTTGAGTTTCAGCACAGCATTTCATCTGCAGACTGACGGACAGTCAGAGCGGACTATTCAGACTCTTGAGGACATGCTCAGAGCATGCGTATTAGACTTTGGAGGTAGCTGGGACCATCATTTACCCTTAGTAGAGTTCTCCTATAACAACAGCTACCAGGAGACCATTCAAATGGCACCGTTTGAGGCTTTTTATGGGAGGAGATGCAGATCGCCCACCTGTTGGACAGAGCTCAGTGAGAGCAGTATCTTAGGGCCACAGATTGTTGAGGAGACGACCGCGAAGATCCAGTTGATTCGCGATAGGATGAGAGCAGCCCAGAGTAGGCAGAGATCTTATGCGGACCGTCGTCGGCGCAGACTTGAGTTTTCTGTAGGTGATCATGTTTTCTTGAGGGTCTCCCCGATGAAAGGTGTGATGGGGTTTGGGAAGAAGGGGAAGCTTAGTCCCAGATATGTGGGCCCCTTCGAGATCCTCGAGCGCGTTGGTGCAGTTGCGTATCGGTTAGCCCTTCCGCCCAGTTTTCCAGACGTGCACCCCGTATTTCACGTTTCGATGCTCCGCAAGTATCATTATGATCCTTCGCATGCGATTCAGCACCCGACGATCCAGCTTGAGCGCGACCTTTCCTATGCAGAGCAGCCGGTGATGATCTTGGATCGACAAGTGAAGAAATTGAGGTCGAAAGAGATACCGTCCGTCAAGGTACGTTGGCGTGGTCCGAGCAGCGAGGAGGTCACTTGGGAGACTGAGAGCGAGATGAAGAAGAGGTATCCCTGCCTTTTTGAAGGTACGTGTAGTTAGATTTTGAAATTCGGGGACCGAATTTCTTTAAGGGGGGTAGATTGTAACACTTTGAAATTCGTTTAGGATGTTTTCGCGATAATTAGCAATTTTGCGTGTTTTTCATAAAAGCCTGAGTATCGTATTTTCCTTCTTGGCTGGGGATAATTGTGTTGTGAAGTGTTATATATATATATGTTTATATATAATTTTAGGGTTATTAATTATTTCTAGTCGGGTTTACCCTAATTGGGAAATTTCTTGTGTTAGTGCACACATGCACACTTAGCACAATTTTCCTTGACCTAGGTTAAAAGTGTTAGCATGTTAACCATTTCTTTTCATGCATAGTTCATTGTTATTTTCCCCACCCTTTTATCAAAACAAAACCTTTTTTAAAATTCAAAAATATATTAGAATATAGAAGCATGGTGTTAGGTAAAGAAAATTGACTTTTGACCCATTTCTTTCTCTCTCTTTTCTCTCTTTCTCATTTTTCTGGAACTCTCTGCAGAGAGGCAGCAGCAACATCAGAAATTCATCACATTTCCTTCTCTTTTCATTTCCCTTTGATCTTTACACAAAACCCTACACAAATCTAACCTTTTCCTTCACAAAACATTGGGAAAAATGGTCTTTTGAGGTGTTTGGAGGAAAATATGCACATTTGAGGCTAGAGCTGGAACTTTTAGTGTTTCTTAAAGTCTTTAGAAGGTATTAACTCATGTTTAGCACCCTATCTCCTTAACTTGCTGTATCTTTAGCAAATATCACATTTTTATGCCATTTTAGTGCTATTGCTGGGATTTAGTGATGATATGTTAAAATTAATATTTTTATGGCTTGATTAGCTTGTTAATGAGTTATTAGTGTGGTTTTAGACCTGGGTTTGCTTCAGTTTGTACAAAAATACCCTAAAGTATTGTTTTAGTGCTAAATTAGACATTTTAACTAGAAATAGGGCTCTGTTAGATCTGCTGCTACCCGGGTTGTTTCAGAATGAAATTGGAATTACTGTAGTATGTTCATGGGGTATGGAGTGCACACACCAAAACCGGGAGCCCACCCCCTACCCAGGCCGCCGGAAAAAGATTTCTGGCCGCAAATTGCGGCCAGATGAGGGATTTGTGGGTTCGGGTTTGGGTGATGGGTGTCTGCTGCTGTGTGGAGTATTATGGTATATATAGTTTTATAAAACTTTTTCTGTATCAAAATCTGGGACCTATTACCCTATTTCCCGTATTTTAAATCTTCGCGACACGCGTGTTACGTGTGTGGGTTTGGGATGTTCTGCGTATCGCGACGCGTCGAGGTAGCTTCATGGGCGTAATCATACGTTTTAGCGTATCGCGCGCACGCGCGCTTGTTTTTCGACACGGGTTTCTAGTGTGACTTTAAATGTCGTGTTTGTATGGTTTTGAGCTTATATGTGATATATTGTGTAATTCTAGGTTCGCAGGCGAGTGCGACGGACGCTGCGAAGAAGGGGAAACAAGTCGTCGGCTACACTTAGCGCGAGACTACGGTGAGTAGATTTAACATCTACGGGGATATCGCCCGCATGGCATTATGCGTCAGGGTTGATAGGACCTTATAGCTATATATTGCATTTACCTACATTGACTGTTCATGGACACTGTTGTTGCATACTGCATTCCCTGCTATATAATTGTAAACTTAGAATTGGTAGAACACCGCACTATTACTAACGGTTCATGTTGCACGAGCACTAATCTGCATATTACACACACACACCGTTAGTAATTGCCATGACACACTCACTGTAGAACTGCCATGATCATTATACTGTAGTTCCTTTCACATATGATTTGATACGATTTTCATAGAAATTGGGAGCCGCACGATGTCTTTAAAAACCGAAACTATTTTAAAAAGCGGTATCTCCCTTGCACCTATATTATGGGTTGATGTACATAGCACATCGCATTTGATTTACTCATTGATGTTGGATTTTCATGAGATTTCTGGTTTTGAGGACCGTGGTGTTATTTAAGAAAAGATGCACTATTTGAAAACCCGGTTCCTCGTGATATGATATTTTGGTGCATCCACCACGTGTTTTCTCGGTGCTAAGACGTGTGCTTGAAACCCGATTCGAGGAGTTGGATGATCCGTTTATGGGTTCGTGGTGGACCCGGTATGGTTCCCCTCGGCAAGATAATCGATGGACTTTGCCGATTGAGCCTGGAGGTGGGCGAGTACCTACCGGTGATTGGTTGGACCTGACGGTTATCCGGAGGATACTGACCAGAGTCGAGAGATGGATGCGGGATGTGTAAGTCCATGTCACGCACCCCACGAACTTGCGGGGAGGCGGAATATATGAAAAACGATTATCAAAGCTTCGTGACACGGACTTGAGCGCATGAATCGTATCTAAACCGTTACTAACTATCTACGAGAGGTTTAACTACTCGGATTCGAAGTTATACCTCACGTTACATGTCCTTCGGGTCTTTATCGTTGTCCTCCACTCCTCGTAAGCTCCTTGGAACATCGGCACCTCAACGGCCTCCTCGAGTCAAAGATGATCCACCCGAGAGCTCCTACGCCAAGCTTGATCTCTAACTTGAGATAACTAGGTTGCTCAAAGTGCTAATCTAAGCTACCTAGGGGATATAGAGTGAGGTTATGGATGTATTAGTCTATCTAATCCTTGATCTCAACACATGAGAGGGGAGGATTAGGGTTTCAAGAGAGAGCTTGAGGAGAGAGAAGGTGAACATAAGAATGAATGAAAAAGCTTCTCACTTCTAATATATAATGAAGCATAAGAAAATCAAAATGAATAAATCAAAATGCATTATCATCATGCTTCATTAAATAGATACAATGAATCATCAAGTGAGTCATTAAGCAATAAATGATTCATTAACTCACTTGAATGATTCATCTAAGTGAGTCACAAATTCATTAAATGCTAATGCCACCTTACCCTCCATGTCATCATCCTTCTAGAAGCTTCTCGGCAAATTACGAGAACGCCCCTCCTATCCGTGAAAACAGGGAAAAACTTTAGACTGTATAAATCCAATATCCCGATACTAGAATCTGGCTTAAACCAAAGCCGGGTAGTAAAAACTGTCCGAACGTCGTACGTGCGTAAACACACGTACGCGTCCGAACCCTTGTCGTAAAACCATACGACCTCTATATCATTTCGCCTGGAGCAAGGAAACTCTATGTGTGGGACTCTAAAGACTCGACACTACGCTGGCAGTAGGTTTAACCATACCCCGCAAGCGGCGCTAGCTGTACGTAACGGTCCCCAGGTAGATGTCGATAAGAAGGCCGAAGAGGAAACCCATTCGAACTCCTACTGAGCCTGATGTGACAATCTCCGTACAGTCCGGTCTGTTCGTCTAAGACTATCGCATATCGAGCTTAGGGGGCGGCAAGCGTCATTCCTATAATAGCTGTATAAGTCATGTCGGAGCATAGCCCATTACACCCTGAGAAACTACTGGAACCTACCAGTAAATCTCGCTTGCCCTGGCTGGGGACTTTGCGTAATGGCTCTCTGACACAGCGCGATACCAACTCCCAATACCGGGAGAGATGAATCATGTCTAACCGCCACTGCCTCCAAGTGCTCGGGACTGCACCCAACTGTGTAAGTCCATGTCACGCACCACACGAACTTGCGGGGAGGCGGAATATATGAAAAACGATTATCAAAGCTTCGTAACACGGACTTGAGCGCATGAATCGTATCTAAACCATTACTAACTAACTACATGAGGTTTAACTACTCGGATTCGAAGTTATACCTCACGTTACATGTCCTTCGGGTCTTCATCGCTGTCCTCCACTCCTCGTAGGCTCCTTAGAACATCGGCACCTCAACGGCCTCCTCGAGTCAAAGACGATCCACCCGAGAGCTCCTACGCCAAGCTTGATCTCTAACTTCAGATAACTAGGTTGCTCAAAGTGTTAATCTAAGCTACCTAGGGGATATAGAGTGAGGTTATGGATGTATTAGTCTAGCTAATCCTTGATCTCAACACATGAGAGGGGAGGATTAGGGTTTCAAGAGAGAGCTTGAGGAGAGAGAAGGTAAGCATGAGAGTGAATGAAAAAGCTTCTCACTTCTAATATATAATGAAGCATAAGAAAATCAAAATGAATAAATCAAAATGCATTATCATCATGCTTCATTAAATAGATACAAGGAATCATCAAGTGAGTCATTAAGCAATAAATGCTTCATTAACTCACTTGAATGATTCATCTAAGTGAGTCACAAATTCATTAAATGCTAATGCCACCTTACCCTCCATGTCATCATGCTTCTAGAAGCTTCCCGACAAATTACGAGAACGCCACTACAATCCGTGAAAACACGGAAAAACTTTAGACTGTATAAATCCAATAACCCGATAATAGAATCTGGCTTAAACCAAAGCCGGCTAGTAAAAACTGTCCGAATGTCGTACGTGCGTTTAAACACGTATACGTCCGAACCCTTGTCGTAATACCATACGACCTCTATATCGTTTAACCTGGAGTAGGGAAACTCTCTGTGTGGGACTCTAAAGACTCGACACTACGCTGGCAGTGGGTTTAACCACAGACCGCAAGCGGCACTAGCTGTACGTAACGGTCCCTAGGTAGATGTCGATAAGAAGGCCGATGAGGAAACCCATCCGAACTCCTACTGAGCCTGATGTGACAATCTCCGTACAGTCCGGTCTGTTCGTCTAAAACTATCGCATATCAAGCTTAGGGGGCGGCAAGCGTCAGTCCCCTGATAGCGGTATAAGTCGTGTCGGAGCGTAGCCCATTACATCCTGAGAAACTAGTGGAACCTACCAGTAAATCTCGCTTGCCCTGGCCAGGGACTTTGCGTAATGGCTCTCTGACACAGCGCGATATTATCTCCCAATACCGGGAGAGACGAATCATGTCTAACCGCCACTGCCTCCAAGTGCTCGGGACTGCACCCAACTGCTACCTGTTTGCACGACTCCTTTGAGCCGTGGTAGGGTAGCAATCTAAGAACAGTGGGACACACTCGAGGCGAAGTAGCTGTGTCAAGTCTGCGGACTATACTGTACTCATGTCACCTGGGAACTGTTAACTGACGATGGGTATAATACCATCTAACAGTTCCCCCGCGAGTCCTGTCCGGTGTACTCGTAACCTAACGAGCACCTGTATACTATCTCCAGTATGATGTACTGATGGCTGTGGGACAGACCATCTCCCCAACTGGGATGAGAAGCGTACACACTAGTCTACTCTGGAGTATCGATGCCCTGTCTCGATAATCCTACGACTAGGGACATGTATAGGATGTTGCTTATAGACTACCCAGCCCCCACTAGTGTGACTGCCATCACAACGCTGGTAATCAAGCAAAGAACCTATGGGCTCTACTAATATGTATAAGTGATACGTTACAAGAAACATATGTACATATTAAAGTAGACACAAACCAAGTAGCATACTACCATTTTTAGCAAGACTGTATATACAACTGTGAATATCCCAAGCTTCCATTAAGTAATATACAACCTAGAATGATACAATAATGGCCCCTAGGGCATATACACTAACAATCTCCCACTTGCACTAGGGCCATGAGCTGGCATATCGTAGACCTATCATCTCGAATAGCCTCTCGAACTGCGTCTGAGGAATGGCCTTTGTGAATGGATCAGCAATGTTATTCTCTGTCTCTATTCTCTTTATCTCGATCTCCCGGCGATCTACGATCTTCCTGATCAGGTGATACCGCCTTAAGATGTGTCTGGACTTCTGATGGGACCTGGGTTCCTTCGCTAAATCTATAACGCCATTGTTATCGCAATACAGAGGTATTGGACAACACTGGTAGGAACCACCTGAAGTTCTGTGAGGAACTTCTTCATCCAGACAGCTTCTTTTACGGCATCACGAGCAGCTATGTACTCCGCTTCCATCGTTGAGTCAGCAACGGTCTCCTGCTTGGAACTCTTCCAACAGACCGTCCCTCCATTGAGGGTAAAGACATAACCCGACATGGACTTGGAGTCATCTTTGTCACTCTGGAAGCCGGAGTCGGCAAAGGCCTCAATCTGGAGGTCTTTTCCGCCATACACCAAGAACATCTCCTTAGTCCTCCTCAGGTACTTGAGAATGTTCTTTACTGCTATCCAATGATTCTCCCCTGGGTTTGCTTGATATCGGCTTACTACGCTCAATGCGTATGCTACATCTGGTCTGGTACATAACATAGCATACATTATAGAGCCTACCGCTGAAGCGTAGGGTATAATTGACATGCGATCCCTTTCCAAATCAGTCTTGGGAGACATATCTTTGGAGAGGGTGATTCCATGACATGCCGGTAGATTACCGCGCTTAGAATCTTCCATACTGAATCTTTTCAATATGGTGTCTATGTACCTGGACTGCGAAAGTCCCAACATCCTCTTTGATCTATCACGATAGATCCGGATCCCCAGAATGTAGGTGGCATCACCCAGGCCTTTCATGGAGAATTTCTGTGATAAGAATCTTTTGACTGACTGTAACATAAGAATATCATTTCCTATTAGGAGAATGTCATCCACGTACAAGACGAGGAATACTACAGCTCTCCCTACAATCTTACTGTATATGCATGGTTCATCTGGATTTTTGATAAAGTCGAATTCTTTGACAGCATCATCAAAACAGATGTTCCAACTCCACGATGCCTGCTTTAGTCCATAAATGGACTTAAGCAACTTTCATACCTTACCGCTGCTCCCACTCTGAATGAATCCCTCTGGCTGATCCATATAGACGCACTCTTCCAAATTACCAGCCGTCTTTACGTCCATCTGCCAGATCTCATAATCGTGGAAGGCAGCAATAGCAAGAAGGACTCGAATGGATTTGAGCATAGCTGCTGGAGAAAAGGTTTCGTCATAGTCCAAACCAGGTCTTTGATGGAAACCCTTTGCAACAAGTCTAGCTTTATAGGTTTCAACCTGTCTATCTACACCAATCTTCTTTTTGAAGATCCATTTGCATCCTACGGGTTTTACCCTATGTGGAGCAATGTCCAAAGTCCATACTTTGTTAGTGTACATGGACTCCATTTCGGTCCGCATTACATCCAGCCATTTTACCGAGTCGCCGCTCCGAATGGCTTGCTGGAAGCTAGTAGGGTCATCATCATCAATGACACAATCCTCTCTATCCCCATCTATGAGAAAACCGCAGTATCTCTCAAGCTGATGAGACTGCCTACTACTCCTGCGGAGTGGCACTGGGATGTTCGATTCTTCTGAACCTTCTTGTTCTACCAAGGTTTCAGTAATAGCTTGTGGTTCTGGAATTTCTTCCAGTTCTATTGCGCTCCCACTCTTCTGATTTTCCGAAAATTCAGTTTCCAAGAAGCGGGCATGTTGAGAAACAAAGACCTTTTGTTCCTCTGCGTAATAGAAACAATATCCCATAGAGTTCTTTGGATATCCTACAAACTTACACTGTACTGAGGGTGCCTCGAGTTTGTCCGCATGCTGCTTCTTTACAAAAGCTGGACATCCCCATGTCTTAAGATACTTAAGAAAAGGTTTCTTCCCACTCCACATCTGATATGGTGTGGTAGGAACAGTCTTGGTTGGAACTCGGTTCAAAAGATATGCAGCCGATTCTAGTGCATATCCCCATTATGATCGCGGTAACTCAGCGTTACTCATCATGGAACGAACCATATCCAATAGGGTTCGATTCCTCCTTTCTGATACACCGTTGTGTTGTGGTGTGTATGGAGGAGTAAGCTGAGAGAGAATTCCATTCTCTTTTAAGTAACCCAGGAACTCGGCACTTAAGTATTCACCACCTCGATCAGATCTTAGTGTCTTGATACTTTTGCCGGTTTGGTTTTCTACTTCATTCTTGTATTCTTGGAATTTCTCAAAAGCCTCGGATTTGTGCTTCATTAAGAAGACATATCCATACCTAGAGAAATCATCCGTAAAAGTAATGAAGTAGGAATAACCTCCTCGCGCATGTGTAGACATTGGACCGCACACGTTACTGTGTACGAGTCCCAAGAGCTCGCTTGCTCTTACTCCGTGTCCAGTAAACTGAGTTTTTGTCATCTTTCCTATGAGACAAGATTCACAAGTAGCATAAGTTTGATATTCGAACGGATTCAAATATCCTTCTTTATGCAACTTAGTCAACCTTCTCTCATTGATGTGACCTAGTCTACAATGCCATAAGAAAGCCTGATTTAATTCCGGAGACTTTCTTTTAAGTGTGTTCTGGACACTGAAAATCTGAGCTTGATTTAATACTATATTCCATTTTGTAATGTACCTGACCCAATCAGAACTTGATTTAGGTGGATGTGAACCAAATCTCTTACAAAAGTAAAATCATATCCTTCCTTAGAAAGTAAGGATACAGATATGATATTACAAGTCGTACCTGGTACATAAAAACAGTTACGCAGAATCAATATCTGCCCAGTTGTCAGTCCAAGATGATATTCCCCTACGGATTCAGCGTTCATGCTCATTCCGTTAGCAACCGTGAGGGTCATATCACCTATCCCGATAATCCTACGGTTTCTCAGAGCCTGTAATGAATTACAGATGTGAGTTCCTGACCCGGTATCTAATACCCAGGAAGTAGGGTTAACTGACATACAGTTCTCTATCATAAACACACCCGAAGTCGAAGCCACAACATGCTTCGAATCCTGGCTACTGGCTTTGCTAGCCCTGCAATTATTCTGCCAATGCCTAATCCCATAACAATAGGAACTACCCTCTTTTACTACATTTAGTCCCGAAACTATTGCCTTTCTCTTTCCTTCTACTTCCCTGGTTTTCTTCAGGGTAGAAGATAGAGACTGTAGAATCAAGTCAGTATCTGACCCGTTTCCCAACGTGGTCTCTAGGTCCTTGAGCTCATCAATATAGCTAGTCATTGTAAGGATGTTGTCCCCTACAGATGACCCGACAGCCATCCTCGCTTGAATTAATTCGGTCGAGGTCTTATATCTTGCGATATGAGATTGCTCTCCATATAAATCTTTGTTATGGAGAAAGATGGAAACTGAGTCCATCTTCTCATGCTGCTTCTGGTATACACCATCAACTGAAGCCAACACGAGGCACTTGGCTTTCGTTTTATCCTTTTCCCTTGTCTGACGGATATCCATATCCGCAACGGTGGAAACTGGACCTGGGACGGCAGGATCTTGAGTAGTAATAGGGTGGTCCAGCTTGTCATAGGAAATGGACATCTGGATAGACATTTGCCAGTCATATAATCAGATTCAGTCAATTTGTTATCTAGATGTAACCTATGTGTGGTCACAAGGTCGCTGCAATGAGAGAAAGAGAAGAAAACATTTTAGCATGATGCTGTTGCAAGTTTAGATTGGTTTTAAATTTATCTAAATTGGATGGCTCCCACTGTTTCTCGAATCCTTCCTCAAACCATAAAAGAAGAATTAGCCAGGACTATTCTCACCGTACAATACTTGCTTAACCGTTCAGCCAAGCCAGTGTCGATACTTCGAGGGAGGTTTTTCAACGGTTTCACGAAGTTCCTTAATTAAATAACCTCTTTTCTCTGGGGGCGTAGCCCCGCTGATACCTTTCTAGGCACCTAGTTGGTTTATAGCAATAATCGTTAAGTGACGAATCTCCTGATAAGTAGTATATACTCACAGTAGGATCGGGATCCAAAATATCATCGTATGATAATGTTGAAGGAATCCTACCAACATTCATCAAACTCCAAAATGGTATGCTCTCTCTGCAAATTTCAGTTTCTTTAGAAATTCCCGATGTGGATTTTTGCCCCATGCTCTTATGACCTTGACTTTAGTCAACAAATCATAAGTCACATGTCAAGTTCTGCCCGTCATTATCCAGGTTAATTTGAACCCACCCGTACATACCCTTGACTTTAGTCAACAAGGTAATACGACTGTCCCAAACCAACGCATCCATCTATGCTACATATGAATATCCAACAGCTACCAAACATTGTGCCTTGACTTTAGTCAACAAACACAGCTTGAATACTATTGACTATCTACATGAAATGACGGAGGGCTACGACTGGTTTTGGCAAAACCGTGAACGTAGTGAACTTGATTTAATCGAAGGAACCTGATACTTTTTAAAAGGAGTGGTTAAAGCTCCGCAATTAAAAATTCTGATCTTTTAAAATAACCGAGTGGTTTCTTTTAAATTTGTTCCAACGACTTAACTTTGGTTTATTTTCTTTGCATTATAATAATGCGTCCCATCATTTATCCTATCATTGCAGAAAACAACGAAAATACCACGTCCTCTTATGCCATCCGCATTTGCCACTGGGTCCTGTCATCACCCGTTAGGTTACTTAACTAACGACAGAGCGGGGGCTGGGCTAGCGCGGGTGTAAAACATAAGTGACGTCTAATAGCTATCATATATAGATATTATACATTCGTCAGACGCAATAATAAGCATTCCAGATCACTGATGAACTTTATTGGATATACTAGAAATTCGCATTTGCTTTGAGCCTGCAATAAAAGACGGATTACACAGTTGTGATGAATAGCCATTACCCCACCCTAGACCCCTACGGGTACGGCAAACTACCCGCCAAGTACCCGAAGTGAAGCGGTCTCCCTCAACAACGTGAGTAGGCCACTAAACACTTCAACGTACCCGGTAGTTTGTGCACCCCACCTTGGGTCTATCCTAGGAGCAAAAACAGTAAAAAAGAAATAATACAACGGTGGCTACAACCGCAACCTGGATGTGCCCCGCAAAAGAATATTACATCATATTACATTTACATCGAATGAATGAATATAAAACACATCTCAAACCCCGGCTAATCATCACAATATCCCAATACAGTTCATATACACAAACAGTAAACATTTCAGAAATGTGCAACCCCCTGCCAACTGACATACTAGCAGTTAGGGGAGGTTTACGAACACATTAAACATTACAGATAAAAACCCAATTAGCAAATATCTTAGAACATCGATCGATCACCATTTTCCGTGTCTACCCCAAAAGCAAGCCTGTACTGAAGTAACCTGGGTAGAAACAGAACATTCTGGAAAACAGAAAACCATAAAATATGTATTACAGAGGAAATCCGAGTCAACTCGGAGTTGACTCGGCGGCGGATCCGCGGCCAAAAGCACCATTGTGCCGCGGATCCGCGGCCATCTTGCCGAGTTAGGGTCTTTTATTTTCTCAGAATTCGTATATTTCCCTGCTGTGAATTTTAAGGCATATCAAATTGTAGGGTTCCTAGGCACACTCAAGAGGTTCCACAAGGCATCAACCATACCAAATTCAAAAATTATGTCCCGAGAAACCCTAATGCTAGATCGTTAACTAGAGAATAGGCGAAAAGCAAGCAAGTAAACAACTTTACTAGAAAGTGAAAGGGGCTACAACCTTTGTAGATCCGGTCCTCCACTTCCTTAGCTCCGTGATGACGTCCCTCCGCTGCGATCATCGGATCCCGGACTCTAGCGATGGTTTCGTCGAAGAAATGATCGGGCTAGGTCGTCGACTTCGATGCCGAAGATGATCTACGTCGAGGCGACTCAAACTCAAGCTCCACCTTCACTAGGTCATGGAACTTGTGAAGATAACACACTCTACTACATGGCAAGTGGTAGAGGATGAAGAAATAGGAAGTGGGTTCACTTTGGATTTGGATTTCTCACTTGGAATCACCACTTGGAAAAATCTAGCAATGGTTTCTTCTCTTCATGAAGAAGATGAAGAAGAAGAAAGAAAAAGAATTATTCCAAAAAGAAAATCCAAGTGATATCTATCATATTGCAACCATGGGTGAGACTAACAAGTGTAGAGACTAAACTAGGGTTAGGTATAATGGTTAGGTTAAGGAACAAAACAAAATGGCAAGACTTTTTCAAAGATGCTTTGAAGCTTCATGAAGCTTCAAGCCAAAAATAAGAAAAGCCACCATTTTGTTTTTCCAAAAATAAATAAAGAAAAGAAAATAATACCTTAACCATTAACCTAAACAATGGTTTAATGCATACACACCTAAGTTTGCATGTATCATCAAACATGATACAAACTAGTGCACAAAACTATATCATATATACAATGTGCACATTCAAGTGAGAAAATAATCTTAAGTGAACCAATACTAGTTAATGTAAAGTAATATATCAAATATATAATTATACATTAAATCATTAAATCAACACTTGATTTAATGATCCGGTCATACTTCATATAACCGACTAATATCAAGTGTATCAATGTATCGAATCAACACTTGATTCGGTAACCCGGCTATATCTCATATAACCGTCCAATGATACAAATCGCGAGAATAGAATACAGTATCACATACTGTTATTATTCTCGGTCCCGCACATATCTCATATGCGCTCCTAATTCGTTTCGCTTGAGCCAGGAAACCTCTATGTAGGACTCTAAAGACTCGTCAATACGCCGGCAGCAGGTGATGATCATATCAAACACCCACAAGCCGCAAGCGGTCTGCTAAACGTAACGGCCACCCGGGTATTGAGTGATCAGAAGATCAACGAGTAAGCCCGCTCACACTCCTGTGAATCCAACCAGTAACACTTACCGTACAGTCCGGTCTCGTCATCTGATATGTCGCATATCTCGCCTAGGGGTGGTAAACGTCAGACCCCAATAGCTCGATAAGTCATGTCGATATAAGGTCTATAACAGTTCGAGAAACTACTGGTAACACTAACCAGTAAATCTCAGCAACCCTGGCCAGGGATTTCCGGTTATAGCCAATCGAACACAGCGCAACATCAACTCCCTATACCGGGAGAGACGAATCCCCTCCTATCGCTCATTGCCTCCATGTGATTCGGGACTGTACCCAAAAACCACCGTTTTGCACGCCCTCTTGGACATGGTAAGGTGGAAATCAAAGCACAGTGGGAATCACACAAGACTCTATGACGATCACGGATCTACAGACTAACCTGTACCGGTGTCACCAGAGAACTGCCATCTGACGTGAGGTATAATACCATCTGGGAGTTCTCGGCGAGTCCGTCCAGTGTACCCAGTCTCCACTGAGCACCCGTATATCATCTCTGATGTCAAACACCAATGGATATGGGATCATCCATCGCCCATCTGTATGGGTCGACAAGGTATACGCTAGTCTACACTGGTATATCGATGCCCTGTCTCGATACACCCACGACTAGGGACCTTGAAGGATGTACTTATGGACTACCATGTCCCCACTAGTATGATCCGCATCATAGTCCAGGTAGTCAAGTACACATCCTAAGGGCTTTACCAACATGTAACAGAGAGACAATCACTGTACACGTTAAGGTAATGAGCAACCAGATAGCATACTATCATGTCGAGCAAGAAAGTCCTTCCTATATATGTCCAAGCATCCACTATAATATGCATCCTATGTATAGTAATGGCCTCTAGGGCATACATATAACTAACAATCTCCCACTTGTACTAGGGCCATCTGATAGCAGTGGTTGTAGTATCTCATACTCAACCATCCCATAAAAGTCTCTCTCTGGGAAAAGGCCTTTGTGAGTGGATCCGCCGTGTTGTCCTCTGAGTCTACTCTCCTTACCTCGATCACCCTGGAGATCAATCATCTCCATGATCAGGTGATACTGCCTAAGAATTATATCTGGATCACTGATGGGACGGACGTTCCTTGGCATAAGCCACAACTCCATTGTCATACAATGGGAGGAACTAAGTTCATCTCATGAACTAATATACACCCAGACAGCCTCTTTGGTAGCATCTTAAGTAGCGATGTATCTAGCCTTTATCGTCTAGTAAGCCACGGTATCTAGCTTGGAACTCTTCCAACATACCGTCCCTTTACCAAGGGTGTGACTGACATTCAGTCGTCCTTATCACCCTGGAACCTTTCCTGTGATTCTCCTCAGGATCAATTGATACCATTTCACTACATCTAGTGAGTATCCTAACATCCAATTAGATCTATCTCAAAGATCCAAAACATAGGATTTAGTAGGTATCACATTGATCCTATATGGATAATCCTTGTGATAAGCGGAGATTGATCGAGCATAGCATAGGAAACTCCTTCCCTATCAAGAGTATGTCATCCACGTACTCTACGAGGATCGTCGCCATACTCCCTACTACCTTTTTGTTTATACAAGGTTCATCTACCATTTTGATGATGTCAAACTCTTTGACTAATACATCAAAATAGATGTTCCAACTCCGCGATGCCTGCTTTATCACATAAAACATCTTGCACACGTTTCCGCTGCTCCCACTGTCTACGAAGCCCTCTGACTGTGTACTTACAGACTCTCTTTTCTGAAACATCATTTTAGAAAAGCAGTCATGACACCCAACCACCAGATATCGTAGTCATGGTATGTAGTCGTGGCAAGTAGGATCTGGATGGACTTAAGCATAGCTACTTAGAAAAGGTTTCAACAAAATCCATACCTGGTCAATGATGCAAACCTTTAACAAGTCTAGCTTTGAAAGTCTCAACTTTTCCAAGTACACCAAGTAATCTTCTCAAGATATACTTGCTCCTGATGGGTATTTAACCCTTCAGATAAAGCAACTAAAGTCCATACTTTATTGGTGTATAAGGATTCCATCTCAGATCGCTAAGCATCCAGCCATTCTTACAGAGTCCCACTCCTGATGGCCAGCTCGAAACTAGTTGGGTCATCATCTCATGATGCAATCCTCGCTCCCACAGTCATAGAGAAACCGAAGTATCTCTCAGGTGGGTGAGGAACCCTGCTAGATCGGCGGAGAGGCTGAGGTTCGTTGGTTACTATTGAATCCTTTGGTTCTATCAAATCATCTGCTGTAGTTTGTATAGCTGGAACCTTTCCAGTTCTACATAACAGACCTGGCCTCGAGCTTGTCCGGATTTTTCTTTTAGACATAGGATGGACAACCCTAAATCTTAACCAACTTAAGATATAGGCTCTTCCCTTTCCATATCACATATGAAGTGGTAGGCAACTAATTTGATTTGAACCCTATTCAATAGGTATGCAGCTTCTGATTGAAACGTATTTCTTGATGTGTATTATAAAATTGTAAAGAAATCACAACCAAAAATTATTTGACCGCAATCAACTACGGTGTCGGATGTAGTTTGTATGTGAGTGCGGATCGTCCACAGGGAAAGTGTAATCATTCGTCTTTTGATTTAGGTGAGTTGAAACTTTAATGAAAAGAAAACAAACAATTCAAGATTTGTATTTAAAGTTCAAGAAAGAGAAAAAACTAGATCTAAGAAAGCATTAAAAGATAGAATCAAGAATTGATTGTTTAATGATTTTTCCAAACCAAATCTCAAGAATCGAAATGAGGCTCGTAGGAATCGATTGGATCTATAGATGTGATGTAATCTTACAATTACGTATTCTTATCCTTCGATGAATTGATACTAGATCGATGATGATCGATGAGAATTAGAGACTTCTTGTGAAACTAGGGTTTCATCTTATCTCTTGTTCTTTCGTCGATATCATTCACATTCTAGCCTCTAGTAAATTCAAGAAACGATCGTAGATCCCTAATTTCGAGCGATCACAATCTAGAAAGCATCGCTACGAAACTAGGTCATCGATTCTTGAACTTGCTAGGGTTTTCAAAACTCGTAGGACTTAAAAATCGTATAAAGATTTGTTACATCATCATTCTACAATCGTCTCGACTCCTTTACGAGCGGAGTTTTACTCAAACATCACAACAAGAACAACAATTACAAATTGAGATCTAATCATGATGCAAGAATTAAAACAAAGCAAGATTAAAGAATTTCACCTTTTATTTATATCAACAATTTCATTACATTCGCTCAAGAACTACAAGAGGAAGAATTCGATCGTCGACTTGGCTTCGCTCGTCTCCGTGGATCGCGGATCGGCTTGGATCACTTGCCCGATTGAAGATCGGCTCGGCTCCTAAAAGGTTGAAGGCTTCTCGCTTGATTGGTACTCAAGATCTTGGATTTGGAGTGGAATTAGGGTTAGGGTTTCGCACAAGCCTTGTCACTAGACTTGTGGAAGAAGATGATGAAAGAGGGAATTTTTTAACTAATGAAGATTAACCTCAACCCTTAGATCTAGGCTCCTATTTATAGATAACTAACCCTAGATCTAGGATTTCAAATTCTAAGTTTCCCTCCAAAAGTTTGTTGAAGAAATTCAAATTTCCCTCCAAAAGTTTGTTAAATGAAATTCAAATTTCCCTCCAAAAGTTAGTTGAGTGAAATTCAAATTTCCCTCCAAAAGTTTGTTGGATGAAATTCAAATTTCCCTCCAAAAGTTTGTTGGAATTTCCCTCCAAAAGTTTGTTGAGGAAATTTGAATTTCCCTCCAAAAGTTTGTTGGATGAAATTTGAATTTCCCTCCAAAAGTTTGTTGGATGAAATTCAAATTTCCCTCCAAAAGTTAGTTAGAGGAGAAACTTCTAGATGTGATTAGTTAGGAGGGAGCTTCTAGAAGAGGATTAGTTAGGAGCTTAATTAGGATTAGCCTTCCTTAATTTTCTTTGCTGATCTGGCAGTAGCTTCAGGATAATTATGGAATTTGACGTATCACAATTGACTGTGGGTCCCGCTGTGAGAATTCTGCACTGAAAATGAGACGATGACGTGGCAGAAGCGCGGCGGATCCGCGGCTCAAGCCTGTTCCCGCCGCGGATCCGCGGCTTCTTTGGGGATTTAGAGCTTGGGCTTTCAGGTTTGGTCTTGGGCTCACTTTTGGGCTTTTCTTTTATATGCTGAATTTAATAATTCCTTCTGAAATGTTACCAGATCTGAAAGTATGGAGTTGGTGTAATGTTGATCAGCTCTTTGGTTTTTCTTCCGTCTTTTCCTGCATAGACTCAAGACAAGTGTTGCGCAAATACAGAAATGATGCGATGCCATGAAATGCGGTTAATTTCCTTTAAAGTGTCGGTTTAAAAGTCTAACACATGCAATCTCATATTTTGTGACAGATTTGCTAATATGTAGAATATGAATGCCGAACACTTCTAAATGTATGCAAAAGATGGGGAAATTGCCGGCTAAAATATACAATATTTTCGACTGATCAAATACCCCCAAACTTAATTTCGATCGTCTCGAGCGAATGTTTTATTAAAAAGAGAAGGCGAAAATAAAGAAAGAGAAAAACTAACTAGCACACTTTCGTAGGCAACACGATTGCACTGAGCACGTGCAACAAGCCTTTAAACCTCTAGGTGTCCCTAGTAGGAGGAGTGTTGTCTCCTGAGGGTTTTCAGCGGATTGCACCCACAAAATCCAATAATAAAAGGAAGATCATGAATATTACATTTAAAGAAAAGAATTGTAAAAGAAAGACTTTGAAAATTAGGGTTTCCAACTAAGCTAGCTTTTCGGTTGTCATGAGCCCTATCTTAATGGTCATGAAAAGATGTTAGAAATCACGTCCTCCCTCAATAAAACATCGTCTTATTCTTCATTCCTATCTGTTTTCCAAACATCGATCATATAACCCTGCGTGTGTGTAAAGACATCCCTACACCCGGAGAATTCAATTCAAGCTATCATACTCTTGCCCATCAGCCTCAGTATTTTTTTTTTTCGATGAGCTCACACACTTTCATGCGACCGTTAATACTTCTTGAGGTACTAACCGACCGATTACTCATGTGCTTGCTTATTTGGTGTATTTTCCTAATCTTGCACCACCTTAGGTATAGCAGTGACTCCCAGACCAGTTGGCCTTAGGGCACTAGATGAAGAGGCACCCTCGCTATATATTTTTTATTTCCCTCGGTGATAACAAAACCAGTGTCCATTTTTCTCACCATTTTTTTTTTTTTATACTTTTGGCTTTAAGACAAGAGCATTTCAAGGTATCCTCTACTATCCTAGGCTTCAAGACGTGTGTAAGTGCGAATAGCAGGGTAGCAACGCTCAAAATGTTTGGCTTCCAGAATAGAAACTATTTTTCAGACTTATTTTTATCCTCAGATTAGTGACTACCTTCATCTTACTAACCCTTGGGACAACGGCTCATAACTACTTATTACTAGTTCGTATAAGAAAACTTCTAATTTTCTTAGTTTTCTTAAATTTTTCTAATCTCATGGATGTAATTTTTCACTATCTAAACTTTCATTATCTTATTTATATACAAAAAATATTTTTATAATTTTGAAATTTTTTAAATTTTTATAGGTTTTTAAAGAAATGTTTTGTGCTTATGCAATGTATGATGCAAATGATGCGTAAATAAGCACAAACCTCCCCCAAACTTGTTTTCAACAGTGTCCTCACTGTTGCCTTCTGCTAAATCTCGAAAAACCTGTAAGCTTGGGAGGAATTTATTAGTGGGGGCAAAATATTTAAGTGAAGATCCTCCCCCAAACTTATTTTTGGCTCAAAAGTTTGTAAAATTTTTATTTTCAAGAGCCCGATTATACCCCCCCAAACTTAAGCAATGTTAATCTTTGAAAATCATATGAGGGGGTCAAAAATCATTGGTCGATGCCAAGCTTTGCAAAGACCGAATGTCAACACCAACCATTCAAAAAATTTATCAATGCAGTGCTCTGGTTGGTGGAAGAAGAAGTGTGGAAAGGTTAAGTGGTGGAATAGAATGTGTGTGCGTCTCGTATTGGAGAGATGATGCAGTGAATGTGATGGATTGCTCGCATTCTTTTTACAATTCAAAAGAAAGGGTGGAGGTTCAATTTCAGTGATTGGGAGATGATTCATCTCAACACCCGTGTTATTCAGAAATGCAAGTTTTTCAGCGAAGATTTCCTCAAAAGTTCTATCAATACCCCGAAGAATAATGTCATCACAAGGTGCGGGGTGATCTTCAGACTCTAAAAGCAGTTCATAATCCGTGTTAATTGTTGATCCGGACATCTCGGTGGAAGAGTCCGTATGTGTATGATACATAGTTGGGTCA
The DNA here is from genome assembly GCA_030015575.1 of Agapanthus africanus. Classification (NCBI taxonomy): domain Eukaryota; kingdom Viridiplantae; phylum Streptophyta; class Magnoliopsida; order Asparagales; family Amaryllidaceae; genus Agapanthus; species Agapanthus africanus. Next base: position 227,168,216 of record CM057348.1, read on the forward strand.
AACAATAACGTATGAAAAGAGTCAAGATCAGTATCAGGAGGATCATCAAATTCGCTGCTGTCGACATCCATTAAGTCGACAGAACATACCTGAGCAATAGGTTCGGAGGGTACACTTCCCAACTTGTAAATGTTCAGCTCTATTGACCTATTCCCGAAAGATAGGGTCATAGAACCGTTACGACAGTTGATAATAGCATTGGAAGTGGCCAAAAAGGGACGACCTAAAATCACCGGAATTTGATTCCGTGGGTTCGCTACAGGCTGTGTATCAAGTACAATAAAATCCACAGGAAATACAAATTCCCCGATTTTTATTAACACATCCTCAAGTTTACCCCTAGGTTTGGTGATTGATCGGTCAGGCATCTGGAGAGTTATGCTCGAAGGCTTTAACACTCCGATACCTAGTTGCTCATATACCGAGTAAGGAAGTAAGTTAACACTAGCGCCAAGGTCAAGTAAAGCACGGTTGATGTGTTTCTCCCCAATAAAAATGGAAATAGTAGGACAGCCAGGGTCCTTACGTTTCCGTGGTAATTGTTGGGGAAAAGCCGTGTCTACAGTACTCGACATTAAGATTTTTTTAGGCACTTGAGTCTTCCTCTTCCTAGTGCACAAGTTCTTAAGAGTTTTCGCATAGGACGGAACTTGTTGAATAGCATCTAGGAGAGGGATGTTGATGTTAACTTCCTTAAACATGTCCACAATCTTCTCCATTTGGGCATCATGTTTCTTGGGCCTCAACCTATTTGGAAATGGAGCTCTATCAATAAGTGTTGGGTCCAACAATTGTGGAGAAGTTTGTAGGGGTGGAAAAGATGAGGTGGGTGGAGGGTTCGAGCCTTTGGGAACACGGAGAATAGGCTCGGAAGAAGAAGGTAGGTTAGACGAAATAGGGTAAGAAGTAGAAGTGTGAGTGGAAGTGGAAGTGGAAGCTGGGGTGTTAATGATCAATTCATCATTATCAATTTGTTCACCCGAATGATTGTCTAGCACTCTTCCAGATCTCAACGTTGTAAAAGCGTCCACATTAGTGTAATGTGAAGGTCTAGGATCAGGTACGGGTTGAGATGGAAGATTCCCTTCTTCTCTAGCACTTATTTCGGCTGTTATTCGTTCAATTTGTGCTTCCATTGATTTGATATTCTCATTTTGAGTGAGAATGATCTTTATCATATTATCGATGGAAGATTGAAAACTTGCCGACTCTTGGATGGATTGTTTCATGAAAGTAACCAAGGTTTGCACCAGTGCAGAGATATTATCAGTACCGGCCAATTGCAAAGAGTTTTCATATAGTGCAAAAGTGTTGGCAGGATTTTGAAAATTTTGCGGTTGGAAGGGGTGCTGACTCAATTGAAGTGGTGGTTGCTGTTGTGGTGGAGGGACCCTTTGAAAATTGTTTAGGATTGGAACCGTGTTTTGAGATTGTGATTGGTTCCAAGAAAAGTTCAGGTGATTCCTCCAATCTTGATTAATTGAGGAAGAAGAGGGATAGTTTCCAGGTCTTTGCTGAAGTGAAGCATTAGTGTGACCTTGAAACGGTACATTCAAAGGACATTCTTCCGTCAAATGTGAAGGGTTTGAACAGCAGCCACACACGGTTTTGGGAAGTGTGGATTGATTTAGGGAGGCTGAAGAGATTTTATTTTCTATAGCGTCGAGTTTCCTTTGTATTGCGGCCATTTCGGCTTTCAAGGTGACGGAAACATCGAGCTGATTGACATCTTCCCTAGGTGGTGGTGGTCTAACACTTTCCCATTGTGATGTGTTTTGAGCTAAATCTTCTAAGTATTTCCAAGCTTCACCATCATCTTTAGATAGGAATTGGCAATGACACATGGTTTCAAGCATCTGTCTAGTAGTGAGATCAACACCCTCATAGATAATTCGACACAAATCCCATCTGGGGATTCCGTGATGAGGGCATTGGATAAGAAGATCCTTGAATCGTTCAAAGCATTTACAAAATGGTTCATTGGGAAGTTGGGTAAATTTAGAGATTTCGCTCCGAACACGGGCGGTCTTGTGATTGGAATAAAATTTCTTAAGGAATGCTGCAACGAATTCGTCCCATGTTGAAATAGAATGTGCGGGTGTGATGTAAAGCCACTTCTCGGCTAAATCGCACAAAGTGAATGGGAGAAGACGTAAACGCAGAGCATCTAAAGACAGTTGTGAATTCCCCATCAAAGCACATACGTTTTCAAATTTGGAAATAAACATGTATGCGTTTTCAGAATCAAGACCGTGAAATTTGGGTAACAGTTCGATGAATTGGGGGTTGATTTCAAAAATTTCCCCGTTGGCAGGTGGTATAGAAAGACAGGTGGGAAGAGAAACACGTGTAGGATAACACCTCTCTTGGAGAGAGATGCGTGGAGGATTCTGCGCACCTGCGGGCGGTGGCAGAGTGGTGTTAAAGTTTGATGGATTTGGGTCCATCGCGGGTGTGGTGGGTGGTGGGGGAGAAGATGAAGAATTACCGACTCTGGGGTCGATAAAAGAAACGCGGACAAGACGGGAAATGGAATCCCGTGTCCAGCCTAACATTGTGCTAAATGGTTGTCGCACAAGTGGCAGCGTTGGTATAATTAGAGGAAATGATGTATGCGGTGTTTGTTTTGAAAAGATACGGATTTTTGAAAAATATGATGCAACAAAACAAATGCAACACACAAACCCTAGAATCTAGTGGTCACCTAGGTCAAACTCTAGACCGCTCCTAACTGCCAAAAGACAAGTCGCAGGATAAATCCTCCACTGCCTCTTTGTCTCCCTGTGGCCGGATAAGTGCCAGGTAAGTGGGAAGGAACCACCACTACAGTGGGCCTAATTAAAAACCACTAGCCTTAGACACACTCGCCTTAGGCACCACAAGAAAACTCGGATAAGCAATGAATTACCCACGGCCTTCTCTTGTCCTAATTGAGCGCGACGGTCCTTAGAGTCATCTCTAGATTTCTTTTAATTAATGAGGGTAAATGAGGATGCAAGTTTTGCGATTTTCGGGGCCTAGGAAGGGTAATGAAATCCCCACCTAATTTGGATTTGGTCGTGCCCCTTAATTTCCGTATTAATATGCAAACAACCAAAAGAATCAAAACACGCACAATATTTTTATTGCTTTGCGGCGCTGCGATTTATTTGCAAAGAAACCTGCAGCAAATTGTCAATTGGAGCATACAGAGGAGGAGATAAGAAAGATAGAGACTCACTGGGGAAAATTACGCGCTTCTCTGGTGAGATCACTGTACAGGATTTTTACAGAGAGCTTCTGTTCAGCTGCTGAGTCCACTGGAATTTTCAGAAAAAATTTTCTCCAGCTCCAATGATTCCAGATTTTCTCGCAATCAAATCACAACACACGTATTAGTGTTTGCACGAATTTTTTGATCTAAAATTTATAATGGAATAAATTGCTCAACTCAAATTTCAAAATACGAACTATTAGCGCACTATCCCCGGCAACGGCGCCATTTGATTGAAACGTATTTCTTGATGTGTATTATAAAATTGTAAAGAAATCACAACCAAAAATTATTTGACCGCAATCAACTACGGTGTCGGATGTAGTTTGTATGTGAGTGCGGATCGTTCACAGGGAAAGTGTAATCATTCGTCTTTTGATTTAGGTGAGTTGAAACTTTAATGAAAAGAAAACAAACAATTCAAGATTTGTATTTAAAGTTCAAGAAAGAGAAAAAACTAGATCTAAGAAAGCATTAAAAGATAGAATCAAGAATTGATTGTTTAATGATTTTTCCAAACAAAATCTCAAGAATCGAAATGAGGCTCGTAGGAATCGATTGGATCTATAGATGTGATGTAATCTTACAATTACGTATTCTTATCCTTCGATGAATTGATACTAGATCGATGATGATCGATGAGAATTAGAGACTTCTTGTGAAACTAGGGTTTCATCTTATCTCTTGTTCTTTCGTCGATATCATTCACATTCTAGCCTCTAGTAAATTCAAGAAACGATCGTAGATCCCTAATTTCGAGCGATCACAATCTAGAAAGCATCGCTACGAAACTAGGTCATCGATTCTTGAACTTGCTAGGGTTTTCAAAACTCGTAGGACTTAAAAATCGTATAAAGATTTGTTACATCATCATTCTACAATCGTCTCGACTCCTTTACGAGCGGAGTTTTACTCAAACATCACAATAAGAACAACAATTACAAATTGAGATCTAATCATGATGCAAGAATTAAAACAAAGCAAGATTAAAGAATTTCACCTTTTATTTATATCAACAATTTCATTACATTCGCTCAAGAACTACAAGAGGAAGAATTCGATCGTCGACTTGGCTTCGCTCGTCTCCGTGGATCGCGGATCGGCTTGGATCACTTGCCCGATTGAAGATCGGCTCGGCTCCTAAAAGGTTGAAGGCTTCTCGCTTGATTGGTACTCAAGATCTTGGATTTGGAGTGGAATTAGGGTTAGGGTTTCGCACAAGCCTTGTCACTAGACTTGTGGAAGAAGATGATGAAAGAGGGAATTTTTTAACTAATGAAGATTAACCTCAACCCTTAGATCTAGGCTCCTATTTATAGATAACTAACCCTAGATCTAGGATTTCAAATTCTAAGTTTCCCTCCAAAAGTTTGTTGAAGAAATTCAAATTTCCCTCCAAAAGTTTGTTAAATGAAATTCAAATTTCCCTCCAAAAGTTAGTTGAGTGAAATTCAAATTTCCCTCCAAAAGTTTGTTGGATGAAATTCAAATTTCCCTCCAAAAGTTTGTTGGAATTTCCCTCCAAAAGTTTGTTGAGGAAATTTGAATTTCCCTCCAAAAGTTTGTTGGATGAAATTTGAATTTCCCTCCAAAAGTTTGTTGGATGAAATTCAAATTTCCCTCCAAAAGTTAGTTAGAGGAGAAACTTCTAGATGTGATTAGTTAGGAGGGAGCTTCTAGAAGAGGATTAGTTAGGAGCTTAATTAGGATTAGCCTTCCTTAATTTTCTTTGCTGATCTGGCAGTAGCTTCAGGATAATTATGGAATTTGACGTATCACAATTGACTGTGGGTCCCGCTGTGAGAATTCTGCACTGAAAATGAGACGATGACGTGGCAGAAGCGCGGCGGATCCGCGGCTCAAGCCTGTTCCCGCCGCGGATCCGCGGCTTCTTTGGGGATTTAGAGCTTGGGCTTTCAGGTTTGGTCTTGGGCTCACTTTTGGGCTTTTCTTTTATATGCTGAATTTAATAATTCCTTCTGAAATGTTACCAGATCTGAAAGTATGGAGTTGGTGTAATGTTGATCAGCTCTTTGGTTTTTCTTCCGTCTTTTCCTGCATAGACTCAAGACAAGTGTTGCGCAAATACAGAAATGATGCGATGCCATGAAATGCGGTTAATTTCCTTTAAAGTGTCGGTTTAAAAGTCTAACACATGCAATCTCATATTTTGTGACAGATTTGCTAATATGTAGAATATGAATGCCGAACACTTCTAAATGTATGCAAAAGATGGGGAAATTGCCGGCTAAAATATACAATATTTTCGACTGATCAGCTTCTCAAGTGCATAACTCCCAAAAAGGAAATAGGTAACTCGGTAGTACTCATCATAGAGCACACCTTATCATATAGGGTGTGATTGCTCCACCCCGATACATCGACGTGCTGTAGTGTATACGGAGGAGTAATGCTGAGAGAGAATCTCATTCTCCTTTAGAAAAGTCCAAGAATTCCGTGCTCAAGTATTCTCCTCCTTGATCACATCAAAGGAAATAATACTTATACTTGTATTTTGGTTCTCTACTTCTAACTTATATTCTGTGAATATCTCAAAAGGTTCGGACTTATGTTTCAACAGGAACATATGGCTGAATCTTGAGAGATTATCAAAGGATGTAATGAAGTACAAAGAACCGGTCCTGGCATGTGCAGACAGGGGACCTTACATACATCATCATGTATCAGTCCCAAGAGTTTACTAACTCTTTCACTATTTCCAATAAACAGAGCTATGGTCATCTAATCTTTGTGACATGACTGGCAATGTTTCACAAGATGTAAATTCAAACTAATTTAAATATGCATCTAAATGTAACTTTAGCCAGTCGGGTCGCATTGATATGACCTAGTCTACAATACCTCAAGAAGGATTCGTTCATTTCTGAACTCTTCCTGTTGTGTGTGTTCTGTATACTAAGAACTGTAGTTTGATTTAGAACATCAATGCTTTTAGATATCGTGCCTGAACCGATCAACTTTTGATATAGGAAATGTTCAAAACATTATCCAACAATACAAAATTATATCCTTTCTTTACTAATAAAGAGACTGATATGATTTTGTACATCAGGTTCGGTATCTAATAACATTCGTTCAGAATCAATGTATTTGGGATACAGGGTGACAGTGACCAACAGACTTGGCTGCAACACTTGCACCGTTTTCTGTCTCATGAAACTTATCACCCGTTCTCAGTTCTTTACCTTTCTGTAGCCCTATGTAATAGATTATATATCTGGGATCCTGATCCGGTATCAAATACCCAGGACGTAGAGGATACAGAGAAATAGTTCTTTGTAATGAACACACCCGAAGGAGATGCATCATATGCACTTTCTTCATTTAGGCGGCACAGGAATTCTGGTATTCCCCAATTTCCTGCTCTGTCTTATAACAATTATAAGTTGGAGCGGGACCAACGTTCCCCAGCTCAGTATAACAAGCGGGTTCGGTCAATACATCCGTATTATTATCTTGATTAAGGCGTGATATGGTCGCTACCTGGAGAGAGAGAGAAGAAAACACTCAGCGTGCGCTCTTGCAAGAATAGATTGGTTATTATTTTATCTAATCAGGATGGCTCTCACTGTTTTTATCAAATCTTCCTTCAAACCCTGAAAGGAAAGACTAGCCGGGATTAATTACACACTACAAGTTCGCCAATCTTTCAGCCAGGCCAGTGTCGGTACTTTGAGGGAGGTCCCCCGTGCTTTCGCACGAACCTAATTAATGTAAACCTTGTTTTCCCAGAGGCGTAACCTCGTTAACACCTTTCTAGACACCTACTTGATCGACTAATTGTAATGTGTAAAACTCTCCCAGGAGTAACTCTTACTCGCAGTGGGTATCGGGAACCAAATATCTCATAGAAGGTATGCAATCTCATTGCAAATTTCAACACTTGAAATTCCCGATAATTTTGCCCCTAGCACCCTATGACCTTGACGGAGGTCAACAAACCATACGCTACTAGTCAAGTTCAACCCGGCATTTCTTGATTGAATCAAACCCACCCGCATGACCCTTGACGGAGGTCAACAAGGTCGCACGACTACCCTAATCCAATCTGCATCATATGCATAAGCAGATAAATACTAGTTAGCTACCTCACACTACGCCTTGACGGAGGTCAACAAACGTAGCACGAATACTAAGTAGGACTTATCTGAAATGACGGAGGGCTACGACAGGTTTTTCTGAAAACCTTTTGCGTAATGAACTTGATATCGTTGTAGAATCAAATGATATTAAAATGGAGTGTTTTTTAGGCTTTTCTAGTTTTGCTAAAGGGGTCACTCCCGGTGAAGGGATCGTCGGCCCTTTCCTCGTCGAATGAGGTGCAGAATATATCATATATATCAATGTGCAAAGCAGAAACTATAGAAGCTATCAAAAGACAAACCGAGTGTGTAGCATCTGCCAGTTATTGCTAAAGGTGTCACTCCCGGTGAAGGGATCGTCGGCCCTTTCCTCATCGAATAAGGTGCAGGATATATCATATATACCGCTGTGCAAAGCAAGAACTGTAGCTACATGTTATAATTTTTGAAATTCGATTCCACAACATCTTTAGGTTTCTTTTACTTTCATTAATCATATTAATGAAGTCCCATTATTTAAGTCACCTAAACATCACAGATAAATACGACGTACACTTATGCCATCCGCATTCGCCTCGATGTCCCCTCGTGCACCGTTAGGTTAGGTGACTAACGGCAGAGCGGGGCAGGGCTAGCACGGGTGTAAAACATAAGTAACGTCTATATAATATATCATATATACTATATACAGTATCTATCACAACATATCAAATGATCACATCACAGATATCACAGCAGAAGAATCATATGAAACATTGGATATACTAGGACGTCCGTGTTTTCAATACGAGCCAGTATAAAACACGGATTCCACGGTCGCGATGAATAGCCAAACCCACACCCCGAGACCCCTACGAGAGCGGCAAGCAACCCTACCAATTCTAGAGTTAGGAGACCCGGACTCGACTCCTCGAGTTGGTCTCCCACTGGACTCCAGAACCCGATTACTTGTGCCCTCCTCCTTGGGTCTATCCTAGTGCGGAAAAGTAAATAATATACAAAAGGTGACATCTTCCGCAACCTGGAAGTGCCCCAATAAAAGAATATTACATACAAGTTTTTACATGAATGAAAATGAAAAACACTCATCTCACATAAAAAAAAACCCGGCTATTCAATCACGACGATCCAATATAACATATCTAGCAACACATAACATCACATGTCATCAACATAAGTAAATATGCCCATCCCAATTGTCGTTAACATATAGCAACGAAACCGGCGATATTACATATTACACTTACGGTCGCAGAAAAGAAAGTGTAAAACTACAACAGTTGGAAACCGCAACCTCCTCAGACATCGCATGCCTAATCAAATGAATTACTTAGACATCGCATGCCTAACAATTATAAACCCCGCATTTTAGTCTCATTATCGAAAACTCTTTTCAATACCAAGTCGGGCAATTCAACAAGATTCCCGACATCCTGACCGGATGCTCGTCGCAAACTTTAGTAGACGGCCGCACCCCCGATACCGTCGACGAAGTGCACTAAGGCGGAACACCGCTGCCGCGAGCACCCGAACGGATGCTTTCGGCGACGCAGTTCTCCTACAGTCACTTGGTCGGGGCTATGGGGCGTAGCTGTCTATTAAGTTTACCAGCGAGTATTCGCGTACGCTACGCGATTGCAACGGACTTTTGATCGCATCAAAATTCCGTGGCAACCGATCAAGTGAGACTAAACTGCTATGTTTATAACATTCATTCAGTTATCTCATAACAACATGTGGATTCCAAATATTGTATCACATTCCAGATAAATAGAAAATGTTAAACTTTCCGATCGAACAATCAAACACCCAATGTTTCCCGAAACAGCTCAACACATGAAATAAGTTTAAAAACATTCACTTCATGCCACAGTACCAACGGTCCAGCCGTAGAAGGGTCAAGCCAACGCCTCACATGTGGCACGCCGTACTGCCCCAAACCCTAAGGTTCAAAGGGCAGTTCAAGACGGTTACATAATCGAGTTAAGCTTTGTTGTCTTCTAGAGGGTCCATCGCATTACTTGCACTACTTCGAACGTTCTTAAACTACGGAAAGATCCAACACTTGGAAATTTCCCGACAGGGGAAAAATTAGGTATTTATATCCGGCCGAACTTTTTAACATGTTCTAAAATTATCCAGAAAAACACATAGACGCAGTTAAATAAACCGATCGAACCATCCAATCCCCAAAATAACCCAAAAAATTCAACTGTTGAATATTAGTTAAAAATAACCAAAAAACACAGAACTGCCAAACATAAATTACTGTGCAAACCACATGGCCCAACTCACCAATATGGCCGCGGAACCGCCGCACAAGCAAGGGTGGGGCCGCGGTTCCGCGGCGCTTTGGTCGAGTTGGGGTCACGTGCTTCACAGTAACCCCTACAATTCCCTGCTGAATTTTTTGGATATTTTTAATTGACAAAATTCCACAGTTTTGAAAAAAGTACAGAAAGGGGTGAAATTTAGGGTTTCGGGGTTCGATCGGGTTTCTAACATCGTCTACACTTCGCCTAAGGCTCTAGCTAGGCTCTGATACTACTGTAGGGTTCCTAGGCACACTCAAGAGGTTCCATAAGGCATCAACCATGCCAAATTCAAAAATTATGTGCCGAGAAACCCTAATGCTAGATCGTTAACTAGAGGATAGGCGAAAAGCAAGCAAGTAAACAACTTTACTAGAAAGTGAAAGGGGCTACAACCTTTGTAGATCCGGTCCTCCACTTCCTTAGCTCCGTGATGATGTCCCTCCGCTGCGATCATTGGATCCCGGACTCTAGCGATGGTTTCGTCGAAGAAATGATCGGGCTAGGTCGTCGACTTCGATGCCGAAGATGATCTACGTCGAGGCAACTCAAACTCAAGCTCCACCTTCACTAGGTCATGGAACTTATGAAGATAACACACTCTACTACATGGCAAGTGGTAAAGGATGAAGAAATAGGAAGTGGGTTCACTTTGGATTTGGATTTCTCACTTGGAATCACCACTTGGAAAAATCTAGCAATGGTTTCTTCTCTTCATGAAGAAGATGAAGAAGAAGAAAGAAAAAGAATTATTCCAAAAAGAAAATACAAGTGATATCTATCATATTGCAACCATGGGTGAGACTAACAAGTGTAGAGACTAAACTAGGGTTAGGTATAATGGTTAGGTTAAGGAACAAAACAAAATGGCAAGACTTTTTCAAAGATGCTTTGAAGCTTCATGAAGCTTCAAGCCAAAAATAAGAAAAGCCACCATTTTGTTTTTCCAAAAATAAATAAAGAAAAGAAAATAATACCTTAACCATTAACCTAAACCATGGTTTAATGCATACACACCCAAGTTTGCATGTATCATCAAACATGATACAAACTAGTGCACAAAACTATATCATATATACAATGTGCACATTCAAGTGAGAAAATAATCTTAAGTGAACCAATACTAGTTAATGTAAAGTAATATATCAAATATATAATTATACATTAAATCATTAAATCAACACTTGATTTAATGATCCGGTCATACTTCAAATAACCGACTAATATCAAGTGTATCAATGTATCGAATCAACAATTGATTCGGTAACCCGGCTATATCTCATATAACCGTCCAATGATACAAATCGCGAGAATAGAATACAGTATCACATACTGTTATTATTCTCAGTCCTGCATATATCTCATATGCGCTCCTATTTCGTTTCGCTTGAGCCAGGAAACCTCTATGTAGGACTCTAAAGACCCGTCAATACGCCGGCAGCAAGTGATGATCATATCAAACACCCACAAGCCGCAAGCGGTCTTCTAAACGTAACGGCCACCCAGGTATTGAGCGATCAGAAGATCAACGAGCAAGCCCGCTCACACTCCTGTGAATCCAACCAGTAACACTTTCCGTACAGTCCGGTCTCGTCGTCTGATATGTCGCATATCTCACCTAGGGGTGGTAAACGTCAGACCCCAATAGCTCGATATGAGTTCTATAACAGTTAAAGAAACTACTGGTAACACTTACCAGTAAATCTCAGCAACCCTGGCTAGGGATTTCCGGTTATAGCCAATCGAACACAGCGCAACATCAATTCCCTATACCGGGAGAGACGAATCCCCTCCTATCGCTCATTGCCTCCATGTGATTCGGGACTGTACCCAAAAACCACCGTTTTGCATGCCCTCTTGGACGTGGTAAGGTGGAAATCAAAGCACAGTGGGAATCACACAAGACTCTATGACGATCTCGGGTCTACAGACTAACCTGTACCAGTGTCACCAGAGAACTGCCATCTGACGTGAGGTATAATACCATCTGGGAGTTCTCGGCGAGTCCGTCCAGTGTATCCAGTCTCCACTGAGCACCCGTATATCATCTCTGATGTCAAACACCAATGGATATGGGATCATCCATCGCCCATCTGTATGGGTCGAGAAGGTAAATGCTAGTCTACACTGGTATATCGATGCCCTGTCTCGATACACCCACGACTAGGGACCTTGAAGGATGTACTTATGGACTACCATGTCCCCACTAGTATGATCCGCATCATAGTCCAGGTAGTCAAGTACACATCCTAAGGGCTTTACCAACATGTAACAGAGAGACAATCACTGTACACGTTAAGGTAAAGAGCAACCAGATAGCATACTATCATGTCGAGCAAGAAAGTCCTCCCTATATATGTCCAAGCATCCACTACAATATACATCCTATGTATTGTAATGGCCTCTAGGGCATACATATAACTAACACAAATAATTTTTTAGACATGTTTAAAATTGACATAATTGTTAGGGTAAGGTTTTTCGTTTTTCGCATTTTTTCCGTCGATCGAACTTCTAATTAGTTGCTAACAAGCTAGTAATGGTTTAGTTGGCTCTGATACCACTGTAAGTCCATATCATGCACCCCACGAACTTGCGGGGAGGCGGAATATATGAAAAATGATTATCAAAGCTTCGTAACACGGACTTGAGCGCATGAATCGTATCTAAACCATTACTAACTAACTACATGAGGTTTAACTACTCGGATTCGATGTTATACCTCACGTTACATGTCCTTCGGGTCTTCATCGCTGTCCTCCACTCCTCGTAGGCTCCTTGGAACATCGGCACCTCAACGGCCTCCTCGAGTCAAAGACGATCCACCCGAGAGCTCCTACGCCAAGCTTGATCTCTAACTTGAGATAACTAGGTTGCTCAAAGTGCTAATCTAAGCTACCTAGGGGATATTGAGTGAGGTTATGGATGTATTAGTCTAGCTAATCCTTGATCTCAACACATGAGAGGGAAGGATTAGGGTTTCAAGAGAGAGCTTGAGGAGAGAGAAGGTAAGCATGAGAGTGAATGAAAAAGCTTCTCACTTCTAATATATAATGAAGCATAAGAAAATCAAAATGAATAAATCAAAATGCATTATCATCACGCTTCATTAAATAGATACAAGGAATCATCAAGTGAGTCATTAAGCAATAAGTGTTTCATTAACTCACTTGAATGATTCATCTAAGTGAGTCACAAATTCATTAAATGCTAATGCCACCTTACCCTCCATGTCATCATGCTTCTAGAAGCTTCCCGACAAATTATGAGAACGCCCCTACAATCCGTGAAAACATGGAAAAACTTTAGACTGTATAAATCCAATAACCCGATACTAGAATCTGGCTTAAACCAAAGCCGGCTAGTAAAAACTGTCCGAACGTCGTACGTGCGTTTAAACACGTATACGTCCGAACCCTTGTCGTAATACCATACGACCTCTATATCGTTTCGCCTGGAGCAGGGAAACTCTCTGTGTGGGACTCTAAAGACTCGACACTACGCTGGCAGTGGGTTTAACCACAGACCGCAAGCAGCACTAGCTGCACGTAACGGTCCCCAGGTAGATGTCGATAAGAAGGTCGATGAGGAAACCCATCCGAACTCCTACTGAGCCTAATGTGACAATCTCTGTACAGTCCGGTCTGTCCGTCTAAGACTATCGCATATCGAGCTTAGGAGGCGGCAAGCGTCAGTCCCCTAATAGCGGTAGAAGTCGTGTCGGAGCGTAGCTCATTACACCCTGAGAAACTACTCGAACCTACCTGTAAATCTCGCTTGCCCTGGCCAGAGACTTTGCGTAATGGCTCTCTGACACAGCGCGATATTATCTCCCAATACCGGGAGAGACGATTCCTGTCTAACCACCACTGCCTCCAAGTGCTCGGGACTGCACCCAACTGCTACCTGTTTACACGACTCCTTTGAGCCGCGGTAGGGTAGCAATCTAAGAACAGTGGGACACACTCGAGGTGAAGTAGCTGTGTCAAGTCTGCGGACTATGCTGTACTCATGTCACCTGGGAACTGTTAACTGACGATGGGTATAATACCATCTAACAGTTCCCCCGCGAGTCCTGTCCGGTGTACCCGTAACCTAACGAGCACCTGTATACTATCTCCAGTACGACGTACTGATGGCTGTGGGACAGACCATCTCCCCAACTGGGATGAGAAGCGTACACACTAGTCTACTCTGGAGTATCGATGCCCTGTCTCGATAATCCTACGACTAGGGACATGTATAGGATGTTGCTTATAGACTACCCAGCCCCCACTAGTGTGACTGCCATCACAACGCTGGTAATCAAGCAAAGAACCTATGGGCTCTACTAATATATATAAGTGATATGTTACAAGAAACATATGCACATATTAAAGTAGACACAAACCAAGTAGCATACTACCATTTTTAGCAATACTGTATATACAACTGTGAATATCCCAAGCTTCCATTAAGTAATATACAACCTAGTATGATACAATAATGGCCCCTAGGGCATATACACTAACAATCTCCCACTTGCACTAGGGCCATGAGCTGCCATATCGTAGACCTATCATCTCGAATAGTCTCTCGAACTGCGTCTGAGGAATGGCCTTTGTGAATTGATGAGCAATGTTATTCTCCGTCTCTACTCTTTTCACCTCGATCTCCCGGCGATCTACGATCTCCCTGATCAGGTGATACCGCCTTAAGATGTGTCTGGACTTCTGATGGGACCTGAGTTCCTTCGCTAAAGCTATAGCGCCGTTGTTGTCACAATACAGAGGTATTGGACCAACACTGGTAGGAACCACCTGAAGTTCTGTGAGGAACTTCTTTATCCAGACAGCTTCTTTTGCGGCATCGCAAGCAGCTATGTACTCCTCTTCCATTGTTGAGTCAGCAGTGGTCTCCTGTTTAGAACTCTTCCAACAGACCGCCCCTCCATTGAGGGTAAAGAAATAACCCGATATAGACTTGGAGTCATCTTTGTCACTATAGAAGCCGAAGTCGGCAAAGGTCTCCATCTGGAGGTCTTACGCGCAAGGAGGTACCTTTTGTTTGGGCGGATAAGTGTGCGTTAGATTTCGAGACATTGAAGCAGAAGTTGATAACCTCCCCTATTCTGACCGTGCCAGACAATTCCGGAGAATTGGTGATTCACAGTGACGCATCTGGGAAAGGATTGGGATGTGTCTTGATGCAGCATGGGAAGGTTGTAGCGTACGCATCGAGACAGTTGAAGACCCATGAGAAGAATTACCCAACTCATGACTTGGAGCTTGCGGCTGTGATTTTCGCTTTGAAGATTTGGAGACACTACCTTTTGGGCAGAATAGTCGAAGTTTTTACAGATCATAAGAGCTTGAAGTATGTGTTCACACAGAAGGAGCTTAACATGAGGCAACGTAGATGGTTGGAGCTGATGGATGACTACGATCTTGATCTTAAGTACCATCCGGGGAAGGTCAATGTCGTGCCGGATGCGCTTAGTCGGTTACCAGCAATTCAGGTGTTGACTACGCAGAAGGAGATCGTTGCAGACTTTCGAAGATTTGACTTGGAGGTTGTGCTACCACATTCTACGGGACAGTTGATGCAGCTACAAGTACAGTCACCATTGATCGAGAATATTAAAGCAGCTCAATCGCAGGATCCTAGACTGCAAAAGTTTCGAGAGCAGGTTGAAGCCGGGCTACGAACAGATTTATTGATCCACGAAGATGGTTCGTTGAGGTATGGTAGCCGTTTGTGTGTGCCAAAGGGTGATGTTCGTGAAGAGCTTATGAAGGAGGCACACAGTTCAGCTTATTCTGTACATCCAGGAGGCACAAAGATGTACCGAGATATTCGACAGCATTTCTGGTGGGAGGGCATGAAGCGGGAGATTGCTCGCTTTGTGGCGAAGTGCTTGGTGTGTCAGCAAGTTAAGGCTGAACATCAAAGGGTTGCTGGTTTATTGCAACCACTTTCGATTCCTCAGTGGAAGTGGGAACATATAACCATGGATTTCGTGACGGCTTTACCGCGGAGTCCAAAAGGCAACAATGCAGTATGGGTAATTGTTGACCGATTGACCAAGGCAGCTCACTTTATTCCTTTTCGGGTTGGTCAATCAACAAAGACTTTGGCAGAGCGGTACATGCAGGAGATTGTAAGATTGCATGGAGTACCGGTGAGCATCGTGTCCGATCGGGACACTCGGTTCTTATCACACTTCTGGAGGAGTTTAAAGGAAAGTTTGGGGACTCGATTGAAGTTTAGCATAGCTTATCATCCTCAAAATGATGGTCAGTCGGAGAGAACGATCCAAACTCTTGAGGATACGTTGAGAACATGTAGGTTGGACTTCAAGGGGTCTTGGGAGGATCATCTACTTTTGGTGGAGTTGTCTTACAACAACAGTTTTCAGGCAACTATTCAGATGGCTCCATTTGAAGCTTTGTATGGTCGTAAATGCCGTTCACCTGTTTGTTGGGACGATGTCGGTGAACGAAGATTATTGGGACCATAATTGGTTGTGCAGACAGTTGAGAAGGTTAACCCTATCAGAAATCATATGAAGGCAGCACAGGACCGATAGAAGAGTTGGGCAGATACGTCAAGAAGACCTCTAGAGTTCACCGTGGGTGATTTGGTATTCTTGAAGATATCACCGACTAGAGGGGTGATTCGTTTTGGAAGTCGAGGAAAGCTTGGTCCTCGATTCGTTGGACCCTTGAGATCGTGGAGCGTGTTGGTGAGGTAGCGTATCGTTTGGCGTTACCGCAGTTCTTGGCAAATGTGCACGATGTGTTTCACGTATCTCAACTCCGTAAGTATGTTCGAGATGAAACACACGTTTTGGATCATTCGGAGCTAACAGTACGAGAAGACTTGACTTTTGAGGAGCGACCGATTGAAATCGTGGATCGAAGGGAAAAGGTTCTCAAAAACAAGGTTTTTCCCCTTGTGCTTGTTTCTTGGGGAAATCGATCGCATGGAGAGTCCACTTGGGAACGAGAAAATGAGATCCGGCAGAAGTTTCCTCACCTTTTTCTGTAGTTTTCTATCTTGGAATTTCGAGGACGAAATTCTTTTTGTAGTTGGATATAATGTAACACCCGAGCCCGATGCTACTATTTTCGGTTACTGTTTGAGCATAATGTGGTACTCATTTCATTTAACTTGCTTGTTTGTTGCTTACTGTAAAATTTACCCGGCAAAGTCATTTCTACATATAACAAATTTTGGCATCTAAAATAAAATTGAAAATATTCATCTTGGCCTACTTGACACCCTTAGCCTCGTGGTAGCGTCCGTGCATTGTGTTCTCGTCCCGTTCAGTGAAACGGGCGAGTTTGGATGGCTACGTGCACGTACGTGTGTCCGTTTTGGGGGTATGCTTTTTAATCATAAAACACTTAATTTTAAAATTTGGATCCCGCTTAAAATCCTATTATTTCAATTTCAAATTTTTGGACCCGACCCGGGCGCGATTTGGAAATGTTTTATTTGGCGCCAAAATCCCAAATTTTAATATTATTAAAACCATCGCATATATTTTTCTAACTAACCTGATATCTTACTGTTCATTACCTATCTTTTAAATCTTTAAATTAACCTATATATATATCCTACTGTTCCTTAAAATATTTTGAATCTTTAATTAATATTTATCCCTAACTAACGATTCCCCTTTAGCCAATCGCGTTCCTTTTATTTCCGTGGGCCCCCACCTGCAGCTCTCTCTCTCTCTCTTGCTTTCATTTCTCTCTCTCCCTTTTCTCTCTCTCTCTCTCTCTCCAATTTTTTCTCTCTCTCTCCCTCATATATTCTCCTGTACTTCGCTTTATCATTCTTTCTCTTCTTGCTTCATGTCTCGTTTCTCTCTTCTTCTTTTTTAACTGTTCTTTTGTTGCCGGAATTCCGTCGTGCCGGTGATGTTTCTCGACGTTCCAGCGAGGTACCCCGACCCGTGTGGTTCCTTTGTTCGTCGTTTGGGTTCATTCCGTGAACCGTGTGCCCGTCACGAGTTTTCCCCGCCGACGGTTAACGTTCCGTTTTCCCGATTCGCGACCCATCGAGGCAAGTTAATCTTGCTACATGCTATATAATTCATTTTATAACTATTTAAATAAATACCATACCTATAGTTTAAATCTAGTGCCCCATGTTTAATTTTATAACGTTTCGATGTTCCGTTTGCATCCGTTTATATCATATTAAATCTAGATCATAAAAACTTATCTTGTGACATACTAGATTACATTATACTGCATCCATATCAATTAAAATATATATCGTCGTAATATTTATTCTTATTATCTCTAATTAGTTTATAATCTGCATTTTATAAAATTATATATTGAAAATATTATAGTTTACACATGAAACGTCGTTGAAAAAGCGGATACGACAAATCTGAAATTTACTGTACACCTTACCGTATAAAATTCATTATAAATTATAGAAAAATCATTAGTATACGTTCTTTAGTTCGTTACGAAGCTAACTCAGAATACTATAACTTTATGAAATATTTACTTGCAAAATAAATTGTTTAAATAACGTAAAATGCAAATGAAAATGTATCCAAACTGCTGTCCAGGGAAATTCCAGCAGCAAACTTTTAATTTCGAATGTTCATAACTTTTTGTAGGGACAACCTGATATGCTTATACTTATAAAACTGAAAACCTTATTGAATTATCTTTGTTTTGGTATAAGACACATCCCTTTTGGAGAACGTTTGTTATTTTTAAGCTATTTTACAAATTAGGGTGACGCTGAATTTCTGAACGGAACTTTCTTGTGCATGGTTAATCAATACCACTTTTATAGTTATTAATCGCTTTGAATATGCTATCCATATTAATATTATTATATAAATATTTATATCACATATTGCTTAGTTGTACATCCCACATTACCATTTTATAGTTTTATAACTTTTCGGATACCCGTTTGCATCCATCGCATTTAAGATACATATAATTGCATCCATAGATCACATTACTACATAATAATGTGATATTAACACTCCATGTTTAATAAATTGCATCCTAATTAATATTGGAACTATAAATGTAACCCTAATCGATAACTGTGCATCCATATCCTTGAAATTATATCTATTTGCATATCATATTACATGTTCCAGTTTATTGTTCTGATAGTACTCATGCTTGTTTATTTATACACATGCTTATGTTAGTTTGATTATGAGCACCCACATGACATCTTGTGCATCCTGACATGACCTGTTACACTTCCTACTTGACATGACATGGTACCGTATACTCTTGACATGACATGACACCTTTATACATTACCTGGCTTGACCTGATGTACCATGGCTTTACCTGTTACCTGATCTTGTGTCTAATGCCAACAAACATAACATGTAGTCCTCATGGACCGTTCCTGTTGTCTATCCAGACAAACCTGCTTTTACCTGATCCTGTGTTGGCATTAGTTCTTGATTACCGAATACCTGACTCGACATACATAACTTGGGGGTATGGGGAAATCAAAGGTGAAACCTGACTTGTAACTCGACAGTTCACTACCTGTTCTGGGTGTACACATTCTTGTTTTGTGCCTAGCGGCATGTCTCGGTTTCGGCCGAGAATATTGTGGTCGTGATCCCGGGTATGTACGGGATACTATCGAGTGTACACATTCCTGTTTTGTGCCTAGCGGCATGTCTCGGCTGCAGCCGAGAATATTGTGGCCGTGGTCCCGGGTATGTACGGGATACTATTGAATTACATCGATGATTCATCAATTGATTTCAAAGACTTTAGAATAGAAAACCTGATAGAACAGTTTAGTTACCCACTGCACACTACCCTGCACTGCTTGTTTCACATTATTGCTCTATTCATGTTTATTTCTGCATTGCCTGTTACATTGTTCATATTATATTACTTGTTGACATGACGCGCTGACGTCTGGGTTTTGCATGGCCCAGATTCTGTACCGCTGTCGCAGTCCGAGCAGGAGTACTTCAGCCAGCAGGCTGAGCTGTGAGTTCAGTAGTAGTTAGTTTTATTTCCTGCATTCATTTCCTGATGTGAGCCCGCAGTATGGGACATACCTTTCAGTTATTTGTATTGGACCATTTGCTTCCGCATTTATTTATTATTGACTCTTGTTATTCTGGATTATGGACATGTTTTAGATAGTTTTGTCTTGTTCTTGATATCTCTACAGCCGTAATGTGACTGTGGATGGATACTTCCTACCCACAGGTAGCATGGTTGGCTATGTCACGTGCCCAATCTAGCGTACTCTGGGAAGCGGGGCGTGACATGGGTTGGTATCAGAGCCATAGGTTACTTAGGTTGATTCTTTTGTAGTTGGGTATTGTACCCAATACACGAATCAGAATACCCGTGTTAAGAAACATGTCCTGCCACTTTGCCGTTTACCATCCTTGAATCACATTCTTCCTGATTATATCTTTTACGATATGCAAACTTCTTTTGCATGTCGACTCGAGAAACATGATTCCTTGTTATCTCTAGGACTTAGGCGACTTGGGTGGAGTTAAGTAATTGTGGCTATGATACCGCGGCATAGTTACATTGCGGTACTCTATTTAAGTATCTTGGAGTTCTAGCCTTAATCTATATTCAGAATCTATCATCATGCTAATATTGGGTGTTTTTAGTTCAGGATTATGGCAGGTAAGAATTTCAAGACGTACCAGAGGCGTGTGGACGAAGCCGCCGTGCTTGGAGTGATTGGGGGAATGCTAGAGAATCAAAAGAGACAGACTGAGCTGATCCAGCAGCTAGCAGATTCGTTTCAGGAAGGTTTGCAGATCGTTCAGCAGTCTGTAAACAACGTTGGAGCTAAACCAGTTGACCGAGTAGGGACCGTGGCAGATTTCAGGCGTTTGGGTCCGTCTATATTTACTGGTTTGGAGGAGCCGTTGCCAGCTGAGCAGTGGCTAGTTGACATGGAGAATTTGCTGATTGCGGCACATATTCCAGATGACAAAAGAGTTGATGTGGTACGCATTCAGCTAGTGGACTACGCCCGAGAATGGTGGCTTGTTGAGGAGACCCGCTTGCCCAAGCCGATCAAGTGGGCGGATTTTTCTAAGAGTTTCCTGGAGAAGTTCTTCCCGCGGACTGCACGGGAGGAAATGGAAGAGAAGTTCATCGGACTAAAGCAGAAGGGAGCACCCGTAGATGTGCATGTAGCAGAATGGACGAGACTCGGTAGTTTCACTGGACCTTTAGTTGCCAACGATGCAGACAGGGCACGGAGGTTCATGCGCAGACTGGACGTGGACATCCAGAGGCAGATTGTCTCCCTGGGTTTGACCACTTTCTCACAAATACTTGCAGCAGCCAAGAGCAGCAGAGTTTATCTGGGATGAAAGGGAGTTTGCAGCAGACAGCAGTTGCGTTAAGGAAGCAGTTCGGTCGGCTCGGCCGAGTTTAGGGCTAGGCCGACAAACAATATTCTTGCATCAATGGAAGTGATGAAAGTAAAGAGCCGGCTGTTGTTCGCAATTTTATGGACGTATTTGAAGATATATCAGGTTTACCGCCGAAGCGAGATGTGGAGTTCGCAATTGATCTTATTCCTAGTGCAGCGCCAGTATCTGAAGCGTATTATCCAATGGCACCAGTAGAATTGGAAGAAGTTAAGAAACAGGTTGCTGAATTGCTTGAGAAGGGTTGGATTCGAAGCAGTAACTCGCCATAGGGAGCTCCAGTTCTTCTAGTAAAGAAGAAGGATGGCACAAGAAGAATGTGCTTCGACTATCGAGAATTAAACCGGGTGACTATTAAGAACAAGTACCCGATCCCTCGCATTGGAGAACTTTTGAGCAGCTTAGTGGCGTGAGGGTATTCTCGAAGCTGGATTTGCGATCCGGATATCATCAGGTTCGAGTGAAAGCAGAAGATATTTGCAAGATGGCGTTCCGAACTCGGTATGGACATTACGAGTACTTAGTGATGCCCTTCGGAGTAACGAATGCGCCGGCAGTATTCATGGACTTGATGAACCAAATCTTTTCACCGTTCTCGGACCAGTTTATTGTGGTGTGCATTGACGATATTCTGGTTTACTCGAAGAGTTTTGAGGAGCATGCTGAGCATTTGAAGATCGCACTGCAGACGTTGAGACAGGAGAAATTGTATGCGAAGATGAGTAAGTGCGAGTTTTGGCTGAAGGAAGTGAAGTTTTTGGGGCATGTTGTGTCTGGCGATGGCATTGCCGTCGATCCAGAAAAGATTGCAGCAGTTCGAGATTGGCCTATTCCAAAGAATGTTGCTGAGATAAGAAGTTTCCTTGGATTAGCCGGATACTACAGGAGATTTGTGGAGAACTTTGCTCGTCTGGCAGAGCCGTTGACCAAGCTTACGTGCAAGGAGGTACCTTTTGTATGGGCGGATAAGTGTGCGTTAGCTTTCGAGACGTTGAAGCAGAAGTTGATAACCGCCCCTATTCTGACCGTGCCAGACAATTCCGAAGGATTGGTGATTCACAGTGACGCATCTGGGAAAGGAATGGGATGTGTCTTGATGCAGCATGGGAAGGTTGTAGCGTACGCATCGAGACAGTTGAAGACCCATGAGAAGAATTACCCAACTCATGATTTGGAGCTTGCGGCTGTGATTTTCGCTTTGAAGATTTGGAGACACTACCTTTTGGGCAGAAGAGTCGAAGTTTTTACAGATCATAAGAGCTTGAAGTATGTGTTCACACAGAAGGAGCTTAACATGAGGCAACGTAGATGGTTGGAGCTGATGGCTGACTACGATCTTGATCTTAAGTACCATCCGGGGAAGGTCAATGTCGTGCCGGATGCGCTTAGTCGGTTACCAGCAATTCAGGTGTTGACTACGCAGAAGGAGATCGTTGCAGACTTTCGAAGATTTGACTTGGAGGTTGTGCTACCACATTCTACGGGACAGTTGATGCAGCTACAAGTACAGTCACCATTGATCGAGAATATTAAAGCAGCTCAATCGCAGGATCCTAGACTGCAAAAGTTTCGAGAGCAGGTTGAAGCCGGGCTACGAACAGATTTATTGATCCACGAAGATGGTTCGTTGAGGTATGGTAGCCGTTTGTGTGTGCCAAAGGGTGATGTTCGTGAAGAGCTTATGAAGGAGGCACACAGTGTTAGTTATATGTATGCCCTAGAGGCCATTGCTATACATAGGATGTATATTGCAGTGGATGCTGGGATATATATAGGGAGGACTTTCTTGCTCGACATGATAGTATGCTATCTGGTTGCTCTTTACCTTAACCTGTACACCGATTGTCTCTCTGTTACATGTTGGTAAAGCCCTTAGGATGTGTACTAGACTACCTGGACTATGATGCGGATCATACTAGTGGGGACATGATAGTCCATAAGTACATCCTTCAAAGTCCCTAGTCGTGGGTGTATCGAGACGGGGCATCGATATACCAGAGTAGACTAGCGTATACCTTCTCGACCCATACAGATGGGCGATGGATGATCCCATATCCATTGGTGTTTGACATCAGAGATGATATACGGGTGCTCAGTAGAGACTGGGTACACTGGACGGACTCGCCGAGAACTCCCAGATGGTATTATACCTCACGTCAGATGGCAGTTCTCTGGTGACACTGGTACAGAGTAGTCTGTTGACCCGAGATCGTCATAGAGTCTTGTGTGGTTCCCACTGTGCTTTGATTTCCATCTTACCACGTCCAAGAGGGCGTGCAAAACGGTGGTTTTTGGGTACAGTCCCGAGTCACATGGAGGCAATGAGCGATAGGAGGGGATTCGTCTCTCCCGGTATAGGGAGTTGATGTTGCGCTGTGTTCGATTGGCTATAACCGGAAATCCCTGGCCAGGGTTGCTGAGATTTACTGGTAAGTGTTACCAGTAGTTTCTCGAACTGTTATAGACCTCATATCGAGACGACTTATCGAGCTATTGGGGTCTGACGTTTACCACCCCTAGGCGAGATATGCGACATATCAGACGATCAGACCGGACTGTACGGTAGTGTTACTGGTTGGATTCACTGGAGTGTGAGCGGGCTTGCTCGTCGATCTTCAGATCGCTCAATACCCGGGTGGCCGTTACGTTTAGCAGACCGCTTGCGGCTTGTGGGTGTTTGATATGATCATCACCTGCTGCCGGCGTATTGACGAGTCTTTAGAGTCCTACACAGAGGTTTCCTGGCTCAAGCGAAACGAAATAGGAGCGCATATGAGATATGTGCGGGACTGAGAATAATGCGTGTATGTGATACCGTATTCCATTCTCGCGATAAATGTATCGATTGGTTGTATGCGATATAACCTAGTTATCGATTCAAGCATTGATTCGATAAAACGATACATAGGATACTAGTCGGTTATATGCGATATGACCGGATCGTTAAATCAAGTGTTGATTTAATGATTTAATTTATAATTATATATTTGATATATTACTTTGCATTAACTAGTATTGGTTCACTTTAAATGGATTTTCTCACTTGGTTTGTGCACATTGTATATGTGATATATTTTTGTGCACTTGTATGTATCATGTTTGATGATGCATGCTAACTTGTGTTTTGTGTAAAGTTTAAACCATGGTTATGTAATGGTTAGGGTTTTCATTTTCATATCTATTTATTTATTTGTTTATGCATTTTGTAAAATGATAAGCATAATGCAAAATGGTGGCTTTCTTTGGAAGCTTGTTGAAGCTTCATGAAGACTTTGACCAAGTGACCATTTTGTCTCATGCTTAACCCTAACCATTCCATTCAACCATGATTAACTCTCTACACATTACCTTGGTTACATTATGATAAGTATTTATATTTTCCTTTTTGAAAACGACTTATCATAATATTCATCTTCTTCTTCTTCATCTTCTTCCTTGAAGAAAACCTTACTTCATCAATGGTGGATCGATGAAACAAGTGAGAAATCCAATTCTAAAGTCTACCCACTTCCTATTTCTTCATCCTCTACCTCTTGCCAAGTAGTAGAGTGTGTTTTCTTCACAAGTTTCTTGACTTTGTGAAGTGAGAGCTTGATCTAGCGATGCCTCGACGTAGATCATCTTCGGCATGGACATCGACGACCTAGCTCGCCATTTCTCCGACGAAGCCGACGCTAGAGCCCGGGAATACATTTGGACAGCGAGGGGACTTCGTTGCGGAGCTATGGAGGTAGAGCACCGGATCTACAAAGGTTGTATTTCCGTATTCTCTTAGTTAAGTGTTAACTAGTTTGCTTTGTCGCCTAGAAATCTAGCCAACGATCCGTATTAGGGTTTCTCGGCATCGTTAAAATTTGAAATTGGCATGTTTGATGCCTTGTGAGACCTCTAGAGAGTTCCTAGGAACCCTACAGTAGTATCAGAGCCTAGCTAGAGCCTTAGGCGAAGTCTAGACGCAATTTGAAGTCCGATCGAACCAAAACCCGGACCCGGATAATGCTCTCTGTACATTTTTGAAAACAGTGAGTTTTTCCAAATTAAAAATATGCAGAAAACCCAGCAGGAAATTGTAAGAATTACTGTGCAAATACGACATTGTTTGGATTTTAAACAGGCGCGGAACCGCGGCACGAGCATGCCTCGTGCGGCAGTTCCGCCGCCACTTGATGACGTCAGCCATACCTATTTTCACAGTAATTCCTATTTAATTGTGCTGAGTTCTCTGGGTATTTTTTAAATTTTATTCAAGAGTTGAATTTTCAGGGGTTGTTTTGGGGATTCGGTGTTTCGATCGGAGTATCAAATTTTGTCTGTGTGGCTTTCCGGATAAATTTTAGAATATGTTAAAAAGTTCGACCGGATATAAATACCCAATTTTTCCCCTGTCGGGAAATTTCCAAGTGTTGGATTTTTCCGTAGTTTAACGACGTTCTAAGTAGTGCAAGTAACGCGATGGTCCCTCTAGAAGACAACAAACCTTAACTTGATTATGTGACCGTCTTGAACTGCCCTTTGAACCTTCGGGTTTGGGGCAGTACGGCGTGCCACATGTGAGGCGTTGGCTTGATTCTTCTACGGCTGGACCGTTGGTACTGAGGCACGAACTGAATGTTGTTAGACTTATTTCATGTGTTGAGCTGTATCGGGAAAACTTGGGTGTTTGACTGTTCGATCGAAAAGTTTAACATTTTCTAATTATCCGGAATGGGATACAATAATTAGAATTCACAAGAAGTTATGAGATAACTGAATGAATGTTATGAACATAGCAGTTTAGTCTCACTTGATCGGTTGCCACGGAATTTTGATGTGATCAAAAGTCCGTCGCAATCACGTAGCGTACGCGGATACTCGCCGGGTAAACTTAATAGACAGCCTCACTCCATAGCCCCGACCAAGTGACTGTAGGAGAACCCCGTCGCCGAAAGCATCCGTTCGGGTGCTCGCGGCAGCGGTGTTCCGCCTTGGTGCACTTCATCGACGGTATCGGGGGTACGGCCGCCTACTAAAGTTTGCGACGAGCATTCGATCAGGATGTCGGGAATCTTGTTGAATTGCCCGACTTGATATTGAAAAGTGTTTTCGATTTTGAGACTAAAATGCGGGGTTTATAATTGTTAGGCATGCGATGTCTAAGGAATTCATTTGGTCAGGCTGTGATGTCTGAGGTGGTTGCGGATTCCAACTGTTGTAGTTTTACACTTTCTTTTCTGTGACCGTAAGTGTAATATGTGATATCGCCGGTTTCGTTGCTATATGTCAACGACAATTGGGATGGACATATTTACTTACGTTGATGACATGTGATGTTATGTGTTGCTGGATATGTTATATTGGATCGTCGTGTTTGAATAGCCGGGGGTTTTTATGTGAGATGAGTGTTTTTCATTTTCATTCATGTAAAAACTTGTATGTAATATTCTTTTATTGGGGCACTTCCAGGTTGCGGAAGATGTCACCTTTTGTATATTATTTACTTTTCCGTACTAGGATAGACCCAAGGAGGGGAGCACAAGTAACCGGGTTCTGGAGTCCAGTGGGAGACCAACTCGAGGAGTCGAGTCCGGGTCTCCTAACTCTAGAATTGGTAGGGTTGCTTGTCGCTCTCGTAGGGGTCTAGGGGTGTGGGTTTGGCTATTCATCGCGACCATGGAATCCGTGTTTTATACTGGCTCGTATTGAAAACACGGACGTCCTAGTATATCCAATATTTCATATGATTCTTCTGCTGCGATATCTGTGATGTGATCATGTGATGTTCTGTGATAGATACAGTATATAGTATATATGATATATTATATAGACGTTACTTATGTTTTACACCCGCGCTAGCCCTGCCCTGCTCTGCCATTAGTTACCTAACCTAACGGTGCATGAGGGGACATCGAGGCGAATGCGGATGGCATAAGTGTACGTCGTATTTATCTGTGATGTTTAGGTACTTAAATGATGGGACTTCATTAATGTGATTAATGAAATAAAAGAAACCTAAGATGTTGTAGAATCGAATTTCAAAATAAAACAGGTAGCTACAGTTCTTGCTTTGCACAGCGGTATATGTGATATATCCTGCACCTTATTCGATGAGGAAAGGACCGAGATCCCTTCACCGGGAGTGACTCCTTTAGCAATAACTGGCAGATGCTACACACTCGGTTTGTCTTCTGATGCTTTTAAGAGTTTTTGCTTTGCACAGCGATATATATGATATATCCCGCACCTCATTCGACGAGGAAAGGACCGACGATCCCTTCACCGGGAGTGACTCCTTTAGCAAAACTAGAAAAACCTCAAAAACATTCCATTTTAAAATTCATTCGATCCTACAACGATATCAAGTTCATTACGCAATAGGTTTTCAGAAAAACCTGTCGTAGCCCTCCGTCATTTCAGATAAGTGGTAGTTAGTATTCGTGCTACGTTTGTTGGCCTGCGTCAAGGCATAGTGTGCGGTAGCTAACTAGTATTTATCTGCTTATGCATATGATGCAGATTGGATTAGGGTAGTCGTGCGACTTTGTTGGCCTGCGTCAAGGGTCGTGCGGGTGGGTTTAATTCAATCAGGAAATGACGGGTTGAACTTGACTAGCGCATTATGGTTTGTTGGCCTGCGTCAAGGTCATAGGACGCTAGGGGCAAAATTATCGGGAATTTCAAGTGTTGAAATTTGCAATGAGATTGCATACCTTCTATGAGATAGTTGGATCCCGATACCCGCTGCGAGTAAGAGTTACTCCTGGGAGAGTTTTACACATTACAATTAACCGATCAAGTAGGTGTCTAGAAAGGTGTCAACGGGGTTACGCCTCTGGGAAAACGAGGTTTACATTAATTAGGTTCGTGCGAAAGCACGGGGGACCTTCCTCAAAGTACCGACACTGGCCTGGCTGAAAGATTGGCGAACTTATAGTGTGTAATTAATCCCGGCTAGTCTTTCCTTTTAGGGTTTGAAGGAAGATTTGATAGAAAGCAGTGGGAGCCATCCTGATTAAATAAAATAATAACCAATCTATTCTTGCAAGAGCGCACGCTGAGTGTTTTCTTCTCTCTCTCTCCAGGTAGCGACCATATCACGCCTTAATCAAGATAATAATACGGATTATTGACCGAACCCGCTTGTTATACTGAGCTGGGGAACGTTGGTCCCGCTCCAACTTATAATTTTATAAGACAGAGCAGGAAATTGGGGATTACCAGAATTCTCGTGCCGCCCAAACGAAGAGAGTGCATGCTGATGCATCATCTTCGGGTGTGTTCATTACAAAGAACTGTTTCTCAGTATCCTTTACGTCCTGGGTATGTGATACCGAATCAGGATCCCAGATATGTAATCTGTTACATAGGGCTACAGATAGGTAGAGAACTGAGAACGGGTGATAAGTTTCATGAGGCAGAAAACGGGGCAAGAGTTGCAGCCAAGTCTGTTGGTCACTGTCACCCTGTATTACCAATACATTGATTCTGAACGAATGTTATTAGATACCGAACCTGATATACAAAATCGTATCTATCTCTTTATTAGTAAAGAAATGATAAAATTTTGTATTGATGGATAATGTTTTGAACATTTCCTATATCAAAAGTTGATCGGATCAGGCACGTTATCTAAAAGCATTGATGTTCTATATCAAACTACAGTTCTTAGTATACAGAACACACACAAGAAGAAGAGTTCAGATATGAACGAATTCTTCTTGAAGGTATTGTAGACTGGGTCATATCAATGCGACCCGACTAGCTGAAGTTACATGTAGATGCATATTTAAATCAGTTTAAATCTACATCTTGTGAAACTTGCCAGTCATGTCACAGAGATAAAATGACCATAGCCCTGTTTATTGGAAACAGAGAAAGAGTTAGTGAACTCTTGGGATCATACATGTTGATGTATGTAGGTCCCCTGTCTACACTTGCCAAGACCGGTTCTTTGTACTTCATTACATTCTCTGATAATCTCTCAAGATTCAGACATATGTTCCTGTTGAAACACAAGTCCGAACCTTTTGAGATATTCACGGAATATAAGTTAAAAGTAGAGAACCGATAAGGGTATAAGTATTATGTCCTATGATGAGATCAAGGAGGAGAATACTTGAGCATGGAAATGCTGGACTATTCTAAAGGAGAATGAGATTCTCTCTCAGCATTACTCCTCCGAATACACCATAGCACGATGGTATATCGGGGCGGAGCAATCACACCCTATATGATAAGGTGTGCTCTATGATGAGTACTACTGAGTTACCTATTTCCTTTTGGGAGTTATGCACTTGAGAAGCTGCATACCTATTGATTAGGGTTCTAATCAAATCAGTTGCCTACCACTTCATATATGATATGGAAAGGGAAGAGCCCATATCTTAAGCTAGTTAAGATTTGGGATTGTCCGGCCTATGTCTAAAAGTAAAATCCGGACAAGCTCGAGGCAAGGTCTGTAATGTAGAACTGGAAAGGTTCCAGCTATACAAACTACAGCAGATGATCTGATAAAACCAAAGGATTCAATAGTTACCAACGAACCTCAGCCTCTCCGCCGATCTAGTAGGGTTCCTCACCCACCTGAGAGATATTTCGGTTTCTCTATGACAGTGGGAGCTAGGATTGCATCATGAGATGATGACCCAACTAGTTTCGAGCTGGCCATCAGGAGTGAGACTCTGTAAGAATGGCTGGATGCTTAGCGATCTGAGATGGAATCCTTATGCACCAACAAAGTATGGACTTTGGTTGCTATATCTGAAGGGTTAAATCCCCATCAGGAGCAAGTATATCTTGAGAAGATTACTTGATGTACATGGAAAAGTTGAGACTTTCAAAGCTAGACTTGTTAAAAGTTTGCATCATTTACCAGGCGTGGATTATGATGAAACCTTTTTCAAGTAGCTATGCTTAAGTTCATCCAGATCCTACTTGTCACGGCTACATACCATGACTACGATATCTGGTGGTTGGGTGTCATGACTACTTTTCTAAATGATGTTTCAGAAGAGTGCGTCTATAAGTACACAGCCAGAGGGCTTCGTAGACAGTGGGAGCAGCGGAAACGTGTACAAGATGCTTTATAAGATAAAGCAGGCATCGCGGAGTTGGAACATCTGTTTTGATGAAGTAGTCAAAGAAGTTGACATCATCAAAATGGTACATGAACCTTGTATAAACAAAAAGGTAGTAGGGAGTATGGTGACGATCCTCGTAGAGTACGTGGATGACATACTCTTGATAGGGAAGGAGTTTCCTATGCTACGCCCGGTCAATCTCCGCTTATCACAATGATTCTCCATACAGGATCAAAGTGATACCTCCTAAATCCTGGGTTTTGGATCTATGAGATAGATCTAATTGGATGTTAGGATTCTCACTAGTTGTAGTGAGATGGTATCAGTTGATCCTAGGGAAAATCACTGGAAGTGTTCCAGAGTGATAAAGACGACTGAATGTCAGTCACAGGCATTGTCTTTACCCTCAGTGGAAGGACGGTATGTTGGAAGAGTTCCAAGCTAGATACCGTGACATACTAGACGATAAAGGCTGGATACATCGCTACTTAAGATGCTACCAAAGAGGCTGTTTAGGTGTATATTGGTTCATGAGATGAACTATGTTCCTCCCATTGTGTGACAATGGAGTTGTGGCTTATGCCAAGGAACGCAGGTCCCATCAGTGATCCCGACATATTCTAAGGCAGTATCACCTGATCATGGAGATAGTTGATCTCCAGGGAGATCGAGGTTAGGAGAGTAGACTCAGAGGACAACACAGCGGATCCACTCACAAAGGCCTGTTCCCAGAGAGAGACTTTTATGGGATGGTTGAGTATGAGATACTGCAACCACTGCTATCAGATGGCCCTAGTGCAAGTGGGAGATTGTTAGTTATATGTATGCCCTAGAGGCCATTGCTATACATAGGATGTATATTGCAGTGGATGCTGGGACATATATAGGGAGGACTTTCTTGCTCGACATGATAGTATGCTATCTGGTTGCTCTTTACCTTAACGTGTACACTGATTGTCTCTCTGTTACATGTTGGTAAAGCCCTTAGGATGTGTACTAGACTACCTGGACTATGATGCGGATCATACTAGTGGGGACATGATAGTCCATAAGTACATCCTTCAAAGTCCCTAGTCGTGGGTGTATCGAGACGGGGCATCGATATACCAGAGTAGACTAGCGTATACCTTCTCGACCCATACAGATGGGCAATGGATGATCCTATATCCATTGGTGTTTGATATCAGAGATGATATACGGGTGCTCAGTAGAGACTGGGTACACTGGACGGACTCGCCGAGAACTCCCAGATGGTATTATACCTCACGTCAGATGGCAGTTCTCTGGTGACACTGGTACAGAGTAGTCTGTTGACCCGAGATCGTCATAGAGTCTTGTGTGGTTCCCACTGTGCTTTGATTTCCATCTTACCACGTCCAAGAGGGCGTGCAAAACGGTGGTTTTTGGGTACAGTCCCGAGTCACATGGAGGCAATGAGCGATAGGAGGGGATTCGTCTCTCCCGGTATAGGGAGTTGATGTTGCGCTGTGTTCGATTGGCTATAACCGGAAATCCCTGGCCAGGGTTGCTGAGATTTACTGGTAAGTGTTACCAGTAGTTTCTCGAACTGTTATAGACCTCATATCGACACGACTTATCGAGCTATTGGGGTCTGACGTTTACCACCCCTAGGCGAGATATGCGACATATCAGACGATCAGACCGGACTGTACGGTAGTGTTACTGGTTGGATTCACTGAAGTGTGAGCGGGCTTGCTCGTAGATCTTCAGATCGCTCAATACCCGGGTGGCCGTTACGTTTAGCAGACCGCTTGCGGCTTGTGGGTGTTTGATATGATCATCACCTGCTGCCGGCGTATTGACGAGTCTTTAGAGTCCTACACAGAGGTTTCCTGGCTCAAGCGAAACGAAATAGGAGCGCATATGAGATATGTGCGGGACCGAGAATAATGCGTGTATGTGATACCGTATTCCATTCTCGCGATAAATGTATCGATTGGTTGTATGCGATATAACCTAGTTATCGATTCAAGCATTGATTCGATAAAACGATACATAGGATACTAGTCGGTTATATGCGATATGACCGGATCGTTAAATCAAGTGTTGATTTAATGATTTAATGTATAATTATATATTTGATATATTACTTTGCATTAACTAGTATTGGTTCACTTTAAATGGATTTTCTCACTTGGTTTGTGCACATTGTATATGTGATATATTTTTGTGCACTTGTATGTATCATGTTTGATGATGCATGCTAACTTGTGTTTTGTGTAAAGTTTAAACCATGGTTATGTAATGGTTAGGGTTTTCATTTTCATATCTATTTATTTATTTGTTTATGCATTTTGGAAAATGATAAGCATAATGCAAAATGGTGGCTTTCTTTGGAAGCTTGTTGAAGCTTCATGAAGACTTTGACCAAGTGACCATTTTGTCTCATGCTTAACCCTAACCATTCCATTTAACCATGATTAACACTCTACACATTACCATGGTTACATTATGATAAGTATTCTTATATTTTCCTTTTTGAAAAAGACTTATCATAATATTCATCTTCTTCTTCTTCATCTTCTTCCTTGAAGAAAACCTTACTTCATCAATGGTGGATCGATGAAACAAGTGAGAAATCCAATTCTAAAGTCTACCCACTTCCTATTTCTTCATCCTCTACCTCTTTCCAAGTAGTAGAGTGTGTTTTCTTCACAAGTTTCTTGACTTTGTGAAGTGAGAGCTTGATCTAGCGATGCCTCGACGTAGATCATCTTCGGCATGGACATCGACGACCTAGCTCGCCATTTCTCCGACGAAGCCGACGCTAGAGCCCGGGAATACATTTGGACAGCGAGGGGACTTCGTTGCGGAGCTATGGAGGTGGAGCACCGGATCTACAAAGGTTGTATTTCCGTATTCTCTTAGTTAAGTGTTAACTAGTTTGCTTTGTCGCCTAGAAATCTAGCCAACGATCCGTAT
Source organism: Agapanthus africanus (assembly GCA_030015575.1). Classification (NCBI taxonomy): domain Eukaryota; kingdom Viridiplantae; phylum Streptophyta; class Magnoliopsida; order Asparagales; family Amaryllidaceae; genus Agapanthus; species Agapanthus africanus. The sequence continues at coordinate 227,201,302 of CM057348.1, forward strand.
TAGGGTTTCTCGGCACCGTTAAAATTTGAAATTGGCATGTTTGATGCCTTGTGAGACCTCTAGAGAGTGCCTAGGAACCCTACACACAGTTCAGCTTATTCTGTACATCCAGGAGGCACAAAGATGTACCGAGATATTCGACAGCATTTCTGGTGGGAGGGCATGAAGCGGGAGATTGCTCGCTTTGTGGCGAAGTGCTTGGTGTGTCAGCAAGTTAAGGCTGAACATCAAAGGGTTGCTGGTTTATTGCAACCACTTCCGATTCCTCAGTGGAAGTGGGAACATATAACCATGGATTTCGTGACGGCTTTACCGCGGAGTCCAAAAGGCAACAATGCAGTATGGGTAATTGTTGACCGATTGACCAAGGCAGCTCACTTTATTCCTTTTCGGGTTGGTCAATCAACAGAGAGTTTGGCAGAGCGGTACATGCAGGAGATTGTAAGATTGCATGGAGTACCCGTGAGCATCGTGTCCGATCGGGACACTCGGTTCTTATCACACTTCTGGAGGAGTTTATAGGAAAGTTTGGGGACTCGATTGAAGTTTAGCATAGCTTATCATCCTCAAACTGATGGTCAGTCGGAGAGAACGGTCCAAGCTCTTGAGGATAGGTTGAGAACATGCAGGTTAGACTTCAAGGGGTCTTGGGAGGATCATCTACTTTTGGTGGAGTTGTCTTACAACAACAGTTTTCAGGCAACTATTCAGATGGCTCCATTTGAAGCTTTGTATGGTCGTAAATGCCATTCACCTGTTTGTTGGGACGATGTCGGTGAACGAAGATTATAGGGACCATATTTGGTTGTGCAAACAGTTGAGAAGGTTAACCCTATCAGAAATCATATGAAGGCAGCACAGGACCGACAGAAGAGTTGGGCAGATACGTCAAGAAGACCTCTAGAGTTCACCGTAGGTGATTTGGTATTCTTGAAGATATCACCAACTAGAGGTGTGATTCGTTTTGGAAGTCGAGGAAAGCTTGGTCCTCGATTCGTTGGACCCTTGAGATCGTGGAGCGTGTTAGTGAGGTAGCGTATCGTTTGGCGTTACCGCAGTCCTTGGCAAATGTGCACGATGTGTTTCACGTATCTCAACTCCGTAAGTATGTTCGAGATGAAACACACGTTTTGGATCATTCAGAGCTAACAGTACGAGAAGACTTGACTTTTGAGGAGCGACCGATTGAAATCGTGGATCGAAGGGAAAAGGTTCTCAAAAACAAGGTTTTTCCCCTTGTGCTTGTTTCTTGGGGAAATCGATCGCATGGAGAGTCCGCTTGGGAACGAGAAAATGAGATCCGGCAGAAGTTTCCTCACCTTTTTCTGTAGTTTTCTATCTTGTATTCTTGGAATTTCGAGGACGAAATTCTTTTTGTAGTTGGGTATATTGTAACACCCGAGCCCGATGCTACTATTTTCGGTTACTGTTTAAGCATAATGTGGTACTCATTTCATTTAACTTGCTTGTTTGTTGCTTACTGTAAAATTTACCCGGCAAAGTCATTTCTACATATAACAAATTTTGGCATCTAAAATAAAATTGAAAATATTCATCTTGGCCTACTTGACACCCCTAGCCTCGTGGTAGCGTCCGTGCATTGTGTTCTCATCCCGTTCAGTGAAACGGGCGAGTTTGGATGGCTACGTGCACGTACGTGTGTCCGTTTTGGGGGTATGCTTTTTAATCATAAAACACTTAATTTTAAAATTTGGATCCCGCTTAAAATCCTATTATTTCAATTTCAAATTTTTGGACCCGACCCGGGCACGATTTGGAAATGTTTTATTTGGCGCCAAAATCCTAAATTTTAATATTATTAAAACCATCGCATATATTTTTCTAACTAACCTGATATCTTACTGTTCATTACCTATCTTTTAAATCTTTAAATTAACCTATATATATATCCTACTGTTCCTTAAAATGTTTTGAATCTTTAATTAATATTTATCCCTAATTAACGATTCCCCTTTAGCCAATCGCGTTCCTTTTATTTCCGTGGGCCCCCACCTGCAGCTCTCACTCTCTCTCTCTTGCTTTCATTTCTCTCTCTCCCTCTTCTCTCTCTCTCTCTCTCTCTCTCCAATTTTTTCTCTCTCTCTCTCCCTCATATATTCTCCCGTACTTCGCTTTATCATTCTTTCTCTTCTTGCTTCATGTCTCGTTTCTCTTTTTTTTTTTAACTGTTCTTTTGTTGCCGGAATTTCGTCGTGCCGATGACACTTCTCGACATTCCAGCGAGGTACCCCGACCCGTGTGGTTCATTTGTTCGTCGTTTGGGTTCATTCCGTGAACCGTGCGCCCGTCACGAGTTTTCCCCGCCGACGGTTAACGTTCCGTTTTCCCGATTCGCGACCCATCGAGGCAAGTTAATCTTGCTACATGCTATATAATTCATTTTATACCTATTTAAATAAATACCATACCGATAGTTTAAATCTAGTGCCCCATGTTTAATTTTATAACGTTTCGATGTTCCGTTTGTATCCGTTTATATCATATTAAATCTAGATCATGAAAACTTATTTTGTGACATACTAGATTACATTATACTGCATACATATCAATTAAAATATATATCGTCGTAATATTTCTGATTATTATCTTTAATTAGTTTATAATCTGCATTTTATAAAATTATATATTTAAAATATTATAGTTTACACTTGAAACGTCGTTGAAAAAGCGGATACGACAAATCTGAAATTTACTGTACACCTTACCGTATAAAATTCATTATAAATCATAGAAAAATCATTAGTATACTTTCTTTAGTTCGTTACGAAGATAACTCAGAATACTATAACTTTATGAAATATTTACTTGCAAAATAAATTGTTTAAATAACGTAAAATGCAAATGAAATTATCTCCAAACTGCAGTCCAGGGAAATTCCAGCAGCAAACTTTCAACTTCGAATGTTCATAACTTTTTGTAGGGACAACCTGAGATGCTTATACTTATAAAACTGAAAATCTTATTGAATTATCTTTGTTTTGGTATAAGACACGTCCCTTTTGGAGAACGTTTGTTATTTTTAAGCTATTTTACAAATTAGGGTGACGCTGAATTTCTGAACGGAACTTTCTTGTGCATGGTTAATCAATACCACTTTTATAGTTATTAATCGCTTTGAATATGCTATCTATATTAATATTATTATATCAATATTTATATCACATATTGCTTAGTTGTACATCCCACATTACCATTTTATAGTTTTATAACTTTTCGGATACCCGTTTGCATCCATCGCATTTAAGATACATATAATTGCATCCATAGATCACATTATTACATAATAATGTGATATTAACACTCCATGTTTAATAAATTGCATCCTAATTAATATTGTAACTATAAATGTAACCCTAATCGATAACTGTGCATCCATATCCTTGAAATTATATCTATTTGCATATCATATTACATGTTCCAGTTTATTGTTCTGATAGTACTCATGCTTGTTTATTTATACACATGCTTATGTTAGTTTGATTATGAGCACCCACATGACATCTTGTGCTTCCTGACATGACCTGTTACACTTCCTACTTGACATGACATGGTACCGTACACTCTTGACATGACATGACACCTTTATACATTACCTGGCTTGACCTGATGTACCATGGCTTTACCTGTTACCTGATCTTGTGTCTAATGCCAACAAACATAACATGTAGTCCTCATGGACCGTTCCTGTTGTCTATCCAGACAAACCTACTTTTACCTGATCCTGTGTTGGCATTAGTTCTTGATTACTGAATACCTGACTCGACATACATAACTTGGGGGTATGGGGAAATCAAAGGTGAAACCTGACTTGTAACTCGACAGTTCACTACCTGTTCTGGGTGTACACATTCTTGTTTTGTGCCTAGCGGCATGTCTCGGTTTCGGCCGAGAATATTGTGGCCGTGATCCCGGGTATGTACGGGATACTATCGAGTGTATCATTCCTGTTTTGTGCCTAGCGGCATGTCTCGGCTGCAGCCGAGAATATTGTGGCCGTGGTCCCGGGTATGTACGGGATACTATTGAGTTACATCGATGATTCATCAATTGATTTCAAAGACTTTAGAATAGAAAACCTGATAGAACAGTTTAGTTATCCACTGCCTACTACCCTGCACTGCTTGTTTCACATTATTGCTCTATTCATGTTTATTTCTGCATTGCCTGTAACATTGTTCATATTATATTACTTGTTGACATGACGCGCTGACGTCTGGGTTTTGCATGGCCCAGATTCTGTACTGCTGTCGCAGTCCGAGCAGGAGTACTTCAGCCAGCAGGCTGAGCTGTGAGTTCAGTAGTGGTTAGTTTTATTTCCTGCATTCATTTCCTGATGTGAGCCCGCAGTATGGGACATACCTTTCAGTTATTTGTATTGGACCATTTGCTTCCGCATTTATTTATTATTGACTCTTGTTATTCTGGATTATGGACATGTTTTAGATAGTTTTGTCTTGTTCTTGATATCTCTACAGCCGTAATGTGACTGTGGATGGATACTTCCTACCCACAGGTAGCATGGTTGGCTATGTCACGTGCCCAATCTAGCGTACTCTGGGAAGCGGGGCGTGACAGTAGTAATAGGGTGGTCCAGCTTGTCATAGGTAATGGACATCTGGACAGACCTTTACCAGTCATATAAGTCAGATTCAGTCAATTTGTTATCTAGATTAAACCTATTTGTGGTCACAAGGTCGCTGCAATGAGAGAAAGAGAAGAAAACATTTTAGCATGATGCTGTTGCAAGTTTAGATTGGTTTTTAGTTTATCTAAACTAGATGGCTCCTACTGTTTCTCGAATCCTTCCTCAAACCATAAAAGAAGAATTAGCCAGGACTATTCTCACCGTACAATACTTGCTTAACCGTTCAGCCAGGCCAGTGTCGATACTTCGAGGGAGGTTTTCCAACGCTTTCGTGAAGTTCCTTAATTAAATAACCTCTTTTCTCTGGGGGCGTAGCCCCGCTGACACCTTTCTAGGCACCTACTTGGTTTATAGCTTTGATCGTTAAGTGACGAATCTCTTGATAAGTAGCATGTACTCACAGTAGGATCGGGATCCAAAATATCATCGTATGATAATGTTGAAGGAATCCTACCAACATTCATCAAACTCCAAAATGGTATTCAACACTAGCAAATTTCAGTTTCTTTAGAAACTCCCGATATGGATTTTTGCCCCATGCTCTTATGAATTTGATAAGGGCCAAATATGTCATAAGTCACATGTCAAGTTCTACCCGTCATTATCCTGGTTAATTTGAACCTACCCGTATATACTCTTGACTAAGGGCCAAGAAAAGTAATACGACTGTCCCAAACCAACGCATCTATCTATGCAACAAATGAATACCCCAGCAGCTACCAAACACTATGTCTTATCTAAGGGCCAAGTATACATAGCTTGAATACTACTGAATACCCAAATGAAATGACGGAGGGCTACGAATGGTTTTGGCAAAACCGTGAACATAGTGAACTTGATATAATCGAAGGAACCTGATACTTTTTAAAAGGAGTGGTAAAAGCTCCGCAATTAAAAATTCTGCTCTTTTAAAATAACCGAGTGGTTTCTTTTAAATTTGTTCCAACGATTTTAACTTTGGTTTATTTTCTTTGCATTATAATAATGCGTCCCATCTTTTATCCTATCATTGCAGAAAACAACGAAAATACCACGTCCTCTTATGCCATCCGCATTCGCCACTGGGTCCCGTCATCACCCGTTAGGTTACTTAACTAATGACAGAGCGGGGGCTGGGCTAGCGTGGGTGTAGAACATAAGTGACGTCTAATAGCTATCATATATAGATATTGTATATTCGTCAGACGCAATAATAAGCATTCCAGATCACTGATGAACTTTATCGGATATGCAAGCAATCCGCGTTTGCTTTGAGCCTGCAACAAAAGACGGATTACACAGTTGTGATGAATAGCCATTACCCCACCCTAGACCCCTACGGGTACGGAAAACTACCCGCTAAGTTCCCGAAGTGAAGCGGTCTCCCTCAACAACGTGAGTAGGCCACTAAACACTTCAAAGTACCCGGTAGTTTGTGCACCCCACCTTGGGTCTATCCTAGGAGCAAAAACAGTAAAAAAGAAATAATACAATGGTGGCTACAACCGCAACCTGGATGTGCCCCGCAAAAGAATATTACATCATATTACATTTACATCAAATGAATGAATATAAAACACATCTCAAACCCCGGCTAATCATCATAACATCCCAATACAGTTCATATACACAAACAGTAAACATTTCAGAAATGTGCAACCCCCTGCCAACCGACATACTAGCAGTTAGGGGAGGTTTACGAACACATTAAACATTACAGATAAAAACCCAATTAGCAAATATCTTAGAACATCGATCGACCACCATTTTCCGTGTCTACCCCAAAAGCAAACCAGCACTGAAGTAACATGGGAAGATACAGAATATACAGGAAAGCAAAACACCAGAATATATGAATTTTAGAGCAAATCAGAGTCAACTCGGAGTTGACTCCGCCGCAGATCCGCGGCCAAAAGCATAATCTTGCCACGGATCCGCGGCCATCAAGCCGAGTTAGAACTTCGTATTTTTCCATAATTCTTATATTTCCCTGCTGTGAATTTTAAGGCATATCAAATATTTTTTTCGACACGTTTAAAATTTACAGAAACTGATAGAGTGTTCGGGGTGTTGTTTTCGTGTTTTCCGTCGATCGAACTTCTAATTAGTTGCTAACAAACTAGTAATGGTTTAGTTGTCTCTGATACCACTGTAAGTCCATGTCACGCACCCCACGAACTTGCGGGGAGGCGGAATATATGAAAAACGATTATCAAAGCTTGGTGACACGGACTTGAGTGCATGAATCGTATCTAAACCATTACTAACTATCTACGAGAGGTTTAACTACTCGGATTCGAAGTTATACCTCACGTTACATGTCCTTCGGGTCATTATCGCTGTCCTCCACTCCTCGTAGGCTCCTTGGAACATCGGCACCTCAACGGCCTCCTCGAGTCAAAGACGATCCGCCCGAGAGCTCCTACGCCAAGCTTGATCTCTAACTTGAGATAACTAGGTTGCTCAAAATGCTAATCTAAGCTACCTAGGGGATATAGAGTGAGGTTATGGATGTATTAGCCTATCTAATCCTTGATCTCAACACATGAGAGGAGATGATTAGGGTTTCAAGAGAGAGCTTGAGGAGAGAGAAGTTGAGCATAAGAATGAATGAAAAAGCTTCTCACTTCTAATATATAATGAAGCATAAGAAAATCAAAATGAATAAATCAAAATGCATTATCATCATGCTTCATTAAATAGATACATTGAATCATCAAGTGAGTCATTAAGCAATAAATGCTTCATTAACTCACTTGAATGATTCATCTAAGTGAGTCACAAATTCATTAAATGCTAATGCCACCTTACCCTCCATGTCATCATCCTTCTAAAAGCTTCCCGACAAATTACGAGAACGCCCCTCCTATCCGTGAAAACACGAAAAAAATTTAGACTGTATAAATCCAATATCCCGATACTAGAATCTGGCTTAAACCAAAGCCGGCTAGTAAAAACTGTCCGAACGTCGTACGTGCATAAACACTCATACGCGTCCGAACCCTTGTCGTAAAACCATACGACCTCTATATCATTTCTCCTGGAGCAGGAAAACTCTCTGTGTGGGACTTTAAAGACTCGACACTACGCTGGCAGTGGGTTTAACCATAGACCGCAAGCGGCATTAGCTGTACGTAACGGTCCCCAGGTAGATGTCGATAAGAAGGTCGATAAGGAAACCCATTCGAACTCCTACTGAGCCTGATGTGACAATCTCCGTACAGTCTGGTCTGTTCGTCTAAGACTATCGCATTTCGAACTTAGGGGGCGGCAAGCGTCAGTCCCCTAATAGCTGTATAAGTCATGTCGGAGCGTAGCCCATTATACCCTGAGAAACAAATGGAACCTACCAGTAAATCTCGCTTGCCCTGGCCAGGGACTTTGCGTAATGGCTCTCTAACACAGCGCGATACCAACTCCCAATACCGGGAGAGACGAATCCTGTCTAACCGCCACTGCCTCCAAGTGCTCGGGACTGCACCCAACTGCTACCTGTTTGCACGACTCCTTTGAGACGTGGTAGGGTAGCAATCTAAGAACAGTGGGACACACTCGAGGTGAAGTAGCAGTGTCAAGTCTGCGGACTATGCTGTACTCATGTCACCTGGGAACTGTTAACTGACGATGGGTATAATACCAACCAACAGTTCCCCTGCGAGTCCTGTCCGGTGTACCCGTAACCTAACAAGCACCTGTATACTATCTCCAGTACGACGTACTGATGGCTGTGGGACAGACCATCTGCACAACTGGGATGAGAAGCGTACACACTAGTCTACTCTGGAGTATCGATGCCCTGTCTCGATAATCCTACGACTAGAGACATGTATAGGATGTTGCTTATAGACTACCCAGCCTCCACTAGTGTGACTGCCATCACAACGCTGGTAATCAAGCAAAGAACCTATGGGCTCTACTAATATGTATAAGTGATACATTACCAGAAACATATGCACATATTAAAGTAGACACAAACCAAGTAGCATACTACCATTTTTAGCAAGACTGTATATACAACTGTGAATATCCCAAGCTTCCATTAAATAATATACAACCTAGTATGATACAATAATGGCCCCTAGGGCATATACACTAACAGGATGATCCGTATGTTAGTTATTTGTATGTTCTAGAGGCCATTATTGTACATTGGATGTATATTGTAGTGGATGCTGGGACATATATAGGTAGGACTTTCTTGCTCGATATGATAGTACGCTATCTGGTTGCTCTTTATCTTAACATGTATACTTTCTGTCTCTCTGTTACATGTTGATAAAGCCCTTAGGATGTGTACTCGACTTCCAGGAGTAGCCGTAGTGGGGCCTGGGCAGTCCATGAGTACATCCTTCAATGTTCCTAGTCGTGGAAATATCGAGACAGGGCATCGATATTCCAGAGTAGACTAGCGTATATCTTCTCGACCCATGTGATGGGAGATGGATGATCCCATATCCATTGGTGTTTGACATCAGAGATGGTATGCGGGTGCTCAGTGGAGACTGGGTACACTGAACGGACTCGCCGAGAACTCCCAGATGGTATTATACCTCACGTCAGATGGCAGTTCTCTAGTGACACTGGTACAGCTTAGTCTGTTGACCTGAGATCATCATAGAGTCTTGTGTGTCTCCCACTGTGCTTTGATTTCCACCCTACCACGGCTCTACTGAGTCGTGCAAACAGGTGGTTTTTGGGTACAGTCCCAATTCACATGGAGGCAATGAGCGATAGGAGAGGATTCGTCTCTCCCGGTATTGGGGGTTGATGTTGCGCTATGCTCGACTGGCCATAACTGGAAATCCCTGGCCAAGGTTGCTGTGATATACTGGTAAGAGTTATCAGTTGTTTCACGCTTGTTATGGACCTTACATCGGCATGACTTATCAAGCTACTGGGGTCTGACGTTTACCACCCCTAGGCGAGATATGCGACATATCAGACGAACAGACCGGACTGTGCGGTAAGTGTTACTGGTTGGATTCACAGGAGTGTGAGCGGGCTTGCTCGTTGATCTTCTGATCACTCAATACCCGGGTGGCCGTTACGTTTAGCAGACCGCTTGCGGCTTGTGGGTGTTTGATATGATCATCACCTACTGCCGGCGTATTGACGAGTCTTTAGAGTCCTACACAGAGGTTTTCTGGCTCAAGCGAAACGAAATAGGAGCGCATATGAGATATGTGCGGGACCGAGAATAATACCAGTATGTGATACTGAATTCTATTCTCGCGATTTGTATCATCGGACGGTTATATAAGATATAGCCGGGTTACCGAATCAAATGTTGATTCGATATATTGATACACTTTATATTAGTCGGTTATATGCAGTATGACCGGATCATTAAATCAAGTGTTGATTTAATGATTTAATGTATAATTATATATTTGATATATTACTTTACATTAACTAGTATTGGTTCACTTAAGATTGATTTTCTCACTTGATATGCACAAGTTGTATATGTGATATATGTTTGTGCACTAGTTTGTATCATGTTTGATGATACATGCAAACTTGGGTGTGTGTTTGGATAACACCATGTTTAGGTTAATGATTAAGGTTTTATTCCTTTTATTTATTTTTGGCAAAAACAAAAATGGTGGCTTTCTTTGTTAATTGCTAGAAGCTTCATGATCTTTGAAAAGTCTAAACCATTTTTGTTTTGTTCTAAAACCTAACCATTACCTAAACTATGGTTTGCTCTCTACATGAGTTAACTTCACCCATGGTTGCATTATGATAAGTCTTCACTTGAATTTTCTATTTTTGATAATTCATTTCTATTCTTCTTCTTCTTCTTCATGAAGAAAAGAAAACCTTGCTAGAAAAATTTCAAGTGATGAAATCAAGTGAGAAATCCAAATCCAAAGTGAACCCACTTCCTATTTTTTCATCCTCTACCACTTGCCATGTTGTATAGGGTGTTTTCTTCACAAGGTTCATGACCAAGTGAAGATGGAGCTTGAGTTTGAGTCGCCTCGACGTAGATTATCTTCGGCAACGAAGTCGACGACCTAGCCCGCTCATTTCCCCGACGAAACCATCGCTAGAGTCTCGGATCTCGATGATCGCAGCGGAGGGACGTCAACATGGAGCTAAAGAAGTGGAGGACCGGATCTACAAAGGTTGTAATCCCTTTCACTTTGTAGCAAAGTAGTTTGCTTACTTGTAGTTTCCCCTAATCTCTAGTTAACGATCTTGCATAGAGTTGTTAGGCACATAAAATTTTGATTTTGCCATGGTTGATGCCTTGTGGAACCTCTTGAGTGTGCCTAGAAACCCTACAGTGGTATCAGAGCCTAGCTAGAGCTTTAAGCGGAGTGTAGACGATGTTAGAAGTCCGATCGAACCCGAAACCCTAATTGAAAACCTTCTCTGTACAATTTTTCAAAACTGTGATTTTTGTGAATTAAAAATATCCAGAAAATTCAGCAGGCTTTTCTTGGGATTACTGTGCAACACGTGCTCATAATTCAACCGTGCCACCGCGGAACCGCGGCATGAGCATGGCTCGTGCGGCGGTTCCGCGGCCGTACCATCACCTCATTCATTTCAGTTTGCACAGTAATTCCTATCTGAAAGTGCTGTGTTTTCTGGGAATTTTTAAGTTCTACTCAAGAGTTGAGTTTTCTGGGTTGTATTGGGATTTCGTTAATTCGTTCGGAAAGTTTAACATTGTCTGTGTTTTTCCGGGTATTTTAGAACATGTTAAAAGGTTCGACCGGATATGAATGACCCACGTTTTCCCCTGACGGGAAATTTCCAAGTGTTGGATCTTTCCGTAGTTTAAGAACATTCTAAGTAGTGCAAGTAACGTGATGGACCCTCTAGAAGACAACAAACCTTAACTCGATTATGTGACCGTCTTGAACTGCCCTTTGAACCTTAGGGTTTGGGACAGTACGGCGTGCCACATGTGAGGCGTTGGCTTGACCCTTCTACGGCTGGACCGTTAGTACTGTGGCATGAAAAGGATGTTTTTAAACTTATTTCAAGTGTTGAGCTATTTCGGGAAAACTTGGGTGTTTGATTGTTCGATCGGAAAGTTTGACATTTTCTATTTATCTGGAATGTGATACAATATTTGGAATCCACAAGTAGTTATGAGATAACTGATTTGAATATTATAAATCTAGCAGTCTAGTCTCACTTGATCGGTTGCCACGGAATTTTGATGCGATCAAAACTCCGTCGCAATCACGTAGCGTACGAGGATACTCGCCGGGTAAACTTAATAGGCAGCTACACCCCATAGCCCCGACCAAGTGACTGTAGGAGAACCCGTCGCCGAAAGCATCCGTACGGGTGCTCGCGGCAGCGGTGTTCTGCCTTAGTGCACTTCGTCGACGGCATCGGGGGTGCGGCCGTCTACTAAAGTTTGCGACGAGCATTCGATCAGGATGTCGGGAATCTTGCTGAATTGCCCGACTTGATATTGAAAAGAGTTTTCGATAATGAGACTAAAATGCGGGGTTTATAATTGTTAGGCATGCGATGTCTAAAGAATTCATTTGGTTAGGCATGCGATGTCTAAAGAGTTTGCTGATTCCAACTGTTGTAGTTTTACACTTTCTTTTCTGTGACCGTAAGTGTAATATGTGATATCGCCGGTTTCGTTGCTATATATCAACGACAATTGGGATGAGCATATTTACTTACGTTGATGACATGTGATGTTATGTGTTGCTGGATATATTATATTGGATCGTCGTGTTTGAATAGCCGGGGTTTTTATGTGAGATGAGCGTTTTTCATTTTCATTCAAGTGAAAACTTGTATGTAATATTCTTTTATTGGGGCACTTCTAGGTTGCGGAAGTTGTCACCATTTGTATATTATTTACTTTTCCACATTAGGATAGACCCAAGGAGGGGAGCACAAGTAACCGGGTTCTAGGGTCCAGTGGGAGACCAACTCGAGGAGTCGAGTCCGGGTCTCCTAACTCTAGAATTGGTAGGGTTGCTTGCCGCTCTCGTAGGGGTCTAGGGGGGTGGGTTTGGCTATTCATCACGACCGTGGAATCCGTGTTTTATTCAGGCTCAAAATAAAACACGGACGTCCTAGTATATCCAATATTTCATATGATATTTTCTGCTGCGTTATCTGTGATGTGATCATGTAATTTGTTCAGATAGATATTATATATAGTATATATGATATATTATATAGACGTTGCTTATGTTTTACACCCGCATTAGCCCTGCCTCGCTCTGCCGTTAGTTACCTAACCTAACGGTGCAGACGGGATATCGAGGCGAATGCGGATGGCATAAGCGTACGTTATATTTATCTGTGATGTTTAGGTGGACTTAAATGATGGGACTTCATTAATGTGATTAATGAAAGAAAATAAACCTAAAATATGTTGTGGAATCGAATTTCAAAAATAAAACAGGTAGCTACAGTTCTTGCTTTGCATCGCGGTGTTCCTTGTAGAACATCCTGCACCTTATTCGATGAGGAAAGGGTCGAGATCCCTTCACCGGGAGTGACCCCTTTAGCAATAACTGGCAAATGCTACAACCCTCGGTTTGTCTTTTGATTGCTTCTATAGTTTTTTCTTTGCACAGCGGTATATATGATATATCATGCACCTTATTCGATGAGGAAAGGGCTGACGATCCCTTCACCGGGAGTGACCCCTTTAGCAAAACTAGAAAAGCCTCAAAAAGACTCCATTTAAAATCCATTTGATTCCGCAACGAGATCAAGTTCAAAGCGTTAAAGGTTTTCTTAAAAACCATCTGCAAACCTCCGTCATTTTAGGAAGTAGAGTACTTAGTATTCGTGCTACGTTTGTCGACCATAGCCGAGGCGTAGTGTACGGTAGCTAAGTGATGTCTTCCTACACCGCATATGATGCGATTAGTTAGGACAGTCATGTGGCTTTGTTGACCTTAGCCAAGGGTCATGTGGGTGGGTCTAATTAATCACGAAATGACGGGTAGAACTTGACTAGTGCTTATGATTTGTTGACCTTAGCCAAGGTCATAGGTGCTAGGGGTAAAAACCTTTATCAGGAATTTCAAGTGTTGAAATTTGCAATGAGATTGCATACCTTCTATGAGATAGTTGGATCCCGATACCCGCTGCGAGTAAGAGTTACTCCTGGGAGAGTTTTACACATTACAATTAGCCGATCAAGTAGGTGTCTAGAAAAGTGTTAACGAGGTTACGCCTCTGGGAAAACGAGGTTTACATTAATTAGGTTCGTGCGAAAGCACGGGGGACCTCCCTCAAAGTACCGACACTGGCCTGGCTGAAAGATTGGCGAACTTGTAGTGTGTAATTAATCCCGGCTAGTCTTTGTTTTTAGGGTTTGAAGGAAGATTTGATAAAAACAGTGGGAGCCATCCTGATTAGATAAAATAATAACCAATCTAATTTTGCAAGAACGCACGCAGAGTGTTTTCTTCTCTCTCTCTCCAGGTAGCGACCATATCACGCCTTAATCAAGATAATAATATGGATGTATTGATCGAACCCGCTTGTTATACTGAACTGGGGAACATTGGTCCCGCTCCAACTTATAATTGTTATAAGACAGAGCAGGAAATTGGGGAATACCAGATTTCCCGTGCCGCCCAAACGAAGAAAGTGCATGCCGATGCATCATCTTCGGGTGTGTTCATTACAGAGAACTGTTTCTCAGTATCTTTTACGTCCTGGGTATGTGATACCGGATCGGGATCCCGCATATGTAAATCTGTTACATGGGCTACATATAGGTAGAGAACTGAGAACGGGTGATAAATTTCATGAGGCAGAAAACGGTGCAAGTGTTGCAGCCAAGTCTGTTGGTCACTGTCACCCTGTATTAGCAGTATACATTGATTCTGAACAAATGTTATTAGATACCGAACCTGATATACAACATCATATCAGTCTCTTTATTAGTAAAGAAAGGATATAATTTTGTATTGTTGGATAATGTTTTGAACATTTCCTATATCAAAAGTTGATCGGTTCAGGTACGTTATCTAAAAGCATTGATGTTCTAAATCAAACTATAGTTCTTAGTATACAGAACACACACAAGAGGAAGAGTTCAGAAATGAACGATTCCTTCTTGAGGTATTGTAGACTAGGTCATATCATTGTGACCCGACTTGCTTAAGTTACATTTTAGATTCATAATTAAATCAATTTGAATTTACATCTTGTGAAACTTGCCAGTCATGTCACAAAGATTAGATGACCATAGCTCTGTTTATTGGAAACAGAGAAAGAGTTAGTGAACTCTTGGGACTGATACATAGTGATGTATGTAAGGTCCTCTGTCTACACATGCCAGGACTGGTTCTTTGTACTTCATTACATTTTCTGATGATCTCTCAAGATTCAGTCATATGTTCCTGTTGAAACATAAGTCCGAAGCTTTTGAGATATTCACAGAATACAAGTTAGAAGTAGAGAACCAAAAACCGGGTAGAAGTATTATGTCCTATGATGAGATCAGGGAGGAGAATACTTGTGCATAGAATTCCTGGACTATTCTAAAGGAGAATGAGATTCTCTCTCAGTATTACTCCTCTGAATATACCACAGCACAACGGTATATCAGGGCGGAGCAATCGCACCATATTAGATATGGTGTGCTCTATGATGAGTATTACTGAGTTACCTATTTCTTTTGGGGGCTATGCACTTGAGAAGCTGCATACCTATTGAATTGGATTCCAATCAAATCAGTGCCTACCGCTCCATATAAGATATGGTATGGGAAGAACCTATCTCTTAAGTAAGTTAAGATTTGGGGTTGTCCGGCCTATGTCTAAAAGCAAAATCCAGACAAGATCGAGGCAAGGTCTGTTATATAGAACTGGAATGGTTCTAGCTATACAAACTACAGCTAATGTTTTGATAGAACCAAAGGATTCAGTAGTTTCCGACGAACCTCAGCCTCTCCGCCGATCTAGTAGGGTTCCTCATCCGCCTGAGAGATACTTCGGTTTCTCGATGACAGTGGGAGCGAGGAATGCATCATAAGATGATGACCCAACTAGTTTCGAGCAGGCCATCGAGAGGAGGGACTCTGTAAGAATGGCTGGATGCTTAGTGATCTGAGATGGAATCCATGTACACCAACAAAGTATGGACTTTGATTGCTAAATCTGAAGGGTTAAATCCCCATCAAGAGAAAGTATATCTTGAGAAGATTACTTGGTGTAGATGGAAAAGTTGAGACTTTCAAAGCTAGACTTGTTAATGGTTTTCATCATCGACCAGGCGTGGATAATGATGAAACTTTTTCCAGTAGCTATGCTTAAGTCCATATAGATCATACTTAACATTGCTACATACCATGACTACGATATCTGGTGGTTGGGTGCCATGACCACTTTTCTAAATAATGATTTAGAAAAGAGCGTCTATAAGAACACAGCCAGAGGGCTTCGTAAACAGTGGGAGCAGCGGAAACGTGTGCAAGTTGCTTTACACGATAAAGCAGGCATCGCGGAGTTAGAACATCTGTTTTGATGTAGTAGTCAAATAGTTTGACTTCATCAAAATGGTAGATGAACCTTGTACATACAAAAAGGAAGTAGAGAGTAAGGTGGTCATCCTCGTATTGTACGCGAACAACATACTCTTGATAGGAAAAGGAGTTTCCTATGCTACGAACGGTCAATCTCCTCTTATCACAAAGATTCTCCATATAGGATAAAGGTGATACCTCCTAAATTCTGGGATTTGGATCTATGAGATAGATCTAAATGGATATTAGGGTTCTCACTAGGTTTAGTGAGATGGTATCAATCGATCCTGGGGAGAATCACTGAAAAAGTTCCAGGGTAATAAGGACGACTGAATGTCAGTCGCAGGCATTGTCTTTACCCTCAGTAGAGGGATGGTATGTTGGAAGAGTTCCAAGCTAGATACCGTGGCAAACTAGACGATAAAGGCTGGTAACATCGCTACTAAAGATACTACCAAAGAGGAAGTTTGGGTGTATATTGGTTTATGAGATGAACTAGGTTCCTACCATTGTGTGACAATGGAAGTGTGGCTTTGGCCCAGGAACCCTGGTCCCATCAGTGACCCAGACATATTCTGAGGCAGCATCACCTGATCATGGAGATAATTGATCTCGAGGGTGATCGTGGTTAGGAGAGTAGACTCAGAGGACAACACGGCGGATCCACTCACAAAAGCTTTTTCCCAGAGAGAGACTTATATGGGATGGTTGAGTATTAGATACTACAACCACTGCTACAGATGGCCCTAGTGCAAGTGGGAGATTGTTAGTTATATGTATGCCCTAGAGGCCATTACTGTACATTGGATGTATATTGTAGTGGATGCTGGGACATATATAGGTAGGACTTTCTTGCTCGACATGATAGTACGCTATCCGGTTGCTCTTTATCTTAACATGTATACTTTCTGTCTCTCTGTTACATGTTGATAAAGCCCTTAGGATGTGTACTCGACTTCCAGGACTATGATGTAGATCATACTAGTGGGGCCTGAGCAGTCCATGAGTACATCCTTCAATGTTCCTAGTCGTGCGAATATCGAGACAGGGCATCGATATTCCAGAGTAGACTAGCGTATATCTCCTCGACCCATGTGATGGGCGATGGATGATCCCATATCCATTGGTGTTTGACATCAGAGATGGTATGCGGGTGCTCAGTGGAGACTGGGTACACTGAACGGACTCGCCGAGAACTCCCAGATGGTATTATACCTCACGTCAGATGGCAGTTCTCTGGTGACACTGGTACAGCTTAGTCTGTTGACCCGAGATCATCATAGAGTCTTGTGTGTCTCCCACTGTGCTTTGATTTCCACCCTACCACGGCTCTACTGAGTCGTGCAAACAGGTGGTTTTTGGGTACAGCCCCGATTCACATGGAGGCAATGAGCGATAGGAGGGGATTCGTCTCTCCTGGTATTGGGGGTTGATGTTGCGCTATGCTCGACTGGCCATAACTGGAAATCCCTGGCCAGGGTTGCTGTGATATACTGGTAAGAGTTATCAGTAGTTTTACGCTTGTTATGGACCTTACATCGGCATGACTTATCAAGTTACTGGGGTCTGACGTTTACCACCCCTAGGCGAGATATGCGACATATCGGACGAACAGACCGGACTGTGCGGTAAGTGTTACTGGTTGGATTCACAGGAGTGTGAGCGGGCTTGCTCGTTGATCTTCTGATCGATCAATACCCGGGTGGCCGTTACGTTTAGCAGACCGCTTGCGGCTTGTGGGTGTTTGATATGATCATCACCTACTGCCGGCGTATTGACGAGTCTTTAGAGTCCTACACAGAGGTTTCCTGGCTCAAGCGAAACGAAATAGGAGCGCATATGAGATATGTACGGGACCGAGAATAATACCAGTATGTGATACTGAATTCTATTCTCGCGATTTGTATCATCGGACGATTATATAAGATATAGCCGGGTTACCGAATCAAATGTTGATTCAATATATTGATACACTTGATATTAGTCGGTTATATGCAGTATGACCGGATCATTAAATCAAGTGTTGATTTAATGATTTAATGTATAATTATCTACTTGATATATTACTTTACATTAACTAGTATTGGTTTACTTAAGATTGATTTTCTCACTTGATATGCACAAGTTGTATATGTGATATATGTTTGTGCACTAGTTTGTATCATGTTTGATGATACATGCAAACTTGGGTGTGTGTTTGGATAACACCATGTTTAGGTTAATGATTAAGGTTTTATTCCTTTTATTTATTTTTGGCAAAAACAAAAATGGTGGCTTTCTTTGTTAATTGCTAGAAGCTTCATGATCTTTGAAAAGTCTAAACCATTTTTGTTTTGTTCTAAAACCTAACCATTACCTAAACTATGGTTTGCTCTCTACATGAGTTAACTTCACCCATGGTTGCATTATGATAAGTCTTCACTTGAATTTTCTATTTTTGATAATTCATTTCTATTCTTCTTCTTCTTCTTCATGAATAAAAGAAAACCTTGCTAGAAAAATTTCAAGTGATGAAATCAAGTGAGAAATCTAAATCCAAAGTGAACCCACTTCCTATTTCTTCATCGTCTACCACTTGCCATGTTGTATAGGGTGTTTTCTTCACAAGGTTCATGACCAAGTGAAGATGGAGCTTGAGTTTGAGTCGCCTCGACATAGATCATCTTCAGCACCGAAGTCAACGACCTAGCCCGCTCATTTCTCCGACGAAACCATCGCTAGAGTCCGGGATCCCGATAATCGCAGCGGAGGGATGTCAACACGGAGCTAAAGAAGTGAAGGACCGGATCTACAAAGGTTGTAATCCCTTTCACTTTGTAGCAAAGTAGTTTGCTTACTTGTAGTTTCGCCTAATCTCTAGTTAACGATCTTGCATAGAGTTGTTAGGCACATAAAATTTTGATTTTGGCATGGTTGATGCCTTGTAGAACCTCTTGAGTGTGCCTAGGAACCCTACACCGTACTGCCGGGGCCGAGGGCCGATACCGCAGACGGAGCCCGTGGGCTGACCCGGACTTACGGAGCCCGATATATGAGGATTTGCGTGTCGATGCTGGACACGAGTATTTTATGATATTTTGAGTGCCGATGATGGGCACTCGTGATTCTAAGAGATTTACAGGATTTGAGGGCCGAGGAGAGTGTCGGCGCCTGAGTTTATTTGGGATTTGGGTGCAGTTTTGGACACCGATTATTTTTCCACGATTGATATTCCGTGTAGATGTTGTTTATCCCATGCTCTGCATTGATTATCATGTATCTCATCCTGTAGTTATTTTACCTGACATAGCACTTGCATGATTATTGCACCTACTGCTCGTCGCATATAGATTTTACCTGCTGGCATATGATAGAGTAGCGCAGTACGTGCATGCTCGCGATTATATTTATATGTAATCTCTATTCACGAGTTGGAAACTCACCCCCGTTGTGCCACAGTATTTGCAGGTTGCCCATCGGAGTAGTCGCGGCAGGCTGCCTTTTTCATCTTTTGGCTACAAATACCACTACAGTTGGTGCGAGAGCTATTTTGCTATTAGGTGAGTTGTGGTATCTGGTTACTTTTATTGTACACCCTTTTGTATCTAGTATTCTCCATCTACCATATATGTACTTGACTTAGAGACGGTGTGAGGACGATGATGTATATTATTTGTATTCTGGTGTTGAGCTCGTGGGAGCCGACTGTATATATGCAGTTTATTATTCTGTGATGTTTACTTTTTACTCATTCTTCGCTACGGCGTCGTATATTACTCTTGTGGTGATGGTTTCTGCCGTTGGGTGTGATTTCTCCCGTTTGGGAATGCTTTATTTCATTATATATCATTTCACTTATACCCTGTTTTGTACCCGATTTCAGGGTCACTTTTACAAAGGAAATGCTGCCAAAATTATTATAAGAATAACTTAACTTTAAAAAGAACTTTATTGAACTATTTAAAGTTTCTAAATGTTTTAATTGAATGTTTTCAACACTCACTATTTTTAAAGGGTTTTGATTTCTGGGTTCGGCTTACTTAGTCGCGTTACGCCTGTAGACATTGCGTGGTTAAGTGCCGGTCACGAGTCGAAATATTCGGGTCGTGACATATATATATATATATATATATATATATATGTATATATATATGTATGTATATATATGTATGTATATATATATATATGTATATATATATATATATACTTATGTGTTATGAGATGTGTATACTTAGTAAAAAATGCTAGGTGACTTTGGGATAGTTTTAGCATACTTGTAGGAAAACACATTTAGTTAGTTTCTTAGTCGTGAACCCTAGAGTAGTGATTTGCATATACGCACACATACACGCATACATTTTATTTCTTGTACGTATATGGGGATGTGTGTGTGTGTGTATACACATAGGTATGGGACTATGTATATATATATATATATATATATATATATACATATACATGGATGATGAGGATAGTATATGATACTTAGAGATGAGTCGATGTGATTGGGCATGATGCCACGAGATCGGCGATGTGATTTTGGTTCGTATTTTGAGATACGACATGATATTATAGCGGATCCTTAGGCGATGTGTTTTCATACACACGCATATATATATATATGGTATCAGTATTGTACTAGATTTTAGATCAGTACCCCTAATTCAGGATATGATGATAAAGATACCAGATGAATAATGAGATAAATGTGATATTTGACCAGTACCCAGATTTGGGATGTTGTACGATGGATTTACCGTACGAGCTATATATTGATGATAGATCCGCACTCTTGACTCGAGAATGTCATATTATATATATTGTATCGTACGTGATACTATTGAGGCAGGATCACCGACTACCAGATATATAGATAAATATCGACTCAGAATTTGATGGTTTTCCTTACCACTTTTCGACTAGTCTGTTAGTTTAGTTCTGTAGTTACTTAGTAGATGTTAGACTGAGCACGAGTCACACTTTTTTTCCAAAACTAACGAATCGTGGGTATTTTAAACACAGGCCAAGAGATATTACGGATATTTCAAAGGATATACTTTTCATAAAAACACCGTGGCCCTATTTTCTAAACACCACGATTCGTGCAATTTCAGATACCAAAAACTGTATGACTCGTATATAGGAAATGTTTATTTCTTTATTGCTGCATTACTATTCATTTGCATTTATTCTGTTGTTCGCATTGCATTGCATGCTTATATGTATTTTCGTTAGTAATGATGAAACCTGTTGTTAGGACACCAGCACCATTACCGATGATGTGTATGCTCCACGTGCACCTGCTTGCCGGCTCACACACATCATCATCGGTAATTGCTATGTCACATACACTTTAGAGGATACTATTTCATTAGTACAAATTGCTAGCTGATAGTTACGACATAGTACTAGTGCGCATGCCTTTATATGCTAATTTAGATATTGCATTCATTACCGTGATATTCCATGCATATTTATATATTCATTTACCATGCGATATTTTGGGCCTGTCCGGATTTGCCGGAGCCCAGTAATCATTGTTTATTTACCCTTGAGATTGGGATTTTGGATTCTCATAAGATTTCTGGATTTAGAGGAACCGCAAAGATTTTATAAACTGATTATCATTTTAAAATGAAAGTTGCAGTTTTCTCATGATATGATTTGATATATGTCCACCATGAGTTTTCTCGGCTCTTGAGCGATATCATACACCCGATTTGAGGAGGAGGAGGAACCGTCTGTGGGTGCATGGTGGACCCGATGCGGTACCCCGGGGTAAGATGGTCGCAGATGATGGCGTTGAGCCTGGCAGGGGAGCACTACCGACCGGTGATTGTATTGTGACTCGATGGATTATCCGGAGAATACCGATCGGAGTATAGGCCAGTCCGGATAGCTGGAGCCCTGGATATTGAGATTTGATTATTTAGGCCAGTCTGGATAGCCGGAGCCCTAGATATTGAGATTCGAGAATACTTGCCGGTCCGGATAGCCGGAGCCTGAGATTTTGGGATATTGGGATTTACATATGTTTTGTGTCGATGCTTGACACTGATTTTATGTTGATTTCATTGATGATATCTCGATTTAAATATACAGAAATCTCACTAAATTGAGAAAACAGTTTTCACATGTATGATGTATTCTGTTTTCATTATATTGCATTCATACCTCATATTTATGATATGTTGCTACCTGAGGCACTGACACGAGCACTTGGTATTACACTTATGTATAGATGTTTACCCTAGCCACCTTATCATGCTTCAGGCTTTATCATTTTGAGGATTTATATATTTGATCGTATGGACCTAGGATTGAGTCATACATACGATTTCTGCTCGGTGATGTTTTCTACTCACAAGTTGGCAACTCACCCCCGTTGTGCCACAGTTCTTGCAGGTTTTGTCGTACAGCTTTCGTTGTGGTTTTACTGGCACACTGCTCATTTTCGGGTGATTTCTTTGGTAGGTGGGTTCACTCGCATCGTGACCACCATTGTATTTTATTTATATTCAGTTGTATCTAGAAACTCTATCAACCAGACTTGTATATTATTCAGACTTAGAAAACCGGTTGTTATTATTTCGACCTTAGAGTCGCGTTTGTATTATTATGGTTTTCATGATGATTTTGAGTTTTCTTTTGAGTTTTGATCCTCGCCCTTCGGCGTTGTATATTATATTGCTTGAGTGGTTGTGACCGTCAATTGACGAAGAGCTAGCTCCCGCTTAGGGATGCCTTTATTCATATTATTCATGTTGTACCCCTTTTGGGGCCGGTATTTACAAAGGAGACTCTGCCGAAATTTTCGGAAAAGATATGATGTTTTAAAAATGTTTACGACTTTTCAAAGTGATTATATGCAACTTTAAAACAAGTTTTCCTTCACCTTCTTCTTTTAAATGGTTTAGATTTCTGGGTTTTGGCTTACTTGAATTAGATGGGGTCCTATAGACTTCATATGATTCAAGTGCAATCGCGTGCCATTTCGGGTCGTGACGGTATCAGAGCACTAGGTTAACCTTGGTTCGAATCTATGTTTGACTATGCGGAGCCTAGGGCGTTTGTATATATTCAGAACCCAGGCTTGACCTTACGGAACTTAGACTCAGTCGAGGGAGTATTAGATCCGAACTTTCGTCGCGTAGGTTGACCTTGGTTGATGGAGTAGGTGACTTAAGGAGAGTGACGTACCGTGTGTATGTTCCACGGCATACTTATGATACACTACTCCGCTTAAGAATCCTTAGGATGTAAATTTCCTTGCACATCATTATATTCTTTCATATGATCTATCCTCATCGATATCAGTTTATGGTTTTGCTGCCACGATTACACGGGCAGAGAGAGCTACGGCTAGAGTTGCATCAGCATGAGCTCGTCACGGATGAGGACTGACTAGGGCGTGATTCCAGGGACACACGATTGTATAGATGTGTCATTTTATTGTGTTTTCGCGCCATGAGCGTTTGATGGATCGCTTTTACAAGATTTCTTGGACGTGCAGATCAGCACCAAAGGATTGGGCCACTGCTAGAGGCCAGCCAGAATGTGATGACCATCAATGCACCGATTATTTGATGATTGAGGCACTGTTCAGCGTGCGGACAAATGAGCCAGTTATTGCTGCGAACAACAAGATATCGCCCCAGATGTTTGAAGCTAACGCCGCACGAGTTGTATTTAAAGATATGATAGAAGATCGCTAGTCATCCAAAGAGGGATGACTAGGACATGTGATTCGTTGCCTACCCCGATGCGAGGTCATCAGATTGATTGATTCCAGCTAGAGACGACTTCATGCAGGTACGTTGAGAGTCGATAGAAGACGATCGAATGTCAGAAACCCATTTTCCAAGTTTAAAGTATTCGGAAAAATATGCAGGTAATTTCGTGGACCCTCTAGAATAATGAATCCCTAACTCGATATAATGACCATGAGAACGCTTTGAAACCTTAGGGTTTGCAGCAGTTCAGCGGTGCCATTAATGAGGCTTGGGTTTGCCCTTCTACGGCTGGTCCATAGGTACTGTGGCATGTACTGAAATACTATTAAACTGTACTCAAGATGTTGAGCTCTTGGAGGGATTATGGAACTTTGATTAATCGATCGAAAGGTTCGACGTCATTCAGATATCATGTGATGGGATACATTGCTTGGGAGACTCCAGATACGAGTATAGCCGTTAGAGCGCGGTCCATGCAGCCACGAAGAGACGAGTCCGAATCAGTCAACATTAGAGAAAAGTGGAGTAAGAGGTTCGTACAAAATCTTAATGAGATGACGTTCCACTCCGCTGACATCAGAGATGTGATACGCATTCAGAGGCGTATATCTTCCAAAAAGAGTCGCGATGAGTATGCAGCCGCTCCGGAACAAGAAACAGATTTAGTAAAGGATGATGACTTCCGGACAGTTCGGCAGAAACGAGATTTGGGGGAGACTTTGACAGAACCTTTCTGGAATACAATACGAGAAGACTTGGACCCAGGATCGGGCATATTACGCACACCTAGTAGGCCAGAGTTCGGCATCATCGACGAGACATATTATGAGTGACCATGACAGTTGGGCAGAGATCTTTAGAGGATATGCTAGAACGGGACGGTTTCCGTCATCTTTGATTTCGATATTTTGGACGATTTATTTGCATGATTGAGATTTTGTGCACCACAGTTGCACTTGACTTCGATTTGATGTCATTCGAGATGCTGATTTTCATTTCATGCCTATGGTATGCAAGTGATTTGACTTATGCTTTCGGCATAGTTTTCATGCACTTTTAGCATTTTGATTCAATTTTATGCACACTGATGCACATGGTTGTGAGATTATATACCACAGTATACCTGATTTGGATTTGGATTGAAATGTGTTGTATACCGTCGATTTCGATTGTGATACTCGATATTTGTTTTCGTGCACCTTATGCACCTGATTTTGATTCTTATGCATACTTGACGCGCTTGATGCGATTTTGGTGCACACCGGATGCAATAAAACGGGATTCTTCGTGCATATCAGATGCACCTGATATTACTGTCAGGCACACCCGTTGCCTTTGACAGGTGTTTCGTGCACACCCGTTGCACTTGGATTTTGTTTCGTACACATTTAGGGATTGATTTCTTTTGGAGCAGTATGTTTTATGATACTTACTATATGGTATAGTAGCTGAGCAGGACTAGTCCGAGGACAGTACCTGAATATATTTTACATGCATAGATAGTTACCGAAGGAATTTCCAAAAAGGAGCTATAGTCTCAGTATTTACCTACGTGTCCGTGATGACATAAAACATTTTACAAAGGAAACCCTTCTAAATTATTTTCAAAACGGCGGGATGTGTATGTTAAACAAAGGATATAGATACATATATATATATAGTTATTTTCTTACAATAGACATCCGCTACTGTGCTGTGATACGCGCATCACATTGTGATTTGAGAAAGGTTTGGCATGCATTTCTTTCTGATGTTTTAACGATGTTTACATGTATAGTTTCGATGTATATCAAGTTGGTTTTCGTATTGGATTTTGACGTTGGTGACTTCACCATAACTCCGATGATTGCGGGATGCTTGACAGAGTTTTGATTTGGTTTATATACTCGTTTTTCATGCGCACGCATTGCGCTACGATGTGTTTTATGTACTTATGATTTCAGGACACCGATGACTTGATCTTTTTACTGAAATGTTTTAAAACTTGGGGGAGTTTAAATTTAAATTTGGGGACCAAATTTCTTTAAGGGGGAAGACTGTAACATTTCAGAAAAATAAAATATTATTTTTGGGAATTTATAAAATTAAATAATAAATATTATGAATATTTTAATATGCGGTATAATTAAATACCGATAAATTGGAAAATATTTGGAAAATTATAGGAATTTCTGAAATGAGGGTGTTTTATATGATTTAAGCAAATTATAATTCTTATGATTAATTATATTCCATTTTAATGATAATCGCGATTAAAAATCACTAATCGTGCATTAAGCTTGATTTGTGCACATGACATGCACCATGTTATATTACACTTTTGTTACATTTTCTACATGGCTTCTCTTTATTTTTATGCATGGTTTTGTTTTAAAAGAGAAGAAAAGAAAAGGAAAAGAAAAGAAAAATAAAAGGTTAAAGAATTATGGTATGGGCAAGAGAGAGAGAGGGTGAGGGGTTCCTTGAACCATAGCACATTGTCTCCACCTTATTCCCTTCATCATTTTTCCCTCTTCTCTTTTCCCATGGCTGTCCTCCACCTCCTCCCTCCTCAAACACCTCACAACACACCCCAAAACACCTAAAAACTTCATCTCCCCTTCATAAAAAATATGCACAAGCTCATTACAAACACTTTGGACCAAGAAAGCAAGAATTTAGGACACTTTGGGCAACTCAAGAAATTTCTTAAGTTGCCAAATGAGGTAATCTCTTTACCATTGGTGTAGAATTTCATTCACTTTAGCATTCAAGTTAGTTTAGAAGTGATTTAGTGTAGATTAGCGAACTTTGAAATTCCAAGTTAGGGTTTTGATGAAAACTTGAATTGAGATAGTTTAATTGAGGTTTGTAGAGGCCATATAACCCCTCTAGTGTAAGTTTCATAGACTGAAACCATAAACTTAAACCCAAAACACCAACTTAGAAACCCCAATATTGGGAATTTGTAGAAATTTAAGGAGTTATTGGAGATCTGCTAACACCCGGGGACCCTAGGATTTATTTTGCAAACACAGTGATACATGTAGGCACCTAGGAAGCTACCACAGAGACCCGAGCCCAAACCCCTCTGTCCAGGCCGCAATTATATTCATTCTGGCCGCAATTTGCGGCCAGTGTAGAGGTGATCGGGTTCATGTTTGGTCCATGGCTCCATTCTCTGTAAACTAGACCCTTCCCATATGAAAAATTGGCTAATTTCACCTAGGGTAAAATCCGGGAACATTTTCTTGAGTTGCTGCATTGTTTTACGACTCCGTATTAACTTTGGTTTTGGTATTTGGGTTTTTAACTCGATGGTTTGATGTTCGTACATCGACATCGAGGATTTGTTTGGCCTTTCTTGCATGCGTAGTCCATAGGTTATAACATATAGGGTTTTAGCGTGTCGTTTTAGTTTTGAATTGGGTTTTAATGCGACACGATATGTTATGACATGTAGGTACCCCCACGTGGATTTCGAAACGACGAGGAGAGCATAGAATCATCAACTCCAGCAAGCAAGGATCAAGGTGAGTAGATATATATCTACGGGGGAAGTCGGGTGGATGGCGTATAGCACCCCCGCAGTTTCATAGTATAGAACGTGAATGCATTATGATATATATATATATATATATATATAATTATGTGTTATGAGATGTGTATACATAGTATGAAATGCTAGGTGACTTTAGGATAGTTTCAGCATACTTGTAGGAAAACACATTTAGTTAGTTTCTTAATCGTGAACCCTAGAGTAGTGATTTGCATACACGCACACATACACGCATACATTTTATTTCTTGTACGTATTTGGGGATATGTATATATATATATACACACACACACATACACAAATAGGTATGGGACTGTGTATGTGTGTGTGTATACGTATACATATACATGGATGATGAGGATAGTATATGGTACTTGGAGATGAGTCGATGTGATTGGGCATGATGCCACGAGATCGGGGATGTGATTTTGGTGAAAGTCCACATTACCGGTCCCGGTTCTTTCGGGGGTGCGGAAATGGTGAAAAACGATTTTTTCGGTGGAGGTAACATGGACTCTAAAAACGGATCTTTGCTAAACAAACTATCTAACAACCTAACTAAGAGTTTAACTACTATGTTAGGGGTTATACCTAATCTTGAACTCCTTCTCTTCGACTCCTTGTGGTGGTCGGATCTGCCTCACCTCATCGTCTCCTTGTGCCGAAGATGGATCCACCTGAAAGCTTCTACCTTTGGCTCCAACCTCAATCTAGAGGAAACTAAAGTTTTAAGTTTGCTAAACCTTCAACCTTAGGATGAGTAGAGAGTGGTTTTGGTGTTTTATCTCAAAGAAAAATGGTTCTCAACTCATGAGAGGGATTTTTCCTTGAGCTAGAGGAAGAGAGAGAGCAATGGAGAGAGCTTGGATGAGAGAGAGTGAGAATGATAGAATGAGTCTCAAAAACCAAAATAATCATAATAATAATTGTAATCAAGTATTATGTGATGGTTCATTTCAATGGCAATATCATTTCATGCATTTAATGCATTTTGTGAACAAACAAGCAAGCAAAAGTCATAGCCATGAAATGATAGCCATTGTAATGATGATGGTCAATAAGTCCAAGCTAGTCAACCGGTCAACAAAGCCAACAAGTCAACAAAGTCAAACTTTCAACCTAACCATAGCACAATAATACTTAATTAATATTATTACTAATCATATTTCTTATTCTCATTAGGGTTTAGAAAAAGTCAACAGTCAACAACCCTAATGAGAATCCTCTGCCTCTGCCTCGGTCAACCGTGCATACACACCCGCATCCGCGTTCCGAGGAACATGAATACAAACGAGATAAAACCAATCCAAAAACGTATACTAGGATCTAGCTTAAACCAAAGCCCGCTAGTAATAACTGCCCGGACACCAATTGTGCACAAGTGCGCGGATGTGACCGAACCCTGTCGCAAAACCATGCGACCTCTACTCTGTTTTGCCCAAAGGCGAATAGCTCTCTGTGTGGGACTCTAAAGACTCGACACTACGCAGGCAGTGGGTTTAACCACAGACCGCAAGCGGCACTAGCTGTGCATAACGGCCCCCAGGTAGATGCCGATAAGAAGACTGACGAGGTGAAACCCATCTGAACTCCTACTGAGCCTGAATGTGACAGTCTCCATACAGTCCGGTCTGTTCGTCTGAGAATATCGCATGGCGGGCCTAGGGGGCGGTAAACGGCAGTCCCCTAATAGCGGTACAAGTCGTGTCGAAGTGTAGCCCAGAACACCCTGAGATAACACTGGAAACCTACCAGTATACCTCGCTTGCCCTGGCCAGGGACGACTATGTGTAATGGCTCTCCTTGACACAGCGCGATATCAACTCCCAATACCGGGAGAGACGAATCCTGTCTAACCGTCACTGCCTCCAAGTGCTTCGGGACTGCACCCAACTACTACCTGTTTGCACGACTCCTTTGAGCCGTGGTAGGGTAGTAATCAAAGTACAGTAGGAACACACTCGAGGCGAAGTGACAGTGTCAAGTCAGCGGACTAAGCTGTACTCATGTCACCTGGGAACTGATAACTGATGATAGGTATAGTACCAACCAACAGTTCCCGACGAGTCCTGTCTAATGTACTCGTCGCCTAACGAGTACCCGCATAGTATCTCAAGTACGACGTACTGACGGCTGTGGGACAGACCGTCTCCCCTGCTGGGATGAGAAGCGCATACGCTAGTCTACTCCGGAGTATCGATGCCTTGTCTCGATAGTCCTACGACTAGGGACCTGTATAAGGATGTGCTTGTGGATTACCCAGCCCCTACGAGTGTGACTGCCATCACAACGCTGGTAATCAAAAAAAGATCCTAAGGGCTCCACTAATGTGTATAGGTGATATACTAAAAGAAACACATGTACACATTAAAGTAAAAACAAACCAAGTAGCATACTACCATTTTGAGCAAGATTGTCTATACAACTGTGAATATCCCAAGCTTCCATCAAGTAATATACAAACTAGTATGATGCAGTAATGGCCTCAAGGGCATATACACTAACAATCTCCCACTTGCACTAAGGTCATGTACTGGCGTAAGACCTATCATCTCGATCAGCCGCTCGAACTGAGTCTGGGGTAAGGCCTTCGTGAATGGATCTGCAGTGTTATCTTCCGTAGCAACCCTCCGAACCCCGATCTCCCGGCGATCCACGATCTCCCTGATCAGGTGATACCGCCTCAAGATGTGTCTGGACTTCTGATGGGACCTGGGTTCCTTCGCTAAAGCTATAGCCCCGTTGTTGTCGCAATACAGAGGTATTGGATCAACAATGGACGAAACCACCTGAAGTTCTGTCAAGAACTTCCTCATCCAGACGGCTTCTTTTGCGGCATCAGATGCAGCGATATATTCCGCTTCCATCGTCGAGTCAGCAACGGTTTCCTGTTTGGAACTCTTCCAACACACCGCCCCTCCATTGAGGGTAAAGACATAACCCGATATGGACTTGGAATCATCCTTGTCACTCTGGAAGCTGGAGTTAGCAAAGGCCTCGATCTGGAGGTCTTTTCCGCCATACACCAAGAACATCTCCTTAGTCCTTCTCAGGTACTTGAGAATGTTCTTTACCGCTATCCAGTGCTTCTCCCCAGGGTTTGACTGATACCGGCTTACCACACTCGGTGCATAAGCTACATATGGTCTGGTACACAACATCGCATACATTATAGAGCCTACCGCAGAAGCGTAGGGTATAATAGACATGCGATCCCTTTCCAAATCAGTCTTGGGAGACATCTCTTTGGAGAGGGTGATCCCGTGACAAGCCGGTAGATTACCGCGCTTGGAATCTTCCATACTGAATCTTTTCAGTATAGTGTCGATGTACCTGGACTGCGAAAGTCCTAATATCCTCTTGGATCTATCACGATGGATCCGGATCCCCAGAATGTAAGAGGCATCACCCAGGTCTTTCATGGAGAATCTGTGTGACAAGAACCCTTTGACAGATTGTAGCATAGGAATATCATTTCCTATCAAGAGAATGTCATCCACGTATAAAACGAGGAATACGACAGTTCTTGCTACAAATCTACTATAGATGCATGGTTCATCTGGATTTTTGATAAAGCCAAATTCTTTGACCGTCTCATCAAAACAGATGTTCCAACTCCGCGATGCCTGCTTTAGTCCATAAATGGACTTAAGCAACTTGCACACCTTTCCGCTGCTCCCACTCTGAATGAAACCCTCCGGCTGGTCCATATAGACACACTCCTCTAAATTTCCATTAGAAAAGCGGTCTTTACGTCCATCTGCCAAATCTCATAATCGTGGAAGGCAGCAATGGCAAGAAGGATCCAAATGGATTTCAGCATAGCCACTGTAGAAAAGGTTTCGTCATAGTCCAAACCAGGTCTTTGACGAAAACCCTTTGCAACAAATCTAGCCTTATAGGTCTCAACCTATCCATCTACACCAATCTTCCTCTTGAAGATCCACTTGCATCCTACGGGTTTTACCCCATCTGGA
Organism: Agapanthus africanus; assembly: GCA_030015575.1. Taxonomy (NCBI): domain Eukaryota; kingdom Viridiplantae; phylum Streptophyta; class Magnoliopsida; order Asparagales; family Amaryllidaceae; genus Agapanthus; species Agapanthus africanus. The sequence continues at coordinate 227,232,659 of CM057348.1, forward strand.
GCAACATCCAAAGTCCATACTTTGTTGGTGTACATGGACTCCATTTCGGTCCGCATTGCATCCAGCCATTTTACTGAGTCAACGCTCTGAATGGCCTGCTGGAAGCTAGTCGGCTCATCATTATCAATGATGCAATCCTCTTTATCCCCGTCTATGAGAAAACCGTAATATCTCTCGGGAGGATGAGACTGCCTACTACTCCTGCGGAGCGGCGTAGGAATGTCCTGTTCTTTCGAACCCTCTGGTTCTTCTAAGATCTCAGTAATAGCTCGTGGTTCTGGAATTTCTTCCAGTTCTATTGCGCTCCCACTTATCTGATTTTCCAAAAACTCAGTTTCCAAGAAGCAGGCATGACGAGAAACAAAAACCTTTTGTTCCTCTTCGTAATAGAAGAAATATCCCTTGGAGTTCTTTGGATATCCCACAAACTTGCACTGTACTGAGCGTGCCTCGAGTTTGTCCACATGCTGCTTTTTGAAAAAAGCTGGACATCCCCATGTCTTAATGTGCTTAAGATAGGGTTTCTTCCCACACCACATCTGATATGGTGTGGCAGGCACAGTCTTAGATGGAACTCGGTTCAAAAGGTATGCAGCTGATTCCAGTGCATATCCCCAGAATGATCGCGGCAACTCAGCGTTACTCATCATGGAACGTACCATATCCAATAGGGTTCGGTTCCGTCTCTCCGATACACCGTTATGTTGCGGAGTGTTGTTCATAACATAATATTGCATTTTGTATTCCCCATTCTTATGCATTTTACAATGAAAACAGGTGCTTTTGACCCATGTCTGCTACATGTTACAGGTTACAGGTTCTTGGCGCGAAAACAGTGAAAAACACAAAAGACGACACAAAAGAAGGACTTTTGACCAACAAATAGAAGGATCCTAATCAAGCCTAGACGAAGAACAGTTCAAAATCAATAAGGCAGTGCAAGGTCCAAAATGTTAAGGCAGACGGTTAAAAGACCGCTACAAATTGTTCACTGAAGATCTGGAATTAATACAGAAGCCAAATTGATAAAAGGAATGAAGAACCAGGAAGCCCAAAAGATACCAAGGCAGCCCAGAAAAATTGATAAGTTGAACTTACCATTGGGCCGCGGAACCGCGGCCCAAGCACGCCCATGCCGCGGTTCCGCGGCCGTTTGAAGCCCTAATGCGCATAAAATTTTGCCAAAATTCTGTGGCGGCTATGGAAAGATTTTCTGGGGGTATATTTGTAATTGTAGACATGCGGAGCAATTGTAAACCTAGGGTTTCTATGTCCTATAAATAGAACCCAAAGCCTTGTATTTTCTTATGCCTCTACTCATGAATAAAATTCTGTTTTCTTGAAATTAGAGCGCATCAACAGTAAGTAGGTTATTTTCCTTGCAGTAGTTGTAGTTTTTCATATCTGCCCTAGGTAAATTACTTTCTTGCCTTAGTTTAATTTAGTTTAGTTTTTATTAACTTGCAGTAAATGTTTTCTCTCTTTAATAAAATCATGTCTTTCTTCATCCCCTCAATGAGCGAGTAGTTTCCTCGCTTGTTAGGGTTAGGAATAGGGAAGGATTTGAGAGATGAAGATCTCTCATCTCTTTTCGTTGCCAATCTTTTATGAATATTAGAACTCCATGCATACCTTCTTATTCCGCTCCCTACGGCACTTTTACCCTCGAGGTAACAGTGAATTCTGTAGCTTAAAGGCCCGGATTTTAAGGTTTTCCATGGAGGTTAGGGTAAAGATTAATAAAGGAAGGACAAGGATCTAGAGGAAGAATCAATCATCCCAATCATCCCAATCCCCTTTATAAATATTTACCATAATACTAATATGATATATTTAATTAATAGCAATGGAAAGAGATGTAGATCTTTGTTTACCAAATTTTCCCTAGACCTAATCCTAGCAAGTTTCTAATCCTAGTATCATACAACTTCAATTTTTAGGTTTAATTATAAATCCAAACTCCCATCAGAATTAACTCGTAAGAACTTAAAGGAGATTTACACATCCCTGTGGACCGACCCGTATTCACCGGTTAGCTTCATGCGACGCCATTCTTGATTGCGGTTAATAGATATTTTTGAGACAAATCAAATGGCGCCGTTGCCGGGGATGGCGTAAAATTTCCTTTTTGTAATTTCGGGTTAATATAAAATATAAAAAAACCATAAAAATTTGAAAAATCCAAAAATATAAAAAAATTTATCATCTTTTATTGTTTGAAGGGTTTTCTTTGTGAATCTTTGCAGGTTTGACGGATCTGAAACAACACAGGAGGCAATTCAGAAAAGGGTACATCAAAACAGGAGGAGATTGAAAGTACAGAGCAGCTAAAGAAATTTGGAGATCTAAAGCCCCCAAAGAGCCACGTTTCCGCGGCATATCCCTTGTCAAAACCGCGGTTCCGCCGCGTGTTGATCTCTTCTCTGTGAAAAATTTGCATGGTTTGATTTCTCTCATTCTCCCTTCTGCAAATCCCCATATATCTTCTGTCAAATCTTCTGCAAGATTCTTTGCGCTAAAAATCTTCTTCCCCCTTCCAATAATTGATTTTCTGCAGAATTCTTTGCGCCGCGCTAAAAAGCAAATTGATTGCAAGTGATTTACTGCTTTGCATACTTTAATCTGACTTTAAGGGGCTATTGACCAATTCAGATTGGGTGGGGATTTCATCACCCCTCCCAGGACCCCAGAAATCACTTAAAGCATTTGCATTGACCACTTTTAATTTTAAAAAATATTAGACTCAGCCCTAAGGACCTCGAGCTCAATAGGACAGAGGACTAGTATAGGCATCGGCCGTTTATCCTAACCGATATTGCGGTGTCTAGGCTAGTGGTTTTTAATTAGGCCCACTGTCGTGGTGGTTCCTTCCTACTTACCTGGCCGTACTTGTCCGTGAAGAGGCGGTTTGAGGTCCTATCTCTAGCCCTTTGGAACAGTTAGGAGCTGTCTAGCTGACCTAGGTGACCCTAGACTTAGGCCTGATTGTGCATGTGTGGTTAATTGCATTTGTATCACGGGTCTCTTTTCAAAATCTTTTTGCAAAAGCTCACTTAAAAAGAAAAAGGAAAATCTTCTCAAAACTTGCAACTTGTCACTAAAGAATCTTTGCACTCACTTACACCACTTCTTCTCATTGATGTTTTCTTACCTTCACACTCTATCCTTCATCTTTCGACTACACTAACCCTTTTAGTGCATGTCCGGTTGGACTAGGGACCCTAGCGCCCGATTAGTCCGTGTTTCGTTGGTACCGACCGACGAGCCTTTCGACTCCGAAGTCGAAATCTTGTCCACTTCTTCACTTCCACCATCACATTCTTCCGAAGGTATGTCGGGATACGATCCTAACAACACCTTACCAACGGGACTGATTCCACCTCCGTTAGGTGCGAATAACCCAAATCACCCACCTGTCGAAGCGCCCGCACGAGTCGCGCTCCAGGATCTTTTCTACCCTATCCGCACCGCCCTTCCTACTTGTCTTTCCCTACCACCGGCTAATGGGGACAATTTTGAGATCAAACCCCACTTCATCAATATGCTGCCTAAGTTTTATGGTTTGGAATCCGAAGATGCATATATCTTTATCAACAAATTCCAAAACGTTTGCGCCATGATGAAAACTACCCAATTAAGTGATGACGCTATAAGGCTAAGGGTCATTCCTTTCACCTTATGTGACCTAGCCGAGAAGTGGCTATACAGCACCACATCACACTCAATTAGAAATTGGGACGAGTTTGTGAAAGCTTTTCTTAAAAAGTTCTATCCTCATCACAAAACTGCTAAAATCCGTAATGAGATTATACAATTTTCACAGCTTCCTGCCGAACCATTTTGGAAATGTTTTGAAAGATTCAAAGACCTACTCGTTCAATGCCCTCACCATGGGATCGAAAGATGGCAACTTTGCCAAACATTATACGAGGGATTGAACCCGGCAACGAAGCAGTTGCTAGAAACCATTAGTCAAGGTCACTTTCTGTCCAAATCTAGTGAGGAAGCGTGGCAGTTTCTTGAGGATCTTAGTGAACAAACAATTCAGTGGGAAAGCACCAAGACCACATCATCATCTTCTTCTATTGGTCAACCTAGGGCAGGCATACATCAAGTAGAGATGTCAATTGCTATGAAGGCCGAGATGGCCGCTCTTACGAAAAAGCTAGAAGCGCTTGAGACCAAAATCTCAGCACCTTCTCCCGCCCCTATTGTGCCTCCACGAACTGTTTGTGCTTGTTGTTCGGATCCATCATATCTCACCGAAGAGTGTCCTTACACTGCATCTACTCAAGGACAAGATCAAGTCAATGCTGCCTTTCAGCAACGACAAAGAAATGATCCATACTCTTCGACATACAATCCGGGTTGGAAGAGCCACCCTAATTTCGCTTGGAACCAAAATCAACAATCCCAAGGAAACAACAATTTTCAAAGAGCTCCTCCTCCTCAACAACAAGCACCTCCACAAACTCAATTTCAGCAACCTCTCCAACAGCAACCTTACCCTAATCAGATGAACAATTTTGTGCCCAACAATTTTGTCCCCCCTCAAAATGCTGTTAGCTCGCTCGAAAGAAGTCTAAAAGCATTCCAAAAGCAATCTGCACAGTCCACAGCTAGGATAGAGACTTCTGTTCAATCTTTGGTGCAAAACAGTGCCTCACACGATCAAAGCATCAAAGCTATTGAGGCACAAATTGCACAACTCAACGCAGCATTGAAAGAGCGAGAGAAAGGAAAGCTTCCGTCTCAACCACTCCCAAATCCTGGTCACGCACATGTTGCACATGAACAACAGAATCATAACGTGAATGCGGTGACTACGTTGAGATCCGGAAAAGTGCTGCAAAACAATGTGGGTATTCACCATGACACCTCTGCCGGTGGTTCTTCATCTTCCTCTTCTTCTTCGTTAGAGCCTATTCTTCATCCTTCACATGGCTCTACTTCTTCTAGCTCGAACGGACCCTCTTCTCACAACACGAACACATCTACACGGGGTTCCGTTCCAACTCAACAATCTGATCCGCAAAAATTGGACTCAACAACTTTTCAAAATGTTCCTTTTCCAAATCGGTTGAGATCCAATAAACCAACTCCACAGATGGAGAAGATTGTAGAGTTGTTCAAACAGGTTAGCATAAATATCCCTCTTTTGGATGCAATCCAACAAGTTCCTTCATATGCAAAAATCTTAAAGGACTTATGCACCAAAAAGAGGAAGTCACAAGTACCGAAGAAAGTTTTTGTGGCTAGTGCTGTTAGTGATGCTCTTGTCAATTCTTTACCCCCAAAGCACAAGGACCCCGGTTGTCCTACTATTTCGATCACAATTGGGAACAAGACCATCAATAGAGCACTATTAGATCTTGGTGCTAGTGTCAATTTGCTACCTTACTCGGTGTACGAACAATTAGGCGTTGGAGAGCTTAAGCACACTCATTGTACTCTCCAAATGGCCGACCGATCAATCACCCATCCTAGGGGAGAATTGGAGGATGTGTTAATTAGAGTAGGGGATTTCATTTTCCCCGTGGACTTTATTGTTATGGATACACAGCCTGTCGCTAACCCCCGTAATCAAATTCCGGTGATACTTGGTCGACCATTCCTCGCGACTTCTAACGCAGTAATCAACTGTCGTAATGGTTCAATGAATTTATCTTTTGGCAAGATGACAGTTGAACTCAACATTTTCAAGTTAGGAAGTCAGCCTTGCGAGCCTAATTCTAGCGTACTTGATGTGTGCTCGATCGATGAGATCGCGGAGGAGGACTGTGAGTTCGAAAATTTTATGTTTGATCACAGCAATATAGACGCCACTAGTGCGTTCCTCCTAGAATCCGACACAGCTTTCACGACGGACAAAGATTATGAGTGTTTCACCTTTGTTGATGATCTTGAAGACTCTCCACTCGAGTTTGAGCCTTTTGCTTTTTCGGATGAGTTAGTTGAACCATCCGACTCGGTAGCGTACACTCAATTTGAACCTTTGATGGAATCCTTCGAGTTTGAAACAGTTACTCCTTTGTTACCATCTATTGTTTCACCACCTACACTCGAGCTAAAGCTTTTGCCGTCGCACCTAAAATATGCTTATCTAGGTGAAAATGAGACCTTACCAGTTATCATATCGGCCTCTCTAGCCCTTGAGCAAGTGAAGGCTCTTTTAACAGTCTTATACGATAATCGGCAAGCTTTCGGCTGGTCTATGGCGGACATCAAGGGGATTAGTCCCCTCATAGTCGAACATCATATACACTTGATGAATGATGCCAAACCAGCAAGGGATCCACAAAGACGCCTCAACCCCATTATGAAAGAGGCGGTCAAGAAGGAGATTGTTAAGTGTCTTGATAGCGGTATCATTTACCCTATCTCGGATAGCCAATGGGTTAGCCCCATTCATGTCGTGCCAAAGAAATCGGGCGTCACGGTCATTACCAACGAGGCGAATGAGTTAATTCCCACTCGCACCCAAACTGGGTGGCGAGTTTGCATCGACTACCGGAAACTCAATGCCGCGACAAGGAAGGACCACTTTCCTTTACCATTCATTGACCAAATGCTAGAACAATTGGCGGGGCACGAATTCTACTGCTTTTTAGATGGCTATTCCGGTTATAATCAAGTCCCCATAGCCAAAGAGGATCAAGACAAGACTACATTTACTTGTCCCTTTGGCACTTTTGCTTATCGTCGCATGCCCTTTGGGTTATGCAATGCACCAGCTACATTTCAGCGGTGTATGATGGGGATCTTTTCGGACATGGTGGAGAAGTTTTTTATGGATGATTTCTCCATTTTTGGTGACTCCTTCGATGAGTGTTTACGACATCTTGACGCAGTTCTCACCCGCTGTAGGGAAAAGAACCTGACTTTGAATTGGGAGAAGTGCCACTTTATGGTACGAGAAGGCATTGTCCTAGGACATGTCATCTCGCAAAACGGCATAGAGGTTGATAGAGCTAAAATCGAAGTCATTTCTAATCTTCCTCCTCCTAAATGCGTCAAAGATATCCGAGCTTTCCTTGGCCATGCCGGTTTTTATAGACGATTCATCAAGGACTTTAGCAAGATTGCTAGACCCTTGACTCTCTTGTTGGCCAAGGACACTACTTTTGTTTTCGACTCAACTTGCATGGAAGCGTTCGAGTCTTTGAAACACTCACTCATTTCTGCGCCCATCCTTTCATCTCCAGACTGGACGCACCCTTTTGAAATTATGTGCGACGCATCAGATTTTGCCATTGGTGCTGTTCTTGGACAGCACATTAACAAGATGCCGCATGTAATTTACTACGCTAGCCGAACATTAAATGAGGCCCAATTAAACTACACAACAACAGAAAAAGAGTTTTTAGCGGTTGTGTTTGCCCTTGAAAAATTTCGGCCTTATTTAATCGGCTCTCCAGTTATAGTGTACACGGATCACTCAGCTCTTCGCCACCTTTTTGCGAAGAAGGATGCTAAGTCTAGGCTAATACGTTGGATCCTTTTGCTACAAGAATTCGACCTTGTTATAAAGGACAAAAAAGGATGTGAAAACGTAGTGGCCGATCACCTTTCACGACTTCCTTCCTCACCTACACTTGAGCTTCCTATCACGGATGTTTTCCCCGATGAGCAACTCTTGACCGTTTCTTGCGAACCATGGTTCGCTGATATTGTAAACTACTTAGCCACCGGCTTGATACCTAAAGATTGGTCGAAACAAGATAAACTTCGATTTTTGTCCCAAGTAAAGCATTTTTACTGGGATGAACCTTATCTTTTTAAATACTGTTCCGACCAAATCATTCGTCGGTGTGTACCTGAAAATGAGGTTAAGAGTGTGCTGTCTTTCTGCCACGATCAAGCATGTGGCGGGCACTTTGGCCCAAAGAAGACAGCCGAGAAGGTTTTGCAGTGTGGTTTCTATTGGCCACGACTCTTCAAAGATGCATTCGAATACTGCAAAACTTGCTCCCGGTGCCAACACTTGGGCCGGATATCGCGGAGAAACGAAATGCCGCTCCAACCAATTTTGGTTGTAGACATTTTTGATGTTTGGGGTATAGACTTCATGGGACCATTTCCTAACTCTTTTGGAAATGTGTATATTCTTTTGGCTGTTGACTCTGTTTCAAAGTGGGTCGAGGCTGTACCAAGTCGAACGAATGACAACAAGGTTGTTGCTCGATTTCTAAAAGAACAAATCTTTTCTCGATTTGGGCACCCTCGTGCGATAATAAGTGATAATGGTTCTCACTTTTGCAATAGGACTTTTGAGTCCTTAATGCGCAAATACTCTATCACCCATAAGCTGTCAACGCCATACCATCCCCAAACATGTGGGCAAGCCGAGGTCTCGAATCGGCAAATTAAGCAAATCTTGGAGAAAACGGTTTCTAAAAACCGTAAAGATTGGTCACTCAAATTAATCGATGCATTATGGGCTTTCCGTACTGCATATAAGACCGATCTTGGCATGTCTCCATACCGGCTGGTTTACGGGAAGGCTTGCCACCTTCCAGTAGAAATTGAGCACAAGGCATTTTGGGCCATTAAGGAGCTGAATCTATCTTTAGGAGATGCGGGCAGCAACCGAAAGCTGCAGTTAAATGAACTAGAAGAGCTGCGGGATGAGGCATATGATAATGCCGTGATTGCCAAGAATCGAGCTAAGGTATTTCATGATAAAAACCTTTTGCGAAAGACATTTAAACCTGGTCAACAGGTTTTATTATATGATACTCGGTTACATTTTTATCCCGGCAAGCTCCGGTCCCGATGGAAAGGACCTTTTGTAGTCCGCACCGTTTATCCGCACGGTGCGGTTGATCTTGAGAATCCAGAAGACGGTACTTTATTCAAAGTAAATGGATATCGATTGAAACCGTTCTTCTCAGCGGACCATTCGGAGGAGCTCCTGCTTTTACAGGAGCCGATTTACACCGATTGATTTTCCTCCACCTTCACCCTCGAATTTCCATTTTTTTTCAAAACTTTATTTCAAATAAGTTTGGGGGTGTATATAATATGTAAATATAATAATAAGCAGGAACTCGCCGATATTATCAACCCACTTGGTGTAGCATGACAGTGAGGACACTGTCCATTGTAAGTTTGGGGGTATGTTCGGTAAGTTTTTCCTTTTTGCATTCATATTTAATTTCTGCAATGCATCTTTATATAAAAAATCCATAAAAATTTGAAAATTTGAAAAAAAAAATTAGAAAACAGAAAAACCCATAAAAATTGAAAAAAATTCAAAAATTATAAAAATTAATGTATTCAATTCTGGTTAATTGACTTGAGTTTGATAAATAGGTTAACTGGATAGGAAAAACTAAATCTTAGACTTAGCAAATTAAAAACCCTAAAAATAACCTTTCTTAGAGTTTAACGGTAGAAAGTATATGTCTTTGTAGATTATTTAGAAATAGGCAAATTTTGGGTTGACTTCTTGGGCTAAGTCGAAACAAGGGAAAAGTATTGATGTTCTTATTAGAGTATAAGTTTGAAAAATAATTCCTAGCTTAAGTCTAGATTCTGAAAACATGTACCCTACAAAATGCACAAACACGCACCTTGAAACTTGGATTAGTAGAAGAGACCTTGAAATACTCTTGTCTAAAGTCCTTAGCGCAATGAAAATAAAAAGAAAAAAAAAGTGAATAAAGAAAAAAATGGACACTAGTTTTTGTGATCACTTAAGGCGGTAAAAATAGAAAAATATTTAGCGAGGGTGCTTCATCACCTAGTGCCTTAGACCAACTGGTTTGGGAGCCACTGCTAAAAGCCTTGGGTGTTGCAAAACTAGGAAGTACGCTTTAAAATGCTAACGCATCTTGTAATCGGTTTTTGGTACCTCAAGAAGTATTAACAGTCGCATGAAGGATGTGAAAGCGAAAATTCACCAATTAATAAGTGCTTTGGACAATGGACGAGAGTACGATTGCTTGATTTGAATTTCCAAGTGTAGGGTGATATTTACACACACGTGGGGATATGTGATTAGAGTTTAGATAAGAGAAAGGAATGAAGAATAGAACTTGTATCTTTAATAGAGTTGATAGAAATTCCTAAGTGGAGATGGAACCCTAGAAGGAAAACTTAAGAAATGCCGAAAGCTAAGTAAGTCTACAGAACATATATAATCTTAAGTTAGATGATGAGGAAGCGTGAAAAATATGGGTGGATAATTTACGAGTCGATGATAATAGAATTCTTAGTTAGAAAACCTAATTGGAGAACAAAAGTCAATGGGCTGAATTGATAGGATTTTGTGGGTAGTATCCGCTGAAAACCCTCAGGAGACAACACTCCTCCTACTAGGGACACCTAGAGGTTTAACGGCTTGTTGCACGAGTTTAGTGCAATCGCGTTTCCCTGCGAAAGTGTGGCTAGGTTAGATTTTTATCGAGAATAAATAAAATAATAAGTTTGCTCGAGGGCGAGCAAAAGATAAGTTTGGGGGTATTTGCTCATAACATAATATTGCATTTTTTTTTCCCCATTCTTATGCATTTTACAATGAAAACAGGTGCTTTTGACCCATGTCTGCTACATGTTACAGGTTATAGGTTCTTGGCGCGAAAACAGTGAAAAACACAAAAGACGACACAAAAGAAGGACTTTTGACCAACAAATAGAAGGATCCTAATCAAGCCTAGACGAAGAACAGTTCAAAATCAATAAGGCAGTGCAAGGTCCAAAATGTTAAGGCAGACGGTTAAAAGACCGCTACAAATTGTTCACTGAAGATCTGGAATTAATACAGAAGCCAAATTGATAAAAGGAATGAAGAACCAGGAAGCCCAAAAGATACTAAGGCAGCCCAGAAAAATTGATAAGTTGAACTTACCATTGGGCCGCGGAACCGCGGCCCAAGCACGCCCATGCCGCGGTTCCGCGGCCGTTTGAAGCCCTAATGCGCATAAAATTTTGCCAAAATTCTGTGGCGGCTATGGAAAGATTTTCTGGGGGTATATTTGTAATTGTAGACATGCGGAGCAATTGTAAACCTAGGGTTTCTATGTCCTATAAATAGAACCCAAAGCCTTGTATTTTCTTATGCCTCTACTCATGAATAAAATTCTGTTTTCTTGAAGTTAGAGCGCATCAACAGTAAGTAGGTTATTTTCCTTGCAGTAGTTGTAGTTTTTCATATCTGCCCTAGGTAAATTACTTTCTTGCCTTAGTTTAATTTAGTTTAGTTTTTATTAACTTGCAGTAAATGTTTTCTCTCTTTAATAAAATCATGTCTTTCTTCATCCCCTCAATGAGCGAGTAGTTTCCTCGCTTGTTAGGGTTAGGAATAGGGAAGGATTTGAGAGATGAAGATCTCTCATCTCTTTTCGTTGCCAATCTTTTATGAATATTAGAACTCCATGCATACCTTCTTATTCCACTCCCTACGGCACTTTTACCCTCGAGGTAACAGTGAATTCTGTAGTTTAAAGGCCCGGATTTTAAGGTTTTCCATGGAGGTTAGGGTAAAGATTAATAAAGGAAGGACAAGAATCTAGAGGAAGAATCAATCATCCCAATCATCCTAATCCCTTTTATAAATATTTACCATAACACTAATATGATATATTTAATTAATAGCAATGGAAAGAGATGTAGATCTTTGTTTACCAAATTTTCCCTAGACCTAATCCTAGCAAGTTTCTAATCCTAGTATCATACAACTTCAATTTTTAGGTTTAATTATAAATCCAAACTCCCATCGGAATTAACTCGTAAGAACTTAAAGGAGATTTACACATCCCTGTGGACCGACCCGTATTCACCGGCTAGCTTCATGCGACGCCGTTCTTGATTGCGGTTAATAGATATTTTTGAGACAAATCAAGTGTATGGAGGAGTAAGCTGAGAGAGATTTCCATTCTCTTTTAGGTAATTCAGGAACTCAGAACTCAAGTATTCACCACCTCGATCAGATCTCAGTGCCTTAATACTTTTGCCGGTTTGTTTTTCTACTTCATTCTTATATTCCTGGAATTTTCCAAAGGCTTCAGATTTATGTTTCATTAAGAAGAAAAATCCGTACCTTGAAAAGTCATCCGTAAAAGTAATCAAGTAAGAATAACCGCTTCGTGCATGTGTAGACATTGGACCGCACGCATCGCTGTGTACGAGTCCCAAGAGCTCGTTCGCTCTTACTCCGTGTCCAGTGAACGGAGTCTTTGTCATCTTTTCTTTGAGACAGATTGACAAGTTGCATATGATTGATATTCGAACGGATCCCAATATCCTTCTGTATGCAACTTCATCAACCTTCTCTCATTGATGTGACCCAGTCTACAATGCCATAAGAAAGCATGATTGATTTCTGGAGACTTTCATTTGTGTGTATTCTGGACATTGAAAATCTGTGGTTGGTTTAATACGTATATACCATTGCTTAATGTACCTGACCCAATCAAAACTTTATTAAGGTGAATGTTCACAACATTGCTTACAAATGCAAATTCATAACCTTCTTTAGATAATAAAGATACAGATATGATATTACAAGTTGCATTGGGTACAAAATAACAATCACGCAAAACCAAAACATGTCCATCTGACATTCCCAAGTGATAGTCCCCCACGGACTCAGCATCCATGCCAGCTCCGTTTGCAACTCTGAGGGTCATATCACCTACCTTCAAAACCCTACGCTTTCTCAGTGCCTGCAAAGAATTACAGATATGAAATCCTGATCCGGTATCCAATACCCAGGAAGTAGAGTTTATTGATAGACAGTTTTCAATAATATACACACCTGAAGCCGAAGCCGCAACTTGCTTCGGGTCCTGGTTCTTGGCCTTCTAAGCCCTGCAATCCTTTTTCCAGTGTCCATTCTTATGACAATAGAAGCACTCTTCCTTTCTCACAAGCTGATCTGCTATCTTTGTTGCCTTTACTTTTCCCTTCGTTTCCACCTTACTAACACCGCCCCTTGGTTTGGTGGGGGTTTTCTTCTTCTTTCCCTTGGCTTTCGCCCTGGACCTAGAAGAGGAAGGTCCTCCAACAAACAAAGTGGATGTTTCCCTACCTTTCTGTAGGGTGCCCTCTGCACTCCTCAGCAGGTTGAGGAGTTCTGAAAGTTCAACTTCTTTTTCTTGCAAGCTGAAGTTCAGGATAAACTGGGCGTAAGTGGAAGGAAGGGACTGGAGAATCAAGTCAGTATAGAGCTCGTTCTCTAACATGGTCCCAAGGTCCGCGAGCTCTTCAATATAGCCAATCATCTTAAGCACGTGTTCCGCTACCGATGATCTGATGGCCAATCTCGCCGAAAACAGCTTTTTCGAGACTTCGTATCTGGCGATACGGGATTGCTCTCCATACAGTTCTTTTGTATGGAGAAATATGGATTCAAGTTCCATATTCTCGTGCCTCCTCTAATGTTCATTGTCCATAGAGGCAAGCACGAGGCACTTGGCCTTCGCGCAGTCGATCTCCCAGGTCTTACGGATTTCCTTATCCGCGACGCTGGAGGTGGGACCTGGGACAGGGGGAGCTTTGGTGGTAAGAAGATACCCCAGCTTGTCATAAGTGATTGCCATTTTGACATTCCTGAGCCAATCTTTGTAGTTTGGCCCTGTCAGTATGTTTTTATCTAGTAATAACTTAAGTCTGGTCATGACGATTGGTCGCTGCAATTAGGGGAGAGAGAAGAAACACTTTAGCATGATGCTCTTGCAAGTTTAGAATGGTTTTTAGTTTGTCTAAACAGGATGGCTCCTACTGTATCTCGAATTCCTCCTCAAACCAAAAGGGAAGAATTAGTCGGGATCAATCTCACCGTACAATACTTGCTTAACCGTTCAGCCAGGCCAGTGTTGGTACTTCGAGGGAGGTTTTCCAACGCTTTCGCGAAGTTCCTTAATTAAATAACCTCTTTTCCCTGGGGGCGTAGCCCCGCTAACACCTTTCTAGACACCTACTTGGTTTATAGCATTGATCGTTAAGTAAGAAATTTCCCGCGGAGTAGCATATACTGACAGTAGGATCGGGATCCAAATCATCGTATGATAAAACTGAAGGAATCCTACAAGAATCATCACACTCCAAATGGTATGCAGCGCCAGCAAGTTTCAGTTTCTTTAGAAACTCCCGATGTGGATTTTTTCCCCATGCTCTTATGACCTTGACTTTGGCCAACAAATCATAAGTCACATGTCAAGTTCAACCCGTCGTTCTCCAGGTTAATTTGAACCCACCCGTACCTACCCTTGACTTTAGCCAACAAGGCAGTACGACTGTCCCAAACCAACGCATCTATCTATGCTGCATATGAACATCCAATAGCTACCAATCATTGTGCCTTGACTTTGGCCAACAAACACAGCATGAATACTATTGACTATCCATATGAAACGACGGAGGGCTACGAATGGTTTTGGCGAAACCGTGAACGTAGTGAACTTGATATAATCGATGGAAAGAGATAGCTTTTAAAAGGAGTGGTTTAAGCTCCGCGTTTAAAAGTTGTTTTTGAAAAGAAACCGAGTGGTTTTGAAATTGTTCCAACGACTTTACTTTGGTTTATTTTCTTGCATTAATTTTAATGTGTCCCATCATTTAATCCTACCATTGCAGAAAACAACGAAAATATGACGTACGCTTATGCCATCCGCATTCGCCACGGGGCCCCGTCATTACCCGTTAGGTTACTTAACTAACGACAGAACGGGGGCTGGACTAGCGCGGATGCAAAACATAAGCAACGCCTAAATAGATATCATATATAAATATATACATTCGTCAAATGCAATGATAGCCATTCCAGATCACAGATGAACACATTGGATATACTAGGAATCCGCATTCTGTTCGAGCCTGTAACGAAAAGCGGATTACACGGTCGCGATGAATAGCCAATACCCCACCCTAGACCCCTACGGGTGCGGCAAACTACCCACCAAATACCCGAAGTAAAGCAACCTCCCTCAACAACATGAGTAGGCCACTCAGCACTTCGAGGTACCCGGTAGTTTGTGCACCCCCTCCTTGGGTCGATCCTAGGAGCAAAAACAGTAAAAGAAACTATACAATGGCGGCTACAACCTCATCCCGGATGTGCGGCCATATAAATAATATTACATCAATTACAAATTACATGAATTGAAAGATAAAGAAAACTCTCATCTCACAACCCCCGGCTATTCATCCGCGATAATCCAACGAATTCATATACACAAACCATCAATATTACAGAATACAGATATGTATAACCCCCACTAATCGATGTATAGCGATTAGCAGACGTTCAATACATATATCACATCACAGATATAAGCCGTTAGCTAAAGTCTATAGAGGTTCGATCAAAATACGGATTTGTAACCACCCCAAAACACAAATTTGTTTTCTGTAAAATCTGGGCAGAAACAAACCATCTTAAAAATCCCAAAACACCAATATTAGAACACTGCAGGAAAATTGACCCACAGCCGAGTCAACTCGGCCGCGGATCCGCGGCGGGAGCACGCTCCTGCCGTGGTTCCGCGGCGTTTTGACCGAGTTAGTGGACCATTTTTCTTGTGTATTCTTTAAAAACCCTGAGCCGATTTTTTGTGTATGATTAATTAGTTTTTGAACATAAATAAAAATCGGCAGAAAGTTGATATTTTTGACGTGTTTTGCGGTTTTTTCTCCGATCGAAATTATAGATACTTTGCTAACATGCTAGATAGTGTTTAGCTAGGCTCTAATACCACTGTAAGTCCACGTTACCCGTCCCGGTTCTTTCGGGGATGCGGAAATGGTGAAAAACGATTTTTTCGGTGGAGGTAACATGGACTCTAAAAACGGATCTTTGCTAAACAAACTATCTAACAACCTAACTAAGAGTTTAACTACTATGTTAGGGGTTATACCTAATCTTGAACTCCTTCTCTTTGACTCCTTGTGGTGGTCGGATCGGCCTCACCTCGTCGTCTCCTTGTGCCGAAGATGGATCCACCCGAAAGCTTCTACCTTTGGCTCCAACCTCAATCTAGAGGAAACTAAAGTGTTAGGTTTGCTAAACCTTCAACCTTAGGATGTGTAGAGAGTGGTTTTGGTGTTTTATCTCAAAGGAAAATGGTTCTCAACTCATGAGAGGGATTTTTCCTTGAGCCAGAGGAAGAGGGAGAGCAATGGAGAGAGCTTGGATGAGAGAGTGAGAATGATAGAATGAGTGAAGACCTTTGCAACCATGCTCTCAAAAATCAAAATAATCATAATAATAATTGTAATCAAGTATTATGTGATGGTTCATTTCAATGGAAATATCATTTCATGCATTTAATGCATTTTATGAACAAACAAGCAAGCAAAAGTCATAGCCATGAAATGATAGCCATTGTAATGATGATGGTCAACAAGTCCAAGCTAGTCAACCGGTCAACAAAGCAAACAAGTCAACAAAGTCAAACTTTCAACCCAACCATGGCACAATAATACTTAATTAATATTATTACTAATCATATTTCTTATTCTCATTAGGGTTTAGAAAAAGTCAACAGTCAACAACCCTAATGAGAATCCTCTGCCTCTGTCTCGGTCAACCGTGCATACACACCCGCATCCGCGTTCCGAGGAACACGAATACAAACGAGATAAAACCAATCCCAAAATGTATACTAGGATCTGGCTTAAACCAAAGCCAGCTAGTAATAACTGCCCGGACACCAATCGTGCACAAGTGCGCGGATGTGACCGAACCCTGTCGCAAAACCATGCGACCTCTACTCTGTTTTGCCCAAAGGCGAATAGCTCTCTGTGTGGGACTCTAAAGACTCGACACTACGCTGGCAGTGGGTTTAACCACAGGCTGCAAGCGGCACTAGCTGTGCGTAACGGCCCCCAGGTAGATGCCGATAAGAAGACTGACGAGGTGAAACCCATCTGAACTCCTACTAAGCCTGAATGTGACAGTCTCCGTACAGTCCGGTCTGTTCGTCTGAGAATATCGCATGGCGGGCCTAGGGGGGCGGTAAACGTCAGTCCCCTAATAGCGGTACAAGTTATGTCGGAGTGTAGCCCAGAACACCCTGAGATAACACTGGAAACCTACCAGTATACCTCGCTTGCCCTGGCCAGGGACGACTATGTGTAATGGCTCTCCTTGACACAGCGCGATATCAACTCCCAATACCGGGAGAGACGAATCCTGTCTAACCGTCATTTCCTCCAAGTGCTTCAGGACTGCACCCAACTACTACCTGTTTGTACGACTCCTTTGAACCGTGGTAGGGTAGTAATCAAAGTACAGTGGGAACACACTCGAGGCGAAGTGACAGTGTCAAGTCAGCGGACTAAGCTGTACTCATGTCACCTGGGAACTGATAATTGACGATAGGTATAGTACCAACCAACAGTTCCCGACGAGTCCTGTCCAGTGTACTTGTAACCTAACGAGCACCCGCATACTATCTCAAGTACGACGTACTGACGGCTGTGGGACAGACCGTCTCCCCTGCTGGGATGAGAAGCGCATACGCTAGTCTACTCCGGAGTATCGATGCCCTGTCTCGATAGTCCTCTGACTAGGGACATGTATAAGGATGTGCTTGTGGATTACCCAGCCCCCACGAATGTGACTGCCATCACAACGCTGGTAATCAAGCAAAGATCCTAAGGGCTCCACTAATGTGTATAGGTGATTTACTAAAAGAAACACATGTACACATTAAAGTAGAAACAAACCAAGTAGCATACTACCATTTTGAGCAAGATTGTCTATACAACTGTGAATATCCCAAGCTTCCATCAAGTAATATACAAACTAGTATGATGCAGTAATGGCCTCTAGGGCATATACACTAACATTCGGTTCGTATTTTAAGATACGACATGATGTTATAGCGGATCTTTAGGCGATGTGTTTTCATACACACGCATATATACATATATATGGTATCAGTATTGTACCAGATTTTAGATCAGTACCCCTAATTCAGGATATGATGATAAGGATACCAGATGAATAATGAGATAAATGTGATATTTGACCAGTACCCAGATTTGGAATGCCGTACGATGAATTTACCGTACGAGCTATATATTGATGATAGATCCGTACTCTTGACTCAAGAATGTCATATTATATATATTGTATCGTACGTGATACTATTGAGGCGGGATCACCGACTACTAGATTTATAGATAAATATCGACTCAGACTTTGATGGTTTTCCTTACCCCTTTTCGACTAGTCTGTTAGTTTAGTCCTGTGGTTACTTAGTAGATATTAGACTGAGCACAAGTCATACTTTTTTTCCAAAACTAACGAATCGTGAGTATTTTAAAGACAGGCCAAGAGATACTACGGATATTTCAAAGAATGTACTTTTTCATAAAAATACCGTAGCCCTATTTTCTAAACACCACGATTCGTGCGATTTCAGATACCAAAAACTGGATGACTCGTATATAGGAAAAAAAAATTCTTTATTGCTACATTACTATTCATTTGCATTTATTCTGCTGTTCGTATTGCATTACATGCTCATATGTATTTTCGTTAGTAATGATGAAACCTGTTGTTAGGACACCAGCACCATTACCGATGATGTGTATGCTCTACGTACACCTGCTTGCCGGCTCATACACATCATCATCGGTAATTGCTATGTCACATACACTTTAGAGGATACTATTTCATTAGTATAAATTTCTAGCTGATAGTTTCGACATAGTACTAGTGCGCATGCCTTTATATACTAATTTAGATATTGCATTCATTACCGTGATATTCCATGCATATTTATATATTCATTTACCATGCGATATTTTAGGCCAGTCCGGATTTGCCGGAGCCTAGTATTCACTGTTTATTTACCCTTGAGATTGGGATTTTGGATTTTCATGAGATTTCTGGATTTAGAGGAACCGCAAAGATTTTATAAACTGATTATCATTTTAAAATGAAAGTTGTGGTTTTCTCATGATATGATTTGAGATATATCCACCATGAGTTTTCTCGGCTCTTGAGCGATATCATACACCTTATTTGAGGAGGAGGAGGAACCGTCTGTGGTTGCATGGTGGACTCGGTGCGGTACCCCGGGGAAAGATGGTCGCAGATGATGGCGTTGAGCCTGGCAGGGGAGCACTACCGACCGGTGATTGTATTGTGACTCGATAGATATCCTGAGGATACTGATCGGAGCATGGGCCAGTCCGGATAGCTGGAGCCCTGGATATTGAGATTTGATGATTTGGGCCAGTCCGGATAGCCGAAGCCCTAAATTTTGAGATTCAAGGATACAGGCCAGTCCGGATAGCCGGAGCCTGAGATTTTGGGATATTGGGATTTATATATGTTTTGTGTCGATACTTGACACTGATTTTATGTTGATTTCATTGATGATACCTCGATTTAAATATACAGAAATCTCACTAAATTGAGAAAACAGTTTTCATATGTATGATGTATTCTGTTTTCATTATATTGCATTCATACCTCATATTTATGATATGTTGCTACCTGAGGCACTGACACGAGCACTTGGTATTACTCTTATGTTTAGATGTTTTCCCTTGCCACCTTATCATGCTTCAGGTTTTATCATTTTGAGGATTTATATATTTGATCGTATGGACCTAGGATTGAGTCATACATACGATTTCTGCTCGGTGTTTTTTTTACTCACGAGTTGGCAACTCACCCCCGTTGTGCCACAGTTCTTGCAGGTTTTGCCGTACAGGTTTCATTACGGCTTTGCTGGCACACTGCTCATTTTCGGGTGATTGCTTTGGTAGATGGGTTCACTCGCATTGTGACCACCATTGTATTTTATTTATATTCAGTTGTATCTAGAAACTCCATCAACCGGACTTGTATATTATTCAGACTTAGAAAACCAGTTGTTATTATTTCGACCTTAGAGTCGTGTTTGTATTATTATGGTTTTCTTGATAATTTTGAGTTTCTTTTTGAGTTTTGATCATCGCCCTTCGGCGTTGTATATTATATTGCTTGCGTGGCTGTGACCGTCAATGGACGAAAAGCTAGCTCCCGCTTGGGGATGCCTTTATTCATATTATTCATGTTGCACCCCTTTTAGGGCCGGTATTTACAAAGGAGACTCTGCCGAAATTTTCGGAAAAGATATGATGTTTTAAACATGTTTACAACGACTTTTCAAAGTGATTATATGCAACTTTGAAACAAGTTTTCCTTCACCTTCTTCTTTTAAATGGTTTAGATTTCTGTGTTTTGGCTTACTTGAGTTAGATGGAGTCCTTTAGACTTCATATGATTCAAATATCAGTCACGTGCCATTTCGGGTCATGATAGGTAGATGACATGAATTTTGAAGAAATGGAGAATATTTTCCGTCTTCTCCTCCCTTAGCTGTTGGATATAGTGCCCTCAGAGTCAATTATTGGATCACAGGCACGTGATTGCAATGATTGAGGGAGGACCTATACCGGTAGGACAGTCTTACTCAAGATGATAGTATGCTATCTGGTTTATCTTTATCAGTCGTGTACAGCTTTAGGTGACATGTTCATTATTACACGTTGATAGAGCCCTTAGGATCCTGCTTGACTACCAACAGTATGATGGCGATCATATATGTGAGAGTTGGGTAGTCCATAAGCACATCCTTAAAAGTGGTCCCTACTCGTAGGAGTTTCGAGACAGGGCATTGATACTCCGGAGTAGACTAGTGTATACAGTCGAGACCCCGACGAGGGGCGGTGGCCGGTCTCACAAGCCACTGGTATCAGTTGGTTCACCTAAGATGTATACAGGTGCTCATTGGGTTATGAGTACACCGGACAGGACTCGTCGGGAACATGCTGGTTGGTATTATAGCTGACGTCAGATAGCAGTTCCCTGGTGACATGTGTACAGGTTAGTTCATCGACCTGAGGTCGTCATTTGTCTCGTGTGAGTTCCCACTGTGCTTTGATTACTACCCTGCCACGGCTCAAAGGAGTCGTGCAAACAGGTTTTAGTTAGGTACAGTCCCGAGCCACATGGAGGTAAGTGAGCGGATCGGCATGGGATTCGTCTCTCCCGGTATTGGGGTGAGATCGCGCTGTGTCTAGGAAAGCCATTACACAAAGCTCTCGGCCGAGGCAGGAGATTTACTGGTAGGTATTCCAGTAGTATCTCAGGATGTTCTGGGCTACACTCCGACACGACTTGTACCGCTTTTGGGGGTCTGACTTTTACCAACCCCCTAGGCCCGCCATGCGATGCTCATAGACGAACGGACCGGACTGTACAGATATTGTCGGTGACAGGCTCAGTAGGGTGTCAGGATGAGTTCGCTCATCGACCTCTATTTTGGTCAATACTTGGTAGCCCGTTACGTACGGCTAATACCTCTGACGTGCTAGTGGTTAAATCCATAGCCAAAGTATTAACGAGTCTTTAGAGTCCCCCACAGACAGTTTCTCAAGTTTCGGGCAAAACGTTGTAGAGGCCGTATGATATATGGCAGGGTTCGATCATATACGTGCGGTATTGCACGGATCATGATCGGACAGATTATACTAGTGGGCTTTGGTTTAAGCCGGATCCTAGTATTAGATTTGTTGGATTACTTTAGTCTCATTGCATTCGCATTCAGTTGGAATGCGGATGCAGGTATGTATATACAGGTGAGGGGTATCCTGTGATCCGTCACGAGTTTACTTTAGATGTTGCCGTATCTTTTTATTGTTGTAAACATTTGGTTTAATGTTTACAAATGGAAATTATGAGCTAGAAACCATCATTTTGTGCATTAAATGATACATGTACTTCAAGGGTGAGTCATGGTATCATTTCTTGTGCAAACATCACATTATGTGATTGATTTGTGTTGATATGAGAGGAAGAGAGAGAGAGGG
This sequence comes from Agapanthus africanus, assembly GCA_030015575.1. Lineage (NCBI taxonomy): Eukaryota > Viridiplantae > Streptophyta > Magnoliopsida > Asparagales > Amaryllidaceae > Agapanthus > Agapanthus africanus. Next base: position 227,254,478 of record CM057348.1, read on the forward strand.
GCTGCCATGTATAGGTGAGCTCTCATATTATTCTTCACACTCTCTCATTTTTTATCATAGCAACACAAAAGAAAAAAGAGAGGAAACTCCTTCTTCTTCCTCTTTCTTCTCTAGCTTAAATCTCCATTAATGGCAACACCTCTAACCTCCATCCAAACCCATGGATGCAAGAGACAAAATGATCACAAACATTCTCTACAACACCTTGGACACGTCGGCTAGCACACTTCGTGCCCGAGTTGCTTCGGATGAAGCGGGAGCCCATAAAAAGACTCGTAGATGTGGTGCCCTTTCCGACGAGGAGATCGAGACCGGAGTTGCCGAGGAGCTTGGGATGGTGGCCAAAGACCGAAGGACACAGATCAATCGGTATAGCTTTCTATCCCTTCTCTAGTTGCTAGTTTATAGGTTAATGGTTCGATCCGGGTTTTAAGCATACGATAGCGCCGGTTTCTAGTTTAGAAAAAATTTCGTTTCCGCATTTTGGCCTCTGAAAGACGGCCGGGGCGCTACCGTAGGCTTACATGGTATCAGAGACACGTCATTAACCTTTACTAGCTTGCTCTAACGTGTTTAGAATTTCGATCGGACGAAATTTCCAAAAACCGCGTTTCCAATTGTTCAGTTTCTATCGAATTTTTTCTGTGATCAAAAAAATTATTTGGTGTGCTACAGAAAATCAGGCAGGGTTTTTTAGGAGTTCTGATAAAATTTGGTAGCACGTGGCTACAGTGACGCCGCGGAACCGCTGCCATACCCTTGTTTTGGCCGCGGTTCCGCCGCAGTAAAGTCTCTTCACTGCACCAAATTTTGCACAGTGCTATCTGAGTTGGAAATAGGATTTCTGGTATTTTTTGTTTGGGCCCAGATTATTTTGAGTACTGGGTATTGTGCTTGGGGCCCACTTCGGGAAACTTTGTCGATCGAAAATTTTAAACATGTTAGTTCACAGTATTTACATTATATCTGCGACCGTGAATGTCATTTGATCGGTAAATCCTGTCTAATTGCTATAGTTCTTTTAGACGGATTTGCGAACGTGACATTTACGTTGATGTTCTGTATTGTGCTGTGATGTTGCGGATTTGTCGTGGTGGATAGCCTGGATGCAATGGTAGTACAGTATGGCTGTATATGCACATTTGATATTATGGGGCGAGCGTCCGACATGTGGACGGCCATCACTGCCTGTTTGTATATTATTCTTTTGGGGCACGACCGGGCTGAGGTCGATGTACCCGTTGTATATATTTTACTTTCTATACTAGGATTACCCCAAGGTGGGGTGCACGGATAGCCGGGTTCTAGAGGGCAACGGGCCCGCATCTCATGGCTTTGAGACGGAAGGGGCTTTACTCTAGAATTGGCGGGCTATTCGCCGCACTCGTAGGGGGTACAGGTTGACCCAAGGAGGGGTGCTCAAGTTACCGGATTCCGTGAAGTGTTGGGTGGTCCATTCACGTTGTTGAAGGGGGCTGGCTCGCTTCAGGTTTTGGCGGGTAACTTGTCGCGCCCGTAGGGGTCTAGGATTTCATTGCACAGGCTATCCACACGACCAGAGGAACGTCGGGTTTCAGTAGCGGCTCTATGAAACCCGGGGATCCCAGATTATCTGTATTGTTCTGTGATGCTTATTATATTTCTGTGATGTTGCATTTTATCACGCCATGAGCGATTATTAAATATTGATATATATACTAGTAGATGTTGTATATGTTTTACACCCGCGCTAGTCCAGTCCCCGCTCTGTCGTTAGTTAAGTAACCTAACGGGTGATGACGGGAACCAGTGGCGAATGCGGATGGCATATACGTACATCATATTTTCGTTCTTTATTGGTGTGATCAATTGATGAGACTGCATTGATCCGATCAATGCAAGCAAGACAAACCTGTTTGACGTTGTTGGAACAATTTTTCAAAAAGCTGTTATTGCAAGAACGTTCTCTTTTTTTTTTGCACAGTGGTATTCGGTTATGAATATCCAGCACCTCAGTCGACGAGGCAAGGGCCGAGATCCCTTCACCGGGAGTGACCCCTTGGACAGAAGTTTGCGTCAGGGTAATAACTTCACTATAGCCGATTACCTTTTGCTTTGCATCGTAGTATTCAGTTGGAATATCCTGCACCTCATTCTACGGGGAAAAAGCCGAGATCCCTTCACCGGGAGTGACCTCTTTAGCAAAGGTTTTCGCCACTATATTTTTATAAAAAGCTATGCGGTTCCTTCAACGATATCAAGTTCATTAAGTTAAAAGTTTTTCGCCAAAAACTAGACGTAGCCCTCCATCATTTCTTACAAGTATTACTTAGTATTCGTGCTGCGTTTGTTGACTGTGTCAAGGCGTAGTGTACGGTAGCTGAGTAGTGTTTGTTTGTGGCATATTAATGGGATTGGTTAGGACAGCCGTGTGGCCTTGTTGACTGTGTCAAGGGCTCGTACGGGTGGGTTTAATGCAATCCAGGATAATGACGGGTTGAACTTGACTAGGACTCTTTGATTTGTTGACTGTGTCAAGGTCACTTGGGTCCTAGGGGGAAAAATCACATCGGGAGTTTCTAAAGAAACTGAAACTTGCCAGGCATGCGCATACCTTCTGGAGTGTGATAACGTGAGTGGATTCCATCACGTTATCATGCGATGATAGTTGGATCCCGATTCCCACTGATGAGTTGGTTTACTCCTCGGGGGATCCCGACTAATTCATCTTTCAGGTTTGGAGGAGAATTTGAGGATACAGTGGGAGGTTTCCTGATTAGATAAAGTGATAACCATTCTGATCTAGGTTAGAGTGCACACTGAGTGTTTCTTTTCTCTCTCTCTTTGGCAGCGACCATGACCCGACCCTTGACTATGACTCAGTGACCAAGATTAACCGAACCTTCTTAAACACTGGCTTTTGGATTGTCAGAATTGCATACCTCATTGCCACTCCTACTTTTACCCTTTTTCTCCAGGACACCCCGTATTACTACGAACATCCACTTCCATTAGATAAAACCATCGTATGGTTATATACGAACTCGAAGGAACTTGTTCCAGATTCGAGGATGGTTTCCGGTTCTGGAGAAAACGAATAGGACTATTCAGTTGTCTTTTCCTTTTACCTTCTCTGAGGTTGCGAGTGCTCCTTGGATTAGGACAGTACACCTATTACGCTTATTGGATAGTCTTCTTCCAAACCATAGGCTGGTGCCGAACGGTAGGGAATGAAGAAAACCAATTAGCCTGACAAAGGTGTACAGAAGGTATTAAGTAAAGACAAATAAAGGGATTAGTAAGAGAGCAAAGTAAATTGCGACTGCTATTCACGACCAAACCAAGTATTTCATCGCCATTCCTACTTCACCTTTGTATTTCTCCAGAACACTCCGTATCACTACGAAGATCCACAGTTATTTGGATACTCCATCGTATGGTTATATACGAACTCGAAAGGAACTTGTTCCGGTTCGGGGATGGATTCTGGTTCAGGAGAAATAGGAATAAGGTTTATTCAGTTGTCTTTTATCTTCACCTTCTCTCAGGTTGCGAGTGCTCCTAAGATTAGGACAGTACACCTATTACGCTTATTGGATAGTCTTCTTCCAAACCACAGGCTGGTGCCGAATGGTAAGGAAGGAAGAAAACCATTTGGCCTAAGAGGGTGTACAGAAGGTAATGACTAAAGACATATAAAGGGATTTGGAGAGATGGTAAAGAAATATACGGTTATAGTTGTGAATCTGATAATGGAAGAGGCATTACTAGGAATACCCGGATACCCCTTCGAAACATTTGCATGTTTCAGTTTTACTGTGTATTGTTAAAAGAAAACTGATTTCCCAATTAGCCCTTGCTCCAGGGTATGTATTTACCAGGTTTGATTCTCACATCTGTATGGTTTTACAGATGCTGAGTGGGAGTAAGCTATTGGGAATTAGGTGATCATCCTCATTATATCGGGATTCGTTGAAATTGGCGATATTTGAGGAAATCTCCTGGGCTGTTTGCCGGACGGCAGATATTTGGTTTTGAATATCCATTGTTATGCACCAGTTTCAAATTGATATATCTGTACGTTTATTTTTATAAAGTGAGATATAACTTTTTGGAATTATGTCTATGATATTTACCTATATCAGTTGAAGATTAGGTAAGGAGCATTCAACAGCGGTGTAATTCTTCATAACCATGGTACAGTTTTCAACCTACGACACATAGGGATTGAGTTATTAGACTCAGGGGACTTATACAGAGTATTGTATGTTGTCTAGTGTCCATTAGGACAGAAAGGTTGGTACTCGTACTATATTCTGTTTACTTGTGACTTCTCTAGTTCTTAGACATGTGTTTCGTAGAAATGCAAGGTCCAAGTTTTGAGAAGTTATAGGTATATGAATAAAGTAGAGAACCAGGTATTGAAAGTATCAGGATTCTTCAAGGTGATCGAAGATGTAGATACTTGTGTATGGTATTTAGTTGATAGTAATGGTTTTGAGAAACTTGTTTCTCTTTCAGGTTACTCATGTTTGGATGCACTCCTAAGTTGAGTAACGTTGATCGGCCTCCTTCCATTTAGTTTACATGCACTGGAGACAGCTGCATGATTTGTATCTGGTTCAATTAAATCAGTGCCTCTGTTTCTGTATTGGATATAGAACAGTTCATATCTTAACATTGTTAAGGTACGGGGAGTTATCCGGCTTATGCTTAAAACCAGACTCTGGATAACTCAAGGCACGTTTCTGTAATGGCTGTTTGTGGGTTGACCCGGGCTATGACGAGGGTTGACTTTCTACCATCTGGAAGATCAATAGTGATATTGTTCTTGACTCGCCACAGTTTTGATAAAAATGGATTTTTTCAGAAAACAGTAGTGGGAGTATGGTAGAACTGGAAGTGATTCCAGAACCACAAACGATTACTGGAAATTTGATGAAAACCTAAAGATTCAATCAGGTTTAACATTCCATTGGCCACTCCGCAGATATAGTGGGTAACCTCAAGCACCCGAGAGATACTCCGGTAGCCTCAAGGACGGTGACAGGGAGGTTTTTGTTTACCCAGACTTGCCATTGCTGTTGTTCCAGGCTATGAGACCCGGCAGGAGGATGAGTATAGCGTCGTTCTGAACTGGCTTTAGAAGTGTACGTGTATATGACTCTACCAGAGGGTTGTCGTAGTCAGTGGGAGCAGCGGAAGCATTGGTGGACAAGTAGCTTATGTCTATTTATAGACTAAAGCAGATATAGCGGAGATAGATCATCTATTTCTGATGTGGAAGTCATAGGTTTGACTTCATCAAAATAGGGGATGGATCTGTTAAGAAGGTAGTAGGGTGTGATGTCCTGGTATTTGGATGACATACACAGAGTAGGAAGTGAAATTCCTATACTACGATCGGTTTTGGTTGTCACACAGTGGTTTCTCCACATAGGACATGGATATTATATCAGATATTCTGGTTACTAGATCTATGGTTTTAGATCTAGATTTGGGTAGTTTCCCAATCTGGGTACGTAGACAGCATTCTAAAGGTGTTTTAGAATGGACGACTCCTGGCACGGTAGTGTACCTGCATGTGATGGAGTCACCCTCTCTAAAGATGTCTTACAGACTAAAGGGGAGAGGGATGTGAATGATTGGCAGATCACTTGCTTAGGCAATTGAGTCAATCATGAGATGTCTAGTACCACACCAGATATTGTTTTTGCGCTAGATGCAATATATTGATATTAATCCAATCCTGGAGAAATGTTCGGAAGCAGTTTTAGAACATAAGTGGATGTTCTAGGGAAATGATAACGGCAGCCTCTATCGGGGGACAGTTATCATTCCAGACTTCCAAGGTGACCTGGATGACAGAGTGACTGTCAGAGTTATAGTTTTCCCTCTGACGAGGGGTAGTATTTTGGACAGGTGGTCTAAGCGGATACTGAGGGAGGCATGGTGCGGGATACTGATTAAGTTCAGTTGACAATACAGTCTAAGAAGTTTGGATTTGGAGTTCATTTATGAACTAGGTCCCGTCAGATATCCAGACATATTCTAAGACAGGTATTGCTCATTTCGGGAGATGGCTTTCTCTGTGAACTTGAGATAAAGAGAGACATAGAAAGAAACATTAGGGAGAATCCACTCACTGAGGCTATTCTTCGAACGCAATAGTTTTGCAAACGGGCTTTGTAAGACTGATTTGTAGAGGAGTTGGGTGTTCGGTATCACACGGGATGTGAGTATGCGACATCGCAATAATTAACCTTGAGTGCAAGTGGGAGACTGTTGGATATAGTGCCCTCAGAGTCAATTATTGGATCACAGGCACGTGATTGCAATGATTGAGGGAGGACCTATACCGGTAGGACAGTCTTACCTAAGATGATAGTATGCTTTTGTGTTTATCTTTATCAGTCGTGTATAGCTTTAGGTGACATGTTCACTATTACACGTTGATAGAGCCCTTAGGATCCTGCTTGACTACCAACAGTATGATGGCGATCATATACGTGAGAGTTGGGTAGTCCATAAGCACATCCTTAAAAGTGGTCCCTACTCGTGGGAGTTTCGAGACAGGGCATCGATACTCCGGAGTAGACTAGTGTATACAGTCGAGATCCTGACGAGGGGCGGTGGCCGGTCTCACAAGCCACTGGTGTCAGTTGGTTCACCTAAGATGTTTACAGGTGTTCATTAGGTTATGAGTACACCGGACAGGACTCGCCGGGAACATGCTGGTTGGTATTATACCTGACGTCAAATAGCAGTTCCCTGGTGACATGTGTACAGGTTAGTTCATCGACCTGAGGTCATCATTTGTCTCGTGTGAGTTCCCACTGTGCTTTGATTACTACCCTACCACGGCTCAAAGGAGTCGTGCAAACAGGTTTTAGTTGGGTACAGTCCCGAGCCACATGGAGGCAAGTGAGTGGATCGGCATGGGATTCGTCTCTCCCGGTATTGGGGGTGAGATCGCGCTGTGTCTAGTAGAGACATTACACAAAGCCCTCGGCCGAGGCAGGATATTTACTGGTAGGTATTCCAGTAGTATCTCAGGGTGTTCTGGGCTACACTCCGACACGACTTGTACCGCTTTTAGGGGTCTGACTTTTACCAACCCCCTAGGCCCGCCATGCGATGCTCATAGACGAACGGACCGGACTGTATGGATATTGTCACTGACAGGCTCAGTAGGGTGTCAGGATGAGTTCGCTCATCGACCTCCCTTTTGGTCAATACTTGGTAGCTCGTTACGTACGGCTAATACCTCTGACGTGCTAGTGTTTAAATCCACAGCCAAAGTATTGACGAGTCTTTAGAGTCCCCCACAGACGGTTTCTCAAGTTTCGGGCGAAACGTTATAGAGGCCGTATGATATATGGCAGGGTTCGATCATATACGTGCGGTATTGCACGGATCATGATCGGACGGATCATACTAGTGGGCTTTGGTTTAAGCCGGATTCTAGTATTAGATTTTTTGGATTACTTTAGTCCCATCGCATTCGCATTCAGTTGGAATGCGGATGCAGGTATGTATATACAGGTGAGGGGTATCCTTGTGATCCGTCACGAGTTTACTTTAGATGTTGTCGTATCTTTTTATTGTTGTAAACATTTGGGTTAATATTACAAATGGAAATTATGAGCTAGAAACTATCATTTTGTGCATTAAATGATACATGTACTTCAAGGGTGAGTCATGGTATCATTTCTTGTGCAAACATCACATTATGTGATTGATTTGTGCTGATATGAGAGGAAGAGAGAGATAGGGGCTGCCATGTATAGGTGAGCTCTCATATTATTCTTCACACTCTCTCATTTTTTATCATAGCCACACAAAAGAAAAAAGAGAGGAAACTCCTTCTTCTTCCTCTTTCTTCTCTAGCTCAAATCTCCATTAATGGCAACACCTCTAACCTCCATCCAAACCCATGGATGCAAGAGACAAAGTGATCACAAACATTCTCTACAACACCTTGGACACGTCGGCTAGCACACTTCGTGCCCGAGTTGCTTCGGATGAAGCGGGAGCCCGTAAAAAGACTCATAAATGTGGTGCCCTTTCCGACGAGGAGATCGATACCGGAGTTGCCGTGAGGAGCTTGGGATGGTGGCCAAAGACCGAAGGACACGGTTCGATCGGTATAGCTTTCTATCCCTTCTCTAGTTGCTAGTTTATAGGTTAATGGTTCGATCCGGGTTTTAAGCATACGATAGCGCCGGTTTTCTAGTTTAGAACAATTTTCGTTTCCGCATTTTGGCCTCGGAAAGACGGCCGGGGCGCTACCGTAGTCTTACATGGTATCAGAGACACGTCATTAACCTTTACTAGCTTGCTCTAACGTGTTTAGAATTTCGATCGGACGAAATTTCCAAAAACCGCGTTTCCAATTGTTCAGTTTCTGTCGAATTTTTTCTGTGGTCAAAAAAATTATTTGGTGTGCTGCAGAAAATCAGGCAGGGTTTTTTAGGAGTTCTGACAAAATTTGGTTGCACGTGGCTACAGTGACGCCGCGGAACCGCAGCCATACCCTTGTTTTGGCCACGGTTCCGCCGCAGTAAAGTCTCTTCATTGCACCAAATTTTGCACAGTGCTCTCTGAGTTGGAAATGGGGTTTCTGGTATTTTTTGTTTGGGCCCAGATTATTTTGAGTACTGGGTATTGTGCTTGGGACCCACTTCGGGAAACATTGTCGATCGAAAATTTAAAACATGTTAGTTCACAATATTTACATTATATCTGCGACCGTGAATGTCATTTGATCGGTAAATCCAGTCTAATTGCTATAGTTCTTTTAGACGGATTTGCGAACGTGACATTCACGTTGATGTTCTGTGTTGTACTGTGATGTTGCGGATTTTGTTGGATATAGTGCCCTCAAAGTCAATTATTGGATCGCAGGCACGTGATTGCAATGATTGCGGAGGACCTATACCAGTAGGACAGTCTTACCCGAGATGATAGTATGCTATCTGGTTTGCCTTTATCAGTCGTGTACAGGTTCAGGTGACTGATCACTGTTACACGTTGATAGAGCCCTTAGGATCTTGCTTGACTACCAACAGTATGAGGGCGATCATATAAGTGAGAGTTCGGTAATCTATAAGCTCATCCTTAATAGTGTTCCCTAGTCGTGGGAGTTTCGAGACAGGGCATCGATACTCCGGAGTAGACTAGTGTATACAGTCGAGACCCCGACGAGGGGCGGTGGCCGGTCTCACAAGCCACTGGTGTCAGTTGGATCACCTAAGATGTATACAGGTGCTCATTGGGTTATGAGTACACCGGACAGGACTCGCCGGGAATCTGCTAGTTGGTATTATACATATCGTCAGATAGTAGTTCCCTGGTGACATGTGTACAGGTTAGTCATCGACCTGAGGTCGTCATTTGTCTCGTGTGAGTTCCCACTGTGCTTTGATTTCTACCCTACCACGGCTCAAAGGAGTCGTGCAAACAGGTAGTTTTTGGGTACAGTCCCGAGCCACATGGAGGCCCGTGAACGGATCGGCAGGGGATTCGTCTCTCCCGGTATTGGGGGTGAGATCGCGCTGTGTCTAGGAGAGCCATTACACATAGCCCTCGGCCGAGGCAGGAGATTTACTAGTAGGTACTCCAGTAGTATCTCAGGGTGTTTTTGGGCTACACTCCGACACGACTTATACCGCTATTGGGGGTCTGACGTTACTAGCCCCCTAGGCAGGATATGCGATACTCATAGGCGAACGGACCGGACTGTATATACATTGTCACTGTTAAGCTCAGTAGGGTTTCCGGATGAGTTCGCTCATCGGCCTCCATTGAGGTCAGTCCATGGGCAGCCGTTACGCACAGCTAGTGCCGCTGACGGCTTGTGGTTAAACCCACTGCCAGGGTACTGACGAGTCATTAGAGTCCCCCACAGATTGTTTCCCAAGTTCGGGCGAAACTGTAAGTCCACGGTAGCGCCCCGGCCGTCTAACAGACGCCAAATGCGGAACAAAAACTTTTTACAAACTGGCGCTATCGCGTACCATAACCCGGATCTGCCATTAAAGCTAAACTAACAAAATACAAATGGGTAGAAACGTTATACCGAATGATCCGAGTCCTTCGGTCCTCAACCATCATCCCACGCTTTGTTGCGGCTGCTCCGATCTCCTGAATCTTCAGTCTCGTCGTCCAGGTGGCACCACGTCGATGGATTTTTAAACGGGCTCCCGCCTCTGAACCGAGGCAACTCGATCGTCAAGTTTGCCAAAAGAGACGACCAAGATTGATGTAGATAATGTGTAGAATACTTTATCTCGTTGCGTCCAAGCCTATGGACGAACGGTTAAAAGAAGTTGCCTTTTGGATCGAATGAAAATGAGAGAATGAACTTATGAAATTTCCATGAGGCAAATTTCATATACTTTTTCCAAATTAACAACCATCTCCACCCACAAGAGGGGCCGGCCAAATAAATAAGGCAAAGGGGGTGAGTGTAGGAACAAGAATGGTGACCATAAGGATATGAAGCTTATCATAACCAAAACACAAAGAATGAGTCATAAAACACCTAGTATGAACACAATCAATGCAAACCAATCACAATTAACCTAGTCACCTTGTCATTAAAAGCACCATTAATGACCTAATGACTCACAAGCCTTGTCACCCTCTCTAGAACCTTCTAGAACACTGACTCACCTCATCAAGAAAAGATAAATCCGTATTTAACCGACTGTCAAATACGGCTAATAGAAAACTGGAAACCGGCAACTTCCAAAAGTGATCCTGAAACGAATTTCAGGATAACCCCGTATCAGTATAAACATACCCGCATTTGTATTACGACCGAATACAAATGCAACTGAGACAAAGATATTATATCTACACAGTATAATACTGGGTTCCGGCTTAAACCAAAGCCTACCAGTATTATCTGCCCGAAAATGGACACGTGCGAAAACGCACGTGCATTTTCCGAACCTTGCCATAAACCTATATGGCCTCTACAACGTTTCGTCCGAACTTGGGAAAGTGTCTGTGGGGGACTCTAATGACTCATCAACACACTGGCACTGGGTATAACCACTAGCACGTCAGAGGTACAAGCTGTACGTAACGGTTTGCCTATGTATCGATTGGAAGGGAAGCTGACGAGCGAACTCATCCATAAACCCTACTGAGCCTGACAGTGACAATGTATATACAGTCCGGTCCGTTCGTCTAAAGAGTATCGCATATCGAGTCTAGGGGGGTGGATAACGTCAGACCCCTAATAACGCGATAATTTGTGTCGGTATGAAGCCCATCACCATCTGAGAAACTACTGATCCAAATCAGTAATTCTCCACTACCTTGGCCAAGGATTTCAAGTGATGGCCACCCGTGCACTGTGCGATATCAACCCCGAATACCGGGAGAGACGAACCCCCGACGATCCGCTCACTTGCCTCCAATGTGGCTCGGGACTGTACCCAACTAAAACCTATTTGCATAACTCTTTTGAGCGTGGTAGGGTAGTAATCTAAGCACAGTGGGAACTCACATGAGACAAATGACGATCTCAGGTCGATGAACTAACCTGTACACATGTCACCAGGGAACTGCTATCTGACGATATGTATAATACCAACTAGCATGTTCCCGGCGAGTCCTGTCCGGTGTACTCATAACCTAATGAGCACCTGTACACATCTTAGGTGATCCAACTGACACCAGTGGCTTGTGAGACCGGCCACCGCCTCTCGTCGGGGTCTCGACTGTATACACTAGTCTACTCTGGATTATCGATGCCCTGTCTCAAAACTCCCACGACTAGGGACACGTTTAAGGATGTGCTTACAGACCCCAGCTCCCACGTATATGATCGCCATCATACTGCTGGTAGTCAAGCAAGAATCCTATGGGCTCTATCATCATGCAATAGTGAACTAAAGCATGTATACGATGATAAAGACAAACCAGATAGCATACTATCATCTTGAGCAAGACTGTCATATCGGTATAGGTCCTGCCTCAATCATTGCAATCACCTACCTGCGATCCAATAATTGACTTTGAGGGCACTATCTCCAACAATCTCCCACTTGCACTTAAGGCTAATTATTGCGATGTCGCATACTCACAGCCCGTGTGATATCAAACACCCAACTCCTCTACTAATCAGTTTTACAAAGCTAGTTTGTAAAACTCTTGTGTTCGAGAAATAGCCTTAGTGAGCGGATCCGCCCTGATGTTTCTTTCTATGTCTCTCTTAATCTCAAGTTCGCGGAGAAAGCCATCTCCCGAATCGAGTACCTGTCTTAGAATATGTCTGAATATCTGATGGGACCTAGTTCATAAATGAACTCCAAATCCAAACTTCTTAGACTGTATCGATAACTGAACCTAATCAGTATCCAGCACCAAGCCTCCCACAGTATCCTCTTGGACCACCTGTCCATAATACTGTTCCTCGTCAGAGGGAAAACTATAATTCTGACAATCACTCTGTCATCCATGTCACCTTTGAAGCCTGGAATGATAACCGTCTCCCGAAGGAGGCTGCCGTCATCAAATCTGTAGAACAAGCACTTATGTTCTAAAACTGCTTCCTTATATTTCTTCAGGATTGGATTAATATAAACTTATTGCAACAAGTGCAAAAACAACATCTGGTGTGGTACTTGACATCTCACGATCGACTCAATTGCCTAAGCAAGTGATCTGCCAATCATGCACTTCCCTCTCCCCTTTAGTCTGTAAGACACATTTAGAGAGGGTGACTCCATCACCTGCAGGTACACTACCATGCCAGGAGTCATCTACTCTAAAATACTATTAGAATATTGTCAAAGTACCCATATTGAGAAACTATCCAAATCTAGATCTAAAATCATAGATCTAGTAACCAGAATGTCAGATATTATATCCATGTCTTTTGTGAAGAAACAACTGTGTGACAACCACAGTACAACCGATCGTAGTGCAGGAATTTTACTTCATACCCTGTGTATGTCATCCTAATACCAGGACATCACACCCTACTACCTTCTTAATAGATACATCCCCTATTCTGATGAAGTCAAACCCGTGACTGTCACATCAAAAATAGATGATCTTATCTCCGCTATCTTTGCTCAAGCCTATAAATAGACATAAGCTACTTGCCCACTATGCTTCCGCTGCTCCTACTGACTATGACAACCCTGTGGCAGAATAATATATACGTACACTTCTAAAGCTAGTTTAGAACGACTCTATACTTATCCTCCTGCCGGGTCTCATAGTCTGGAACAACCGTAGTGTCAAGTCTGGGTAAACAAGAACCTCCCTGTCACCGTCCTTAAGGCTACCGGAGTACCTCTCGGGTGTCTGAGGTTACCCACCATGTCTGCGGAGTGGCTATTGGAATATCTAACCTGATTGAATATATAGGTCCTATTAAATTTTCCGTAATCATTTGCGGTTCTGGAATCACTTCCATTTCTACCATACTCCCACTACCGTTTTCTGAAAAAATCCATTTTAATAAAACTGTGGCGAGTCAAGAACAATATCACTATTGATCTTCCAGATGGTAGAAATGTCAACCCTCGTCAAAGCCAGGGTCAACCCACAAACTGCCATTACAGAAACGTGCCTTGAGTTATCCAGTGTCTGGTTTTAAGCATAAGCTGGACAACTCCCCGTGTCCTAACATCGTTAAGATATGAACCATTCTATATACAATATAGAAATAGAGGAACTAATTTAATTGGAACCAGATTCAAACCATGCAGCTGTTTCCTGTGCATATCAACTGAATGGAGAGAGGCTAATCAACATTACCCAACTTAAGAATCCATCCAATTATGAGTAACCTGAAAGGGAAACAAGTTTCTTAAAACCATTATTATCAACAGAATACCAATCACAAGAATCTACATCTTCGATCTCTTTGAAGAATCCCGATACTTGCGATATCTGGTTCTCTACTTTATTCTTATACTCACAACTTCTCATAACTCAGACATTGTATTTCTACGAAACACTTGTCTAAAAACTAGAGAAGTCACAAGTAAACAGAACATAGTACGAGGACCTACCCCTCTGTCCTGACGGACACTGGATAACATACAATACTCTGTATAAGTCCGCTGAGTTGAATAACTCATAACCTGTGCATCGTAGGTTGAAAACTGTACCCAGATGATTTCCTCAAATATCACCAATTACAACGAATTCCGATATAATGAGGATGATCACCTAATTTCCAATAACTTACTCCCACTCATCATCTGTAAAACCATACAGATGTGAGAATCTTACCTGGTAAATTCATACCCTGGAGTAAGTATCTAATCGGAAAATCAGTTTTCTTTTAACAATGCACAGTGTAACTGAAACATGAAAATGTTTCGTAGAGGTATCCTGGTATTCCTAGTAATGCATCTTCCATAATCCAATTCATGACTATAACCGTATATTTCTTTGCCATCTCTCCAAATCCCTTTATTTGTCTTTAGTCGTTACCTTCTGTACACCTTCGTTAGGCTAAATGGTTTTCTTCCTTCCCTACCGTTCGGCACCAACCTATGGTTTGGAAGAAGACTATCCAGTAAGCATAATAGGTGTACTCTCCTAAACCAAGGAGTACTCACAACTTGAGAGAAGGTGATGATAAAAGACAACTGAATAATACCTTATTCTATTTCTCCCGAACTGGGAAAAATCAAAGGTGAAATAGGAGTGGCGATGAAGTACGCGGTTTGGTCGTGAATGATAACAGTCGCAATTTACTTTGCCCTCTTTCCAATCCCTTTATTTTGTCTTTACATATTACCTTCTGCACACCCTACTTAGGCTAATTGGTTTTCTTCATTCCCTACCTTTCGGCACCAGCCTATGGTTTGGAATAAGACTATCCAGTAAGCGTAATAGGTGTACTCTCCTAAACCAAGGAGCCCTCGCAACCTGAGAGAAGGTGATAACAAAAGACAACTGAATAAACCAATTCTAATTCTCCTGAACCTGGATCCATCCTCGAAGTAGTACCTTCGAGTTCGTATATAATCATACGATGGATCTTATCCAATTGAAGTGGATGTCCGTAGTAATACGGGGTGTTCTGAGAAATACAAAGGGTAAAAGAAGGAGCGGCAATGACTTATGCAACTTGGACAATCCAAAAGCCAGTATTTTAAGAAGGTTCGGTCAACTTGGTCACCGAGTAATAGTCTAGGGTCGGTCAAAGGTCGCTGCCAAAGAGAGAGAGAGAAAAGAAACACTCTGCATGCACTCTAACCTAGATTAGAATGGTTATCACTTTATCTAATCAGGAAACTTCCCACTGTTATCTCAAATTCTCCTCCAAACCAGAAAGAAGAATTAGTCGGGATCACCCGAAGAGTAAACCAACTCATCAGTGAGAATCGGGATCCAACTATCATCGCATGATAACTTGATGGAAGCCACTCGAGTTATCACACTCCAGAAGGTATGCGCATGCTTGGCAAGTTTCCTGTATGTTTGAAACTCCCGATGTGATTTTTGCCCCATGCTCTTATGACCTTGACGAAAGTGTAGGGTTCCTAGGCACACTAATGAGGTCTCACAAGGCATCAACCATGCCAATTTCAAATTTTACGGTGCCGAGAAACCCTAATACGGATCGTTGGCTAGAAGTTTAGGCGAAAAAGAAACTAGTTAACAACTTAACTAAAAGAACGGAAATACAACCTTTGTAGATCCGGTTCTCCACCTCCATAGCTCCACAATGAAGTCTCCTCACTGTCCAAATGGAAACCCGGGCTCTAGCGTCGGCTTCATCGGAGAAATGGGCGGGCAAGGTCGTCGGCTTCGTGCCGAAGATGATCTACGTCGAAGCATCACAAGATCAAACTCCCACTTCACCAAGTCATGAAACTTGTGAAGAAAACACCCTATACTACTTGGCAAGAGGTAGAGGATGAAGAAATAGGAGGTGGGTTCACTTTAGAATTGGATTTCTCACTCATTTTCTCAAGTTGCCATTATTGGTAGAAAGCTTTCTTCATGAAGAAGAAGAAGAAGAACATGATAATGATATGATAAGAATAATCAAGAAAATAGAAAATAGATTATCCTTATCATATAGCAACCATGGTCAAGTAAACTAGTGTAGAGAATCAACTATGGTTCAAGTGAATGGTTAGGGTTAAGAAAAGAGACAAAATGGTCAAACCATTCAAAGCTTCATGAAGCTTCAAAAGAAAGTCCAAAATGAGCCACCATTTTATTTCTTTTCCAAATATAAATGAAAATAAATAAATAAATAAGTAAATCAAATAAACAAAACCCTAATCATTAACTTAACCATGGTATGATTCTTTACACAAACTCAAGTGAGCATGCATCATCAAACATGATACAATCAAGTGCACAAAAGTATATCACATATACAACTTGTGAACTTCAAGTGAGAAAATCCTTTTAAAATGAACCAATACTAGTTAATGCAATGTAATATATCAAATATATAATTATGCATTAAATCATTAAATCAACACTTGATTTAACGACCCGGTCATATCGCATATAACCGACTAATATTCAATGTATCGGCTTATCGAATCAATCCTTGATTCGATAACTAGGTTATATCGCATATAACCATTCAATACATTCATCGCGAGAATAGAATACGGTATCACATACACGCATTATTCTCGGTCCCGCACATATCTCATATGCGCTCCTATTTCGTTTCGCTTGAGCCAGGAAACCTCTGTGTAGGACTCTAAAGACTCGTCAATACGCCGGCAGCAGATGATGATCATATCAAACACCCACAAGCCGCAAGCGGTCTGCTAAACGTAACGGCCACCCGGGTATTGAGCGATCAGAAGATCGACGAGCAAGCCCGCTCGCACTCCAGTGAATCCAACCAGTAACACTACCGTACAGTCCGGTCTGATCGTCTGATATGTCGCATATCTCGCCTAGGGGTGGTAAACGTCAGACCCCAATAGCTCGATAAGTCGTGTCGATATGAGGTCTATAACAGTTCGAGAAACTACTGGTAACACTTACCAGTAAATCTCAGCAACCCTGGCCAGGGATTTCCGGTTATAGCCAATCGAACACAGCGCAACATCAACTCCCTATACCGGGAGAGACGAATCCCCTCCTATCGCTCATTGCCTCCATGTGATTCGGGACTGTACCCAAAAACCACCGTTTTGCACGTCCTCTTGGACGTGGTAAGGTGGAAATCAAAGCACAGTGGGAACCACACAAGACTCTATGACGATCTCGGGTCAACAGACTACTCTGTACCAGTGTCACCAGAGAACTGCCATCTGACATAAGGTATAATACTATCTGGGAGTTCTCGGCGAGTCCGTCCAGTGTACCCAATCTCTACTGAGCACCCGTATATCATCTCTGATGTCAAACACCAATGGATATGGGATCATCCATCGCCCATCTGTATGGGTCGAGAAGGTATACGCTAGTCTACTCTGGTATATCGATGCCCCGTCTCGATACACCCACGACTAGGGACTTTGAAGGATGTACTTATGGACTACCATGTCCCCACTAGTATGATCTGCATCATAGTCTAGGTAGTCAAGTACATATCTTAAGGGCTTTACCAACATGTAACAGAGAGACAATCAGTGTACACGTTAAGGTAAAGAGCAACCAGATAGCATACTATCATGTCGAGCAAGAAAGTCCTCCCTATATATGTCCCAGCATCCACTACAATATACATCCTATGTATATTAATGGCCTCTAGGGCATACATATAACTAACAGAAAGCCAACAAATCATAAGTCACATGTCAAGTTCTGCCCGTCATTGTCCAGGTTAATTTGAACCCACCCGTACATACCCTTGACGAAAACCAACAAGGTAATACGACTGTCCCAAACCAACACATCTATCTATGCTACAAATGAATACCCCAGCAGCTACCAAGCACTATGCCTTGGCGAAAGTCAACAAACGTAGCTTGAATACTACTGACCATCCATAAGATACGACGAAGGGCTACGACTGGTTTTTGGCGAAAAACCTTTAACGTAAAGAACTTGATCTCGTTGAAGGAACCTGATAGCTTTTTATAAAAATATAGTGGCGAAAACGTTTTGCTAAAGAGGTCACTCCCGGTGAAGGGATCTCGGCTCTTTCCTCGTGGAATGAGGTGCAGGATATTCCAACTGAATACCGCGATGCATAGCAACTTGTAATCGACTATATTGAAGTTATTACCCTGACGTAAACTTCTGCCCAAAGGGTCACTCCCGGTGAAGGGATCTCGGCCCTTGCCTCGTCGAATGAGGTGCAGGATATTCTAACTGAATATCACTATGCAAAACAAAAGGAAATGTCTTTGTAATAATATCTTTTAAAATTGGTTCCAACAACATCAAATATAGCTTTGTTTTATCCTTGCATTGATAAGAGTCAATGCAGTCCCATCAATCAATCACACCAGAAAAGAACGAAAATAAAATGTACGTATATGCCATCCGCATTCGCCACTGGTTTCCCGTCATCACCCGTTAGGTTACTTAACTAACGACAGAGCGGGGGCTGGACTAGCGCGGGTGTAAAACATATACAACATCTAATAGTATATATACCAATATACAATAATCGCTCCAGGCGTGATAATATGCAATATTACAGAAAAGTAATAAGCATCACAGAACAATACAGATAATCTGGGATCCCCGAGTTTCACAGAGCCGCTGCTGAAACCTGACGTTCCCCTGGTCGTGTGGATAGCCTGTGCAATGAAACCTAGACCCCTACGGGTGCGGCAAGTTACCCGCCAAAACCTGAAGCGAGGTAGTCCCCACATCATAGTGAATGGAACACCCGGCATTTCACGGAATCCGGTAAATTGAGCACCCCTCCTTGGGTCAACCTGTACCCCCTACGAGTGCGGCGAATAGTCTGCCAATTCTAGAGTGAGGTCCCTTTGCCTCTCAAAGCCATGAGATACGGACCCGTTGCCCTCCAGAACCCGTCTATCCGTGCACTCCTTCGCGGGATAAACCTAGTACAGAAATAAAAATATGTACAACGGGTACATCGACCTCAACCCGGTCATGTCCCAAAAAGAATATTATACAATAGGCAGTGACGACAGTCCACATGTTGGATGCTCGCCCCGCAATATCAAATATACAAATAAATCCAAACTGTACTACCATTGCACACTGCTATCCACCACGACATATCCGCAACATCACAGCACAACACAGAACATCAACGCGAATGTCACGTTCGCAAACCCGTCTAAAAGAACTATAGCAATCAGACGCGGTTTACCGATCAAATGACATTCTCGGTTGGAGATATAATGTAAATACTGCATACTAACAAATTTAAAATTTCGATCGACCAAATTTCCCGAAGTGGGCCCCACGAACATCTGGTGTACAGTAACAGAATTTGGGCCCCAAAAACATATACCAAAAACCACAATTTCCCATGGTAAACTCAATGGAAAAATTTGGGGCACTGTTCCCACAAAAGCGCGGCGGATCAGCGGCCAAACCCTGGTTTGGGCCGCGGATCCGCGGCCGTTCTGTGGGATCACGTGACCAAATTTCACCAGTTTGCTTAGAATTGCCTGCTTAGTTTTCTGTGATATGTCAAATAATTTTTAGACCTGATTTAAAATCGACAGAAACCTTGAACAGAAAATTGTAGTTTTGCGAAATCCGTTCGATCGATGTTTTAAACGTGTTAGCACAAGTTAGTAAAGTTTAATGGTGAGGCTTTGATACCACTGTAAGTCCACGGTAACGCCCCGGCCGTCAAACAGACGCCAAATGCGGAACAAAAACTTTTTACAAACTGGCGCTATCGTGTACCGTAACCCGGATCTGCCATTAAAGCTAAACTAACAAAGTACAAATGGGTAGAAACGTTATACCGAATGATCTGAGTACTTCGGTCTTCAACCATCATCCCACGCTTTGTTGTGGCTGCTCCGATCTCCTGAATCTTCAGTCTCGTCGTCCAGGTGGCACCACGTCGACGGATCTTTAAACGGGCTCCCGCCTCTGAACCTAGGCAACTCGATCGTCAAGTTTGCCAAAAGAGACGACCAAGATTGATGTAGATAATGTGTAGAATACTTTATCTCGTTACGTCCAAGGCTATGGACGAACGGTTAAAAGAAGTTGCCTTTTGGATCGAATGAAAATGAGAGAATGAACTTATGAAATTTCCATGAGGCAAATTTCATATACTTTTTCCAAATTAACAACCATCTCCTCCCACAAGAGGGGCCGGCCAAATAAATAAGGCAAAGGGGGTGAGTGTAGGAACAAGAATGGTGACCATAAGGATATGAAGCTTATCATAACCAAAACACAAAGAATGAGTCATACAACACCTAGTATGAACACAATCAATGCAAACCAATCACAATTAACCTAGTCACCTTGTCATTAAAAGCACCATTAATGACCTAATGACTCACAAGCCTTGTCACCCTCTCTAGAACCTTCTAGAACACTGACTCACCTCATCAAGAAAAGATAAATCCGTATTTAACCGACTGTCAAATACGGCTGATAGAAAACTGGAAACTGGCTACTTCCAAAAGTGATCCTGAAACGAATTTCAGGATAACCCCGTATCAGTATAAACATACCCGCATTTGTATTACGACCGAATACAAATACAACTGAGACAAAGATATTATATCTACACAGTATAATACTGGGTTCCGGCTTAAACCAAAGCCTACCAGTATTATCTGCCCGAAAATGGACACGTGCGAAAACGCACGTGCATTTTCCGAACCTTGCCATAAACCCATATGGCCTCTACAACGTTTCTCCCGAACTTGGGAAAGTGTCTGTGGGGGACTCTAATGACTCATCAACACACTGGCACTGGATATAACCACTAGCACGTCAGAGGTACAAGCTGTACGTAACGGTTTTCCTATGTATCGATTAGAAGGGAAGCTGACGAGCGAACTCATCCATAAACCCTACTGAGCCTGACGGTGACAATGTATATACAGTCCGGTCCGTTCGTCTAAAGAGTATCGCATATCGAGTCTAGGGGGTGGATAAAGTCAGACCCCTAATAACGCGATAATTCGTGTCGGTATGAAGCCCATCACCATCTGAGAAACTACTGATCCAAATCAGTAATTCTCCACTACCTTGGCCAAGGATTTCAAGTGATGGCCACCCGTGCACTGTGCGATATCAACCCCGAATACCGGGAGAGACGAACCCCCAACGATCTGCTCACTTGCCTCCAATGTGGCTCGGGACTGTACCCAACTAAAACCTGTTTGCACAACTCTTTTGAGCGTGGTAGGGTAGTAATCTAAGCACAGTGGGAACTTACATGAGACAAATGACAATCTCAATGTAAGTCGATGTACAACACCCCAATACTTGTGGGGAGGCGGAATTTTCAAAAACGAACTTGTTTAGTGAACAAACATCGACTAACCGCTTGAATCGAAGCTAAACGATAACTAACCAAACACATAGTTGTTCTAAACTACTATGCTTAGGGATTATACCTATCGAACCAAGTCCTTCGGCTTTACGATCTCCTCGTCCTCCTCGGCCTTCTCGATGTAGTAGATGATCCACCCGAGAGCAAAACTCCAAGCTTAGCCTCTAAACTTGAGGCAACTAACCTTCTTGGATTGCTAATCAAAGAAGATAGATGAGATAGAGTGAGGGTTATGGATTGTTTAGTCTAACTAATCCTTGTTCTCAACACATGAGAGGTGAGGATTAGGGTTTGAAGAGAGTGAGCTTGAGGAGAGAGAATGTGAATGATATTATGAAGTGAGAATAGTAAGTTATCATAATATATATGAAACTTTAAAATTCATCAATAAAAGAAAAACAAGTGATGAATAATCAAGTTTCATAAATATCTAATGGTGATTCATAACCATGACTCATTAATCATTTATTGTGCATTAATGATATGGATGAATCACTCTCATGACTCACTAAACTCATTCAATGCATATGACACCTAAACCTCCTTAGTCACCATCTTCTAGAAGCTTCTCGCACAATTACGAGAACGCCCCTCCAATCCGCAAAAATACGGAAAAACTTTAGACTGTATAAATCCAATAACCGGATACCAGTAACTGGCTTAAACCAAAGCCGACTGGTAAAAACTGTCCGAAAGTCGTACGTGCGTAAACACACGTATGCGTCCGAACCCTTTGTCGTAAAACCATACGACCTCTATATCGTTTCGCCTGGAGTAGGAAACTCTCTGTGTGGGACTCTAGAGACTCGACTACTACGCTGGCAGTGGGTTTAACCACAGACCGCAAGCGGCACTAGCTGTACGTAACGGTCCCCAGGTAGTTGTCGATAAGAAGGCTCATGAGGAAACCCATCCGAACTCCTACTGAGTCTAATATGACAATCTCCATACAGTCCGGTCCGTTCGTCTTAGACTATCGCATATCGGGCCTAGGGTGGCGGCAAGCGTCAGTTCCCTAATAGCGGTATAAGTCGTGTCGGAGTGAAGCCCATTACACCCTGAGAAACTACTGGAACCTACCAGCAAATCTCGCTTGCCCTGGCCAGGGACTTTGCGTAATGGCTCTCTGACACAGCGCGATATCAACCCCCAATACCGGGAGAGACGAATTCTGTCTAACTGCCACTGCCTCCAAGTGCTCGGGACTGCACCCAACTGTTACCTGTTTGCACGACTCCTTTGAGCCGTGGTAGGGTAGCAATCTAAGAACAGTGGGACACACTCGAGGCGAAGTAGCAGTGTCAAGTCTGCGGACTATGCTGTACTCATGTCACCTGGGAACTGTTCACTGACGACTGGTATAAAACCAACCAACAGTTCCCTGTGAGTCCTGTCCGGTATACCCGTAACCTAACGAGCACCTGCATACTATCTCCAGTACGACGTACTGACGGCTGTGGGACAGACCATCTCCCCAACTGGGATGAGAAGCGTACACACTAGTCTACTCCGGAGTATCGATGCTCTGTCTCGATAATCCAATGACCAGGGACCTGAATAAGGATGTGCTTGTAGACTACCCAGCCCCCGCTAGTGTGACTGCCATCACAACGCTGGTAGACAAACAAGATCCTAAGAGCTCTATCAATACGTACACTCACATATTAAGATAGAAAAACCAAGTAGCATACTACCATGTTTAGCAAGACTGTTATATACATGTGAATATCCCAAGCTTCCATTAAGTAATATACAAACTAGTATGATACAGTAATGGCCTTCTAGGGCATAAACACTAACAATCTCCCACTTGCACTAGGGCCATGTACTGGCATATCGTAGACCGATGATCTCGAGCAGCCTCTCGAACTGAATCTGAGGTAGGGCCTTTGTGAATGGATCAGCAATGTTCTCTTCAGAAGCAACTCTCCGAACCTCGATCTCCTGACGATCAATGATCTCCCTGATCAGGTGATACCGCCTTAAGATGTGTCTGGACTTCTGATGGGACCTTGGTTCCTTCGCTAAAGCTATAGCTCCGTTGTTGTCGCAATACAGAGGTATTGGATCAACTATGGTAGGAACCACCTGAAGTTCTGTTAGGAACTTCTTCATCCAGACTGCTTCTTTTGCGGCATCGCAAGCAGCTATATACTCCGCTTCCATCGTCGAGTCAGCAACGGTGTCCTGCTTGGAGCTCTTCCAGCACACCGCCCCTCCATTGAGGGTAAAGACATAACCCGACATGGACTTGGAATCGTCCTTATCACTTTGGAAGCCGGAATCAGCAAAGGCCTCCAACCTGAGGTCTTTTCCGCCGTAAACCAAAAACATCTCCTTAGTCCTTCTCAGGTACTTGAGAATGTTCTTTACTGCTATCCAGTGCTTCTCCCCTGGGTCTGACTGATACCGGCTTACCACGCTCAGTGCGTAAGCTACATCTAGTCTGGTGCACAACATCGCATACATTATAGAGCCTACCGCAGAAGCGTAGGGTAAAATAGACATGCGTTCCCTTTCCAAATCAGTCTTGGGAGACATCTCTTTGGAAAGGGTGATTCCGTGACAAGCCGGTAGATTACCGCGCTTAGAATCTTCCATACTGAATCTTTTCAGTATAGTGTCGATATACCTGGACTGCGAAAGTCCCAACATCCTCTTGGATCTATCACGATAGATCCGGATCCCCAGAATGTACGAGGCATCACCCAGGTCTTTCATGGAGAACCTGTGTGACAAGAATCCTTTGACAGATTGTAGCATAGGAATGTCATTTCCTATCAATAGAATGTCATCCACGTACAAGACGAGGAATACGACACTTCTGGCTACAACTTTACTATATATGCACGGTTCATCTGGATTTTTGATAAAGTCATATTCTTTGACTGTCTCATCAAAACAGATGTTCCAACTCCGCGATGCCTGCTTTAGTCCATAAATGGACTTAAGCAGCTTGCATACTTTCCCGCTGCTCCCACTCTGATTGAAACCCTCTGGCTGATCCATATAGACGCTCTCTTCTAAATTTCCATTCAGAAAAGCCGTCTTTACGTCCATCTGCCAGATTTCATAATCATGGAAGGCAGCAATAGCAAGAAGGACCCGAATGGATTTGAGCATAGCCACTGGAGAAAAAGTTTCGTCATAGTCCAAACCAGGTCTTTGACGAAAACCCTTTGCAACAAGTCTAGCCTTATAGGTTTCCACCTGTCCATCTACACCAATCTTTTTCTTGAAGATCCATTTGCATCCTATGGGTTTTACCCCATCTGGAGCAAAGTCCAAAGTCCATACTTTGTTGGTGTACATGGACTCCATTTCGGTCCGCATTGCATCTAGCCATCGTACCGAGTCGCCGCTCTGGATGGCCTGCTGGAAGTCAGTAGGTTCATCATCATCTATGATGCAATCCTCTCTATCCCCATCTATGAGAAAACCATAGTATCTCTCAGGCGGATGAGACGGCCTACTACTCCTGCGGAGGGGTGCGGGAATGTCCAGTTCTTCTTGAACCATCGGTTCTACTAAACTTTCAGTAGCAGTTTGTGGTTCTGGAATTTCTTCCAGTTCTATTTCGCTCCCACTTATTTCCTTTTCTAAAAACTGATATTCTAGAAAATGGGCATTGCGAGAAACAAACACCTTTTGTTCCTCTGCGTAATAGAATAGATACCCCTTGGAGTTCTTTGGATATCCCACAAACTGACACTTTACTGATCGTGCCTCGAGCTTGTCCACATGCTGCTTTTTAACAAAAGCTGGACATCCCCATATTTTCAGATACTGAAGATAGGGTTTCTTCCCACTCCACATCTGATATGGCGTGGTAGGCACAGTCTTGGTAGGAACCATGTTCAAAAGATATGCCGCTGATTCTAGCGCATAACCCCAGAAAGATCGCGGTAACTCAGCATTACTCATCATGGATCGTACCATATCCAATAGGGTTCGATTCCGTCTCTCCGATACACCATTATGTTGTGGAGTGTATGGAGTAGTAAGCTGAGAGAGAATTCCTTTCTCTTTTAGGTAACCTAGGAACTCGGCACTCAAGTATTCACCACCTCGATCAGATCTAAGTGTCTTGATACTTTTGCCGGTTTGGTTTTCTACTTCATTCTTATACTCTTGGAATTTCTCAAAAGCCTCGGATTTATGTTTCATCAGATAAATGAATCTGTACCTTGAGTAATCATCCGTGAAAGTAATGAAATAGGAAAAACCACCTCTTGCATGTGTAGACATTGGACCGCATACATCGCTGTGTATGAGTCCTAAGAGCTCGCTCGCTCTTACTCCTTGTCCAGTAAATGGAGTCTTTGTCATCTTTCCTTTGAGACAAGATTGACAAGTGTCATAAGTTTGATATTCGAACGAGTCCAAATATCCTTCTCTATGCAACTTAGTCAACCTTCTCTCATTGATGTGACCCAGTCTACAATGCCATAAAAAAGCTTTATTTAAATCTGGAGACTTTCTTTTTAGTGTGTTCTGGACATTGAAAATTTGGAGTTGATTTAAAACATATATACCGTTATTTAATGTACCGGACCCAATCAAACCATGATTAAGGTGGATGTTGACAACATCTCTTACAAACGTGAAATCATAACCTTTATTTGATAACAAGGAAACTGATATGATATTACACGTTAAGCTTGGTACAAAATAACAGTTATGTAAAACCAAAATGTGTCCACTCGTCAATCCTAGGTGATAATCCCCGACGGACGCAGCTCCCACGCTAGCTCCGTTAGCAACCTTTAGGGTCATATCACCTTCCTTCAGCACTCTACGGTTTCTCAGTGCCTGCAATGAATTGCAAATATGAGATCCTGATCCGGTATCCAATACCCAGGAAGTAGAGTTGATCGACAGACAATTCTCAATTACAAACACACCTGAAGTCGAAGCCACAGCTTGCTTCGGTTCCTGGTTCTTGGCGTTCCACGCCTTGCAATCCTTCTTCCAGTGCCCTTTCCTGTGACAATGGAAGCACTCATCCTGGCCCACTACCGGTACCGCAAACTTTTTCTTTCCCTTCCCTCCCACCTTACTTACACCTCCTCTAGGTTTGGGTGCGGCCTTCTTCTTCCTTCCTTTGGCCCTAGCCTTGGACCCGGAAGAAGATGCACCGCCAACAAACATAGCGGGTGTTTCCCTTGCCTTCTGCAAGGTGCCCTCTGCACTCCTTAACATGTTCAGGAGTTCCGGAAGTTCAACTTCTTTTCCTTGAAGGTTGAAGTTCAGGATAAATTGGGCGTAGGTGGGAGGAAGGGACTGGAGAATAAGGTCTGTATAGAGCTCATTATCCAAAGTCGTCCCAAGGTCTGCGAGCTCTTCAATATAGCCGATCATCTTTAGGACATGTTCTCCTACCGATGACCCGACAGCCAACCTCGCTCGAAACAAGTTCTTAGAGGTCTCGTATCTTGCTATACGAGATTGCTCTCCATAAAGTTCCTTTGTATGGAGAAATATGCCATCTAGGGTTATATCCTCGTGCCTCCTCTGATGTTCATTGTTCATTGAGGCAAGCACGATGCACTTGGCTTTCGCGCAATCTAAATCCCAGGTTTTGCGGATTTCCTTATCCGCATTGCTGGATTTTGGACCAGGGACAGCAGGTGCCGTAGCGGTGAGGATGTACCCCAATCTGTCATAGGTCAAAGCCATTTTGACATTCCGCAGCCAATCTTTATAGTTTGGCCCTGTCAGTATATTTTTCTCTAAAAGTAACTTAAGTCCAGTCATTTTCAGGGTCGCTGCAATTAGGAGAGAGAGAAGAAAACTCTTTAGCATGATGCTCTTGCAAGTTTAGAGTGGTTTTTAGTTTATCTAAACTGGATGGCTCCCACTGTTTCTCGAATCCTTCCTCAAACCATAAAAGAAGAATTAGCCAGGACTATTCTCACCGTACAATACTTGCTTAACCGTTCAGCCAGGCCAGTGTCGATACTTCGAGGGAGGTTTTCCAACGCTTTCGCGAAGTTCCTTAATTAAATAACCTCTTTTCTCTGGGGGCGTAACCCCGCTGACACTTTTCTGGACACCTACTTGGTTTATAGCATTGATCGTTAAGTGACGAATATCCTGATAAGTAGCATATACTCACAGTAGGATCGGGATCCAAATATCATCGTATGATAATGTTGAAGGAATCCTACCAACATTCATCAAACTCCAAATGGTATGCATCTCTTTGCAAATTTCAGTTTCTTTAGAAATTCCCGATATATATTTTTGCCCCATGCTCTTATGACCTTGGCGTTGGTCAAAATATCATAAGTCACATGTCAAGTTCTACCCATCATTATCTTGTTAATTTGAACCCATCCGTACATATCCTTGACGTTGGCCAAAATGATCATACGACTGTCCCAAACTAACTCATCTATCTATGCAACAAATGAATACCCAGCAGCTACCAAACACTATGCCTTGGCGTTGGTCAAAATACATAGCTTGAATACTACTGAATACCCAGATGAAATGACGGAGGGCTACGAATGGTTTTGGCGAAACCGTGAACGTAGTGAACTTGATATAACCGAAGGAACCTGATAGCTTTTAAAAGGAGTGGTTAAAGCTCCGCATTTAAAAATATCTGTTTTTAAAATTAACCGAGTGGTTTCTTTTAAATTGTTCCAACGATTAAACTTTGGTTTGTTTTTCTTTGCATTATAGATAATGCGTCCCATCATTAACCTATCATTGCAGAAAACAACGAAAATACAACGTCCTCTTATGCCATCCGCATTCGCCACGGGGTCCCGTCATCACCCGTTAGGTTACTTAACTAACGACAGAGCGGGGGCTGGGCTAGCACGAGTGTAAAACATAAGTGACGTCTAAATAACTATCATATATAGATATTGTACATTCGTCAGACGCAATAATAGGCATTCCAGATCACAGATGAACTTTATTGGATTTGCAAGTAATCCGTGTTTGTTTCGAGCCTGCAACAAAAGACGGATTACACAGTTGTGATGAATAACCATTACCCCACCCAAGACCCCAACGGGTACGGCAAACTACCCGCCCGGCAGTTTGTGCACCCCACCTTGGGTCTGTCCTAGGAGCAAAAACAGTAAAATGAAATAATACAACGGTGGCTACAACCGCAACCTGGATGTGCCCCGCAAAATAATATTACAACAAATTACATTTACATCAAATGAATTAAATAATAACCCATCACATAACTCCGGCTATGCATCACAACAGTCCAACACAGTTCATATCCACAAACAGTAAAAACCATTACAGAAATGTGCAACCCCCTGCCAACCGACATACTAGCAGTTAGGGGAGGTTTACAAACACATTATACAAACACAGATATAATCCATCAAGCAAATACTGTATAATTTCGATCGATTAAACACTTTTAATTTTGCTCCAAAACTGCTCTGCAAATCTGAAACCTGAGCAATAATTAAATATTCCAGAAAATCCCAAATATCACAGAGAACCATCACAATAAAAATGGGTCCCTGAATCGTCAAAACGGCGGCGGAAGCGCGGCGGGATCAGTGCTATCCGCCTCGGATTCGCGGCGCCGTAGGCGATTCAGGGCACCAAATTTTTTGTGTGTTCTACTACTATCATTTTAAGCTTTCTGAACATCCCTGAAAAAATTTTGGACTTCATTTATAAATCGACAGAAACATGATATTTTAGGGTTTTCCGGTTTCGTTTTTTCCGTTCGAAATTCATACAAATTTGCAAAAAAGTTATTTATTGTTTAGCGAGGCTCTGATACCACTGTAAGTCGATGTACAACACCCCAATACTTGTGGGGAGGCGGAATTTTCAAAAACGAACTTGTTTAGTGAACAAACATCGACTAACCGCTTGAATCGAAGCTAAACGATAACTAACCAAACACATAGTTGTTCTAAACTACTATGCTTAGGGATTATACCTATCGAACCAAGTCCTTCGGCTTTACGATCTCCTCGTCCTCCTCGGCCTTCTCGATGTAGTAGATGATCCACCCGAGAGCAAAATGTTAGTGTATATGCCCTAGAGGCCATTACTGTATCATACTGGTTTGTGTATTACTTAATGGATGCTTGGGATATTCACCTTGTATATACAATCTTGCTCAAAATAGTAGTATGCTACTTGGTTTGTTTCTACTTCAATGTGTACATGTGTTTATTTTTGTATATCGCCTATACACATTAGTGGAGCCCTTAGGATCTTTGCTTGATTACCAGCGATGTGATGGCCGTCACACTAGTGGGGCTGGGTAATCTATAAGCACATCCTTATGCAGGTCCCTAGTCGCAGGACTATCGAGACAGGGCATCGATACTCCGGAGTAGACCAGCGCATGCGCTTCTCATCCCAGTGTGGGAGACGGTCTGTCCCACAGCCGTCAGTACGTCGTACTTGAGATAGTATGCGGGTGCTCGTTAGGTTACGGGTACACTGGACAGGACTCGTCGGGAACTGACTAGTTGGTATTATGCCTATCGTCAGTTATCAGTTCCCAGGTGACATGAGTACAGCTTAGTCCGCTGACTTGACACTGTCACTTCGCCTCGAGTGTGTTCCCACTGTACTTTGATCACTACCCTACCACGGCTCAAAGGAGTCGTGCAAACAGGTAGTGGTTGGGTGCAGTCCCGAAGCACTTGGAGGCAGTGACGGTTAGACAGGATTCGTCTCTCCCGGTATTGGGGGTTGACATCGCGCTGTGTCTAGGAGAGCCATTACACGAGTAGTCCCTGGCCAGGGCAACGAGATATACTGGTAGGTTTCCAGTGTTATCTCAGGGTGTTTTGGGCTTCGCTCCGGCACGACTTGTACCGCTATTGGGGGACTGACGTTTACCGCCCCCTAGGCCCGCCATGCGATGTATCAGATGAACAGACCGGACTGTACGGAGAATGTCACACTCAGGCTCAGTAGGAGTTCAGATGGGTTTCGCCTCGTCGGTCTTCTTGTCGGCATTACCTGGGGACCATTACGCACAGCTAGTGCCGCTTGCGGTCTGTGGTTAAACCCACTGCCAGCGTAGTGTCGAGTCTTTAGAGTCCCACACAGAAAGCTTTTCGCCTTTAGGCAAAAGAGTAGAGGTCGCATGGTATTGCGACAGGTCGCATGGTTTTGCGACAGGGGTCGGTCACATCCGTGCACTTGTGCACGTACAGTGTCCGGACAGTTTACACTAGCGGGCTTTGGTTTAAGCCAGATCCTAGTGTACCTTATGGGATTGGATTTATCCAGTTTGCATTCGTGTTCCTCGGAACGCAGATGCGGGTATGTATGCACAGTTGACAGGGAGGCAGAGGCGGCGGATTCTCATTAGGGTTGTTGACAGTTGACCGTTGACTATTTGACTTTTTGCTCAACCCTAATGAGAATATGATATGTGATTAACTATTAAATTAATTAAGTATTATGGTGACATGGTCGTTGACTTTTGTTGACTTTGTTGACTTGTTGACTTTTGTTGACTTGTTGACTTTGTTGACCGGTTGACTAGGCTTGACTAGTTGACCATCATGATAACCATAGCCATCATTTCATGGCAAAGACTTTTACTTGCTTGCTCATTTGTATAAAATGAGTGCATGAAATGATATGGTTATGGTTGCTTCAACCATCACATAAGACTTTTGTTAGTATGATGAGTTATGATTGCTTTGGATTATGAGAGGGTGAAAGACAAAAGAGAGCCTCATTCTTTCTTGCTCATTCTCTCTCTTGTTCTTGAGCTCTCCTTTTGCTCTCACCCTCTTGCTCTTTTTCCCTCTCTTTAATCTATGGTTCTCTTGTCTCATGAGTTGAGAATCAAGAACAATAGATAAAATCCCACACAAAGTATTCTCTACTCATTCTAGTTCACTAGGTTTAGCAAACCAAGTGAACTAGTTTCTTCAAAGAACGAAGAAGGAGCTAAAGGTTGGAGCTTTCAGGTGGATCTATCTTCGGCGTACGGAGACGACGAGAAGAACCCAATCGACCACCATCGGAGCTTGAAGACGAAGGAGTTCAAGACAAGCAAGGTATAACCCCCTAACCGAGTAGCTAGAAACTCATAGTTAGGTTGTTAGATAGATGTTTAACCAAGATCCGGGTTTTAGGTCCATGTTACCACCTCCGTAAAAATTGTTTTTTTTTACCAAATTCCGCATTCCCGAAAGTACCGGGAGAGGTAGCATGGACTTACAGTGGTATCAGAGCCTAGTTAAACTCTATCTAACATGTTAGCAAGTAACTAGAAGATCGATCAACGAAAAAGTCCCGAAACGAACCCCGGAATTTTAAACTTTCTGTCGATTTTAAAAGTGCTGGAAAACTTTTTTGAAATACACCTAAAATCGACTCAGGTTTTTTTAAAGAAACTGCAAAATTTTGGGCCCCTGACTCGATCAAAGCGCCGCGTTTCCGCGGCGGGAGCACGCTCCCGCCGCGGAACCGCGGCCGAGTTGACTCGGTCAAGGGTTTTCTTTTTTGCAGTTTACTCATTGGGGTATTTTGGGATTTTTGGAATATATATTTTCTGTCCAGATTTTCTAGAACGAAAATTTTATTTTGGGGTCCTGAAAATCCGTATTTTTTATCGAACTTCTAAAAGACTTAAGCTAACGGGTTTTTCTGTAATGTGATATTTGTATTGAACGTCTACTAATCGCTATATGTCGATTAGTGGGGGTTATACAAATCTATGATCTGTAATGTTGCTGGAATGTGTATATGAATATGTTGGATTGTCGCGGGTGAATAGCCGGGGGTTGTGAGACGAGAGTTTTCTTTTCTTTCAATTCATGTAAATTTGTAAATTGATGTAATAATTATTTGTATGGCCGCACAACCGGGTCGGGGTTGTAGCCGTCATTGTATAATTTCCTTTTACTGTTTTTGCTCCTAGGATAGACCCATGGAGGGGGTGCACAAACTACCGGGTATGCCGAAGTGTCGAGTGGCCTACTCACGGAGATGAGGGAGGTTACTACGCTTCGGGTACTTGGCGGGTAGTTTGCCGCACCCGTAGGGGTCTTGGGTGGGGTTTTGGCTATTCACCGCGACCGTGTAATCTGTTTGTCGTTACAGGCTCGTGCGAATTACAGATTCCTAGTATATCCAATGTATTCATCTGTGATCTGAAATGTTTATCATTGCAGTATATCTATATATGATATTATTTAGGCGTTGCTTATGTTTTACAGCCGCGCTAGCCCAGCCCCCGCTCTGTCGTTAGTTAAGTAACCTAACGGGTAATGACGGGGCCCCGTGGCGAATGCGAATGGCATAAGCGTACGTCATATTTTGGTTGTTTTCTGCAATGGTAGGATTAAATGATGGGACGCATTAAAAGAACTAATGCAAGAATATCACGCATTAAAAGAACTAATGCAAGATAATAAACCAAGTTAAAGTCGTTGGAACACTTTCGAAAAACCACTCGGTTCTTTTCAAAACCAACTTTTAAATGCGGAGCTTGAGCCACTCCTTTTAAAAGCTATCTCATTCCATCGACCAAATCAAGTTCACTACGTTCACGGTTTTGCCAAAACCATTCGTAGCCCTCCGTCGTTTCGTATGAATATTCAATAGTATTCAAGTTGTGTTTGTTGACCTTCGTCAAGGCATAGTGATTGATAGCTATTGGGTATTCATATGTAGCATAGATAGATGCGTTGGTTTGGGACATTCGCATTACCTTGTTGACCTTCGTCAAGGGTATATACGGGTGGATTCAAATTAACCTGGATAATGACGGGCAGAACTTGACATGTGACTTATGATTTGTTGACCTTCGTCAAGGTCATAAGAGCATGGGGCAAAAATCCACATCGGGAGTTTCATAAGTACTGAAACTTGCTAGATTTGCATACCATTTGGAGTGTGATGATTCTGGTAGGATTCCTTCAGTTTCGTCACGCGATGATATTTGGATCCCGATCCTACTGTGAGTATATGCTACTCCTCGGGAAAATTTCTCACTAATCGATCAATGCTATAAACCTAGTAGGTGCCTAGAAAGGTGTTAGCGGGGCTACGCCCTCAGGGAAAAGAGATTCTTTAATTAAGGAACTTCGCGAAAGCGTTGGAAAACCTCCCTCGAAGTACCGACACCGGCCTGGCTGAACGGTTAAGCAAGTATTGTGCGGTGGGATTGATCCCAACTAATTCTTCCTTTATGGTTTGAGGAGGGATTCGAGAAACAGTGGGAGCCATCCTGTTTAGACAAACTAAAAACCACTCTAAACTTGCAAGAGCATCATGCTGAGTGTTTCTTCTTCTCTCTCCTAATTGCAGCGACCTAATCGACATGACTGGACTTAAGTTACTCCTAGATAAAAACAAACTGACAGGGCCAAACTACAAAGATTGGCTCAGGAATGTCAAGATAGCAATCACTTACGACAAGCTGGGGTATCTTCTTACCACCAAAGCTCCCCCTGTCCCTGGTCTAACTTCCAGCGTCGCGGATAAGGAAATCCGCAAGACTTGGGAGATTGATAGCGCGAAGGCCAAGTGCCTCGTGCTTGCCTCGATGGACAACGAACATCAGAGGAGGCACGAGAATATGGACTTGGAATCCATATTGCTTCATACAAAAGAAATGTATGGAGAGCAATCTCGTATCGCAAGATACGAAGCGTCGAAAAAGTTATTTTCGACAAGAATGGCCGTCGGATCATCAGTAGCCGAGCACGTGCTAAAGATGATCGGCTACATTGAGGAGCTCGCGGACCTAGGGATCACATTGGAGAGTGAGCTATATACGGATATAGTTCTCCAGTCCCTTCCTTCCACTTACGCCCAGTTTATACTGAACTTCAACTTACAAGAAAAAGAGGTTGAACTTTCAGAGCTCCTCAACATGCTGAGGAGCACAGAGGGCACCCTACAGAAAGGTAGGGAAACATCCACTTTGTTTGTAGGAGGAACATCTTCTTCTAGGTCCAAGGCGAAAGCCAAGGGAAAGAAGAAGAAGGCCCCCGCCAAACCAAGGGGCGGTGTTAGTAAAGTGGATACGAAGGGAAAAGGTAAAGCAACAAAGATAGCGGGGAAGCTTGTGGATAAGGAAGAATGCTTCTATTGTCATAAGAAAGGACACTGGAAGAATGATTGCAGGGCCTGGAAGGCCAGAACACAGGAATTGAAGCAGGTTGCAGCTTCAGCTTCAGGTGTGTATGTTATTGAAAACTGTCTTTCAATAAACTCTACTTCCTGGGTATTGGATACCGGATCAGGATCTCATATCTGTAATTCTTTGCAGGCGTTGAGAAACCGTAGGGTTTTGAAGGCAGGTGACATGACCCTCAGAGTTGCGAACGGAGCTAGCATGGATGCTAAAGCCGTGGGGGACTATCACCTGGGAATGTCAGATGGACATGTTTTGGTTTTGCGTAATTGCTTTTTTGTACCCAACGCAACTTGTAATATCATTTCTGTATCTTTAGTTTCTAAAGAAGGTTATGAATTTGCGTTTGTAAGTAATGTTGTAAACATTCACCTTAATCAAGTTTTGATTGGGTCAGGTACATTGAGTAATGGTATATACGTATTAAACCAACCACAGATTTTCAATGTCCAGAATACACACAAAAGAAAGTCTCCGGAAATGAATCAGACTTTCTTGTGGCATTGTAGACTGGGTCACATCAATGAGAGAAGGTTGACGAAGTTACATACAGAAGGGTATTTGAATGCGTTCGAATATCAATCGTATGCCACTTGTCAATCTTGTCTCAAAGGAAAGATGACAAAGACTCCGTTTACTGGACATGGAGTAAGAGCGAGCGAGCTCTTGGGACTCGTA
Source organism: Agapanthus africanus (assembly GCA_030015575.1). NCBI lineage: Eukaryota > Viridiplantae > Streptophyta > Magnoliopsida > Asparagales > Amaryllidaceae > Agapanthus > Agapanthus africanus. The sequence continues at coordinate 227,289,682 of CM057348.1, forward strand.
CACAGTGACGTGTGCGGTCCAATGTCTACACATGCGCGAAGCGGATATTCTTACTTCATTACTTTTACGGATGACTTCTCAAGGTACGGTTATGTCTTCTTAATGAAACATAAGTCCGAGGCTTTTGGAAAATTCCAGGAGTATAAGAATGAAGTAGAGAAACAGACCGGCAAAAGTATTAAGATTCTAAGATCGGATCGAGGTGGAGAATACTTAAGTGCCGAATTCCTGAATTACTTAAAAGAGAATGGTATTCTCTCTCAGCTTACTCCTCCATACACTCCGCAACATAACGGTGTATCGGAGAGACGGAACCGAACCCTATTGGATATGGTTCGGTCCATGATGAGTAACGCTGAGTTACCGCGATCATTCTGGGGATATGCACTAGAAGCAGCTGCGTATCTCTTGAACAAGGCTCCCACCAAGACTGTGCCTACCACCCCATATGAGATGTGGACTGGGAAGAAACCCTGTCTTAAGTATCTTAAGGTATGGGAATGTCCAGCTTTTGTAAAAAAAGCAGCATGCGGACAAGCTTGAGGCACGTTCAGTACAGTGCAAGTTTGTGGGATACCCAAGGAACTCCAGGGGGTATCTTTTCTATTCCGCTGAGGAACAAAAGGTTTTTGTTTCTCAGCATGCCCGCTTCTTGGAAACTGAGTTTTTGGAAACCCAGATAAGTGGGAGCACAATAGAACTGGAAGAAGTTCCAGAACCACAGACTGTTACTGAAAGCTTAGTGGAACCAGAGGGTTCAACAGAACAGGACATTCCTACGCCACTCCGCAGGAGTAGTAGGCAGACTCATCCGCCCGAGAGATACTACGGTTTTCTCATAGACGGGGATAGAGAGGATTGCATCATAGATTATGATGAGCCTACTAGCTTCCAGCAGGCCGTTCAGAGCGTTGACTCAGTGAAATGGCTGGATGCAATGCGGACCGAAATGGAGTCCATGTACACCAACAAGGTATGGACGTTGGACATTGCTCCAGACGGGGTAAAACCCGTAGGATGCAAGTGGATCTTCAAAAGGAAGATTGGTGTAGATGGACAGGTCGAGACCTATAAAGCTAGGCTGGTAGCAAAGGGTTTTCGTCAAAGACCTGGCTTGGACTATGACGAAACCTTTTCTCCAGTAGCCATGCTGAAATCCATTCGGATCCTTCTTGCCATTGCTGCCTTCCACGATTATGAGATCTGGCAAATGGACGTAAAGACCGCTTTTCTAAATGGAAATTTAGAGGAGTGTGTCTATATGGACCAACCAGAGGGTTTCATTCAGAGTGGGAGCAGCGGAAAGGTGTGCAAGTTGCTTAAGTCCATCTATGGACTAAAGCAGGCATCGCGGAGTTGGAACATCTGCTTTGATGAGACGGTCAAAGAATTTGGCTTTATCAAAAATCCAGATGAACCATGCATCTATAGTAGATTTGTAGCGAGAACTGTAGTATTCCTCGTTTTATACGTGGATGACATTCTCTTAATAGGAAATGACATTCCTATGCTACAATCTGTCAAGGGGTTCTTGTCACACAAGTTCTCCATGAAAGACCTGGGTGATGCCTCGTACATTCTGGGTATCCGGATCTACCGTGACAGATCCAAGAGGATATTAGGACTTTCTCAGTCCAGGTACATCGACACCATACTGAAGAGATTCAGTATGGAAGATTCCAAGCGCGGTAACCTACCGGCTTGTCACGGGATCACCCTCTCTAAAGAGATGTCTCCCAAGACTGATTTGGAGAGGGATCGCATGTCTATTATACCCTACGCTTCTGCGGTAGGCTCTATAATGTATGCGATGTTGTGTACTAGACCGGATGTAGCTTATGTACTGAGTGTGGTAAGCCGGTATCAGTCAAACCCTAGGGAGAAACACTGGATAGCGGTAAAGAACATTCTCAAGTACCTGAGAAGGACTAAGGAGATGTTCTTGGTGTATGGCGGAAAAGACCTCCAGATCGAGGCCTTTGCTGACTCCAGCTTCCAGAGTGACAAGGATGATTCCAAGTCCATGTCGGGTTTTGTATTTACCCTCAATGGAGGGGCGGTGTGTTGGAAGAGTTCCAAACAGGAAACCGTTGCAGACTCGACGATGGAAGCGGAATACATCGCTGCATCTGATGCCGCAAAAGAAGCTGTCTGGATGAGGAAGTTCTTGAAAGAACTTCAGGTGGTTCCGTCCATTGTTGATCCAATACCTCTGTATTGCGACAACAACGGGGCTATAGCTTTAGCAAAGGAACCCAGGTCCCATCAGAGATCCAGGCACATCTTAAGACGGTATCACCTGATCAGGGAGATCGTAGATCGCCAGGAGATCAAGGTTCGGAGAGTCGCTTCAGAAGATAACACTGCAGATCCATTCACCAAGGCCTTGCCCCAGACTCAGTTCGAGCGGCTGATCGAGATGATAGGTCTTCGATACGCCAGTACATGGCCTTAGTGCAAGTGGGAGATTGTTAGTGTATATGCCCTAGAGGCCATTACTGTATCATACTGGTTTGTGTATTACTTAATGGATGCTTGGGATATTCACCTTGTATATACAATCTTGCTCAAAATAGTAGTATGCTACTTGGTTTGTTTCTACTTCAATGTGTACATGTGTTTATTTTTGTATATCGCCTATACACATTAGTGGAGCCCTTAGGATCTTTGCTTGATTACCAGCGATGTGATGGCCGTCACACTAGTAGGCCTGGGTAATCTATAAGCACATCCTTATGCAGGTCCCTGGTCGCAGGACTATCGAGACAGGGCATCGATACTCCGGAGTAGACCAGCGCATGCGCTTCTCATCCCAGTGTGGGAGACGGTCTGTCCCACAGCCGTCAGTACGTCGTACTTGAGATAGTATGCGGGTGCTCGTTAGGTTACGGGTACACTGGACAGGACTCGTCGGGAACTGACTAGTTGGTATTATGCCTATCGTCAGTTATCAGTTCCCAGGTGACATGAGTATAGCTTAGTCCGCTGACTTGACACTGTCACTTCGCCTCGAGTGTGTTCCTACTGTACTTTGATCACTACCCTACCACGGCTCAAAGGAGTCGTGCAAACAGGTAGTGGTTGGGTGCAGTCCCGAAGCACTTGGAGGCAGTGACGGTTAGACAGGATTCGACTCTCCCGGTATTTGGGGGTTGACATCGCGCTGTGTCTAGGAGAGCCATTACACGAGTAGTCCCTGGCCAGGGCAAACGAGATATACTGGTAGGTTTCCAGTGTTATCTCAGGGTGTTTTGGGCTTCGCTCCGGCACGACTTGTACCGCTATTGGGGGACTAACGTTTACCGCCCCCTAGGCCCGCCATGCGATGTATCAGACGAACAGACCGGACTGTACGGAGAATGTCACACTCAGGCTCAGTAGGAGTTCAGATGGGTTTCGCCTCGTCGGTCTTCTTGTCGGCATTACCTGGGGACCGTTACGCACAGCTAGTGCCGCTTGCGGTCTGTGGTTAAACCCACTGCCAGCGTAGTGTCGAGTCTTTAGAGTCCCACACAGAAAGCTTTTCGCCTTTAGGCAAAAGAGTAGAGGTCGCATGGTATTGCGACAGGTCGCATGGTTTTGCGACAGGGTTCGGTCACATCCGTGCACTTGTGCACGTACAGTGTCCGGACAGTTTACACTAGCGGGCTTTGGTTTAAGCCAGATCCTAGTGTACCTTATGGGATTGGATTTATCCAGTTTGCATTCGTGTTCCTCGGAACGCGGATGCGGGTGTGTATGCACAGTTGACAGGGAGGCAGAGGCAGCGGATTCTCATTAGGGTTGTTGACAGTTGACCGTTGACTATTTGACTTTTTGCTCAACCCTAATGAGAATATGATATGTGATTAACTATTATATTAATTAAGTATTATGGTGACATGGTTGTTGACTTTTGTTGACTTTGTTGACTTGTTGACTTTTGTTGACTTGTTGACTTTGTTGACCGGTTGACTAGGCTTGACTAGTTGACCATCATGATAACCATAGCCATCATTTCATGGTAAAGACTTTTACTTGCTTGCTCATTTGTATAAAATGAGTGCATGAAATGATATGGTTATGGTTGCTTCAACCATCACATAAGACTTTTGTTAGTATGATGAGTTATGATTGCTTTGGATTATGAGAGGGTGAAAGACAAAAGAGAGCCTCATTCTTTCTTGCTCATTCTCTCTCTTGTTCTTGAGCTCTCCTTTTGCTCTCACCCTCTTACTCTTTTTCCCTCTCTTTAATCTATGGTTCTCTTGTTTCATGAGTTGAGAATCAAGAACCATAGATAAAATCCCACACAAAGTATTCTCTACTCATTCTAGTTCACTAGGTTTAGCAAACCAAGTGAACTAGTTTCTTCAAAGAACGAAGAAGGAGCTAAAGGTTGGAGCTTTCAGGTGGATCTATCTTCGGCGTACGGAGACGACGAGAAGAAGCCAATCGGACCACCATCGGAGCTTGAAGACGAAGGAGTTCAAGACAAGCAAGGTATAACCCCCTAACCGAGTAGCTAGAAACTCATAGTTAGGTTGTTAGATAGATGTTTAACCAAGATCCGGGTTTTAGGTCCATGTTACCACCTCCGTAAAAATTGTTTTTTTTTACCAAATTCCGCATTCCCGAAAGTACCGGGAGAGGTAGCATGGACTTACACAAAACTCCAAGCTTAGCCTCTAAACTTGAGGCAACTAACCTTCTTGGATTGCTAATCAAAGAAGATAGATGAGATAGAGTGAGGGTTATGGATTGTTTAGTCTAACTAATCATTGTTCTCAACACATGAGAGGTGAGGATTAGGGTTTGAAGAGAGTGAGCTTGAGGAGAGAGAATGTGAATGATATTATGAAGTGAGAATAGTAAGTTATCATAATATATATGAAACTTTAAAATTCATCAATAAAAGAAAAACAAGTGATGAATAATCAAGTTTCATAAATATCTAATGGTGATTCATAACCATGACTCATTAATCATTTATTGTGCATTAATGATATGGATGAATCACTCTCATGACTCACTAAACTCATTCAATGCATATGACACCTAAACCTCCTTAGTCACCATCTTCTAGAAGCTTCTCGCACAATTACGAGAACGCCCCTCCAATCCGCAAAAATACGGAAAAACTTTAGACTGTATAAATCCAATAACCGGATACCAGTAACTGGCTTAAACCAAAGCCGACTGGTAAAAACTGTCCGAAAGTCGTACGTGCGTAAACACACGTATGCGTCCGAACCCTTTGTCGTAAAACCATACGACCTCTATATCGTTTCGCCTGGAGTAGGAAACTCTCTGTGTGGGACTCTAGAGACTCGACTACTACGCTGGCAGTGGGTTTAACCACAGACCGCAAGCGGCACTAGCTGTACGTAACGGTCCCCAGGTAGTTGTCGATAAGAAGGCCGATGTGGAAACCCATCCGAACTCCTACTGAGTCTAATGTGACAATCTCCATACAGTCCGGTCCGTTCGTCTTAGACTATCGCATATCGGGCCTAGGGGGGCGGCAAGCGTCAGTCCCCTAATAGCGGTATAAGTCGTGTCGGAGCGAAGCCCATTACACCTTGAGAAACTACTGGAACCTACCAGCAAATCTCGCTTGCCCTGGCCAGGGACTTTGCGTAATGGCTCTCTGACACAGCGCGATATCAACCCCCAATACCGGGAGAGACGAATCATGTCTAACCGCCACAGCCTCCAAGTGCTCGGGACTGCACCCAACTGTTACCTGTTTGCACGACTCCTTTGAGCCGTGGTAGGGTAGCAATCTAAGAACAGTGGGACACACTCGAGGCGAAGTAGCAGTGTCAAGTCTGCGGACTATGCTGTACTCATGTCACCTGGGAACTGTTCACTGACGACTGGTATAAAACCAACCAACAGTTCCCTGTGAGTCCTGTCCGGTATACCCGTAACCTAACGAGCACCTGCATACTATCTCCAGTACGACGTACTGACGGCTGTGGGACAGACCATCTCCCCAACTGGGATGAGAAGCGTACACACTAGTCTACTCCGGAGTATCGATGCTCTGTCTCGATAATCCAACGACCAGGGACCTGAATAAGGATGTGCTTGCAGACTACCCAGCCCCCACTAGTGTGACTGCCATCACAACGCTGGTAGACAAGCAAGATCCTAAGAGCTCTATCAATACGTACACTCACATATTAAGATAGAAAAACCAAGTAGCATACTACCATGTTTAGCAAGACTGTTATATACATGTGAATATCCCAAGCTTCCATTAAGTAATATACAAACTAGTATGATACAGTAATGGCCTTCTAGGGCATAAACACTAACACTCAAGTCGATGAACTAACCTGTACACATGTCACCAGGGAACTGCTATCTGACGATATGTATAATACCAACTAGCATGTTCCCGGTGAGTCCTGTCCGGTGTACTCATAACCTAATGAGCACCTGTACACATCTTAGGTGATCCAACTGACACCAGTGGCTTGTGAGACCGGCCACCGCCCCTCGTCGGGGTCTCGACTGTATACACTAGTCTACTCTGGAGTATCGATGCCCTGTCTCGAAACTCCCACGACTAGGGACACGTTTAAGGATGTGCTTCCAGAGCCCAGCTCCCACGTATATGATCGCCATCATACTGCTGGTAGTCAAGCAAGAATCCTATGGGCTCTATCATCATGCAATAGTGAACTAAAGCATGTATATGATGAGAAAGACAAACCAGATAGCATACTATCATCTTGAGCAAGACTGTCATATCGGTATAGGACCTGCCTCAATCATTGCAATCACCTACCTGTGATCCAATAATTGACTTTGAGGTCAGTATCTCCAACAGAAACGTTATAGAGGTCGTATGGTTTTACGGCAGGGTTCGGAAAATGCACGTGCGTTTACGCACGTGTCATATTTTGGGCAGATAATACTGGTGGGCTTTGTTTTAAGCTGGATCCGAGTATTATACTGTGTAGATATAATATCTTTATCTCAGTTGCATTTGTATTCGGTCGTAATACAAATACGGGTATGTTTATACTGTTACGGGGTTATCCTGAAATTCGTTTCGGGATCGCTTTTGGAAGTTGCCAGTTTCCAGTTTTCTATCACCCGTCTTTATCATTCGGTTAAAGACGGATTTATCTTTTTTTTGGATGAGTGTGGAAGGTTCTAGAAGTTTCTAGAAGAAGGTGACTAGGATGATGACTAGGATGGTGTGTCATTAGTGCGTTGATTATTGCATTAAATGATTTGGTGACTAGTTAAGGTGATTCATTGTTTTCATTAAAGGTGTTCATACTTGGTGTCTTATGACTCATCCTCTTCATTATTGCTATGGTCATTCTCCCCTCTCCTACACTCACCCCCTCCCCCACCTCCTTATAGTGGCCGGCCCCTCCCTTCTCTCATTCACTCACTTGATTTGATTCATTTGGAAAAAAAAGATGATAGTTTTAGGTGTATGGAAATTTCATAGCTCATTTCATTCCATCACCCGACTTAATTGGCAACTTCATTAACCGTTCGTCCATGGCTTTGGACGAAGCGAGACAAAGTGTTCTACTCATTCTCTACATCAATCTTGATCGTCTCTTTTGGCAAACTTGATGATCGAGTTGCCTCGAGTCAGAGGCGGGAACCCGTTTAAAGAATCGTTGACGTGGTGCCACCTGAACGAGGAGATCGGAGATCGACGAGATCGGAGCAGCCGCAACAAAGCGTGGGATGATGGTTAAAGAACGAAGGACTCGGATCGTTCGGTATAACCTTTCTACCCTCTTTACAGTTTGTTAGTTTAGCAATAATGGCAGATCCGGGTTATAGTATACGATAGCGCCAGCTAAAAGTTTTTGTTCCGCATTTGGCGTCAGTTAGACGGCCGGGGCGCTACCGTAGACTTACAGTGGTATCAGAGCCTCGCCATTATGCTATACTAACTTGTGCTAACGCATTTAAAAGATCGATCGAACGGATTTTCCGAAATCGCAATTTTCTGGCACACAGGTTTCTGTCGATTTTTAAAAGGTTCTAAAAATTATTTTACATATAGCAGAAAACTGTGCAGGGTTTTTTAAGCTTTGGGGAAAAATTTGGGCACGTGATCCCACAAGGCCACCGCGGAACCGCGGAGCTTTAGTGGGAACAGTGAACCAACTTTTCCAGAGAGCCTAATTTTGGAAATTGTGGTTTTTGGTATATATCTTTTGGGCCCAGATTTTGTTAATGTACAGCAGATGTTCGTGGGGCCCACTTCGTGATATTTAGTCGATCGAAATTTAAACATGTTAGTTTACAGTACTTACATTATATTTCCGACCGGGAATGTCCTTTGATCGGTAAACCGCGTCTGATTGTTATAGTTCTTTTAGACGGGTTTGCGAACGTGACATTCGCGTTGATGTTCTGTGTTGTGCTGTGATGTTGCGAATTTGTCGTGGTGGATAGCAGTGTGCAATGGTAGTGCAGTTTGGATTTATTTGTACATTTGATATTGCGGGGCGAGGGTCCAACATGTGGACTGTCGTCACTGCCTGTTGTATAATATTCTTTTGGGGCACGACCAGGTTGAGGTCGATGTACCTGTTGTACATATTTTTATTTCTGTACTAGGTTTACCCCGCGACGGAGTGCATGGATAGCCGGGTTCTGGAGGGCAACGGGTCCGCATCTCATGGCTTTGAGAGGCGGAGGGGCCTCACTCTAGAATTGGCAGACTATTCGCCGCACTCGTAGGGGGTACAGGTTGACCCAAGGAGGGGTGCCCAAGTTACCGGATTCCGTGAAGTGCTGGGTGGTCCATTCACTTTGCTGTAGGGGGCTGCCTCGCTTCAGGTTTTGGCGGGTAACTTGCCGCACCCGTAGGGGTCTAGGTTTCATTGCACAGGCTATCCACATGACCAGGGGAACGTCGGGTTTCAGCAGCGGCTCTGTGAAACCCGGGGATCCCAGATATCTGTATTGTTCCGTGATGCTTATTACTTTTCTGTAATGTTGCATATTATCACGCCTGGAGCGATTATTGTATATTGGTATATATACTAGTAGATGTTGTATATGTTTTGCATCCACGCTAGTCCAGTCCCCGCTCTGTCGTTAGTTGAGTAACCTAACGGATGATGACGGGACCCAGTAACGAATGTGGATGGCATATACGTACATTTTATTTTCGTTCTTTTTTGGTGTGATTGATAGATGGGACTGCGTTGATTCTGATCAATGCAAAGGAAAACAAACCTGTTTGGATGTTGTTGGAAAAAATTTAAAAAGTGTTATTACAAAGACGTTTCCTTTTGTTTTGCATAGCGGTATTCAGTGGAATATCCTGCACCTCATTCGACGAGGCAAGGGCCGAGATCCCTTCACCGGGAGTGACCCCTTAGGCAGAAGTTTACATCAGGGTAATAACTTCACTATAGTCGATTACAAGTTGCTTTGCATCGCGGTATTCAGTGGAATATCCTGCACCTCATTCCACGAGGAAAGAGCCGAGATCCCTTCACCAGGAATGATCTCTTTAGCAAAAGGTTTTCACCACTATATTTTATAAAAAGCTATCATGTTCCTTCAACGAGATCAAGTTCATTACGTTAAAGGTTGATTGCCAAAAACCAGCCGTAGCCCTCCGTCATGTCTTATGGATGGTCAGTAGTATTCAAGCTATGTTTGTTGGCTTTCGTCAAGGCATAGTGTTTGGTAGCTGCTGGGGTATTCATTTGTTGCATAGATAGATGTGTTGGTTTGGGACAGTCGTATTACCTTGTTGGCTTTCGTCAAGGGTATGTACGGGTGGGTTCAAATTAACAAGAATATGACGGGTAGAACTTGACATGTGACTTATGATTTGTTGGCTTTCGTCAAGGTCATAAGAACATGGGGTAAAAATCTTATCGGGAGTTTCTAAAGAAACTGAAACTTGCCAGGCATGCGCATACCTTCTGGAGTGTGATAACGTGGGTGGATTCCGTCACATTATCATGCGATGAGAGTTGGATCCCGATTCCCACTGATGAGTTGGTTTACTATTCGGGTGATCCTGATTGATTCTTCTTTTAGGTTTGGAGGAGAATTTGACAGTACAGTGGGAGGTTTCCGGATTAGATAAAGTGATAACCATTCTGATCTAGGTTAGAGTGCACACAGAGTGTTTCTTTTCTCTCTCTCTTTGGCAGCGACCTTTGACCGACCCTGGACTATGACTCAGTGACCAAGTTGACCGAACCTTCTTGAAATACTGGCTTTTGGATTGTCTGAGTTGCATAAGTCATTGCCACTCCTTCTTTTACCCTTTGAATTTCTCAGAACACCCCGTATTACTACGGACATCCATTTCTATTGGATAGATCCATCGTATGGTTATATACGAACTCGAAGGGACTTCTTTGAGGATGGATCCAGGTTCAGGAGAAATAGAATTGGTTTATTCAGTTGTCTTTTATTATCACCTTCTCTCAGGTTGCGAGGGCTCCTTGGTTTAGGAGAGTACACCTATTACGCTTATTGAATAGTCTTATTCCAAACCATAGGCTGGTGCCGAAAGGTAGGGAAGGAAGAAAACCAATTAGCCTAAGTAGGGTGTGCAGAAGGTAATATGTAAAGACAAAATAAAGGGATTAGAAAGAGGGCAAAGTAAATTGTGACTGCTATCATTCACGACCAAACCGCGTAGTTCATCGCCACTCCTATTTCACCTTTGCTTTTTTCCCCAGTTCGGGATAAATAGAATAAGGTATTATTCAGTTGTCTTTTATCATCACCTTCTCCCAGGATGCGAGTACTCCTTGGTTTAGGAGGGTACACCTATTATGCTTACTGGATAGTCTTCTTCCAAACCATAGGCTGGTGCCGAACGGTAGGGAAGGAAGAAAACCATTTAGCCTAACGATGGTGTACAGAAGGTAACGACTAAAGACAAATAAAGGGATTTGGAGAGATGGCAATGAAATATACGGTTAAAGTCATGAATTGGATTATGGAAGAGACATTACTAGAAATACCAGGATACCCCTACGAAACATTTTCATGTTTCAGTGCATTGTTAAAGGAAAACTGTTTTCCCGATTAGATACTTACTCCAAGGGTATGTATTTACCAGGTTTCATTCTCATATCTGTATGGCTTTACAGATGATGAGTGGGAGTAAGTTATTGGGAATTAGGTGATCATCCTCATTGTATCGGAATTCATTGTAATTGGTGATATTTGAGGAAGTCGCCTGGGTTATTTCCAGCAGGCATGTATTTGGTTTTGAGTATCCGTTGTTATGCACCAATTTCAAAATGATATATCTGTACGTTTATTTTTATAAAGTGAGATATAACTTTTTGATATTATGTCGATGACATTTACCTACATCAGTTGGCGATTGGGTAAGGAGCATTGACCAGCGGAGTAGTTCTTAACCATAAGTACAGTTTTCAACCTACGATGCACAGGTTTTGAGTTATTCAACTCAGCGGACTTATACAGAGTATTGTATGTTGTCCAGTGTCCATCAGGACAAAGGGGTTGGTCATCGTACTATGTTCTGTTTACTTATGACTTCTCTAGTTTTTAGACAAGTGTTTCGTAGAAATACAAGGTCTAAGTTTTGAGAAGTTGTAGGTATAAGAATAAAGTAGAGAACCAGATGTCGCAGGTATCGGGATTCTTCAAAGAGATCGAAGATGTAGATACTTGTGATTGGTATTCAGATGATAGTAAAAGTTTTGAGAAACTTGTTTCTCTTTCGGGTTACTCATAATTGGATGTACTCCTAAAATGAGTAATGCTGATTAGCCTCTCTCCATTAAGTTGATATGCACTGGAGATAGTTGCATGATTAGAATCTGGTTCCAATTAAATAAGTGCCAAAGTTTCTATATTGGATATAGAATGGTTCATATCTTAACGATGTTAAGGTACGGGGAGTTGTCCAGCTTATACTTAAAACCAGACTCTGGATAACTCAGGGCACGTTTCTGTAATGGCAGTTTGTGGGTTGACCTGGGCTATGTCGAGGGTTGACTTTCTACCATCTGGAAGATCAATAGTGATATTGTTCTTGACTCGCCACAGTTTTAGTAAAATGGATTTTTTCAGAAACAGTAGTGGGAGTATGGTAGAACTGGAAGTGATTCCAGAACCGCAAACGATTACAGAAAATTTAATAGGACCTAAAGATTCAATCAGGTTTGACATTCCATTAGCCACTCCGCAGATATGGTAGGTAACCTCAGACACCCGAGAGGTACTCCGGTAGCCTCAAGGACGGTGACAGTGTAACATTTCCAAAATAATAAAATATTATTTTCAGGAATTTTTATAATTTAATATTATTTTAATGAATATTTTAATGTTCGGGTGGAATTAAATACAAATAAATGGGGAAAAATTTTGGAAAATTTTGGAAAATTCTAAAATAGGGTATTTTATGGAATTATACCATTTTAAAGTTTTTAAGACTAGTTATATGCTAATTTAGTGTTAATCGCGATTAAAGATCGCTAATTGGATTTTTAGCATTTTTGTGCAAAAATGTACACATATAATTTTTACACTTGTTACACTTGTGTTACATTTTTGTAGCCATGGTTCATTTGGATTCACTATTGGAGTGAGAAGGAAAAGATAAAGGAAAAGAAAAGAAAGGGAAAAAGTAGGTAATGAGTGAGGGAGAGACCAAGTCAAACCCCCCACTTTTTGAACCATCCCTCATCATTTTCCCCTTCTCATTCTCTCTCCTCTCTTCCTCTTGCTGCTGCTCTCTCTCCCTCTCTCACCCTCTTCACTAAAACCCTAGATCCACCATGAAAACAAAGCCAAAACCCCATTCCCACTTCACAAAAAATGTTCCCGGCTCACTAGCTACACATTGAACCTAGCAAAATTGGATTTGGAGGATTTTGAGCAACTCAAGAATTTTCTTGATTTGCTAAAGGAGGTAATTTCTGCACCCTCTTGTAGCATTTCAATTTCCTTGTGTATCAATTCTAGTTTCATATCGATATTGTGTCGTTTTGTGGATTTTGGAGAGTTCAAGTGAGGGTTTAGGGTAAAACTGAAATCAAGATGAGATTGAGGCTTATTGTGACCTTAGAACCCCTGGTGTAATGCAAAATTGGACCCAAACCTGGAATTGAAACCAAAATACGGAATTACGGAACCGATATCGGAAAAACTGGAAATCTGTCACTGTTTTGTGTAATCTGCTATCACCCCGAGACCCCAAAAATAAAACTGAGTTGACAGTGAGATGTGCAGGCACCATGGAACCACCACACCAAACCCTAGCCCCCAACTCCAAGCTGAGGCCGCCAATTAATTCCTTCTGGCCGCAAATTGCGGCCAGAGCAGGAGGAAACCGTCTCGATTTTGGTGCATGGCCCTATTTCCTCTGGTCTTGACCCTGGGTATGTCTAGTTTTGACTGATTCCATCTAGGGTAAAATCTGGGATGATTTTCCTATGTTGGTGCATGGTTTACGACTTGTTTTAGCATGGATTTTGGTATTTGGTGTTTCGTTCCTGTCGGGTGGCGTTTCGACGTCAACGACAAGTGGATATTGATTGTGTTTGCATGTGAGGTTATAGGTTTTTACCTATAGGCGTAGCGTGTGCCGTTTTGGTTTCCAATGTGATTTTCATGTGCTTTAGCGTTGTGATATACTTGTAGGTACCCTACGAGATGTGAGGCAAAGAAGATGAAGATGGCGACATCGGCACCGACACATGAGAAGCAAAGTGAGTAGATTATATCTACGGGGAGAAGTCGGGTGGATGGCGTATAGCACCCCCGCAGTCCGTGGTGATGTATACGAATACGTATACACACATATATTTATTATGTGTTGTTTAGGATTATTGATGGTAATAATGGGCTATTGGTGATAAGGATGTATTGGTTGAGTATAGTGCGACACCCTAGAGTAGTGGTTGCACCCACACTCACACATACACACATACTTGCATACATTCTTTCATTATCTGTGCGCATATGATGGTGTGTATATCTACACATGGGTATGGGGCTATGTGTTTATATACGGGTTTTGAGGATGATACGTGGGATTGAGATGAGTCGATGAGATTCGATTGAGCCCGTGAGATTTGGCGACATGACAGAGTTCGTATTGGAGATGTGATATGATGGTAGTGATGCATGTCATGTGATGAGATATTGTGATATCGACTCAGATTTAGGTGGTTTCCATACCCCTCTCTATTGGCTTAATTGTCGGGTTCGTAGTTCGCATAGTAGGCATTAGGCTAGACCCGAGTCATACCTATTTCAAAACTAACGAATCGGGGATATTTTAAAGATAGGCAAAAAGGGTTTATACGGATATTTTCAAACGACGTGTCTTTTCTTAAAACACCGTAGCCCTTATTTTACCAAAAGCCCTGGTTCGTCTTATTTAAAAAGGCAAGGTTGCATGATATAATTATTGAGGCAGGTTCTCTACTGTTGCGTTGATTACTCGATTCCGCACATTCATGCTGTTTGCATTGCATCGCTTATATTGTTGATATATTTCAGTCATGCTGCTAGGACACCAGCACCATTATCGATGATGCATATGTTCCATGTACACTTGTTGCCGGCTCACACACTCATCATCGATAATTGCTATGTCACTACACTGTAGTACTATTGCATTCAGTATATGATCCTTGCATGACACGATGATATGCATACCTTCCTTTACATGTCGCATACTTCATGCTCTTTGATTATACGCATTGAGATATGTTGTTTCTATGATATTTCTGGATTTGGGAACCGAGGGTGTTTCAAAAGAGAATATGTCATTGCTTTAAAAACCCGGTTACCCTTGATATGATATTTCAGTGCGTCCACCATGTGTTTTCTCGGTGCTGAGAGCGACATGTGAAACCCGAATCGAGGAGTGGACGAGCCGATTGCGGGTACATGGTGGACCCGGTATGGTTCCCCTCGGCAAGATGATCGATGAGCTTTGCCGATTGAGCCTGGAGGCGGGCGAGTACCTACTGGTGATTGGTTGGACCTGGCGGTTATCCGAAGGATACTGACCAGTGTCGATAGATGGATATGGGCATACTGCCGGGGCCGAGGGCCGATACCGCCGACAGAGTCCGCGGGCCGATCCGGACTGACGGAGCCCGATATATGAGGATTTACGTGCCGATGCTGGGTACAGTTTTCATGATGTTTTCGAGTGCCGATGCTGGGCACTCCGGTTCCATGATTTTGACGTGTCGCGAGGGACACAGGTGGTTTATATCCTCATATTTCCATGCATATGCTGATGATATTTACATGCATGATGGTTATTGTCATTGGGTGACGAGTGGACGGGATCCACGTATATGCAGATTTGATTATATTGATCATACCTCAGATTCATGATATGCTATTATCTGAAGCACTAGCACGAGCACTTGGCACTACACTCATGTATAGAGATTACGTTGCCAGTTTAGCATGCTTCAGCTTTATTCATATTGAGGTTTATTTATATCTGATCGTATTGACCTAGGATGGGTCATACATTCGATCTCTGCTTGTAGATATTTTTCTATTCACGAGTTGGCAACTCACCCCCGTTGTGCCACAGTCCTTGCAGGTTTTGCCGTACAGATTCCATTGCAGCATTTCTGGCACACTGCTTCCTTATGGGTGACTTGTGTTGGTAGGTGGGTTCTTTGTATCAGAACCACCATTGCTCATGTATTATTCATTGTATCTAGTAATTCCATCAACCAAAACTTGTATATTGTTTCAGACTTAGAAAACAGTGTTGTATTATTTCAACCTTAGAGTCGCGTTTGTAGTATTACGGTTTTCTGGCTGTTTTGAGTTTCTTTTTGGGTTTTGATCCTCGCCCTTTGGCGTTGTATATTATTGCTTGCGTGGTTGTGACCGTCGATTGACGAAGAGCTAGCTCCCGCTTGGGGATGCCTTTTATCATCTCATATATATTATTCTTGTTGTACCCCGTTCGGGGCCAGTTTTTACAAAGGAAACTCTGCCGAAATTTTCAGGAAAGGTTACACATTTTAAAAATACACATTCGGCTTAGTTATTTAAAAACTTTGATTTTCGAAACATGATTTCTTTACTTTTCAAAACCAGTTTTCCTTATTTACTCTTTAAATGGTTTTAGATTTCTGGGCTTTTGGCTTACTTGGATCAGATGGAGTCCTATAGACTTCATAGGATTCAAGGGCCAGTCACGTGCTCTTTCGGGTCGTGACAGACAGGGAGGTTCTTGCTTACCCAGACTTGACACTATTGTTGTTCCAGACTATGAGACCCGGCAGGAGGATAAGTATAGCGTCATTCTAAACTAGCTTTAGAAGTGCACGTGTATATTATTCTGCCAGAGGGTTATTGTGGTCAGTGGGAGCAACGGAAGCATAGTGGGCAAGTAGCTTATGTCTATTTATAGACTAGAGTAGTTATAGCGGAGATAGATCATCTAATTTTGATGTGACAGTCATGGGTTTGACTTCATCAGAATAGGGGATGGATCTGTTAAGAAGGTAGTAGGGTGTGATGTCTAGGTATATGGATGACATACACAAAGTAGGAAGTAAAATTCCTATACTACGATCGGTTGTACTGTGGTCGTCACACAGTTGTTTCTCCAGACAGGATATGGATATAATATCAGACATTCTGGTTTCTAGATCTATGGTTTTAGATCTGGATTTGGGTAGTTTCCCAATGTGGGTACTTTGACTGTATTCTAATGGTTTTTAGAATAGATGACTCCTGGCATGGTGGTGTACCTGTAGGTGATGGAGTCACCCTCTCTAAAGGTATTTTACAGACTAAAGGGGAGAGGGATGTGCATGATTGGCAGATCACTTGCTTAGGCAATTGAGTCAATCATGAGATGTCAAGTACCACACCAAATATTGTTTTTGCACTAGATGCGATAAGTTTGTATTAATCCAATCCTGGAGAAACATAAGGAAGCAGTTTTAGAACATAAGTGAATGTTCTACGGATTTGATGACGGCAGCCTCCTTCGGGAGACGGTTATCATTCCAGGCTTTAAGGTGACATGGATAACAGAGTGATTGTCAGAGTTGTAGTGTTTTCCCTCTGACGAGGGACAGTATTATGGACAGGTGGTCCAAGAGTATACTGTGGGAGGCATGGTGCCGGATACTGATTAGGTTCAGTGATCGATACAGTCTAAGAAGTTTGGATTTGGAGTTCATTTATGAACTAGGTCCCATCAGATATTTCAGACATATTCTAAGACAGGTATTACTCAATTCGGGAGATGGCTTTTGTTCACACCAGAATATTGCATTATTATATTCCTCATTCTTATTCGTTTTATAAATAAACAGGTACTTTTGACGCATGTCTGCTACATGTTATAGGTTACAGGTTCTTGGATCTAAAACAGTGAAAAAGATAAAAGACGATGCGAAGGT